>OZ020611.1:174538271-175738271 GCA_963971575.1 Liopterus haemorrhoidalis | reverse complement strand
TTTCTTAATATAAAAAGCAAGATTAATCGTTCCGTGGATAATTTACGTTTTTTCTAAATCTGTTACCTACAAAAAAATACCAAAGCCCAGTTTCATCAAATTTTAAGACTTTCTTAAATTGCAAAAATACGTAGCAATGCATTGTATTGCTAGACATTTTTGCGCAGTAAGGAATGCTTCAAATTTTAGGAAAGATGGTGCAACTGTGCATAAATGAAATAAAAATTTGTAATTAGACAGATTTTCATTAGGGACATTAGACTATTATATTTTGAATGGGTTTTAGTTATTTTAATTAGTTTTGTACGTAGTTATTTTTTTGTCATATTTTTGTTGTATCATAAATATGAAGTAAATTAAAATTCATTTTAAAATAGGCATAAATATTTTTTTACTGATTTAAATATATGGTTTTTTTGTTGTAAAAATTCGAGGATGGTTTAACTGATCACAGAAAACGATTTAAAAGCTGAAAAGAAAGTTACTATAATTAACATTAATGTAAACCGGAATATTACGCTCAGAATTTTCTATTTTGGTAAGGCAGGACTCACGATCTGGATGACAAACGCGAAATAAAGCGAATGGACTTTATTGACGCAATCTCACGCCATTGTAGAATGCTGGAGATGGGATTGGATAGATAGATATATACTTTATTATATAGATAGATAATACAGGTTGATGGACTTAGCTAGTGGATGAAACGGCACGTAGTAAAGGGCCCTGTGAGATGCTGTAGTCTTCGTAATACACCAGGTCTCGAATGAAGGGTTTGAGACACAGCCATGATCGATTTCACAAGTCCAAACCGTGAAATATACTAACACACAAGAAAGTGCATGCATGCGTAAAATTTATTCGCGACAACAAAGCAGAGTAGTCGAATTGAGGTAGAACAAGACTAATTCTACCTCTGCTTAAAGAAGCACGATACTAAGAGCTCAGACGATGCAGTGAAATAAGCGACTAAAATACAATAAGACACGAAACGAATGTTTATGTAACATACATTAGTGAACAAAACCTGAACGGTGAATTTAAAGCACTTAGCACATAAATAAATGAATAAATGTGATTAACAAAAACCTGTTGGTTTTGATGCGATTATAGAAAAAAAGAAAAAAAGGCAGTGATAAGATTTAGCAAACTTACCCTTATTCACAATTAATATACGTACAAGAGAATAATTGAACATGTTTCCCGTACTGGATAAAATATGGAAAGAATGCCTACTTGAATTCCTAAGTGCACGCTGCTGTATAAACTAAGAAAATTGCAAGACCGAAGAAGACCTAGGAATGGCAGGGCGCCGGAAGAAACTACACATTATTATACATGAATGATTAAGATTTTTACCGACCGTCAACATATAATAAGGGAGGTATTGTGATCATACCGATTTTGACATTTCGAGATTTTGATGGATCTCCACGAATTGAGGTCCTTACATAACGTTTTACCATGATGTCTGTTTGTCTGTCTGTCTGTCTGTCTGTCTGTATGTCTGTCTGCCTGCCTGTCTGTCTGTCTATCTGTCTGTCTGTCTGTCTGTCCGCCCGTCCGCCCGTCCGCCCGTCCGTCCGTCCGTATGTCTGTCTGTCTGTCTATCGGTCTGTGTACACGTGCAGAGTAAATTCGGCTAAAAGGAAATATGAAACTTCATATTTAAGCTTTTGACATCAATTTTGATTAGCACGAGTTGATCAACTTTTGGTAAAAATCGGTAAACTAGAAATGGGAGTTTACTCGTGTCGGTTTTAAGATTATTGCGAATATTTCACAACAGAGAAATATTTCGAAAAAATTTATTAAACAAAAGTTGCTATAAAAGCAATAACTAACAATTATTATATGAGACATTTAATGATGAAACGAAAAAATTGTGAAAATTTTTTCGAGATTTTTTCTAAATATCTATTTTTTTATACTTATATGGAACGTTTTTATAGACATGATAAATAATATCTCTGTTGAAAATATTGGGCCAAGTTATTTCTACCTTGCTGCTAGAATGTATTTTATACAAGTACTTTGTGATGGTGGTTGGTCCTGTGGTGGCCACAACTGATTTTATTAAATTCGAAGTTCTATTCTTAGTTTATTCAGATTTATTTAAACAATAAATTTCGCGACAGCCTTAGTACTAAGTCGTGATAAAGCAAGATGTCACGACACACCAGTCAGAAACCACTGATTTAGATTAATGGAAAACAGAAACCACTGATTTAGATAAATTCTTCAAAATCCACTTGATTTTGAAGAATTTTTGAACAAAAATCTAATATTAAATACCTATGCACCCCTAAAATATGTGAGAATTCCCATTTCCATTTTTGCTAAATTACCCAGGAACAGTTGGACGATGATTAATTAGGTTGGCACTCTTTTCATTTTTTTCTTTTTCTGAGGCGGGGTTTCATTAACTTGGATATTTTCGTTGACTCAATATATATTTTTAGCATGATTATTCTTCCAATATCCTTCAATGCTTTTCCAAAGTTCAATGGCTTTATTGTAGGTAAAAAATTTCAATTTTTATTTGAGTTTTAAGAAAATAACTTTGACCCAAAAAGTAAAGCTAAAAGTTGTGGTTCGATAAAAAGAAAAGTTCAATTGACATAATACTCTGGAGTCTTTTTTATTTTTATAGTATTTTGCTGTTCTCAGAGCTAGTTAGTTAAAAGTTTTCGGATGCAGTATTCACTCACTTACTGCCAACACAAAAACTGTTTATTTTTCCAATTTATTTTAAAGTAATTAAATTTGAGAATAAGAAGTTTTAGATGGAATTTTAATTAATCACGCCTGCATCAATGAAGAATTTTCATATTTATAAGTTGCTCGGAAATGTAATTTTGCTTCTTCCTAATTTTATAGAGGGCGTTCTTTAAAAGCAAAATTACATAATACTGTCCAATGGCTTCGTCTTATCATAATAATTATTATTATTAAACACAGATTTTTATTACAAGGGGGTTCCGGGGGGCTCTAACTAAAAACCTTGAAATATTTCATTTTTTATTTGTTTAACAGTAAAAGGTAGATGACAAAAAAAAAATAAATAAATATGATAGCAAATCTATTTTATTTCCTCTCCTCATGTTTCAGTTCTTTAAAGCACAATACTGGAAACAATTTCAATAGAAATAACGCTTAGCTGATTTCACAAAGCAACGAAAAAAATTAGATAAGTTAAAACACATAGGAGGGAAAAAAATTTAAATCCTAATTAATATCGATTTGTGCTCGTTAAAAAGCATTTTGTCAAGCTGCGTTGGCAGCTCTAAAATTAATAAACTATACGATATGACTTATGCACTGTTGATTGTCACTATTTGTCATATGGTAACTCAAGCAACCTTTCACAGCTCAAAATTTAATGTAACTATGCGTGGTAGATTGTTTTCCAAATTTTGTAGTTAGTCCGTTGTTTTAATGAGACATACATATAAACACACATTATCTATCTCATTTTACATAACCTAAAAAAAACTGTTTCAACAAATTTCGGAAATCGTGAAACGAAAATGTATTGCTGTAGTTGCGGTTTTAATATTATTATTAAACCTATTTTATTTTATTTATACATTCATTCCACAGCAGACTGCTTTAAACACTGTGATTTTTTTCTGTTTTTGGACGATTTAAAATACTTTAGACCCATTGAATCACAACAAAACTGCATTGATGTTCAAGATGATCTATTTAGACTGAAATTTTTTTGTGACGAAAATAACATGCTTTTAAATCTGGAGAAATGTTTTGTAGCTAACTTTACAAAAAATAGAAATAAAATCAATCATAATTATCAGTTAGATGGTGTTACTTTACAAGGAAAAGATTCAACACGTGATCTTGGTGTTATTTTTGATTCAAAATTATTATTTAATTGTCATATAGATCAGTGTTTCTCAACCGAAAATGTACCACGGACCAGTAAAATATTTAATTTTCTACCGCGGACCATAAAAAATTAATGTAGATACAATTAAACAAATTTATTGTATATGTGTCACTGAAAAACTAACAAAAATCTCAAAAATAATCGTTTATAAGACTTTCGGGGACCACTAAAATTTTGCCAAGGACCATCAGGGGTCCGCGGATCACCATTTGAGAAACACTGATATAGATCATATAGCAAAAAAGCTTACAAACTCTTAGGTTTTGTAATAAGGGTTAGCAAAACCAATTCATACTAAAGAATCATTAATAACTTTTTTACATCAATTGTTAGATCGCAATTAGAGTATTGCTCTGTTATTTTGGAATCCATTATATGCCAAAAACAATTCTTTACTTGAATCTGTACAGAAGAAGTTTGTATTAATACCGTGTAAAAAACTAAATATTGTTTGTAGAAAAAAATATTTTAATTGTAGTTCAATAATAGAATATCACTGTACATTTTTTTTTCTCTATGGCAACTACACAACTTCTCGATTAATATGAAAAATTAAAAAAAGTCAGTGGTTTTCAAAATTTGGGGCATTTTTTTGTTTGTTTATTTTTGGACGAAATTCACATTTTAGAGAAAATTGGCAAAGGAAAACTCGATTGCATTCTACGTAACCATGCTGTCTTTTAAATTGTGTCGAACATTTACCTAACAGCCTGTATAAATATTAATAATAGTTATAAATACAAATCAATTTTGAGTTATAAATTCAAATCAACTTGAATTATAGCAAATACAAATACTAAAGCACAAATTATACAAATGAAGCGTAAAATCAGTACTTATCAGTTCTGCATCAGACTATACACATTCCTTAAGGTGATTCCTAAATGGTCAGACGGAAACCCGCCTAAAATTTTTCAAATTAGTTCACATATTTTCCGGGGTTCTTGTGTGCTTCCTGGCACTATACTTACGACAACAACAACATTGATGACAGTTAATTAGTTCTAAATCTTACTGTTGATATTACTTTTATTTTCCATAGCTAACCCTTCTGTAATTTCTTTTTGAACTCATGGTATAACTTCTTCTTCTTTTAATCCGAATTCCTCGGATGTTGTGATCAACCTAGTCACAATATTTTTCCACCGGGTACGATTTCTAGCAGAGTGAATGGCCTTGTTTACTTCTCCACCCATAATCTTGCAAATTTGGTCTGTCCATTTTTGGGGCCCACGTCTACGTGGTCCCTTGTCGTTCACTTTCCCTTCCCCAACTAAAAGCTCCAGATAGTCAATGCGTCGTGCCATGTCACCAAAATAACTAAACAATCGCTCCTAAATAATGGTACTCATCCTTTTTCCGATACTTAGCACTTCGAGGAAATCCTCAATAGCCTTCGATAATACCACATTTCAAAGAAATTGATTTTTTGCTGATTGCTTGCCATAACTGTCCACATTTTAGAGTCATAGTTTAGAATAAGAAATACAAAAGCGTTTATGTAAACGTAACTTGGTTGCCTTGGTCACATAACGGTGTCTACATATCTTCCATAATTTACCCCATTTAAGCTCTTGCGATTTCTATATGCCTGCGAATTTCACTTCCATAATTGACCCTGTTTTTTTTTTTTTTTATGATACATCTACCATGTTCCATGGTAGATGTATCGGTCAACAACATTACAGCCACAAAGTTCTTGTATGTTACTGAGGTTGTTTTTTGGTTCTATCGATAATCATGACTTTCGTTTCGGTACGATTGATGTGCAGACTAAGTTGTCTGCTCTCTAGAGCCAAGTTATTGACCCATTCCTCTAGTTCTTCTTCTGATTTGGCTAGTAGAACCATGTCGTAAGCGTATTTTAGATTATTTATCTTTCCACCGTTGATTAAAACTCCTCCATCGTATTTCTCCAAGACTGGTCTCATTATATATTTGCAATATATATGAAAAGTAGGGATGATAATAACAACCTTGGCGTACTCCTGCGCTTGCGTAGAGAATCTTCAATTCGGTTCCTTCAATAGCAACGATTGCAAATTTGCTAGCATATAGTTGTCGAACAAGATGTAAAAGATGGTTTGGAACACCCATTTCTTCCAGAATTAGCCACAAGCTGTATATAACCATGAATCTCTTAATCCTGAATAAAGTACGGGAACTTCAACTAGTTGTAAATATACATGAAGCAAATTTAAAAAAGAAATGAGAATAGCTTAAAGAAAACAATTTTGTCCGTACTTCAATTTCACGCCGTGTTTTACATGTATGTTAATATGTCCATATGTAAAATATAACAACACATTTTGCTCCACCAAACGCAACTGTTCATCTTTAATTTATACAGGGTGTCCATAAAATATTCACTCGAAATTAACTTGAGTCAAAATTTAAATGAACTCGTAGCTCCCAATCAGACTAATGTATTGAAATTGCTAACAATTAAATAAACAGCATTAGAATAAATATCAAATAAAAAACTAAACCCTAATGAAAATAATCACCGTATGTAAATGTTGAACTAGAGACATTAACTAGAATTATTACCTAAATGGTAAGACCACAAATCGATATATACAAATTAGTATTTGGCTCAGTATGTTGAATGTACGGCCCGGACTAACCAAGGTCATGAAATATTCAGACGTCCCAAATTAGCCAATGAAGGGTGAGCGCCCCTGTATCATCAGACTAACTGTAAGGGTTCGCCTTCAAAGCCATTCCGAACTCACAACTTTTCAAAATCTTATTAGACAGGAATACAAGATCAAAGTTACTTAATGTGTCAATTTATTTTTATGAATATTGATATCCACTTATTTTTTTATTACTTATTATAAATTATTTTGTGTAGTTGTTTCTTCAAATGAAAATATATATCATTGTTAACCAGAACATAAATTTCCTAATATGATTCCCTATTAGATACCATATTCTAGAGTTAACTACATTCCTCTAAAGTTTTACTCCGCTAGTCCGAACATCCAACAATGGCATTAAATTCACAATAGAGCTAGGCAAGGAAAATATATATGAAAATGACCGTAAAACATTTTTTACTTAATTTATAGTGAGATGAATATACGAGAGGCAGTTGAAAAGTAATCGGCCTAGGCAAGAAAAAACAACTTTTTCGGCAAAATTCAATTTATTTCTCAACCTAGTCTCCTTTTAGAACTATATCCCGTCCAATGATTCTCCAATTTTTCGATGCCCTCCGAAAAATACGATTTTTCGAAACCCTCAAAATAGACCTCTGTTTCAGCGATGACCTCCTCATTCAAGTTTGGAAATAATAATAGTCGCAGGGGGCCAAATCTCGCGAATATGGTGGGGAAACTAATTCGTAGCGCAATTCATGAAGTTTTGCGATTACGACTGCTCACTTGTGGATCGGTGCGTTATCCTGGTGGAACAGCACTTTATTCTTCACCAAATGCGGCCGCTTTCGGTTCAAATTGGCGTCGAATCGGTCCAACAGCTCTGCATAATATATGCCCGTGATCGTTTTACCTTTTTCTAGGTAGTCGAATCCCAAAAAAACTGTTGCCATGACTTTGTTGGCAGACAGACCCACCTTGGCCTTCTTCGGCTTTGATTCGGAAGAAGCAGTCCACTGTTTTGACTGTTCCTTGGTCTCTAGTGTGTAGAATGTATTGACGAGAAGAAATGGAAAAATTATGTAGAAAACAAAAGATTTTGCTTTTTTATTATAAACAATTTTTGTCATTTATGTTTTTCCTCTTAAGTCAATAATAAGGGAGATATTTCATTGGGTTTAGCATTAGGGTATCCCTGTATCTTCCCAAATAATCATCTAAATGAAAAAATGTATAAAAATAAAATATTTGTTTTCTTATTATAAACTATTTTTGTCATATACGATTTTGCTGTTGTCAGTTATAAGCGAGACTCCTCCCGTAACTCAAAAAATGAACTTACTATAACTAATTTTTGTTATACATATTTCTCTGTTAAATCAATAATAAGGAAGATAATTTAAGTTTCTAAATAAACAGTTTTAACTCTAAAACACCACCCTAGAAAAAAACAAATTGAGCTGACTTATAGTCTGTGTTCCAATCCTGGTCTTACTCTATCATCATACCAAATTACGTGAAAATATGTCCAGCTATTTTTGCGTGAATCTCGGGCAGACAGACAGACAGCCAAAAATTGTTTTTATCGCGGAAAATCTCTTATAATCACCGGAAACGTGTCGAAACCAAATATGAGGCCGAAAAAATAAGAAACATATATAGCCTCCAATTTTATTAAGTAATATGAATTACGTGAAATTGTTCAAAAGGAATATTGAAAGAACGGCTAAAAATATGCTAGCAACTCTTACATAATTACGATTCATGCGATACACTGAAAAACATTAACGTAATTATAAAGTAATTTAATTTGCAGATTATTCCGTGTGTAATCCAAATTAGTAATATGTAAAAATCAACGCTTAATAAACTGTTCTGTATAAAATGACACGGGTAGTAATCTAGCTGTGGTTCTGCAAAATACATGTAAATAACCGTCCTTTGAACGCAGCTCTAATGGATATTTAATAACGTTCGATCATAGATGTATCAATACACGGAGGGGAATATGCAAATGGGAACTGATAACGACTGAAAAAATGGTTATTAGTGCATTTGGTTGGTTCGAAGTAGGGAGTTAGCAGTTAACATTTGACGTTTATAGGCAAATTTGTGATTATGAACGTTTGATGGTTTAGAGGGAATATTTAATAGATTGTCGTCCTAATAATAGTTTCATTAAATTCTAACTTTATAACCCTTATAAAGTCGACCAAAGTTAGCGTTATAGGTACTATACAATAGTTCCTAAATGTCCCGCGTTCGGTTCCCGATTTTGACCTAGATTTTATTTGCAAAAGATGCAACATTTATTTAAATTATGATTTTTATTATTTGTCAGAGCTTTCAAGATTATGAAAATAAAAGAATGTTGATTAGATTTTTGCCTAAATAATCCAAATAATGTTGTGCCCCACCTTATTTCCCAGAGGAGTTTAATTAAAAATCTAAAAAAATGGAGTATTACACATTGATAAACAGAATAGTTAGTTAATATTTTTGGCGCACAGCAACGACGGCTATTTGCGCCTAACGCAACCCAACTAAATGAATAAACTATATATTAAAAATAATAAATTAAACAATAATAAATAAATAAATAAAATCTTATTTACATACTTAATAAAAAAACCTTACATGAACTGATAACGACTGAAAAAATGGTTATTAACACAAATAAATAAAATAAAAGTCTGTTCAAACAATTGAACAGACGCAGGTTATCATAGCACAGCTCTAACCTCTCCCCAACATCCTCGAACTGCACACACAGAGTTAAAAAGTGTTACACACACAAATCTATGTTACATGTCTCACAAATAGGAGGCTTTTCACCACGAAGGAGGTCATTCCTGCAGGAAGAATCCCATGGTTTAACATCTCCCTTTATCTGTCTCATCTTCACATTTTGTATGCTGTCTCAATCATGTTGCCATTTGGCTTACACCAGTTCTTTCAGATGACCCTTTGCGGCATGAAATATGAAACTCGCATCAACCATAGGTCTGTAGGAGGCGGCTTTTGCAGGTACGTCAGCCTCTTCATTACCCTTAATACCAACATGTTCCGATATCCAAAACAGCTCTATCCTCACATTTTGAGTATTCAAATTGTGAAGTTGCTACCGCTACCGGACCTTTAATACAAGAGGATGTACTGGATCTGGATCTTGGACTATTCGGAGTGCTCAGCGAATACGTCAAGATAACACTTGACGAAACAAAACACTGAGCCTTGAATATAATGTACAACTCACTGCAACTGCTGGCATGGATTCAAGACGACGAACGCACACGATAACTAGAATACTAAATCTCGGAATTATCAGACTATTTTGTCGTTAATTGTTAATATTTGCAGTAAGCAGCTAAATCAAGTTCTCTGGAATAAAAGCACACAAAAAGTACAAAAACTACAATATACAAAACCATAGTCCAAAGCATTATGGCATATGGAGCAGAGAACTGGGTTGTCAATAACAGGATTCGAAATAAAATGACGGCTACGTACATGTAATACTGAATATGTTGTAAGGTCACAGTAATAGATAGATCCAGAAATTAAGAGATAAGAATGGATGCAGAAAAGAACATTTTAACACACAGAAGAAAAGAGACTGATCTGGTACGGCCATGTTAGGAGAGCAAATGAAGGAAGATGGATAAACCGAGTGACAGGTTGAAACTCAATAGGACGAAGATATAGAAGTAGACCAAGAAGACCTTGGCGGGATGAAGTAGATGAGGCCATGGAGAAAAGAGTCCTGAAGGAAGAGAATGGGAAGATAAAAATAACTAAACAATCTGGCCGAGAGAAGGAAAACGGTGTCTGCCATAGAAAACCCTGATGCATATATGATTTTTTTGTATTGCTCAATGTTGACATTAATATTGCCTCAACTTGTTTCAATAAATTACCAAAACCTTTTACAAAATAACGGCCCAGTAACTACACAAAATAACTTGATAACAGATAACCTGATAATACAAAGAAATTACAAATTACTTATGCAAATTTTTATTCACAAATAATTGCTGAACAAAGATTAAAAATTAATTACATTGCCCAATAATAACATAATATTTTATTTGTTGCAAGGTCACTTTTTGTTTAACATAACCTAAGTACACTAATCAAATTCTCCTTTCATTCTTATCTCTGTGCCTTCCATTTTCCATGATTCGTATCTCGATGGTTGGAATAAAGGCAAATGATTGATTGCATGCCGCTCTGGTCCCAGGTTCACGCACGATGTATGCGTGTGCGTATGTCTGTGCGTACGTGTACAATATGGCAATGCGTGAGGTGCGTGATGCGTTATTTTACAACAAACGGAAATGAATTATTCACTACAATCCTTCCTTGCTCCTTAAACCATTGAAAATAAAGTGCAATAAAGAGAAGAACAGGCTGGTGCCATCGCCACCTGGTATATAACAATTACTTGTGACTTACCTTGCTTAGTTGAGGGAGTTGTAGTTGAAATATTGGTACGAGGTTTTATTTTAGGACTAATAATATCATATACAATGATCCTTTACCATAACATAATTATTATATTGCTGATAGGACTATTGTTCGTCTTTTGGAAGCTGGCGTTCCCCTACAAAAGAAGATCTTTGTAGTCTGAAGATTCTAAGATAACTACATTTCAAATTCAAGGTGAAATACGTTATAATATAGAAATAAAATCACAAACTTGGTTAGTTTCATTAAATTCTGCGTAAAACTAGGCATTTTAGGGTTTTATAGGTATGACCAAAAAGCCCTTATACCGTCATTTTGTCGTCTGTCTGTCTGTTCGGTAAAAATTGTAACCAAACGGCTAAACCTAGTTGAGTTGAAATTTGGCATGCTTATGCAACTCTTTAACCCGCACATAGGACAAATGCCAAAACATCTAAAAAATATCCCCCTAAAAATATATATTTTTTTAAATTTTGAGTAGGTTATCAAATTAAAGCCCTTAGTACGTGCATTAACGATCAAAATTTTATTTTTGAAAAACAAATTACTTGCTTCGATTTTTGCCAAAATTGTGCAAAATAATTTTTGTCCCACACCCTGTAGCCCAGATGGTTTAAACTAAAAATCTGAAAAAATTCTAAGTAATGTACATTGGTGTGAACCGGAATAGTAGAACAGGAATTTTTGATCAGATTATGTTTTCAGAAAATAACACACTATACTAGAAGGCGTATCCTGGTCTAATGGTTAGCTTGCTCGCTTGCTACGCAGTAAACAAGGGTTCGCTCCCGGGTACAGGGCACAATTTTTTTTGTTTTTTTCCATTTTTATTTTGTTTAAATTATTTTGTCAAAATTCTAGTCATATTTTGGCAAATGTTGCATTTAATTTTTAAGAGCGTAAAATTAATAACCAGTTGGAATTATTGGAATTATATTTTCATTCTATGTGTCATGTATACGAATCCAGAGGGGTGGAGCATATGACTTAAAACAACCAATGGAAGCCATAGGCGCAATTTTCAAAATCTTAATGAAATTTGCTATATAAAAAAATACTGCACATATTTAGAAACCTAAATAATGGCATTCCAATTAAAATTAACAAAAAAATATTTTAACATAAAATTTGTTTTTAAAGCTTTAAGATTAACAGACGTTAAATTATTTTAAAAATATTGTTCATTTTGCCGTGATTACATGAAGCAAAATTTGTCCTACACACTCAGCATGCCGCCTTCACTTATTATATACACGAGAAACCCTGAAATGTGTGAAAATTTACACTTCACATCCATTTTTATCGTATCTCCATGAGTTTCGTATCGTTAGCCAGGTCGGCCGATAGATATTAGCACAGGCCTTATTATCCCTGACATCCTCTGCCTACACTTATATAAAGTTAAAATATATGACCGAAAAATCCTATTATCGTATTAAACGTCTAAAAAATAGGGGTTTTTCCAAGATTCACTAAGAGATGATTGCTGAAAACTTAACCGTTTAACCATTAGCCTAAACTCGGTTACAACATAACAATCCCATAAGTAGCAACCATTTTCTGACCTTTTGGTTATAGTTAACTAAGCTTTCAGAAATCGGCCCTGCAACAGTGACATATGCCAACACGTTTGATGTTGGTTAATTCATTGTGGTTGCTCCTTTGGAACAAACGAGTTATAAACTCTATTCTGTTGGTATTACCAGCTTGTATATCATTTAGATCCCCTTAGATTTAGTGTTATCTAAACTTTTTATAATTTGCAAGCTGTTCCCATGCACCGATGATATTTAGTCTTCCCAGATCCTCGTTCCCATTTTGTAATTTTTTGTTTTCATCATGTGTTTCCTATTGTCTTTGAATACAATGCTCAGTTACCTTCTTCCTTAATGCTTTTATATTTTCATTGATTTGGATAAACGTAGATAGATCCTGAAATTGGTGTTTCTTCTACAAGTTTTGGTTTGTATAGGGAACCAAAAAATGCAAACTAGTTTTATTTAAAGCTCTCTTTTAATCTCTAATATCTACGGTGGCAGATAGGTTGACTTCCGTGTATTCCGCTATTGGTAATGAAAAAATTAAGAAGTAAAATTATCTGGGTAGCATAAAAATGCCAACAGTGCTCTCATATAATCCACGTTTTGCCCAACGATACTTTCGTTGCTTTTTTATAAATTTAATGGTCTTAAAGTTATTTAAAGGGTTATATTAAAGTGGAAGTGAAATAAATCTGTTATCTCTGACCCGTTAGTAAAATTAATAGCGTACTTTTTCATAAAAGCTCATTTTTAAAATTTATGTAAATTTTTAATATTTCTTGAAAATAATTTATGAAAATCCTTAAGGCTTAACGTAATAAAATTTGCAATTAAAAATAAAATAACTTGACAATTTATCATTTAATTAAGTAGGTACTGGGAGCATATTTTCACTATATTATTTCGAAACAAGAGCAGATATGTTATACTACTCATACATGTGCAAATCATGAATCAAAACTGCTGACAATACTTGACACTGAGTCGACCCCTGAGGTGTCTGCACAGTATTGGAAGGTGATAAGTGGTGTTCGCGCTTAAACTTCTTTACTAAACTTCTTTCTCCACGACATTGCAAAAATTTCAGGAGATTCTGTTGAATTGGATTATGAAGACTAGTCATAACATAATACTGTGTTTCAATATTATCCAACATTGCAATGAAACATTAATTAACGACTGAAAAGTAATTTTGAAAAGTTTTTTATTTTGACTAAAGTATTTGCATAGTATATTGTCCTATTCTTATATAAGTTGTTCTAAAAATCTGAAAAATAGATTCGACTTGGGATTTTAATATTGGGATGCCAGGATCCAAAATATCCGAATTTTGATCATTTTTTACGGTATTCAGATACCAATATTTGACAAAAATTAAATGAGAATTTTTATCCAAAATTAACGCTGATGCAAGATTGATCATGAGTGGGCCAAGAAGGGGTCTCCGGTGAAGTCAGCTATTGAAAACGGTCAATAGCCCAGAATGCTGACTGCGAATTTACTGGGTATTCAGATTAAGACTGTTACCTTGAACGATTGTGAGTCATCTTGTGTTAATTGTTTAATTGTTTTGATAAATTAATTTTATGAAAATAATAATTATTTAAAAATAGTTAGTTAGTTAGTTAAAATTTTTGGCCCATAGCAGCAAAGGCTATTTGCGCCTTTACATGTAAATGTAAATACTCGACTCGCGAGCATCAGTGTAATTACAAATGTGTGTTCGCTATTAGACGACGTCTCTGGAAAATTTATGTCTGCTAAGGGCCAACTTCAAGAACTATATTTCATTTTTCATGTATTTTTCGTATGTATTTTTCATAACCGAAATATCTTGTGGGGACGGCGGGTGGTATGGCCCGTATAGACAAATGGTGCACCTGCGCCGGCTAGATGTTTGGCCGGCCAACTCGAAGGACCAGTGCCCTTTTGGATGATCACCGGGCACAGAGCGAATGGACTAGAGGGATGGAAGGATCGGTGCTGGTGGTTGATCTTGGTGCGCCGCGGCAACACTAGGATGTCCCGATGATGTTGATGTCTGTCTGGCAATAATTATCACGTGGAGACGTGACGGCTGTTCAGCGCTTGTAAAAAGATAAGAATTAGATGCTGCAAGGAGACTTAAAGCTAATATTTATCTTGTCAATTGAGGCTGAAATGAAGAGCGAGGAACTGCTGAGGTGCTAGGAACTTTTTAAAATGCACTCCGAAGACCGGAGATTATATGCGGTGCTGTGACCTTTTATTAGATGAATAAAAACACAAATATAGGTGCAAGGATCCGATAAACACTGTATATAAACTTAAAAATTGCCATGACAGCACATCTGTCAAATATATTTATTGAGCAACACTCATAGATAAAGAAAGAAATAGATACGAAACTGACGTTATATTTTTTTAAACCAAATTAGCGCTGTATTTGTTGGGCTATGGAACTAAAAGTGGTGGGGGAGGAAAGGGGTGAGGTTTCTCGAGTATTTCAAATGCATCAGTGGATATAGATGTAAACATAATTAAATGTTACTATTAAATGAAACAATTGTTATGATTTATTTGATCTATTTTTAATATAATTAACGACAACAATATTAAAAATAGACAAAATAAATCATAACAATTGTATCATTTAATAATAACATTTAATTATGTTTACAATTAAAAACAAGCAGTTAGGAATTATACAGAAACAGAAAAGCAATAAATAGCAGAAATAATTATTTATTAAGAAGTAGTAGTTTATTTAAAGTTCTCCTATTACTAAAACAATCCGGGGTAAAATGTTTTTTACACACACGAACTCTGTTATATATCACTTCCATTGACAAGCCATCCAATTTTGGATTTCCAATGTTCCTCATCCACGTTTTATATAATTCCGGAGCCTCACGTATTTTCGGGTTTGGAAAGCGATTTCTAGTAGGTTCACTACTATCACACCTCAAAACAAAGCATTTAACACCCATTTTCCGTATTGAACAATCAAATTACAGAATAACTACGCACAAAATATCACAATTAAAAAAACGCTTAATGCTAATGACAGAAGACGATTTTGACACTAAATACAGATTTTGACGCTAATGACAAAAGCCGTAACAGGCAATCCTGTCATGCGCGTAGCTATAGCGACTGGGGCGCTATTCGTGTTGGGTTATGGAACGTAATATGGTTTTCGTTGTGCCATTAGAGTTTCACCCCCCTGGCAACACTACATGACAACATTAAACAATTTGGAAACAGTTGAATCACATAGTCCGGTACAACATCGCAGAGGCAAGCCACAAGATGCCTGTGTCCGTTGTCCAAACATATCTCAATAAGAATTTTTGATCAGATTTGTTTTTCGAAAAATATATATTATCTTTAATCTAAAAATCTGATAAAAATCTGAGCAATAGACGTACAATTAACGTAAATCGAAATGGTACAACCGGAATTTTTGATCTGATTATATTTTCGGCAGACATTTTTTTTTTTTTTTGATATTGACAATATTGATTATTTTTCTTATTCATGGTTAAATTATGGCTTATAATGTTATGGATTTTTTGTATTTATCGCTAAACTACTTAGGTACGTCTTTTTATTAATTAAAAATATAATTAAAAAAAATTAACAGTTGAAAATCGAGCTACACTTTCTCGTCCAGCTACAACGTTATGTAATGCTAGTGGCGTAGAGTTTTTTTTTTTTTAATGAAGACTTAGATCCAAAGCAAATTGCAAAAAAATTATTGCTGGAATTTTTTAATGAAAATTTTATTGTGACGAAATTTAGTTTAAAAAAATTAAATGAAAGCTACTCAAATTAACGAATACAAGTGTTTATAAAAAAGCTGTAGATTTTGATGTGATAATAGAAAATATATTGTGCTAGACATCCAGCACTCTCTTGGCTCCTTACGCTTATTAAATACCTATAAAACCCTGAAATGTTTTACATATTTTTTTTTTATTTTTACTCTTAAACAACCCTCTAACGAACTGTCAGAATAGTTAAATAAGAATCTTATTTTGTGATTGTCCCTCGTATATAGGTACGTGTTTCACTAAATTAAGACAAAAGTATTTACACTGACATTAAAGCCATTTGATTATATAATGAAACCAATCTAGGGTCCGAATTGAATGGTATTCTACTGTAACCGGTAACCGTTAGCCAGCAACCGGTAGAAATGTATCCGTAGCTTTTTGTAAAGAGATCCAAGCCGACTATCATTATGAATATTTAAAACCCTGTATTTACCATGAAATTTTCAATCGGACCCCTCCATACAAATCTCTGAGCACGGAGAATATCTTTTAATAAATAATTGTTGAGTACACATGGACTACAAGTATAGATAAACAGACATGCTACCCTGAATACGCGATGGAAATATACTAAAAATACAGGGCTGGAGCTACTCTTTTGTTTTCCTTAAGTACCTTCTGTTTGTTTAAAATAATGATGACGAGCATAAATATTTGACAATGTTATCAATGTTTGTTTTTTAACGTTGAACCATTATTAATTTTACTCAAAAGTTTTGTTTAGAAACTATAACTTTAATTTATTTTAAAACAGGTAATTAATTAAGTATGATTGAATTAAATATGTAACAGCGGAAGAAACATCGTCGATATGTTAATTATTAAAGATAATTACGAGGACGGTATGAAAAGCAGCGCGAATGAAAATGAAAGTTTTTTTTTATTATTTAATTTAATTTCTGTTTCCCTATATAATCACCTTTTAATTCTATACACTTTCTAAAAATGTCTAAAAATTCTATAAATGTCTCGATACCATTAAAATGAGTTTTACCATTCTTTTCGAGACTCGCAAAATTATCGTTTACTGAGATCATATTCTCCTCTTCTTCTTCTTCTCCTTCCTCATGAGGTCTCGTTTATCCAATTATAAACATAGGCTTCTCCCATTTCTTTCCACTTTTCTCTGTTTTGTACCAATCTATACCATGCATAGCCTTCCTCTTCGTCTCCTTCTATCTCAGGACGCCACAGCTGAGTTAAAGTGTTCCAACGGTTGTCTCCGCAAACTGCCATTTTAATTTTGCAACCCTTTCGATGACATCCGTTACCCCTGTGTTCCGTCTTATCCATTTCTTGGCCTTTCTATCTTGCAAGGTGATAAATAGCATTTGTCTTTCCATTTACCTCTGTGTAATTGCTTTTTCAACAATTTTCCTTGTTAAAGTCCATGTTTGTGCCCCGTATGTTATGACTGGTAAAACACATTTGTCCTAGACTTTTTAGAAAGTTTTTAGGTATTTTTTATATTTCAGGTTTTATGGTTCTCCTCATATGACCGAAATCTCTTTTCAGCTAGATATTTCTTTTGGGAAATAGATAGAGTTCGTAAATATAGCGAATAAAGTGGACGGCCAATACTTCAAACTTTAATTCTTCCAGTTTTCGAGTTTTAAAAGGATCTTACACTGTACACGCAAGGAAATCACTGTATTTGTAAATAATTCATAAAGGGTTACGAATTAAGAAAAAATAATAAAATATAATACGTTTTTGTTAGATTTTGATAGATTGAATAGCATCAGTAAAATATGTCTAATTATTAAATATGTTATAAAATTTTACTTTTGCAGTTTTTGCCCATACTATGCAACTGATCAAAATCAAACAGAAATATATGTAAAGATCATATATTATTTGTTGATTCTGTTGTATTATTTTTTCTAAATTCGTAACCTTTTATGAATTATTTACAAATACGATTTCTTTATGTGTACAGTATAGGATCCTCCTAATTTCTCTGAAATAGGTAAGTACATTGTCATAGTATTAGAGGTTTGTCTTTTTGACCAAACCAGAACGTTTTTTACAAATTTCATTGGCCAACAAGGTCAGCATTGTATTGCCCGTTAATTGTTTGGCCCTTTGAGAGATAATCTATGTAGATATAGGATCTCTTTCGGGTCTAAAAAAATTTATGCTTTTCCTGCTGATGGCAACACTTATGTCTTCTTTGGATCGGGGAACCTCGATAAATCCACTGTTTGGACTATTTCTTGATCTCTGGCATATAATACTTTACCCAAGTCTCATTCATGGTCACGAAGAGAAGCAAATCCAGGGGATTTTTATTAAATCTATCCAAAGTAGCCTGAGAAAGGTGACATGAATGGTTACTCCGCAGATGATGTAAAGTGTCAATTTTCAGACGTACCTAACTTTAAATATCTAGCTCCAGATGTTTGTAAAATTTTTTACAATACAGATAGATTGGTATCATCAAAGCAATTCGCACTTTGTTTACTTCCCTCCAAAATATTTCTGTGGTTGTAATCTTGAACCATTT
Organism: Liopterus haemorrhoidalis; assembly: GCA_963971575.1. Classification (NCBI taxonomy): domain Eukaryota; kingdom Metazoa; phylum Arthropoda; class Insecta; order Coleoptera; family Dytiscidae; genus Liopterus; species Liopterus haemorrhoidalis. The sequence continues at coordinate 175,719,429 of OZ020611.1, read as the reverse complement.
TCTCAGGACGTCTTCACTATTCAACTTTTCTCTACATAATATTCTGGATCAAAAGGTATTTGTCCTCGTTCCTTTTCACTTGTCAGAGATATTCTAGCTTCTTTATCTTAAGGTTGGCAATATTATCCCGATGATGTCAACATTGTTGACTCAGTCAATCCAGAATATTCTAAATCGCGTGTCCGCCTGTGGATCTACATTTCAAAAAGTTAAGCTTTCATTTCGGTAGCTTCTAGGGCCCAGTATGATGATCCATATGTCATTCTTACAATTTATTTAGTTTTTAAATTAATAATATTTTGCAATATACTCCTTTTTATATCCATGGGCCAATATTAAATAGTTACCATATCATTGGGTATGAATTGCTACATTTAATATTTTTAATGTTTTTATGAAATATAAATTTGAAATAAGTATTTAGTTCATTTTTAGTTCAATATTTATGCCTATAGATGTCTGTAGCGATTTGTCAGCATCGGGAAATTTAAACTACAACTTTTAGAAGCAGGCAAAAATTTTGAAGCTGTTAACATTAGATAATAACGTTTTTTTTTAAATCATTCTATATATGAGCTTGTACATTTCGATCAATAAACTAGTTTTTAAGTAATAATGTATTAATTTTTTTAAATTTGATATAATTTAAAAATGTTGTGAATGAATTATTTGTTTGGGCCAGTTCAACTCTGTGTTATCAATTATTTATTCATAATTTTCTACGAATGAAAATAAGAAAAGGAGCGGTGGAAAAACTATCCATATGTAATTTTACGTAATCACTATAACTCATCATTATTAAGGCAGATATTTCGGAATTAAAAATTCATTTGTCTTTCGTGATTGAATTTGTTACGAAGAGATATCGCTGTAAATGGGTCATACTTCTATTGAATGCGCGATAAAGTATAAAAAGACAAAAAGCTTACAAAGTGTTTACTACAGATTTTTATATTAAATTTTCTCATACGTGGTTGCAACTTCAAAAAATCAATATCGAAATTTTTATTTCATTACAATTCTTGATGCACACGTAATCTATATTGACTAGGTCGCTAAGTATAGGTTGATAACTGTCTGGTTTCAATTCAGCGTAGTTTAGGAGTAATCATCATATGAGGCAGTTGTCATTTGTGAATTGACTGCCTTTGAATTTAGCTGTTTTGAAGTTATTTTGTTTAAATTTTATAGCATTTATTGTACAGTCAAAGCTCTTTATTTGCGGATGCACTATTCGCGATTTAGGTATTCGCGGAGAAAATATTTGTGACCATTTTCTTTATGCGCGGCTAATAAATTCGTAATTCGCGGATCGCGCAAGCTTAAATTTAGTTTTTTATATATTTAAAAAATAAAAACGGGTGCAAGGTGAAGAATTGACTGAATCCGGTTGAAAAAGTGTTCGCAAGTACCTTAAAAAAGATTGGCAAATAGATTGAAGAAAGACATTGAATTAAAAAAATCTGAGCGAAGGATTCAGATTTGATAATGATCTTTGTGACTTTTACTTTTTTTCCCTCCCGTAATTTTGGAACCTATCTCCTATAATCCAATACATTTTACCATCCGGTATTCACGGTGTCCTTGTTCGCGGGATATCGGCCAAAATTGTCCAACGCGAATAAGCAGCTTTGGCAGTAATATGATTTTCTTTACACTGGCGATTTTTAAAATAGATCTAATCCAAGAACAGCTTACACTTTGTCAGAAACCTCTGGTTCAGCAGTTTTCGGCGAAGAACAAAGTCACTTATGTTTCCTATATACCCTATTCACCTGACTTGGCCCAGTGAGACTATTTGTGTAACAAATGATGAGTTCGTTTAAAGAACGTTGTTTTCAGAAGATTGGCGAGATTTAAAAAATAAGACACTAATCTAAAAGCGCTTCCAGAAAATCCTCTCAAATAAGAAGGCTATTTTTTTCAAGTTCCGTTAGATTGGCAATGGAAACTCCGTTGCCATCGTTAAGCAGCATTTGTGCAGTAGTGTTTAGCAATCAACCTGTCAGTACCTCCTAACTGGTTCGGCCATTACCTGCCGTAGTTTTGATGTGAGCATTGTTTTATCATGGCTACTACAATCGAAGATCTCGCCGCAGTAATGCGTTTTCTGCAAACAAAAGGCAACAATGCGGAAGAAATTCATCGAGACACAATTGTGTATAGGGAAAGCATTATGAGTGATAGTTCAGTGCGAAAATGGTGTAGGAAGGAAGGAAGAAAGTTCGTATCAACAGACGACGAAAAAGTGAACAAAGTGATTCGTAAGCGCCGACGGTTCACAATTTCTGATGTCTCTACGAATGTCTTCGGAGAGCAAGACAAAAAAAAGGAATGGCGTGTTGTCATCAAGCATTGTCCTTCTTCATGACAATGCACGCCTTCATACCGCAGCATGACATGAAACAAATGAACTGCCCATAATTTCGGATGAGAGTTATTCGGCCACCCGCTCTCCAGCCCAGATTTGGTACCAAGCGATTTCTATTTGTTTACCAGGATGAGTGTGGTTGGAAAAGAAGCGGTTCAGAACTAATGAGAAGCTGAGAACTAGTGTGCAAGATTGGCTAAGAACGTAGGCGGCAACATGATATGAGGAAGGTATACAAAAACTGGTTTCCCGTTTCGTCAAATGCCTTAATAATGGTGGCGACTACGTTGAAAAATAATTTAGATGTTTAGTAACTCTTGTGTATATTAAAATTTTTCATATTACGTTTACTTATTTTTGTTAATTCAACGGAACATGACAAATAAATAGGCCTCGTATATTTCCAAAAGTGGAAAAGGTGCTAGCAGTTCTGTGTATCCGCCTGTGTGTCTGATCAAATCTCGTACAGAAATTTTCTTCTACGGTTTTCTTATTACATATTATATCGCGTATTTTCTATGCAAAATGGTACACAAAATTAGTTGAAATTACTCAAGCAGAGCATTGCTCTAACACCTTTTAACAAAAAAATTGTGAAAAATTATATAAGCATTTGCTTACAAATAGTTTCTCTTATATGTAAAATCTGACATGAAATTTAAGAGTAACATTAGTGCAAAAGGGTGCAAATTTCATGTCGCTTTATTCTTAGAATCCATTCCAGAGCACTTTGCACTTTGCATCGCCACCTCTGACTAATGGCTATATTAAAATTGAAATATATTTGTACGAGTCCTAGATGAAAATTTAAATAAACTTTACATGTTCATATTTCAACTGAAAAATTATTTTACTTAACTAGTTATTTGACTAGAGGCTGTCGAATAAATTTAGAACTGGCTAGAAGAATATATTTTGCCGGCCGACTTACATAAAACTTTCCTTCTTTGCCCTCTGCTTTAACTAGACGTTGGGAAGCTATTATTATTATTATTATTATTATTATTGTTTTAATTACAGGTGTCCCAGTAAAATGTCTGATTCTAAAAGGTTACGGGTTTATTGAAAGAAACATGCAAGACATTTCATAAATAACGTTTTTTATTTGAGAAATTCAAGTGAAAACAAAGTAATTACTAAATAAATCACAATAATTGTTCACAATGACCCACTGAGACTTAAATACAAAACGGCTTAATGCAGAACAACCATTTGTAGAATATAATTTCTTTTTTAGAGTTTCGTAGATATGACCACCTTAAAAACCCTTACGTCACTCATGTGTCTTGCTTGTCTGTCGGTCTGTACGACAAATATTGTTGCCAAACGGCTGAACATAGAAAATTTAAATTTGGCATGCTTGTACAACTCTTTGATCCACATATAGGAAAAATGTAGAGAATTCAAAAAATCACATCGCGAAATAAATATTAGGTCGTCAAGGATGGAATTTGTAGAAAAAAAAGGCAAAGTTGGTTGATAATTAGAAACCCATATTGTCTATACACTTTTGCCATTTAAGCGGCAGGTTGTTCAGTCCGGTGGTATAAAACCCTAGCGGACGAGAGTCAATGAATTCCTGGAAGGCCAATTTTACAGCATTGTCGGAATTAAATTGTTTTCCTATTAAAAAGTTGTCCAAATTGCGGAAGAAGTGATAGTCAGTTGGGGCTAGATCTAGTGAGTATGGAGGATGTTGAAGAAGTTCCAACTCCAATTCCTGTAGTTTTTCACAGTCATTTGTGCAGTTTGTGGTCTAGTGTTATGATGCAATAAGATAGGAGTCGATCTGTTGACCAATCTAGGCTGTTTTTGCATCATTGCGTCCAGTTGGTTGCAGTATATTTCTGCTGTGATCGATGAGCCAGGTTTTTTCTTTTTTTGTTTGGTTTTTAAGTTACCTGTACGAAATTTGATATTGTCTGCTGCGTAGTAACACTAGAACCAAATACACTACTAACGTTTCGCGCGATCTGTGATGCCGTAGTTCCACGCAAGAACTCATACTTCATAATAGTGCGAATTTCCGATCGTTCCATTTACAAGAAAATTAATTTTTTTAAATTAAGTTTTTGATATTTTTTAAAGCATACAATGATTTTTTTCAACAGGCTAGATGTGAATATTACTAAAAAAAAAAAAAAACAACGGTAAAATATTATGCCAATGTCAAATAATAATCTGTTAAAGTTGGCAATATTATTAACTACAAACTTCATCCTTGACGACCTGATATAAACAAATATGTATTTGATGATAAAATAAATATATAGTTTTTAAATTTTGAATGGAATGACAAATATATGTAAATACGTGGGTACACAAGCACATATTTATTTTTGAAAGTTTTGCAATTTGTTTTTATGGGATTTTTGCTAAAAATATATCAAAAAACTTTTGTCCCCCACCCTATTTCCCAGAAAGGTTGATCTAAAAATCTGCAAAAAATCTCAAAAATATACAGTGATGAGAATCGGAATAGTTCAGCAGTTGTATTTATGTCTAATGGAGTGTATGTTTTCTTCTGAAACTATAAATATAAATTTAAAAAAAAATAAATAAAATAACAACCGAGAATCGAGTTTAAACGCGAGCTTTAATACAACTTGTGGAGCGTTTATGTGTGTAAACGTTCATGTGTCCATTTACTATTATGCATTATGTTTTAGTCTATAGTTTGAATTATTTGAGTTTTTTATTTTTAAGGTATCAAAGAGGAATAAATCATTTATAGTAGTGAAATACTTATAAAACAAATAACATATATAATAGTGAGAAATACGTTTCTGCAATTGAAAAAATGTAGCAATTTTTCAATATATTTTTTATTAATTTAATGAAGATTTAGTTGCGAAGCAACTGCAGAAAATGTGAAGAAATTTCGCAAATAATTTAGATTTGAATTTGATGTGATTATAGAAAAATATTGTCCTAGACATCCAGCATTCTGTTGGCTTCTGACATTTATTAAATACCATACAAAACCCTAAAATGTGTGAAAATTCATACTTCACATAATTTTTTTTAATACTATTATTATTTAACCAAAACAGAGCTATCGACAATATGTGCAATAGCTTATATACATCCAACCCCGTCGAACGACGATGGGTGCTTTGCAAATCTACACATTCCTTCTTGAATTAGCCTTTTCATGACTGTAGAGTCCAATACGCGACACAAAAGTTTTTCCGTACACACAGCGCAAATACTATCCAGATGACACAGGCATACTATTAAGTCTGACTTTCCTTCGAGCACGAGCAATCTCAGCTAGTGTTATTCTCTGCAGTTCAAACTGGTTCACTGCACAAGACACCGAGTGCTTCCACTTGGAGCGATCAGTACATACCTTTTCCCAAGATGAATGTAGGAGGTGACATGATTTGAGTGAACTTTTGACCATACCTTTATATCTTCTGTACGGGGCTACAGGGTTTCTAGTGCCATGTGATAGCTCTGAATACAGTACCTGCTTAGGCATACGGTTATCTAGCATTCTAATTACATGTCCTGTCCATTTAAGATGTTTCTGGATTAGGGTAGCTTCAATGCTCAACATGCCTGCTTTTTTTAGAATGTCAGTATCAGGCACGTAATCCTTCCATTTAATCTCTGATGAAATCTTTCCAACAATCTGATGTGTCTACGATAGAGAAACCAAGATTCGCTACTATACAGGAGTACTGAGATGACCACCGTAAACCTTTATCTTGGTGTGATACTCTAGACTTCTGACATTCCAGACCAATTTCCTCAATCTTTCAAACGCTGCGGTAGCTAAAGATATCCTCTCAGTAATTTCGTCATCGATCATGCCTTTCGATGTAGCTATGCTACCCAGATATTTGAAAGCATTCACCTATTTAAGTTCTTTGCCAGCGAGGTAGAACTTATGCATTTGTTGAGGTTGGTTAGACAGGATAAACGTCTTATCGAGATTTTCTGCAAGGCCGAAATCTTTGTTTCGTATACTGACACCTTAAAATGTTGTGGACAATTTCGAGGGTCGAGAAGGCCAGCATAGAATTGTTCAATAACTTATTGGCCCTTTGAGAGATAGTATTTAGGGTGTGTTGGCTGTTTTCGGACGTCCGCTATGGCGATCCTACTTAAACTGGTTTTTGCACTTTTGAACTCATTCACCCAACGGCAAATGTTGCATACGATGGGGCATCCTCGCTCAAATTATTTACCATATCGCCATGGATTTTCTTTTCCGACAGCTCTTTTTTAAAGATTCTTAATGACTGCGCGATATTCAAAATGTTCCATTTCCAAACAAAACCACACTGATTGCTTCTCGCTGCTGCCAAAACCAAACTAAACGTCAGAATGGAATAAAATATAACAATATGCTGATATGCTCCACCTTGGCTTATGAGTTCGCACCAGTTTTCATTCCACCCTCGTAAATATTTAATTTCTTGCATTTTTCTTTCAATAAGCCATAACTTTGTAACTTTTTCGAATCGGACCTATGTATGTACAGAACGTTCATTAATGATTGATAGGTGCTTGAATTTAGCATGTTGTCGTGCTACTATTTTCATCTCATAATGTTGGGTCCATAGCTGTACATGACGCATTTAACCATAACCGTATATTGGATAGATTTGACAGTGAGGTTTGCATATTAGGTTTGCGTTTTTATCAGTTTCCAGTAGGAATGACGAGAATTAAAAAGTTCTGGAACCGATAACCCGATACAATTACCCGGTTATTACCTGCATTCGGTTAACTACCCATTACCCATTAATTACCCACTATTTCCATTAATTATCCGTTCTTCCCATTATTTACCCGATATTCCCATTAATTACCCACAACCCGTTGATTAAATATTAAAGAGGGTCAAGAAGGCACCAGCAGCCCGATTCCATCTTTTCATTTTTTAATCACGAGAAAGGATGGGAATTTTTTTAACAATAAAATACTCATTGATCACAGGATTGATAACAGAACTACTCAAAATATCTCACAATTACCCGTTCATTATCTGCTACCCGTAAATAATTAACGAGTAAATGGTAGATAACGGGTAGCGGGTAATCAAAATCAAAACCGGGTATAACGTTAACGGGTCGGGTAGCGGATACCCGGGTACCTATTGTCATTCCTAGTTTCCAGTGTATTTATTATCAGAAAAGGCTTTTTCATTGCCACTTTTATATATATTTTATTGGTTAGCAAAAAAATAGCTACATAATAGCAAATGTATGCTATATGATTTGAGATTCGTGATAGCTTTGACAGGTCTAGACAATATATTTATTATTGAAGCATATTTTCGATCAAAGATACGTAACGGACAAGGAATTTGGAATTATTTCTCATTAATTTGCTTTTCTAAATTTCCCCATATTTGAAATTAATCTAATAAGCGGGAAATTCAAATGCCTATCAATCTTTAATAAACGCTCTGTATATGTGGGTATGCATGTAACTATGTGTGCCTATGTATAATATAGTATGAGAGTGGTGTTCTTATTCGAAAAATAAAATACTTGTAATTTGGAAGTAATTCTTGAAGTGAAATATTTAAGTTTGAAATATTTGAGTTAATTTGTGTAGTGCTGAAACCGAGTGCAAAGTGCAGAGAATCCAGTAATACCACGTTAGTTCTATGATAAGACTGTGGATGTATCTTTGGACAAGTTTCCGAGTTGTTAATGACGTACTAACTTAGTTATATTCTTTCAGCCAGAGAGTTGTTGGTTCGCAGTTCCCGTTTAGCCTCGCACTTCCAATGGAATATCGTCAGTTCTCTTGTTTCCCGAGTTCACTAACCTCTTCCTTCATTTATTAAGGGATTGCCTTAAACTTTAGGGGATGAATGTACAAAGAACAAAAGGGGAAGGTTTTTCTTTTAGTTTTTAGGGATGATTTAAGAAAAAATTGGAACGTTATAGAGGTTATTACTAGAAATTAGTTTTGGGATGATATTGAAAAAGTTTAAAAAAGGTTTATAAGGGGAAGGTAACAATAGAAAAAGTTTCCCCTTCGTGGATTATTAGTTTTGACGGGAGATATGCGACTTATCATATTTTAATATTTTTTTTGGTGAGTCAAATAGTCTCATGTGGTCAGTTCGTGACATTCTAAATGTGAAAAGGTTGTAAAGACCCTAGGCTTAGCAGTCTTTACATATTTATTTTTATGTTATTTCGTTATTTCCTGATACTTTCCCCTAGTTTTATCAATATCTGATATGGTCCCAAGAATTTTGTAAATATTTAAATCATACGACTTTTAAAATAGGGTGATTTGATGGATAATATTGACTAAATTTTCATTTCTTCCACCAACAATGGAAGTACTTAAGTCTATAAAAATGCGTCTCTTTTGAACAATAAGACTCGTACCACAGCGTCTACATAGAGAGCGTTCATAAATTCATTCGGCGTTTAAATTTCCCGCTCATTAGATTAATTTTAAAGGTTGATACTTATCAGTGCTACACATCAAGAAACTTACAAAGGCAAATTAATGAGGTTTAATCTCAAATTCCTTGTTCGTTACGTTCCCTTGATCGAAAATATGCTTCAATAATAAATTTATTGTGCAGATCTGTCAAAGCCATCAACTTAAAATCACCTTGAATACATTTGCTATTATTTATGGGATTATTCTTATGCTTACCAATGAGGCAGGTACAAGCACAAAAAAGTAGAAGGCAATAAAAAAGTCTTTTCTGATAATAAATACCCTTAAATTGATTAAACAGCAAATATAAATATGCAAAATCAATGTCAAACAATATCTGTATGTACGTTTATGGTCAAACGTATCATGACTAACAAATTACTAACAAGACAGCGCGTTAAATTGAAACTGTCAGAATATTACACAGCTTTTAATTTATCATAGCTCAAACAGTATAAATAAATAAAAAAACTGTCTCTCAATAAATTTTAAAATGTTTATTAAATATGTGAAAATTATACTTAAGTTTTCAAAATATTCACTTTCATGTTCAATACCAATTTTCATCGGGTGAAACCAATCCTGAAAGCAATGGGCTCATAGTTCAGGTGTCACCATAGAAACAAGATTTTCGTAAGCTTCGGTCGCTACTTCAGAGTTATTAAATTTTAATACTTGCATTTTATCCTATATAAAAGGGCAGAAGAAGTTACAAGGTGCTATGTTGGGACTGTAAGGCGGATGAGTTATTTCTTCTACTGCTGAAGCGGTCAGAAACTCGATAGTCCTAGCTGTGATATGTAGTCGTTCATTGCAATCACAAAGAAGGATTCTTCCTTTTAGTCGTTCTTCGTGTATTTTTTTAAACCCATTCGGCAAATAAATTATGTTATTCTGCAATTCAGCAGTGACTGTACAACAATGTTCCAGTGGAACAGTAACAATGTGATTCGTACGAAGAAAGAAGCAACCAGTCTTGCCAGTGATCCTCGTACGTTTTACTTTGACTGATTTGCCTTCGTCTGGGAAGATCTACTGACTTGCCTGCCGTTTAATTTCGACTTTTTAGCAGTAAATACATGTTTCATCACCAATTACTATGTCATAGACAGCTTTTGATTGCCTCTGTTAAATTGAATGATCATTTTCTTGCTCCACTCCACACGCGCCTTTTAAAACGTCCTTTATCCTTTTTAAATGTCAGTTAACCGGTGTGATGTCCGCCAAGCAGAAAGCTTCCTGACGGCCAGATGTTCATATAGGATTGTATTGATTCGATTCACGTATATGCCAAGGATGTCTCAATATCCTTGTAAGTGCACCATTTATCCATCTCCAACATACTCTGGACAGCGTCGATAGTTTTCAACACTAGCATGGTGACCTTCAACATGTTCACTTTTGAGAGAAATTCTCCCATGCTGGAACTCGTTGATCCACCGTTTTACTATAGTCAAGGGTGGTACTTCATCGCCAAAAAACCGCTTTTAATTTTTGCGAACATTGTTGTCGAGTTAGGCCATCTTTAAAATCGTAAAAAATCATGGCTCGAAAATGTTCACATGTAAGTTCCATTTTTAATAGAAATGGTTTTATTTAAATGCGTTACAACACAAACATATAAAAATATGAACAATTAAAAAAATATTCCAGTCTATCAAGCAACATCTAAAAAGTAAAACCGTGTAGAAATCCATGTATTAATTAATTGTTAGGTAAATTAATTTGTTCTTTTGTGTTAATTTTATATTATAAGTATTTTATTATATATGTTGTAATGACAATAAATGCCTAAAATAAAATAAAAAAATAAACAATATTTCTTCTCGCTGAGTTTTCATCGTCGATTTGATCATCTCCGAGTTTATCATTGTCGAGTAAGCGTCGTCGAGTTGACCTGTTCCGATGAAAGTACGGGACGTCAACTAGTTTCTTAATATTGTCACGAAGCTATGGTTACAGGTTGCGTACATCAAGGTTGCTGATGATATGAATTCTGGAAGACAGAATGTGCAATTTGGTTATTATCTATCAACAATTGTATTGTTGAACTACTTCTAAACATTTTGATAAATATTATTCGTCTATGTTTTATTAGTGCCAAACAATTTTCTAAACGAGTAGTATTTCCAAAACATGAAAGTAGAATTGTTCCTGGTTCACAGATAAAAAATGGTCTAGAGTGATAGAGCAGAGATAGTCAAGCAGTAGTCAAGAGGTTGGTAGTAACCACGCTACCAAACTAACCTGCACTGTTTGTACCGGCCCTGCTGTGCAAATTACCAAGACGAGATGTGAGTGTGTTCAACGCGGATGCGGGTATGGTTCGACCGGTCCCGAGGACGTCACGAGAGAGGATCTACTAGCAAAACACCAAGCCCTCAACGCTGCAACATCAGTCAAATTTAATATATTTACGATGTAAAGACAGACACGGAATAAATTGTTATAGAAACTACTATGTTTATCTTCCACCCCGCGACAATATATTTCGCAACAGAATTGCTATCTAATCAACAACTAATAGAGATCGCATTTTATAAGACTTTTTAAAATAAAAAGTGATAAAGATCATATATGTTGATAAATTAGATGAATTATATGTTGATGACAAAGAGCATGCATAAAATTTGCATGAGCATTTCTTGTTCTCTCGCATAATATGTGCAGAGAACTAATTCCACCCCAAAATTGATAATACGGGTTGCATTGTGTACTTTAACTTAACTCAATAAACTGATACGTTTTAGCTGAAACAAAGAGAAATGCACTTTGTCTGTGGCAACTTATGAACAGATACTTGATTCAACTAGAGAACGCATTATACGTCTTAATTCAACAACGTAAATACACTTACTTAACCAGAATGAGAAAGTGCTCCAAGACAACAGCCAAAAACAATCATTTTAAACGAGTCTGCACTTTGCATAATAACTACTCGTCTGGCTTTGAGTACAGAAAAATACACTTAAAATGAGGGTAAATTCATTTTGATACAGAACTACTGGAGTATCTTAGTACATTTTTCTGGATAACGCTAACGATATATTGATAACAAAGATAATTTGCAGCGCTAAACGAATCAACGCTCACAATTTCAAACAAGGTAATTTTAACATTACGCTGATAAAAAGATATCTCTATAATCCATTCACGATATATCCTCATCTGAGTAAGCTATATTTTTTTGTTAAATTGGTTATTAAAATATGCACATCAACTAAATATATTGCCAATGTTGCCCAATGAATATTTCTTATAGAATGAAAATTATTATAATTATTTTTATACGAATTTTGTATTATTTTCGCAAGTCTAGTTTTTGTGGTTACCAACAAAAATGCCACCTTAACATTGACTACTCAGAAGAGAAATCATAATGAATAGATATCCGTACTTTACTCTTTGAAAAATCAAGATGGCTACCAAACCATCAGATTGTAACCTACAACAAGTTTAAATTATATTTAATTATTGTTTTATTTATTCTAACTTGTAAATAATATTCTAGTTATAAAGATGGACTGTGAGGCACAATAACCATAGTTGCTGAGCTCCAAAAATTTACTAAACTAATTTACTAAAAAAAACTTGCCGTGTTTAAAAATTTCGTTATTCATGGCTGAGCACGCATGGGCGTCCCATTTTACACACGGCATGCAATAAGAACGTCTTTATTGCGTCTTTTTACGTCGAATCGACGACAGCACTTCGCTACTAAAAGACAAATATTTCACAAATTTCGATAAGAGTTCATGAGGCCAATTCTGATTTAGAACATTTTGCCACAAATAGTGCAAAGATAATTATACGCAAAATCAGGCAATATCGTCTGGAATCTGGATTTGCGTTTATTACATACTAGTGTGGCACGCTCCTTACGTATCCGTTCATATTGCTCTATTGCTTTTATCGCTAGATTGCGCCATGTACTTCGATAGAGGGATTTTTCTTCCCAGTGTGGGCTGAGCAGCTGACATAAATTGAAGCTTGTTAAGCTTGTCTTTGTAGAGTTGCTTAGGAACTCCCACAACTCTACAGCCGCGTTCCAACTCCGAGTACAGTAATATTGTCACAATGGTCATCCTAGGCTCCTGGATTACGACACCTAGACATTGTGACGTTGACTGTCAGCTAGCATATGTAACCTGATTACATCTTCGAGGCGCCTTTACCACTTGTCACGTGAGCGGTTTGATGGAAATGCAACTCCTGGTTTTAACAATACAATTTATTTAATAATTATCAAATTTACAGTGTTATTGTAAGATTGATTTCGTCCATGGGAATTGGGGAAGTCTTCAGTCCACCACTTGTTGGCCGAAATCGGCTTGAACCTATCTCCGAGGCGCGGTTTGCCCATCAGGGAGTCGAGGTGCCTGGAGAAAGCTTCTCCCACTCACTTGGTGACTGCTGCTTGGCTCCATCTGATGAGCCTAGCAGCAATAGTGTATGAAGTCGTTCTCTTGGTCGTCACTTTGTTGAGTAGAAGAATTGGTTAGGTTCCTCTACCTGGATGCCGTACGACATTCATTTACATTATACCTCCGATTGACCTAGTTCCGATACTTATTCGTCATGACAAATATTACCTTATTACAAAAATGCAGCGCATGCAATACGTAATCAGGTAACATATGCTAGACGCTGACAAATAGTTTATTAATTAAACAGTTGAGCGTCACAACGTCTAGGTGTCGAAATCCTGACCTAGGTTTACCTTTGTGGCAATATTTTAGGTAACCTAGTTTTTAACAATCTTATGACGTGTCCAACCCATCGCAACTGAATTTGGTGCAGCATGACCTCAATACTGACGATAATAGTTTTAACCAAAACTTCTGTGTTCGGCATATAATCTTACCATTTGAGTCTTAGTAGACCTTTGGTGTCTTTGGTGGAATCTTTCTAGAGTCTTAATATGCCTTCTATAGAGATATTATGATTCACTGCTGTAGAAAATACTGGGAATACGTTTTAAGCTGTAAATCTCTCTAGTTCAACACATAATGAATTTATTACGTGATGGTCATAGATGAATACATTGTTATAATATTGTATTATTTCATTGCTATGAAAACAAAAAATATCTTGTACTTTTCGAGATTGCCATACATTTCCTGTAAAATGACAACCCCGGTAGTAAGTCATCCGAGTGGTATTAATAATATTCAAAAACTGTTGACAAACTTCTTTATCGTCACAGCTACCGCGTACATATACACGCAGTGACAGTCGTATTTTTACTGCAAATGCATGACAGGATTGGTACAGAGCATTTATAAACGGTGCTTCCGGTTATAACAGTAATAATAATTATCGAATAGTATATTTACTCGTTACTAATTTTGCTGGATTTACAAATGTCCTATATAACAGTATCAATAACACAGTGGTGTTTATTACCGAGCGATCAGTAATAGTAACGTAGGGCAATGCAGCCATTGCTGCTCCACTCGAGATGTAATGCGATGATTGAAGTGCTGCTATAATTATTATTGAATTGTTACACAGACAGATAGGTAATATTGCTTATTAAAGTCTATTTCCCGTCCTATATGTAATCTGGTCTCGATATAATCCATAGTCACTGCATTTCATAATGGATATTATGCAGAAAATAATTATGTAATTACTGTGTAATAATGTAACAGAGATTGAACGTGTTTTTTTTTATTCCGCAGATATGCGTCCGAATTGTATATCTGCGCAGAGAGTCGGTCTTTTATTCCTTTTTCACTCACATGCGGATGCAAACAAACGTTTTTTAATTTTTGTAGGTATGACCACAAAAAAAATCCTTATATCGTCACACATGTGTCTGTCTGTGTGAACGGTAGAAACTGTAGCCAAACGGATGAACATAGAAAGTTGAAATTTGGCATGCTTATACAACTCATTGACCTACATATAGGAAAAATATAGAGTTCAAAAAATAGATTGCAGAATAAATATAAACAAATATGTATTTAGTCAAAAAATAAATGTTTTTTATTTTAATTTTGAGTGGGGCATCACATGACCGCCTCTGAAGGTGTGAAAAAAAAAATTGAAAAATATATATTTTTTTATAGGATTTTCGCCAAATTATGTCAAAAAAAACTTTTGTCCCCCTCCCTATAAAATTTTAAAAATGTACAATGATAGGAACCGAAATAGTTCAACATGAATTTTTATCAGATTAGTTTTTCGAAAAATATCGATTTTTTTGTGTTAATGAAAATAATAGTTATTTTATAAACATTTATTTTGTGGTATCAAAAAAATCTCTTAAAACGTAGATTAGGCAACAAAAAGTAGTTTTTTGAAATTCCTTTCTTTATACACGATTTACACGATTTAGCAAAAAAATGTGCTAAAAAAGTTATTGTCCCGCACCTTTTAACCCGAATGAATATAAATAAAAATATGAATAAATTATAAGTAATGTACATTGATCTGAACCGGAAACGTACCTAGGAATTTTTAATCAGATTGAGTTTTTGGAAAATATTGCAAGGTTTGTGTTTTTTTTTTTAACAGCAATGTTTTTTTGGGCAATTTTTAACAGCTGAAAATCGAATTAATGTGTGTAAGGATTCTACAGGCGCTCCGCCTGTAGTTATACGCCATGATTCAACCTATTGTTTGAATGAGTTTAGTTTTTTTGTTTTTATGGTATCAAACAAGAATAAATCAATTTAGTAGTGAAATACTTATAAATCGAATAACACGTTGTTACGAGGGTTGCCTCTTATATTTCGGGATTGCGATAAACTGACAGCACATTTGGCAACTGACGCTTCGATCGTAAAGTTTGCCATTTATGACGGTATACGTACTCAGAACGTTTTGACGTACAAGCGCTATTTGTGTTGTTTACAGTAACTTGCGCTATTTGTGTTGTTTAGAGTAACCCAGATCTTAGCTAAAAATGGAATTAAATCGTGAACATATTCGAGCGATTATTTTTTATAACTTTCGACGTGGATTAACCCAACAACAGTGCATAGATGCACTAAATTCGACTTTTGTCGATGAAGCACCGTCAAGGACTACTGTTTATCGACGGTTTGCCAACTTCAATCGTGGTCGTATTTCGCTTAAGGACGAATTTCATGAAGGTCGTCTAAAATCGGTTGTTGTTTCGGACAACATTGATGCTGTGCGTGAACTGATACTGCAATATTGTCATGTGGCTTATCGTGAGATTGTAGTATCCTTGGGCATTAGTGGGACCAGCATACATTCACTATTGCAAGAACATTTGGCCGTCAAGAAGAATAGTTCGCGTTGGATCCCACATAACTTGACAATCGGAGTGGAAAAAGTGCTTCGAAAATTGATTCAAACGCATGCAAAAGTGTAAAAAAACAATAAAGCCACTTTTGCTGATAAATAATTGTTTTTGATCTTAAATCCCGAAATATAAAAGGCAACCCTCGTATTAGAGGCAAATACGTTTTTGAAATAAAAAAAATTAAGCCATGTCACTCATGGGTCTGTCCAAAGTTAGTGTTTTTATGGTAGAAATTGTGGTGATACTACTAGACCTAGGCCTTTGAAATTTGGCATGTATATACAGTTCTTTGACCTGCATATAGGAATAATGAAGAGAACTTCTAAAAAACACATCTCCTGAAACATATAAACAAATTTGATTTTACGTTTGCTACAATAGTACTTATATATTTTTTATAATAGATGTCACTTTACCAACGTGAAACGCCACGCGAAATAACTTGGCAAGATCGGTTTTCGGGACAGCTTAAGAAAACAAAACTCCCGTTTAGTTCCGCTTAAACCAAATTAATAAACTATACCTGTATTTTATACTAGTACCTAAAATATGTTGCCAAGACCACGCCGTCCAACTTTATTTTATTTTATTTTTGATGCAGTACTTCAATCATGTCGAATTATATAGTACAGTAATACCCCGAAGTTACGCGATAGGTGGGTCCGACGAAAATCGCTCGGAGTAGTCGAATTCGCGTAAGTCGGGGTTCAACTTTGCATATAACTACACATCAATTTTGTTTAGTTGGGACCAAGGACTAACAAAAACACTAGTTTAGAAGAAACATATTTAATACAATTGCAGTTATTTATACATATTAACACAAAATATATAAAAAAAGAAAATGAGTTACGTAAAAAAGTTATTTCTATGTCGATGGCTTCATAAAATCTAACAAATTTGTCTGACGACACAACGCCAAATTTTTCAAGCAAAATTCTTCGTATCAAGCTAATAATTTTTGTATTCTTTGGTTTGTAGCTACTTGTAGTTCTTCGTTGGCGTCTGTGTTTCTAAAAATTTTAAGCCCTTTTCAATTGAGCTTGAGACCTTCTGTCATTCTGCTATCAAAATCCTTGATAATGTTAAGTTTACATTCCAAAGGTATCGTTTTCCTTTCTTACTAGGTACAGGAGAATCAGATTTACTTCGTTTGGACGACATGCTTTTTTAAGGGTTTAGAAAACGTATAACAATATTAACTTTCGTCGATCGTAGAATCGTATTCGTGCACGTAGATTTCGCGCGTCCAATGCGTAGCACAGCAAGAGTTACACTGAAGATAGCGGGTGGCAGTGTTGTCAAACGAAAAAATCAAAAAACGCGTAACTCCGAGTTCACGTAAGTCGGGGTATTACTGTACTTAATATATCAGAAAAGGTAAATTTCTAATTTATTGTATTAGTCTAATTTCTAATTAGACATAAAAAAAAACACAATTATTGTACTAGTCCAATTATTTCTAATTTTGTATAATTGAATCATAATTAGCAGCATCTAAAGAAGCCAATTATTTATTACTGAAACGTTGAGTTTCTAAAATAAATACTTTGGTCCAAAAAGCCCAGAGATTTTATTTAATCAAATAATTATCAAGCGTTAACTTTCATTTGTTTTATTTATACTTTTTTCATTTTATAAAAGTTTTTTACATCTGAGTATCCTCTCATTATTCCTAATACACAAACTTTTATGTCTAATCTGATTTTTTGTCCTGTTCTGTAGATATTTAAACAAAAAGCCATTTTAATGAAACTAGTTTGCAAGGACTGCAAAAACTCTCTTGATTTTTGTATTCTTAAAAATAATAAATTAAAACTAATTAGTGTCATATCAGTAAAAAATGTCCCAAAATTATCTTAATTTCATTATATAAACAAAAACCTGTAGACATCTTTTTATAATTTTTCCTCAAATAAAACTATTCCCTCCCCATATATAATTAATTATTTTTCCAGTACTTTTCCTCGTAAAATATTTTTTGTAAGTCTGTAACCGTTTGCCTTACATTCATTGTTGACTTTTTATGATGTCAAATAGAAACGTTAGTTGGAAAAAGTAAAAAGCCCAGTTCTTTCTGTACAGAGAGAGATTTTTAAGCCAATTAGCTAAAATGTAAAGGTATCTGGGGAGTTACAGACGTATTCCCAAGGCTAAGAAAGCACCAGACATGTTTTATAACACTCCTTAAATTGAATTCAAACGTCATTTTTCAAACAAGTATTTTTAAAGCTAACTGCTAAAAGAATTTTAGTGTTTCAACAATTTACTTCAAATGAAGAAGATCAATTTTACTACAGTCTGTATAGTAAGACATACATACTTATGATTTATGATCAAGCAAATGCACAAATAATAAACAGGTTCAAACATGATAAGAACATCAAGACCTAATACGCCCTATAATAAAAATTGTTTAGTTAGTGTTTTGTCTTTCAGTAGTGCGGTTGTGTAATAATGAGTGCCATTTATGCAAAACGTATTGAGGCGGTATTTTTATGTACCCACCTAAAAGGGCCAAAAATGTAATTTTCAAGTGCAGCAAAATATATGCACAAGTCAGTAGACTTTGTGAAGTATTGGGTGAAAACCTTATAAAATTAATAAAAATGTTGACGATTTACCTAATCGTGGATTAAAAAAGTGACCACTGAAAAACAAGATAAAATCATTTTTAACGTTTTTAAAAATAACCCTATGTTATATTTACGTAAATATCAGGCAATTTTGTTAAAAAAGAACATTAGTTAAGTCTATTGACTCTGAGTAGTCGTTTAATTGAAAATGGTATTAAATTTAGGAGCACCAAATAAAAACCATTGTTATCGGTGAATCATGTCGAAAAACGACTCTCTTGGGCCAAGGAAAATTTAGACCGCGATTGGAGTGATGTGGTTTTCTCTGATGAATCTAGTTTTATGGCTTGATGAATATGGGGGTACATAAAATATAAGCTTCGATTAAAAACGTCCAAAATTTGGATCAGCTAACTCGTCAAATACGGCAGATATGGAGATCCCTGCCTAAGTTGTATGCCGAAAAGCTGGTACTAAGTTTACCGAAAAGAAGCCAACAGATAATTGATAATAATGGAGATTGGACCAATTATTAGGTAAAGGGAAATCGGTGAAACAGTGCAGTTGCGTCACTTGAAAAGTAACAAAAAAAACGTGACGTCAGGTTTAGTACGTTTACATTCATCTATTTAACGAATGTAATATTTGTACGCTGTCACTTGTATCGAAATGAAATGAAAATATAAGAATAAGAACAGAATAGAAACAAATAAACTATTCTAATAGGCAAAATAGTCCTACAAAGGGCTGATGTGATCCAAAAATATGATCAAAGAAAATAAAATAAAAATAAGTTGAATATAACCTAAAACTATGCAGTACACACAACATCAAATAAGAAAATCTATAAGAAAATATATAACTAAACACAAAACTGCTAAATAAACAACAAACTAAATAAAAAAGGTTTTTAGAAATTACTATAAGTTAGATATTTGAACACAAGTCAGTATCAAAACACAGCAGACGTATTATTAAATGACAAATGTAAACATCGTTTTATTCAGGGATACCAATACAAATGTTCCTATATTAAATAAACACTTTTAAAATTTGTAAATCTTTAAAATGACTATCGAACACGAACTAAATATGACTTCAAAAGGTACGTTTTAGTAAAATAAAACAGTAAAGTGCAATATTAATGTGTAATTGACATGTAAAAAAAATCGATTTAGTTATTTTTTTGCCACTAAGTTTGTCATTGAAGTTATGACGCAAAATGTCATAAGACGAACTGCGCTGTTTCAGCAACTGGGCTTTAGTAAAATCCCAGACAAATGTTTTATTTTCCTCTACTACATAAGTACTAGGTCTTTCCAGATATTTTGTGCCAAGATCTTCAATTTTTGACCCGGTTTTTCAAATGTAATATTATCTTCAAAATCATCTAAACCATCGTTTTACAAACTTATTTGGTCATTGACCGTAGGGTTCCATGAAACCCAATTAAGAAAACTTTTGGGAAACTACTTTAAACCATTTTGTCATCATCATTGGCGCGACAGCCGGCGGTGAGCCTAGGCCTTCTGTTTCCAGCTTCCGTGACCATATTTGCAATCTATGGAAATTCAGGAGTAACATGGTCAGTATTCTGGGAGATTTACCATGACGCTAGTTACACTATCAGTGTAGGACCCCTAAACGTTTTGGGGCTCTCAAAAGTACCCGTCGAATCGTCTTTCGAACTTAAATACATACATGTACGAGTATGTGCAATATTTAAACACATATTACGCATGGTGCTAGAAAAGTTTAGTACTACAACTTTATTTTTTACAATTTTTCAAAATAATTTACATCACATTGTAGACATTTATACATTTGTTGAAATCAGTCATCAAAATTTTTTTCTCATTTTTCAATTGACACAGAATCGCATGATTTATCCCACGCGACTATCATTAGTAAAACGGCGCTCTCTTAGTTAATTTTTGCGTCGCAAAACATTCCAAAATCTCATGGTGCAAGATCTGGACTACGCAAATGTGTTAAATAACACGATGTGTTAATAAGACGTGCTTGTGCATTTTTGGCGAACTATAATTTTGTAAAACTAAAAATAATTACAAAAATTACTGTAAATATTATTACGCTACTACCTAATAATTGGTCAAATCTCCATTATTATCAATTGTTGCTTGACATCTTTTCGGTACATTTTCTACCAGCTTGACGAAAGAGCTGCTCCAAATTTTGAACGTTTGTTGTTCGAAGCTTATATTTCATGCATCTCCTATGTAAAAACTAGGTTCATCAGAGAAAACCACATCACTCCAATCGCGGTCTATATTTTCCTTGGACCAAGCGAGTCGTTTTTCAACATGTTCACCGATAACAATGGTTTTTGTTTGGTGCTCCAGAATTTAATACTATTTTCAATTAAACGACTTCTCTTGTTTATTGTTAAATTGCTTATGTTGTCATATATGGCGATATTTTAGATGTATTTTCAACAGTAATTACATTTTCTGGGATTACAACTTCTGTTTACGGAACACCTATAGTGTACGGAACGCGCGTTCCGGAAGCAAACTACGGAACGCGTTACAGGTTGCACTGAGTTGACCCATAAAACTGTGATCCACCAAAATTCTTTTGCTTCCTATATCTGGGTCACGACCAAGGGTTTGGGAACCAAGGTAGGGTGCCACGTCTTCGGATCTGACACGGAGGTTCTAGGTTTTACATGTTTGTGTCCGTGTTCCGGGTTTGATTCGTATTTCTCCGGGTCGCACGAAATATAAACATCCAAATTTTTTTTATATAATACTGACGGTTTGTTACTAGACACGTTTTCTGCCTTTCCTACACACAAGTATTTTCTGAATTTCTGACCCCCCACTCGTCAAGTGATTTTCTGAATATCTGCGCCTCCCATTCATCGCTTTTTACCGACAGTCAACATATATAAGGGAGGTATTGTGATCATACCGATTTTGACGTTTCGAGATTTCGATGGATCTCCACGAATTGAGGTCCCTACATAACGTTTTGACTATTTTTAGCATGATGTCTGTCTGTCCGTCTGTCCGTCTGTCCGTCTGTCCGTCTGTCCGTCTGTCCGTCTGTCCGTCTGTCCGTCTGTCCGTCTGTCCGTCTGTCCGTCTGTCCGTCTGTCCGTCTGTCCGTCTGTCCGTCTGTCCGTCTGTCCGTCTGTCCGTCTGTCCGTCTGTCCGTCTGTCCGTCTGTCCGTCTGTCCGTCTGTCCGTCTGTCCGTCTGTCCGTCTGTCCGTCTGTCCGTCTGTCCGTCTGTCCGTCTGTCCGTCTGTCCGTCTGTCCGTCTGTCCGTCTGTCCGTCTGTCCGTCTGTCCGTCTGTCCGTCTGTCCGTCTGTCCGTCTGTCCGTCTGTCCGTCTGTCCGTCTGTCCGTCTGTCCGTCTGTCCGTCTGTCCGTCTGTCCGTCTGTCCGTCTGTCCGTCTGTCCGTCTGTCCGTCTGTCCGTCTGTCCGTCTGTCCGTCTGTCCGTCTGTCCGTCTGTCCGTCTGTCCGTCTGTCCGTCTGTCCGTCTGTCCGTCTGTCCGTCTGTCCGTCTGTCCGTCTGTCCGTCTGTCCGTCTGTCGGTCTGTCGGTCTGTCCGTCTGTCCGTCTGTCCGTCTGTCCGTCTGTCCGTCTGTCTGTGTACACGTGCAGAGCAAATTCGGCTGAAAGGATTTTTATGAAACTTCATATTTAAGTTTTTGCCATCAATGGCACGAGTTGATCAACTTTTGGTAAAAATCGGTTGACTAAAAATGGGAGTTTACTCGTGTCGATTTTAAGATTTTTGCGAATATTTCACAACAGAAAAATATCTCGAAAAAATTTATTAAACAAAAGTTGCTATAAAAGCAATAAATAATAACTTTTATTTGAGAAAAATTTCGAATAATTTCGGTAAAATTTTTCTAAATTTTTTCCAAGTCTCAATTTTTTCATATTTATATGTAACGTTTCCATGGTCATGATAAATAATATCTCTGTTATAAAATATTAGGTCAAGTTATTTCTACTCTGCTGCTAGAATGTAATTTATATAAGTACTTTATGATGGCGGTCGGTCCTGTGGTGGCCACAGCTGATTTTTTTATTTTCTTTTCTTATTTTATGAAGCATATATTGTATATATAATAAAGATTTACAGCAACTTTTTGTCAAATTTAGCATGATCTTAAGTCGAGCATCACATAATTTGCTGGTGGTTTTCTAAACTGCATTTAACCTGTACTGCATTCTAACAGTGGAACGGTCTATAGGAACAGCGCGATATATCAAACTATCGCTTCAAGGTCTCTGTACTTACATGGAAGATCCGTATCCATATCCACGGATCAGAAAACAAATAATCCCTATCCGTATCTGTATCCGCAGATCTGGCTTTCATGTGATCCGACACATCTCTATTTTAAACACAACTTTTTTTTGCTCCGGGTCAGAGTAAGGCGTTAGGTGGCAACACTAAACCAAGGTCTTAAACAGATTATATCATCCACTTACACAGTGTTATCGTATTCAGTTCTAATTTAATTATATTTCGATATTATATTCGATATTATAGATATTTATTTAAAATTTCAGATGTATAATTTTGTTGTTTTTATTGTAAATTTTTACATTTCGTAGTCCATAAACGTAATGTTTCATGTTTAAACATTTAATATATTTTGTGAGTTGTAGTTAAAAATCTGTTTAAAATTCCAAGAGTAAGGAATATGGAGGAAGACGCATAGATATTGAAATGAGACAACAGCATCCAAAAGCCGTGAGATACCCTGATCCATCACGAGTAGAGTCAAGCCTTTAGATGTAAACCTTGTAATGAAACTCACACAGAGAGAAAAAAGCTCACCACAAGATGGATGGACCAATCTAAACCGACGCTCTGCGTCGCCAACGTCTCTCCCGGCGTCACCGTACCGCATCGTATCACGGCGTCCTACTCTCATATATCATAGCGCCATGCACTTAATATTGTGAATTTTTTAAAAATTTTAAACTTTTATAACGTGTTGTATATTTTGCATGCAGTGCTTCAGCAAGGACACCATTAACTCTTATGAGGAAAAATGCTGATTTATATCGTTGATGTAAATTTTATAACCGCCGGAATGGGGTGGACAATGATAAGAGGTTATTTTTTAAAAATTAAAATGTAATTTTTAAGTAGATGGGTTTTTAAAGTTAAAAACTCGTTTTGTCGGATATTAAACTTTTTACCACGCTTAAAGAAGGATTTTGTAGAACTTGAGGATAAAGTATAAATTCAAGGACTGGGTTTAATTATCTGTAGTTTAGTAATTGTCAATTATGAGATACTATTTGATGAGTCATAAAAAACTCCTGCTCTTGGGAACAAATCATAATGATATGTTACTTGGATGGGGAACGAGAATGACTTTTTCCTTCAGCAAAAACTGTCGTATCATAAGGGAAGTCCGGGAAGCGAGCTGGTGAATTTTCGCTGATTTCGATATTGGTCAAAATATCTTGAGAAGAATCAGATGCATCTTTTACTCCATCCGACTACAGCAACAGACTATATTTTTTATTTCATCTCTCTTTTACTTCATTATCTTTTATTGGATTTCAGGCTTATATTACATTATATTATATAATACCTGCCAAGTTTATATTATTTTGGATTAAGAAGGTATCGCTCACATCGTATTTTCCTTACTACAGTCATGAATGCCTAGAATTGACCCGGGTCCCGGTGAAACAACAATTCCAGACCTCGCAAATAGAATACCCGCCCCCTCATGGAATTCGAGAATAACGGGCCCGATGGCAGACAAAAAATCTGCATATTAATATATTTATTTTTCAATTTTTTTTTATAATATACAAGATATGTTTGAACGGTCGTGGCTCAGTTAGTTAATGTGTGGAATACTGAGCGACGGGCCAGTGTCCATTCCCCGATACGGGCAAAAACACCTTATATTTTTGCGACCGTTTCTCCCTCGGAAGGCATCGGACAACCACCGAGGTAAAAGTCCTATAGTGCGTTCGAAGGTGAGTTTGCAGTATAGCTCTTATGGAAAATGGGAGCGGTGTTGCCAAATGTTGTAAAAGTGTCAAATGTGTCAATTATAATAATATGAAAAACTCGTATGATTTACAAAAATCAACTCTTATAAAACTCAAAATAACACTCAACAAAAACAAATAGCCATTTGTAGAATACTGCCTCTTCACAGATCAGCGCGTTTTAGAGCTGGCAACGTCGACAAGATAAGGATAGTGTCATTGTGTAAACCCATTAGAGAGTATGAAAAAGAACTACTCCATATGCCCTGTACTGCAAACTCACCTTTGAACTAACTATAGTAAAATGTTCCAAAATAATTAGTGGTTCGGTTTCCACGGTAATACATAGTAGGTACCATATAATTGTGTTATATACAGGCAACACACACAACACAACTGTATGTGAGGAAATGGTCAACGCTCGGAATATACTCAATACGAACTTGTCAGTTCAGAGCATCGAGCATGGCACTCTAAGAAGAAGAAGAAGGTATGTTTACGTAACATGCCCAGGGCCGTATTTATTTACATCGAGACTTGAGGCGCAAACGGTTTCTAGGGTCCCCTCTTCTAACTCATAGTTCTAACTTTGCCCTGCCCCCTTTGATAACTCTCCCTTTTCCCGCTAAATAATCTCTAAATAAAATTCATTAAGCAAAAAAAATAAGCAATTTTAATGTAAAGTAAATAATAAGTGAGATATCCAAGATTTTAGTTTTAGGATATCCCCCTCCTAACTCACAAAATAATCTCGAAAAAGTGTACAGAAAAAGAAATCACTAAAAAAATACTACTTGGATGAATTAGACATTAGTGTCAATACAGAATTTTGTGCTCGCAAAATCCCGTAGAATAAATATGTTATAATTTAATATTTGTATATTGTACGAGGGGTATTTGATAAGTAAGTGAGTTTGATAAGATATGGCGCTTCGATCTCAAGTTTGATATTATTTTTGGTATTTTCCATTATTTGTAGACATACACACTAAGTTTCAATTAGATCTGTGAAATAGTACATTTTTAACAGCGTTCGGAATCGTATAAGTAGTTGTATATTGGCTACAAAAGAAATAAATGAATGCCGTGCTGTAGATAAAGCACTACGTTTTGCATAGAAAAACCATTAAGGAAACTGGAAGGATCAATCAAGATCTTTATGCATGAGTTAGCGAGCAAAAATTCAGCAACTATATTTTTACTCGTTTCAGAGTTTCGTACGTATGACCAGGAGACATATATCGTCACTACTGTATATATTTGTCCATTTGTCCATCTGTTTGGTAGAAATTTTAGCCAAACAGCTGAACCTAGAACCATTAAGGAAACTGAAGCATAGCTAAAGGTATTATGGAAACAGCATTCCGTTAAATGGAATGGTTCACAACTGGTTCACTTAATTTCTTTGTGATCGTACGAGAACGAATGATGCCTGGGACGTCCGAATATAGTCACAACCGAAGAGATAGTCAATGTAATTCATGATCGTGCTAGAGGACCACCGAGTGAAGATTCGAGAGATAGCCAAAATGGTAAATATCACAGACGAAGGTGTGTTTCATATACTACAAGAATATTTGGGCATTTGAGTGTTTGCTCACAAGGATCAAAAACGGAATCGCGTAATCATTTCGAAGCAATGTTAGACATGAACAAAGGCAACTCAAGTGAGATTTTGCGGCGTTTCATAACTGTTGATGAAATATGGATTCATCACTACACACGAGAAATTAAAGAACAGTCAACAGTGGATATCTCTGGCGAACGTGCTCCGAAGGAGGCAAAAATTGTTCCCTCAGCCGGAAAGGTAATGACCACGAGTTGCAACACATAATCTTCATCGATTATCTGGATAAGGCAAAAACGATCATAAGACAATATTATGGCGCTTTGTTGGATCCATTTCACGCTGAAAAATAGCTGGCTTTTTAGTAAAAAATCTTTGTTAACTTGACTGAATTTATTAACAGCTTACATGTAAATAAATAATTATTGTATTGTTTTAATATGCGGGAGAGCGCTAAAATCTAACTTTGCACAAAGTCGCCATTTACCCACAAAACGACTCTGCGAGTATGTTAGTAGTTTTTTCAAGAATCATCTGTTTCCGCTTTGTTGTATAAAATGCATGCTGTGGCATAACTCGTAGAAAAGCACAGCGGATGTCACTGCATAATACTGATATTGTTCCAATTACAAGTTAACCAAACTTATTTAACTTTGGCCCCATCTAATAATTAACTATGACATTAAAAAAATCGAAATATTATTCAAAATTTATAGCGCGCCAGAGGGTGTCCACAATATTGCTTCTCATTTTTAGTACCCTTGTTCATTTATGCATTGTTTTTCCTCAAGTCTATCCTCCTCCCTCAAGTGTTATGAGATGGAGGGTGATTTATTCACCAATATAACTAGCTGTGGCTGCGGCCTGAGGGAAGTTCATGTCCAAGCTATGCGGGCGCTTAATTGCTGATATATGTTATATTAAATGTCCGCCGTTTAGACAATTCCTCTGAAAAATGTACCTCCTGTCTACGATATGGGAACTTTTATGACAAAATGAAATGCTTGACTCGGAGCTATTCATATATTGCTCATATGTGGTTAAAGTTTCCTTTTTATATTCACATATGGTTGTTCATGATTGATTGTTCATTTGCTCGTGTCTTTTTATTTAGAGAAGTGCTTTCCAAACTTGAATAAATTACATAAAATTGGTTAAAAGTGATTTTCTATCGGGTAATAATTGTACAGTTACTATATGATGTACTCATATTTAGGATTTGGTAGGTAAAATCAAGAAACCCTAACAGCGTCATTCATATATCTCTCTGTCTAAATCAGTGTTTCTTAAACTTATAGAACACGCGGACTTTGAGATAAAAAAATTCCTTGGTGGACTCCCTATATGTAGTCTATTCCAATTGTTTAAGCGGAATTATACGGAATTTTTATTTTGTTAAGTTATCTTACTTATCTATTACTTTTCAATGATTGAATTGAGTTTTTGTTGAACAAAATGATCAAAAGTCCCATTCATTCGTTAAAAGTTGCTATATTTAAATATCTAGTTCTGCTTAAACCAAAAAAACAGATTATAGTTTCCATATGTTCATTCTTTGCTGGAGTAATTAATGCAATTTTTAAATATGGGGATTTTTTCATACATCAGTTTGGTCATATAACTTAAATTTAATTATTTAAATGTCATTGGATCTAGCTTTTTTTTTTAATATTGAGAGGATCGTCACCCCGGACTCCCAGACCTTCACCCATGGATCCCAGTTTAAGAATCATTGGTCTAGATTCTAGATAGTACAGTAAAAATTGTGGCCAAACGCCTGAACCTAGAAAGTTGAAATTTGGCATGCGTTACAACTTTTTCACACATATAAACCAAACTACTGATGCTTTAAAAACATATCTCCTGAAAAATTGAAATCAAATGAGTATTCAATGATTGTTTTTTTTTTTTTTATTTCGTGTTGGTTACTAAATAAAAACTCTTTATGCGTGAGTTAACGAGCAAAAATTTAGCAACTATATTTTGTACTAATTTTAGAGTTTCGTAAGTATGGCCAGAAGACCCTTATATCGTCACTCATGTGTATATTTGTCTGTCAATTTGTACATCTGTTTGGGAAAAATTGTAGCCAAACAGATGGACCTAGAAAGTTAAAATTTGGAATGCATATACAATTTTTGACCCACATAAAAGCTACTGAGACTTCAGAAAAACGTATCGTCCGAACAATATGTATACACTGAAAGACGATTATATTTTCAAAATTTTGAAGGGGATATCAAATGTAAGATCGTGATTATTAGATAAAGTGTTATTTTTGCAAAATATTTTATTTTGACACAATTTTTACCCAAAATGTGTGAAAAAATGTTGTGCTTCACCCTATTAACAAGAAGGAAATTGATTTTTTGCTGATTTTTGTTTTATATTTTACGTGGTATCAAAAGAAAGTTCTGAAAACACAGATTAAGGGACGATATAATATTTTGAAACATCGTTATTTTATACGGTATTTGTTAAAATTTTGTCCCACGCCCTTCAATTATGCGTAAGAACGTCACTTATACCGTCACTTATTTTTCTGTCCATATATGTGTCTGTACAGCGGAAATTGTGAGGAAACGGCTTGAGTTGAAATTTCACATGCATATGCAGGTCTTACCTCGCATATAAGAAAAATGCTGTCTTTAAAAAAAACAGAAAAATATAAATAAATTTACCTAAAAACAAAATATTTTTTAAAAATTTGTAATTGTGTATCAAATAACACTTCTTAAAGCAGCTTAGTACAGGAAATGAAGCATTTTGGCTCGCAATTTTTTCGTCCAGCATGGAATTACGTGAAATTTTCACAGAAGGTAGGGAATAGCCCAAGGATCATTTTCTACATCATGCCGGTGTACGCTAAAACCTTGGGGGTGGTTGCCACCCCATCTCGGGGGTGGAAATTTTGTACTACATTTTAACTATAGGAATCGATGGGAAAAGTAATTCTAAGAAAAAAATGTTCTTTACGTTTTCTTCGTAAAACTAATATTTTTTGAGTTATTCGCGGTTTAAAGTAACAGTTTTTCGACGAAAAAATCGATGTTTTTAAAAAGTTTTTTGCGAATAACTCGAAAAATATATTTTATCAAAAAAACTGTAGAAATCAAAACTGTAGCTTTTAAAAAAACAAACAAAATTCTTTTTTTATTATTTTTCTACGATCAATACGAACCGAAATACGGCATGTTAATGGTTAACTTTTTTTCGCCAAATGCATAATTTGAAAGATTCAAAGTCAAATAACAGGAAAAATTTGCATTTTTCGAGGAAAACTCATTGAATCTTTTTTAAAGTATTTGATTATACCTTTCAAACAAAAAAAAAAGTCTCTAGCATAAAAATTAAGCGATTTAGGATCAAAATAAGGTCGGTACCTACTTTTTTCTACGAAAAAATCAGTGAAAACAACCCCCTATTTACCCCCCCTACCTTCGGTGGTTCTCTTCTTATATGTATTTTCAGTACACCCAAGAAGTTTGACCAATTTAAAATGCCTAATTTTAGAAAAATTGGAGTTTAAAGAAAAAACGATTTTTTGCGATTTCGTATTTTTCACCCTTTTCTTCAAAATATCTCCGAAATTACTGGAGATACGAAAAAAATGATAGAGCACTAAATTGTAGCTTTTTTAATGACTTAAATTTCCCTGTGCATATATTTTCTGTACAGTGAATATTTGGCGAGATGTAGTCGTTTAAAACCTCTATTTACAAGCGAACACCACCTTATTCGAGCCCTTCAAACTCAACCCATTTAAAAATAAGGGATCTTAAGGAATTTAATTTACATAGTCTTATAGCTCTTGAAAAGCCCTACAAAATCGTTTTTAAAAAAACTTTCAATCACTAAAAATGATGGAGCTATGTTTAAAAAACCAATAATTTTTTTTTCGAAACATTCGAATAGCACGGTTCGGAGCGATTTTTTTATATCAAGCTCTAACAAGGGTGGGTTTTTAAGGGTTGAAACATTAGAAATTGTATTCCAAAGCATGAAACAATCATTATTCAACTAATCCAAACCAAACTTTACCCATCTTAAGGTTTACAACGATATTTTATAATTTTTCACAATTTGGGGTAGTTTTCACCCTTAAAAAATAAACAGTGCCCATGATCCATATTTAGCTAATCCAAACCAAATTTTACCCATATTAAGGTTTAAAATGTTATTTTATATTTTTTTACAATTAGGGGTAGTTTTCACCCTTAAAAAACAAAAAGCGTACAACGGCACAATGTAGAAAATGAACTAGAGTGTGAAATGAGCCTAATTCCAAATTTTTATCCAAATCGATGCTGGACGAAAAAATTGCGAGGTTTTGTCATTTTTTGAGCTTCATTTCCTGTACTACTAGATAAACAAGCAAATATTTATTTTATTTTTAGAAAAAACAAATAATTTTACGCGTTTTCTCCAAAATTATGCCAAAAACTTTTGTCTTATAGGTACTCTATTTCCCAAAGAGGTTGATATAAAAATATAAAAAAAATCTCAATAAAGGGAATCAAAATAGATCAATATGAATTAGCTTTTCGTAAAATATAAAATTTTTTGTGTCGTTGAAAAAAATATCTATTTTTTTAAAATGTTTTGCGTGTTATCAAATGCAAACTCTTAAGGCGTAAATTAGTGAACGAGAAATATTTTTTTTTATATTTCTTTAACACTATTTTACACAAACATGCAAAAAAAAAAAAAACTTATCCTCTCACTCTATAACCCAGGGGGGTTAATCTAATACTCTAAAAAAATCTTAGTAATGCACATTAATATGAACCGGAGAGTGAATCGAGTTTTTTGCAATACCATGCTTCTTCTTCTTAAGATTTTGCAAATTTCATATTTGGTCGCTGTTAGTGACGAGTCTCCTCCATTCTCTTCTATCCAAATATTCATCCCCCACTAGATCCTTACTACCTAAATCTTTCTTTATGCAATCTCTCCACCTCGTTTTAAGTCTGCCACGGCTTCTCTTAGCCTTGACAATCTTTTTCATAGTCTTTTCAGTTCTTCTCATTACGTGTCCATACCATTTCAAAAGGCCTTCTTTGATATTGTCCGTGACTTTTGCTTTTTCTCTCAATCTCTCGTTCCGGATCTTATCTCGCCTCAATTTGCCGAGCATGCTCCTAACCATTCTCATTTCTTGGGACTGTTTCAACGACCAAGTTTCAGACCCATAGAGCAGCACAAGTCTTACTACGGTCTTATATACTTTTCCTTTGACTACCAATAGCAATACCATGCTAACATTGCTTAACTGGCTAACTGGATACGCAGTTCGTAATTAGAAACACTTGCAAGATGATAGATGGCAGCATTATCAAATTTTACCTAGATACCTATAAAATCCTGAAATGTGTGAACATTAAAAATGCACATCAATCTTTTCATTTGTCTGAAACAAATTAATTGAACTCGTGAATTATGGGAAGTACTAGTGGACCCATTGCCAACTGTGTTGGCAAACAAATCATTACCTTAATGTGGAACTTGCTCGACACCTCAGACTTCTTTCTCTATCCTAGGCGTATGGATTTCATCCAATTCAAATTGAATCAACTCTTCGCGTATTATTAAAAACTGGACAAATAATGAGTATTATTCCGAATTATTTATTCATTAACTTTTTAAGATGGGAAAACGATTGATTTTCACTCAGTGCATTTTATTTATAATGTTAAAACTAAAAATGGTTTGAGACGTTAAATTTAAAATATATTTATTAAAATTAATTTTCCATTTTCTTATGTAATATAAAAATATGCACACGGAAAAAACGCACACGGATTAATACGCACACGGAAAAAAGCACACATGAAAAAATACACACACGGAATAAAGCGTACTTACACTATATCTCAAATCAGTTTGAAATAAATCGTGAGAAACTATTGCACAGTAAAATTTAATTGTTTGCCCGCTTTAATATATTGCGTTCACATTTGGGGGTAGATATACAATATACCACTGAACACTGCGCATGCGTCACACACACGTCATTTGTTCAATATACAGAGATTCTAAACAGGTGGGACTGTGCAGAACTTTTAAAACACAATTTATTTTTAGGTGGTTTATAAAAAAATAAAAATAAACAGTTATCAACCATAACCTAAGATAGTGCTTTTAAAGTGAATCTAACCTAAACTAAAAGGTAAATGATATTTTAATGTGATAAATAAACAGAAACCATTGTTTTAGAGCCACTGATACCTCTTTAGTGTAGTCGTTATGTGCTGCCATCTGTATAGTTTGCAATGGGATATTGTAAATCTTGTCCTAGAAATTGTAGAAACTGGGCCGGCTCAGAGGTCGGGACTTTGGAGATTTTTCCCGAAGCCCCGCGCTTATAAGTGGATAGTTTTAACAATTATTAGTAACTAGGGCAAGTTTTTGACACCAAATGCATTACTTTCTTAAGGCCCCGCAAAACCCACGGCCGGCACTGCGTAGAAATAAAAAAATAATAAAGCATTGAAAAAATAATAATAAAGAAAAAAAAGTCACATTTTTCTTACTTACTTTCATCAAATCCAAATATTTTTTAAAATAATAATTTTGCTGCTAATACTAATTTTAATCAAAAATGTCGAATATCACTGAAGGATAACGTTTTTCTGTGTTTTGTTTCGTAAAAAAATCGATCCGTGTATTTCACAACTAAATTAATAATTGTGAATTGATTTTTTAATGAAAAACACAACTGTCATTTTTACTAATTTATTGTCAACACTGAAAATTAAAATTCACAGCACACTACTGTCCAATACATAAATTAATACTACTATATAATAAGAACCTCGCTTCAATTGTTTTAGATTTGCACGCACCCAGACAGCCAGGGACACAGGTTGGGATATTATATTATAGATTCTCAAACTTGTAATTATTTTATAGCTTATAAATAGCTTTTCAATTGAGTATAATATGAATTAAGTTTAATGTCTAAATGTTAGTGGGCGTATTTGAATGTGGTAGTAGTAACCCAGTCTAAACCACTGTACAATTCCTCTAACAAAGTAAAAAGTAAACTCATTTCATTGATCAAGTTGGCCGTGCTACAGTTTCCTTTGATCCATTCTACGCGTCAATAATGTTTGTTCAATTTTCCTCGAAAATCCGTTAATCCTCCTCTGTACGTTGCTGATCATGGGTAAACTGCCATTATACCCTTAATGGAAGTTTTAATATAGGTTATAATATCATTGATTTTTATCGCACTGCCCAGCCTCTTGCTTCACTGCACAATGGCGTTTTCATTATAGTTACTTTGATTTTCTATAGGATCATCTTATTCAGCTTCCTTTTATAGAATAGCTTTTTTTTTAACTCGACGACTTTTGATAAAATTCAACATGCAATTATAATTACCTGGGAAGTGAAGCCTGGATGAGTACTGAGAAAATTAATATTGCGAAAAAGTTGTTCCAGGTATCATGTAATATTATCTTAGACGTGTTATGGCTGCTTTTACCTATATTTTAAGTTATCAATAAAAAATATAATAAATAATAATAGGTGCCCAACACCTAGGTAGGCGTACAGGAGCGGAGAAGGTAATAGACCGGGAGCTCATGACAGTTTTTGGTCTCCGATTTCATACAGCATGCCTTTTGGAGGAGAGAATATTTACCCTGTGACAACAAAAAAGGGATGGTACTAAACCCCTGCACGCTTTCCGGTCATAGGGAAAATTGCATTTCCACTTAAACACAAAATTTTTGTGCTTTTCTCTGATTTAATATTGCTTGCCCTTTTGTCAAAAGAAAGTTATAACAAATTTAAAGTCTTTTAAATATATGCATGCGATTCGGGGGGTCCCAAAGGGCTCAAACGGTCATGTGATCTTGTAATAAAAAAATATGATTTTCCGCGTTTTCATACAGCATGCCTATAATTAAAAGACTTTAAATTTGTTATAACTTTCTTCTGACAAAAGGGCAAGCAATATTAAGTCAAAGAAAAACACAAAAATTTTGTGCAAGTGGAAATGCAATTTTCCCTATGACCGGAAAGCGTGCAGGGGTTTAGTACCATCCCTTTTTTGTTGTCACAGGGTAAATATTCTCTCCTCCAAAAGGCATGCTGTATGAAATCGGAGACCAAAAATGTCATGAGCTCCCGGTCTATAAATTTTCCGTTTCTAGACTGTTCATTTCGTCACATTTCTGGTGATAAAGCCACATGGTCACAGTGACGTTTTGACCGGTCTTGTTATGCCTGTATAAACAGATACTCTTTTTAAATATTAAAAACTTGAGGCTGTGTCGACCCCAGAACTAACTGCACAATATAAGAAGATAAAAATTCGAAAGGGGTTGCGGGATAGAATATATATCATTTTTAAATTTTTGGGTGACATACAAATTTAATAAATGAGACATTTGTATTAAGAATGACACAAAAAATCAAAACGTAATGAAAATGACATTTTGTAATGACATGTCAACTTAACCTAAAGTCTATTTCTTTAGTTTAAGCGGAACTTTGGGGAAATCGAACCCACGTCCCTGTGTTCCGTAGGTAACCATCTTACGCCGAAGTCACGGTAACTCGTAATAAAATATTAAGCTTTCGAAGAAATAATACCTATTTTACCCTTTTTACGAAAAACCAAAAGCGGAGCTTTCACACATGAACGCTACACAACTTGCATTACAATATAAGCTGATCGAAAATCTCTGTTTTACAATTCTGTTTAACATAGGTCAGATTTTTTTCATATTTTTAGATTAAACTGGGAACAAAAGTTTTTTTAGCACATTTTGGCAAAAATGATGTTAAAATAAAGACATTTAAAAATATTGCTTTTCGTTCCTTGATCTAAGTCTTAATAAATTTCTTTTGATACCACACAAAAAAAAAATAAGAATAATTATTTTTTTCAACGACACATAAAATTCATTAATTTTTCGAAAAACTAATCTGATTCCTGTTGTACTATTCCGGTTCTCATTTGTGTGCAATATTGATTTTTTTCTTCCGGATTTTTAGATCAACACCTCTAGGGTTCAAAATAACATAAAAAAATTATTTAAAAAAAATAGAAATTGTATGGTATCCCAACCAAAATTTAAAAAAATATTTACTTTTTGGATGAATATATATTTGTTTATATTTTCTCCCGATGTACTTTTTTTTAACTGTCAATAGTTTTCCTATATGGGGATACAACTTCTACAGTACCTACCGACAGACAGATAGACAGGCGACACACGAGGACGTTGTAAAAGTTTTTTATTCATACCTAAAAGTCCTAAAAAAATCCTAAAAATTTTGAGAATAACAAAAATGGATATAACTAAAGTTTTGGTAGCAAAATCAAATTTTTCAGTGGTCGTCTTACCAAATTTTAAACAAAATTTCACATAGACACGCTGTTCTTCTATCAGGCCCATTTCAAAAATCGCCGGCGTAAATAAAATCGAATTGCAAGAACTGCTATAAAATTCTAAAACCAGTGACGAAGGGACACCCCCGCTAGACTTGCCCTCCCATAAAAAAAATAATACTAAAAAAAATTAAATTTAAAAAAAAAAATTTAAAAGATTTAGTTAAATCTTCAAAAATACATCAAATTATGTCGTATAAAAATTTTTGTCCAAGGCTTGGTTTACTAGTTACGAATTTTTATAAATTTTAAAGTTTAATAACTTCCGTTTCCGGTTTCGGATTTTAATAAAAAACAATAGGGTTCTTCCCAATTATTAGGAGAATTTTTTAGTACCAGAACGAACTCTTTAAGTTAAACCGTTTTTGAGTTATCGTGTATACACACAGACACACATACAGACACACACACACACAGACACACACACACACAGACACACACACACACAGACACACACCCATACGGACGGCACTTCGAAAATAGGTTTTTTGGATTCCCTGGACCATGAAACGTGGTCATCAGTCAAAATCTCGACATCGAAA
This sequence comes from Liopterus haemorrhoidalis, assembly GCA_963971575.1. NCBI lineage: Eukaryota > Metazoa > Arthropoda > Insecta > Coleoptera > Dytiscidae > Liopterus > Liopterus haemorrhoidalis. The sequence continues at coordinate 175,683,254 of OZ020611.1, read as the reverse complement.
ATTTTCGCGATTACAATACTTGCCCCTTATATTTTAAGGTCGGGCAAGTAAAAAGATATCATCGATATTGCCTTAAAAGCAGTACACTCACAAGTGACAGGTGTATTATATCAAGTTTTTACTTCTTCTCTCCACTCACTAGGTATTTTTCTATGTATATCGATTGGTTCTATATCTTCTTTTCAAATAATTTCTGTCGAATGTCGAGTTATAAATGTTTGAAACGTGCAGAAATTTTCATAATAGATATTAATCTTTACGCCAAGTCATCAGATGAATAGTATATATGATGCGTTAAAAATGTTAAAGAACCTTTCAGATTTTTGCAATTCATGTTATTCTCGGCTCTGTACGAAACTTGCGAAGCAGAGCTGCCCTTCGCTGGTAGCATCATTAACCCAAAAAACCGGAATGCGTTAATGACGCGAGCAACGTACATTTAACGAAGAAAAAATATTTTTCGTATAAAAATTCTCGGCTAAGCAGAAATTTTTAGATATATTTTATGATAAATTAGTTTCCTTTTTAACTTTGAATGAATAATAACGAACTTCTAAGGTGATTATTAATACACTTCAGGATAGGATTACATTTTTTCTTAAATATGTCTTTACTAAACGGAACGATCATAAAAGAAAAACAATATTAAGCGGTTCTTCAATAAAATAATTTAAAGCGATCAGTGTCTTGGCAAGCTATTGCTTTATGCTGCGCCCCCCTCTCCGCCGCATATTTAAACAAAAGAAACATATTTATTATAAAAAAATATTTACAAATATTTTTCACTAGTGTTGATTTTTTAAGTAATATATTTTTTGATATAATTATTCGACACAAGAATTTTCAATATTATCTCATTAATATAGGGTTCACAAGATTGGAAACCGGGACAGCTTCGAATAATGCCATCCTAAAAAGGTCTATCAGGATGCTGGGACAAAAATTCTAAAACCAGGACAATCAACTTCCCGGGATGCCCAAGACTTCCACATTCCTATTGCTTTCAAAACTGACAGATGGGTCTCTTCATCAACAATTCAAATTTTGTTCATCAAGGAAAACACACATTCTATTGTAGTATTTTTACTATCGAAATGATTAAATAACGCTACTCATTTCAAAGCGATTTATTTTTAAAGTCATTTGGCAAGTGGAAGTGCCCAGCGCCGTAGCTATGGCCCCGCAGAGCCCGATATGTGTGGGGAGGGGCAAGAAGTTTTGTTGCTTAAGTTGTAAAATTTTATATATATAATTATTTGTGTGGTGTATAGACACTTACGGGGGGTAGGGGCTGAAATTTGAAGTTAAGTCACTGGAAATAATGCACAAAATGTTAATACCTTTATGGTTTAATTATAATATTTTGAATTGAAAATTATAGGGAAATGTTGGACGCGGTGTAAGGCTGGAATTTTAACTAACCGACTGTGCAGCAGAATGCTGGATGAATGGTCACTTTACTTCAGGCTTAATGTTAATTTAGGTATCCAAATTAAACTGTAATCGGTTTTAATTTTTATGGTTTTAAATTATCTAACTTATATGTACAATGGAAAATCATGTAATTAATGTATATCGCATATATTTTAGTTAAAACTATTAATTTAAGCCAATCAGAAACTTGGAAGAAAACATAAATTTTGACTATTGTGTTATATATGTGCGAAACTAATGCCTTTACAATTTTGGCTATAAATTTAGAAACTAAAATAGACTTGGACAATGATGATGGAAAGTGTAAACTATTTTTCAAAATCACGATTGGAATAATCTTATTCAGAAAGTGATGTTATACATCTTAATATCTGCTTAATTTACAGTAATTTTACTTGTAAATTGGACATATCTGAACGCTTTTGTGTGTTTTAAAAATATTTAAATTTACAAAAATATTTAAAAAATTGATCAGAGCTTAATTTAGATGTCTAAATGAACCTTGAACCGTGGTGTTGGTGTAACTTGCCAAAACTCTTCACAGTTGGCGTTTTCTCCACATACCCTACATTTACTCTTGAAATAAATTAATTTTGAACATAGAAAATAGTGAAAAATCAATTTTCCCGACGTTGAGGGAAAATAAAAATTAGCCGAAGCACTGAAGAAATCAGATCCTATGGCTACGCCATTCGATGTTTGATAATCGGTCAAACCGTATAAGGATACTGCTACTTTGTGTGTATGCACCTACTATCTTGGTTTTGGGATAGTAGAGTAAGATATACAGAGTCAACGAAATAGAACAATACCGTTCTGTAAACACCTATTATCCTAGTTAAGGCGTAGTATAGTAACCGACTAGCTACTAGACCTAGTAGCTATTCCGTTTACTCATCATCATTGGCGCGATAGCCCTAGTTGAGGCTAGTCCTCCTGTTTCCAGGTTTCATGTTTTCAATCCATGCTCCTTCAGGAGTAATATGGTCAGTATTATGTCTTTCTTTAGTGTACACAGAAAGGCACCTAGGGGAAGCCGGGGCATAACGGGCACCTTAAGGATTATATTTAATAAAATCTTAAGGTATATAGTTAAAAATTTCGAAATACTTTTATTCGTAAGATGATTTATTGTTTAATTATTACAGACAGTGAAACAACTTAGAAAACTACAAAAATAAAAGTTATAACGATATAAAAAAAAGCTTCCTTTTGCTCATTTTGCTCCGGTGCCGGGGCAGAATGACCACGTGATATAATGGGCAATCAGCTAAAATCTGGCGCAGAATGAACACACGTGAGTGCATTCCTCATCGTTATCATCTTCTACAGCGCAAGAACAATATGCCCACTTGCCACATGCTCTGCACTGGAGCAATCAACGTCTGGATATGTGCGAAAAATATATCAACACAGCAAAAAATACGTTTCACCAATTTACAAAATGTAAACGCCAGCTCTCAGTCATACAACCACTCTTGGAAGACACTAGCGAAGTACTGAACGTAATTGGAATGCACCCAAACATGGCGGCATGTTTTAACAGCCAACAAAAGGTGAGCCAGTTATACCCCGGGAGCCGGTTATGCCCCGGCTTCCCATACCGTTTAAAGCAGGTTACGAACGGCTAAACAGGACCCTGTAATTTATATAAAAAAATTTACTCAAATTATTTGAGATAAGCAGGAGTTGAACTCACATCCGTGCTCTTGCTTAGCGGTCAAACAGCACATACAAGTGGTTTAACGCTTTCAGACATCGACTTGTAATAGCTATTCCGTTTACTAGCCTAATGTAAACCGAGTACATGAAGGATTTTACCCACTCATATTCAGATTAATGCACAAACATGATTTCCAAAATAATCTAAAAATGTATGCAATTTTAGTAAAAAAATGTCCCATACTAAACAGCTGCACAATCCCGAAATGTGTTACATTTAACATCAATGTAATATTATTCTTCTTGATTCATAGGACACTAAATGAAATGAATTATAGATCTGAAATAGCTCTAATACAGTGGTCTGCAAACTTTATTGATTCACAAAACCCTTAAAATTATAATTTATACCTTGTCAATAGATAAATATAGGTTGCGGGGAACTTAATTTGATTACCACTGCTCTAATTTAACCATACTTACATCATCATATCGTTATTCCATGGTTACAATAGTCGTATACATAATTGTTTTAGAATGCTAAGCCACATGAATAACAAGTCCTGACCTAACCAATCCAAAGCGGCAGAGCGACGAAAGGAAAAAGCACGTATCTATTGATTTCATCAATGACTACACAGATATCCACCTGACAGTCAAATATATAATGTTATATATCAAAATACACCATCCCAAATTTCAAACAGAACGCCTCCTTTCCCGGTCGAGCGAGTCGGGTTGGTTTGAAGTTGGTCTCATAAGAAAGAGTGACGCCGGAAGTAGTCCAATATAAATCCAGCACGTCAAACCAAACTGCTGATCTGGAGGGACTGTCGGTAAAATCATTCCCTTCCTTGCCCGTTTTCTTTCTTCCGGTCCATTTAGAGTTCACGGCGACAAGACCTCTGGCCGGGGCCCGTTTCCTTTCAAAAGAATCTGAAATTTTAATCTACCAACCAGTGAATTGATCGTAGACTTATTCATCTATATTAAATCGAAAGTTTTGCAGTTACGCGTTTTGACGTTTAGACAAATTACCAAACTTTACTATTGAATATGTTTTTTTACGTTTTTTAATTTTATGAGCTTTTATAATTTATTGACTTCTGTTAGTTTTTGCAATAATAGAGTAGAGAAAACATTTAAGAAAGTTTCATTTTAAGGTTTTTTGTAGTAGTTAAAATTTTACTAGCGAAATTTTGTTGAAACTGTCAAAGTTAGTTTTTATAATACTTTAGTGTAATTACAGTCTTGTTATAAATTTGATCAGTTTGATTTTCAGTTCAGTAATTTACTATTTTAGAGAACCAACTGTACTGAAAATGTTATGAAAAAAATTATGTGAAGTGTGAATTTTCACACACTTCAGGGTTTTGTAGGTATCTAGCAGGTGACAATTAATTGCGGGCACAAAAAATAATCCACATGCTTCCATCTAAAGACTTCAATCCTACTTAAATACTAGGTGCACCAACATAGCTGCCCAATTCTTCAATTAGTTAGTCAATTTAATATTGAAAGCACCGTGTTAGTCACGGTCGAAAAAATAGTCAAATCAAAATTTCCTGTTGTACTATTCCGGTTCACATTAATGTGCATTACGCCCTACGCTATAGGGTGTGAGACAAAAATTTTCTTAGCAATTTTTTTGCAAAAATCATATTGAAATATAGAAATTTTAAAAAAAAACTGCTTTTAGGTCTTTAATCTATGTCTTCAGAATCACACAATGAACTTTAAAACAATAATTATTTTTTCAACGACAAAAACTTTACAACGATATTTTTCGAAAAACTACTTTTTTAATAAAAAAATCTCGTCTTGAGATTTTTTTCAGATCTGTAAACTAACCCCTATATGAAGACTATTGGTAGGGGATACATTTTTGAATGTTTTTTTTTTTCAGATTCTTAGATCAACCCCTTTGGAAACAGGGTGGTGGACAAATTTTTTTGACATATTTTTTACAAAAATCACATAAAAAAATTGATTTTCAGAAATAAAAATTGTGTTACTTAATCTACGTCTTAAGATCTTTCTTTTGATACGACACAAAAAAATAAATTTTGTCTTAATGACATAAAAAATCGATCTTTTTAGAAAAACTAATATTTAGAAATTTAATTTCAAAAACTATTTTCTGTTGAACTGTTCTGGTTCCCATTAATGTACATTGTTGAGAATTTCTACATATCTATAAACCAACATCTATGTGATAATGGGGGACAAAAGTTGTGACACATTTTTGGGGAAGATCAAAATAAAAATTAATTTATCTCAAAATTAAAAAAAAAAAAAAATTGTACTATCCACGCATTAAGATGTATACTCAAAATTTACCAAACTCCAAGTTTAGTCAAACCTACAAAATCCTAAAATCTACTCTCTTTGGCGTTGTCAGTTGGATTGAAACCTACAGTTTTTTCTTTAATATGCGACCTCGGCGTTGAAAAGCCGTTTTACACAAGGAACGTCAATAGTTGTTGTATGTAAAATTGAGTACACTGCTGTAGGCCATTTATTTATTATTATATCTTAAAACAAGTATATCCAGGGAGCAAATATCAGAGGATAGGTCTTGCCTGGTATTCTTTCAATAACCCCAATAAGTATCTTCAAATCCTATAGTTTCCTCTCATATTGTCTGATATTTCTTTCAACTCATGTCACGTTGACGTCAATCAACTAGAAACGAATGGAAGCGGGAAGCAGTAAGTGGGTGGCGGGCAACGGGTACGAGTAGAATTGTATGAAAACAGTCTGCCGCGACCTCAAAACAAACGCCCTATCTTCCAACGCCGACATCATAAGACATGACGTCGGAAGTGCCTTGCCGTTTCCGGTTTCACTTTAAGATACAGAAAAAATTAACCTTGACACATCAATGAAGAAGTAATAAAACAGAAATGAAAGAAAACGTATTGAGAATTTGTGGCATGAACTTTTGTTTCCGAGCTTTATATTTCTAGATTCGGCTTAAATATAGTATATAAGAAATTATTATGATGGATATAAGGAATAGACTTAGATACAAAGGTCAAAATAAGTGAGTAATAAATACAAACTAACATTGTTCTCAGAGTCATTATCCAATTTTGAGTCCAATATTATACACTGCTTTCTATAGCTTGAACAGTGTCGTCTCTCCATCTTAAGTTGCATTCAGAGCTCTTTAAATTAGTTGACTGTGCACTGTGCATTCTGGATAAGTTTAGTACAGCGTTTCCCAAACTGTGGTACGCGTACCACTGGTGGTACGCGTGTTGCTGGTTGGTAGTACACGATAAATAATCAATAATGGCGGACATAAAAAAAAATTAAATCATTAAAATATCATAGAAACGTTTTTTCCTACAATTCATAAAAATTTGTGTAGAGAAAGTATGATTAAGAAATTAGATTTTTGGAAACATATTTTTTTTTGTTTGGAAATAAGGTTAATCTGTCTCAAGATATACGAGAAAATATAATAGCACATTTAACAGGACTAAAATTGTCTTTCATGGAGTATTTTCCAAAACCCGAAAACACAAATGATAATTGGATTTCAAACCCCTTTTATGAAGAAAATTTAGAAAAAGCTACATTATTTTCAGTAAAAGATAAAGAAAATTTAATACAATTATCATGTGACAGAACTTCACAAGTAGAATTCAAACGACACAATCTAATTAATTTTTGGTTAAACATTGATAAAGAATATGATCAATTTTCTGAGAAAGCTCTTAAATTATTATTACCGTTTACTAATACGGAATTAGTAGAAAGAGCTTTTTCTTCATATATACTTTTTTAAAATAAGTATCGAAAAAGATTGAACGCGGCTGTATACTTAAGGGTATACCTCGCATCTTTTGAACCAAATTTCAAAAAATTATGTTCTTCGAAACAATCACAAGGATCTCATTAAATTTATTTTGTAAAAATATTTGATTATAATAATAATGATTATAATAATATAAATATAGAAAATATATTAAGTAATTGGTTTTTTATAATTCTGTGTTTTTATTAAAACCATTTATTAGTAGGTAAACGAAATATGACAAAATAGTATAATCTACTATTTTGTCATATTTCGTTTCTATCTACTATTATATCTACTAAGTAAATAAATATACGAAACACAATCATTTTTACGAAGTGATACAATTTAACGTGATGTACTACCAAGTGGTGCGCGAGCCAAAAAAGGTTGGGAAACGCTGGTTTAGTAGATAGCTTTAACATTCAAGGCAGCGTTTACAGTTCTGGAAATTAGTGAATGTTACGTATAGTGTGACATCTGTGTGTCTTTAAATCAACTACGGTGGCTTCGTAAAATGTTTATTATCTATTACTATATTAACTAAACCTAACCTAATTACCTTAATTGATATATTTACTATTCGTTTTTGTAATTTTGTGCGAGATTTGTTGTAATCGGCGCGATGACATTTTGTTAGGTTATGTAAAGGCATAAAATGTAAACGTTCTCTCCGATGTAGACTGAGATAGTCAATGTGTTTATATGTCTGTTTCATTAAAACAACTCACTAACTATAAGTCTCACTAACACTAACTATAAGTATAATCAACAGTGAACAAGTCATAGCTAGAGCCCTGCAAATCCGCGGGTATCCGCGGATTATCCGCGGATATCCGCAACTTTTCTGCGGATGCGGATAAATTATCATTTAAGCCATGCGGATGCGGATTAAATGTCATATCCGCTTATCCGCAATATCCGCGTGAACATTAAATCTTCGGTTACTTTCGGAGAAACAAGCAATTGTGTTCTGACTACGCAGTTCTCGGTTATTTTCGGTTGTCTGTATATACATGATATTTTGTAGCATTCAATCTCACTTTATGTTCTTTTTATTAAGACAATTGTCCATGATCAAGACTGAGTTGAGACAATCAACTTAACTTTCTTTTTATTATTGAATATATTATAGAAAATAATATTTTGGACAAAAGTTTCCTGGTACACTTTCGACGTAATTCTTCCTACCTCTACTCTAATTCTGGCTTTTAAATCTGATAAAGGTTTTTTTTTTACATAAAACTGATTAGTAAGTTTTATTTAAATACCAAAATTTACCTACATAATTTTTTCTCGAAAATTTTATTATGTAACCTGCCAATTTTTTTATACTACCCGAAGTAAAAAGTTTTGCAGATCCCAAAAATTTGAAAAATGACACATGTTGCTATTTGAAAAAGTTGCAACGCCTAACTCATGCGCGAAATGGCGTAAGAGAATTACTTGATCCTAAAAATATGAAGCACCTTCTATCAAGTAACTTTTCTGATTTTTTTTTTTTTAAATTCAATATTAAAAAAAGCAGCACGCCACTTACTCCCTACGAAGAAGAACGCTTAGGCCCCCCAAAATTGTTATCTCTCTCTAGATTTAAATAAGTTATTAGCGCATCTAGGCCTTAAAACTTTTGGGGTCCCTTAGGTTAAGTTAGTAATAAATAAGCTGGTAAATCCAAAAATTTTCAGTAGCGTTTTAGAGCAGAGATTACCTAAACAGGCGAAATATGTTAGTTCTTTCCAAACTGACAGCAAAACCTGTAGTGCGGATAGTGCGGATATTTTTGCGGATGCGGATCGGATGCGGATTTGTTATTTACAAAAGCTGCGGATGCGGATCGGATGCGGATCATGGATGTGCGGATGCGGATCGGATGCGGATACAGAAAAGCTTATCCGCGCAGGGCTCTAGTCATAGCCTATATTCGCCTAATTTAAAAGCTCTGAACGCATCTTTACATTCGTTTGTTACCGAATCCGATTATAATGATATTTCGGATAAAAAAAAATGTTTTTAGGATTTTGTAGGTATAACCAAAAAACCATTGTAATTTATCCTGTTGTGTTTTTTGGAACGTTTTCTTATATTTGGATCAAAGTGTTGCATAATCATACCAAATTTTAAATATGTAGTTGCAGCCGTTTGCAGCTTGGGCGAGTTAAGGGGCCCTCATTAAGGGGCAATGAGGGGGCATTTGCCTTCCTGGAGTCTCCACTTTTAAGTGTTTTATTCTAAGCCCATATGCTTTTTGTTCTAAAATTTATTTATTTTTATATTATGTCTATTTTATATTTGCTATCATATGTTAAACAAATTTTATTTATTTATTTATTTATTTTACATCGGCCTATTTTTGCAACGAGGCTAATCGCCAATCCCAGGGGGCGAGCTCCTACACCTGGATGAGGGGTGATTGATTGTGAAATGAGAGTAATGTAAACATATTATTCTCGCCCGAATAATATCACCGACGGAGAATCGAACTAACAACCGCACAATCCAGACTGTTTTCCACCAGTCCAAACTGCCACGATTTAATGCGCTTGGCCACTCCATCGGCAACAAATTTTAGTTCACGTGCATTTACTCGTTTCAAGTTCGGCATAAGGGGCCTCGCAGCACTGAGGTACACCGAGCCTCGGAAAGGGTAAGAAAGGGCGCCGAGAAAGGGTCCAGCCCCGGTAATACAATAATTGAGGGCCCGGGAAGATAATAATCACACCCTATCTCCCGGAAAACTATAATTGCGGGCCTAATAATAGATAAAAAAATTGCGCTTATGCCGGGTTTACATTGGTAGAGTAAAAGAGCTAGTAACTAGCGCAAGTAACTAGAAACTAGTTACTATCCTTGTGTAAACAGTGTGACAATGTGACTAGTAGAGTACTAGCTTCTAGTAGTTGGGCTAGGTTAGCAGCTAGCTCGTCGACGTATTTACTAGCTACTATCTTTTTTCCCACTACGCAAAATTGATTCTTTTCAAATTGGCAGCAACCGGTAACCTATCATAACAAATAGAAAAAACCCATATCAGGCAAGTTACAATTTATTTACATAAATTGCGTAACATTGATTTATTAATTGATGATTTCGGAAATCATCTGTGAAACAGATGCCTTTGCTTTACGAAAAAGATGTAGACTACGATAACTGTTTCCTGTGGCTAAGAAATAAAGCGTTAATACCAATTTTATTTTTGCTGGAATCGCATCCCGTACTAGTGTATCAGTTTGTTGTAAGAATGAACTAACTAAATTTAATAGCCTATTAAAATCATCTGGTGTCATTCTTAAACACAGTCTGTACTCTTTTTGATCTTTCACGGCTAATTCACGAAATAGAAAGGCTGATACGCCATGGGTAGCTCTTCTATCAACCCATTTTTTAACCCATTTTCGTTTAGGCTTATATTCTCTACCGATTACTTCAATAAGACAATCAGTTATTTCCTCTACAAGAAATGATGTAATACAAAATACCATTTTTTTAATGGCATCACGCCGGTGACGTAGTATATTCATATAAATAAATTATTTTTTGCATAAAGATAATTGCACAACAAAATCACAGTGTAGATGTCAAATGTGTTTTGACACTTTCTATCCAGAAAATAAAATAGTATGCCAATTGTGTACGAACACCTACTATCCCGAAAATAAGATAGTAGAGTAAAGCGCGTAGTGCTTGCGCTAGTTACTAGCTCTTCTACTCTACCAATGTAAACCCGGCATTAGATTGAAATTGTACGTACATTATTTTTTCTGTGATATAATAAACCTATAAGATATGTTTACGTGACGTGCCAATTTTCCACGTGGAAGCTATCGATAGAAACACCACAACGGGGCACACATACTTTTAACTAATGGCAACTACATAAACAAAGTGTGCAGTCAAATCAGGTGTAGCCCGTACTTATAAAAACTATTGTTATAATAATTATTACGTGAACTATAAGGTCAACTATGACGGAAGATCGTATAACCGATTTGAGTCGAAGTTTGCAAAGAGAAAAATTTATAAGAACAGAGTAGATTTTATGTAGAAAAAGTCGTTAATGCCAATTTGCCAATGGCCGCATACACATTCAGTTTATATTTAAATTATGTTCTGTATTTATGAAAATTTATTTAAAAAATATTTTCAAAAATATGGTTTCATATTTAGCTCCCCCTTTCCAAATTCTGCGGGCACCCATGCGTATGATCAAATTTTCTACTAACAGACTAACACAAACACACGAGTGATGGTCTAAGACTTTTTTGTCACAAAATCCTAAAATGAAATGTTGTGAGACTAAAAGTTTGGGAAGCACCTGGATAGAATTTTGATCTTGCCTCAAGTCCTGTTTACTGAACCTCATAAACAATAATATATATAATTTTTTTCAGTATTTTGTAAAAAAAGCGTTTAAATTCGTACAAAAATTAAATATAAATTGTATGTTTGTTTGTAGTCATGTTGTTTTTATTGTTTACGTTGCGTTATTGTCTTAACATATTCTAACACCCTAGTTTACATCGTGTGGTTCAGCACGTGGCCACGAGTCTGCAAGCTCGGGCTCGGGCAAGTCAGTGGCCACACATGCAGGGCCGCACTGATCAATATTTGAGCGGGCCAGGCCCTGACGCGCCGCGCCGCAAGCCCCTCAGGGATCCGCTGCGTCTAGAATTTTAAACGCACGCAATCTAATATTGATAAGGAACGTACTCTCTCGACAAATTACCAATGAAGATTTTACCTACTCTGACAAATTCTCTTTATGGCTTTTACAGTTTTCTACCATTCCTGAATGGGGGACGCTGGATATATTGATATTGTTCTAGGGGTCTGCGCTATATCTTAATCATTTAAATATTTATATAGTGCTACCATAAAGTAGTTTAAACCTAGGGAGTTTATATCACATATATTTTTTAAATCTTCAAGTTATTAATAATAATGTAGATTCACATCTAATACCAAACGGAACCAATAAATTCTTAATGTTACAGCTATTAATAATTTCCTGTGAATACTCATTCAATATTTATTTATAATAATAGAATTATAGTGAATAGACTGCTTTGGCATTTTCTTCGTATTATCTGGATGTGAAACATGGATAGTAAATAACTAGATAACAAGTGTAGGCGCAAAATCTTCAACTTTTTAAATCAGAACACAATCTATGAATTTCATCAAGCCAAAAATCAATGGCATAGAAATAATGACCCGGAAATGGAAGTGGATAGGACACATACACTGAAGAAGCCTGACAATACCATTTGCAAACTAGCGCGTGAATGGCATCCTCAGGGAGCTCGCAGAATAGGTAGACCAGCAATTATTTGGCGCAGGTCCATTTCACAAGAAATTGGATGGATGGGAAATTCTTGACAGAAAACCAACACCCCTGCAAAAAATTGAACTAGATGACGATGCTTCCTAGAGGCCTTTTGCTCTACTAACGAGCTACAGAAAATTTTATCTATATATATCTGGGTATATATAAATACCAGTAACGGCTGTAGTGGACCTTAAAAAAAAAAAAAAAAAATTATATAAAGTATTAAAGTAAATGTTCTGTACTGCTGAAGGACTTGCCTAGTTACCGAAGCTATCAAGAAAAAATATCCAAAATTGTAAAGAGATGTTGAAAAGAAGAAAGCATGGCTGGTTAGGGCACACTCTTCGAAGAACTCATAGCTAGATATGCCCCTAAGCAGTAACATACAATCCACAAGGCAGTAGGGGAAGAGGACAGCCTAAGAACACCTGACGTCGATCAACACTGTCAAAGATAAAGGCATGCAGATCTTAAAATCAATGGTTGAAATGCGAGTTAGATGCAAAAGTTTTATAACACTAATGCTCTTTTTAAATGCAGTCCATTAACACCCGATAATTGACAAGGCTTTGAACATGATCATTAATATAAAAATAGGTTTTTACCATAAATAAGAAAACGACAAACATATGTATAAATTTATATAGATTCTTACAATTATGCTTGCAATAACACTCGTGCTCTCGCACACGATGAAAAGCTTCGGCCAGGCGCTTCAAATTTCGTAGAAAGTTAATATCAAAATACTACTTCATAGGGAAGCGAGCCCACAAACTAAGAATTTCGCGTTCTAGTCCCAGTACCACTTGGCTATGGAGGAAGTATTTTGATATATACTTTCTGCGTTGTTATTATTCGCAGTCGGAATCGGGTGTTTTGACTATTGACTCCGTAGCCCTAATTTACATCAGCTACATATATATTCCACAAGGAATATGCATGCGTACCCTGTATTTCTTGTTCCAACTGTATCTTTGGTCCGAAATACAATTGGAACGTGAAAATATATGTAGTATTCTTCAAATATTGAGATTGTTAAAATAAATAAAATAGTTGCACAAAACACTTATTATAGACTTTTGTCATAAACACTTATGGTCCCTGATGATTAGGTATATTTGATAAATTCTATCCGTTTACGATATTTTATGCTCCATATTTGTGTTAAAAAAAGCCATGGATAAACTTTTTAGGAAATTTCATGGAAGCGATATATATTGAAGCTGAAAATTCTCGCTGAAAATTCTCGTTGAAGACTCAACGGTAGTAACTGTAAAAGTAATTTAACTGTTACTTATCAAAAGAAACTCAGCTTCCAGTTAAATGGAAGCCTTTTAAAAGAGTCTACACTTTCAGACATCTTGATATAAAAGGGATTTCACATTCGGTACTATCTTTAAACTAGATTCTTCTCCAGAAACACCAAAATCATGTTCTGCCAAACTATACTCGATTACATAGGGTGAGGCACTATAGTATTTTTTTTTTTTCATCTTGATTTCATGCAATCGTACAGCCAAGAGCGGCGACTTCAATCTGCAAAACTGCTATTTTTACCAATAATTGTACCCCTAAGAATTATGATTGCCTGCCACCAAAGACAAAATTCTGGCTACTTTACTAATCTCATATTCTCTCTTTTGGTTTTCGATAGTAGTATTTGTCAACAAATTATTTTCGAAACGATTTTCTATCACTATATTTGTTTATTTTCAAAATTATTGAATGAGCCTCTAATTGCTGTTGTACTTTCTACAATAAATGTCCTACATTTACTTCAGTAATATCTTAAACAAAATTGTTTCTGTAGTTGTTACCGTAGAATGTGTGAGGAAAACACTTTTCACTCGTTAATTCGAGTAGTTGGATGTGAGTTTTTGCGAGTTATCCGGTGAAGAGAGCCAGGCCGCTCACTAATGACCGGCCGCACTAATGTAAAGGTCATGTTGGCCAATCTTTTGTCCTGAAAAGGGTACTGTATCATCATTATTCGCAACGATACAACTTATTTTCTATAAAACTAACATTTAACACAAGTAGCAAGAACCATTTTCAAGAAGAAAAATATTTTGTGCAAATCATTTAAAACAGTGTTGTCCAACTTCTGTAAGACCGCGGGTCATTTTTTACCGACCACCACATGTATTAGAGAGGTATTGTGATCATACCGATTTTGATATTTCGAAATTTCGATGGATGTCCACGAACTAAGATCTCTACATAACGTTTTGACTATTTCTAGCATGATGTTATTTTAGTTTAAAGATTAAAAAATCAGCTGTGGCCATCGTAAAGTACTTATATAAAATACATTCTAGCAGCAGAGTAGAAATAACTTGGCCTAATATTTTCTAAAAGAAATATTATTTATCATGACCATGGAAACGTTACATATAAGTATGAAAAATTGAGACTTAGAAAAAATTTCGAAAAATTTTACAGAAATTATCCAAATTTTTCGTTTTATCAAAAAACGTATCAAATAAAAGCTATTAGTTATTGCTTTTATAGCAACTTTTGTTCAATAATTTTTTTCGAAATATTTTTCTGTTGTGAAATATTCGCAAAAATCTTAAAATCGACAACTCGTGCCATTGATGGCAGAAGCTTAAATATGAAGTTTCATAAAAATCCTTTCAGCCGAATTTGCTCTGCACGTGTACACAGACAGATGGACAGACGGACAGACGGACAGACAGACGGACTGTAGGGACCTCAAGCCGTGGAGATCTATCGAAATCTCGAAATGTCAAAATCGGTATGATCACAATACCTCCCTTACATATGTTGACGGTCGGTAAAAACAATGTTGATTATTTGATACCGAACGTAATTGTTTTTCTTCAATAAGTATTTATTTTTTTGACATATAAACATATATTACTGTATTAGATTTGCTTATTTCACAAACTAGGCAAGGTTTACTAATTCGGAGTAACATATACTCTATTTTTACCTTGTATGTTAAAATTAAATTTTTCGATTGATATACTTAAAGATAGTGTTATTTTATATTTTTCCTGTATGTTATTTTGACTTTTTGTCTAAGTATGTTTGATGCGTATTGAAAGGGGTGGCAAATTTAGGGACCACCCCAGGCGGAAAAATCTCTAGCTACGCTACTGGTTTATTTATCACGTCTCGGTTGAAAATATTTTCATAACTTTACCGATAGACGGACCGCTAATCACAAATGATTCAAGCAATGTTTTTGGCGCACTTGGCAAATAAATCAATTTGACCTAGAAGAGCCCCCTTTTTATTTTATTTCTGCTTCATATTCGGGTTTGACACTTGACACATTAGGTAAAATAACTTTGATATATCAGTTTCGAAATAGTTTACAGTTAACTTCCACGTTCCCTTCAATATTAAGAGGGAGTAATAGGGTTTTATCCGTCATTATTCACTATTTTAAATTAATTCTCGTTAATTATTTGCTTTTTATCCTACCGACTGCGCCATGTAACAAGTAATGGGTTGCGTAAATGATACACATGTATATTCTTCGATAGTTCTTTATTAGGTCCGTACCTTTATTTTATTACAAGTACATACACATACATTACAATTTTATTTAAGAAGGGCATCATTTTTATTTTTTAAGTGATGACCAAAAAATTCCAAAATACAAGTGATGACCAACAAAACAAAGTCTTCACTTCTAAAATACAAGTGATGACCAAAAAAACAACGCACCCAGGCACTTGCCCCGATGACAAGACGTTGCTACGGCTCTGTCTCTAGTTTATGGAGAATATCACCACCATTTAATGCTATTACAACATCAGCTTCAAAAAAATTCTGCTCTTCTTCTGCTACACTTCGCTGCCAGCATCTTTTCACTTCTATAAACGCATTTTGCAGGCATTTTTTGGACTTTTAGTTCAATTTCCAGTTTTTATCCCATCAGTAGTTTGAATACGGCGTCCTCTTAACGAATTCTTTGTTTTGAGGAACAAAAAAGTCACAAAAGAACAGTTCAGGTGAATGTGATGCATACAGAATGAGAGTGTTTCTGTTATTCGCCAAAAACTGCCAGACCATAATGGAAGTGTGAACTGGTGCGATATCATCTTGCAACAACCATCCATTTTTCAATTATCAGGTTGTTTCTTCCTCAGCGACTCACCTAATTGCTTCAGGATCCCAAGACATAAAAGTTTATTTACTGTTTCACCAGGTAGTACCTATTCACGGTGAATTAAAAAAATTTATTACCTACCCGATCTCTCATCATCTTTGATGAATTTATGTCATATTTAAAACACGCGGTTTGACTCGAAGCATCTTCTGTTCAAAAGTTCAAAGGTTTCTATGGCCGTCTTTCTAAATTTGACACACACATGCTGCTCTTCAATTAGGTCTACCTTAAAATCGATAAGGTAAAGGAAATCAAATTAGAAAACCCGCTATAAAATTGGAACGAATTAACTTCAGAGAACTAAACTCGACGATAGTCAACTCACAAATGATAGCTACAGTCTGTATAATAAGACATACATGCTTATGACTCATGATCAGGCATGTGCACAAATAATAAAAAGGTTCAAACATGACAAGAACATCAATACCTAATACGCCCTAAAATAAAAATTGTTTAGTTAGTGTTTTGTCTTTCAGTAGTGCGATTCAAAGGGCCAAAAATGTTCTTTTCAAGTGCAGCACAAGTCATTAGACTTTGTGAAGTATTGGGTAAAACGTTATAAAATTAATAAAAATGTTGACGATTAACCCAATCGTGTATTAAAAAAAGTGACCAATAAAAAACAAGATGAAGTGATTTTTCACGTTTTTAAAAATAATCCTATGTTATCTTTACGTAAATATTAGTCAATTTTGTTAAAAAAGAGCATTAAGTTAAGTCTAACGGCCCTGAGAAGTCGTTTAATTGAAAATGTTATTAAATTCAGCAGCACTAAAAAAAAAACAAAACATTGTTGTCGGTTAAACACATCGAAAAACGACTTGGGCCAAGGAAAATTTAGACCGCGATTGGAGTGATGTGGTTTTCTCTGAATCTAGTTTTTATGGCTGGATGAATATGGGGGTACATGGAATATAAGCTTCGAACAAAAAACGTTCAAAATTTGGATCAGCTAACTCGTCAAATACGGCATATATGGAGATCACTACCAAAGTATGCTGAAAAGCTGGTAGAGAGTGTACCGAAAAGGTTCCAAGCAATAATTGATAATAATGGAGATTTGACCAATTATTAACTAGTAGCGTAATAATATTTTAAAATTATTTTTAGGTTTTCCATTTCTCTGTAATAGTTCGCCAAAAATCAACAAAAGACGTCCTGTCTTTTACAGACTGTACGAGCCCTGTCCACTATCAGTTGGCTCAGCTACGAAATTTTTACTTATTGGTGTTCAATTAACAGAATGCGAATAGCTTATGAAATCTAGGTAATATTTTATTTTCAATTAAACATTTTCGAGATTTACGATTAATATTTACAACTATTAAAGTAAATTAATAAGAAAAAAATAATATTTCCATTGGAAAGCCATTAACTTGGAAATCTATTTCAGTTCCCACTGGGTAACGTCACCTTTCATTTTTATAACGGCATTAGTTCTTCTAGGCATAGTGTCTACAAGGTTTTGGCATTGTCGAGGAGTAAAATTATCCCATATTTCTTGAAGCTTTAGTGTTAATTCTGAAATTGTTCTAGCCGGTGTTATACGCAATCGTTTTTTCATTTCGTGCCAAAGTGTCTAGATGGGGGATAAGTCTGGGCTACTTGAAACCCACTCTAAAAGTGGAATAGAAAGATCACGGTACCTTTTCAAAGATTTTTTTGACGTATGGCAAGCGGCTCCAACTTGTTGAAAAATAAAATCCTCCCCAGAGATTAATGCATGTTCCATAGTTGGCAACAGAGACTCCTCTAAAATACTTAAATATTTGGCTGTGTTAACAATGCCATCGATAAAATGAAGTTTTCCTACACCTCTTGCAGACATTGAAGCCCACACCATGACAGATGCTGGAAATTTCACCTTCCTTTTCAAGCAATCGGGATAATATGCTTCATGTTTCTGACGAATAACTCTGCTCCGGTTGTCCCCTACACAGACTTCAAACCTAGACTCATCGCTCCATTGCACGCTGTTCCACTTTTCACAATTCCATATTTTATGTTCTTTTGCCCAGTTCAACCTGTTTTTCTTTTGCTTAGACGTCAACAATGGTTTTTCTTTGGCCTAAGAAAGTTTTATAAATTTCTGTAAATATACATTTAAGAGTCCGATTAAAAAAATATTACCTTATAGGTTCCAAATCTTAATTTTTTAGCTTCCTTATGACATGTAGACCTTGAAACACGTCTTCCAACAACATCGCTCCACAGTACACTCAATTGACTGTAGTTAGCACGTCTGTTATCCTTAATAATTCTTTTCAATACACGTTTGCCATTGTCCGTCAGTGTAATTTTCTTCACGTACTGGGGCTTTGGGGCAACTGAACCACTTGTTTTGTACAATTTTACAATATTTCTAATACTATATCTTGACAAACCTAATAATTTTCCGATTTCGGAATTGGTTTGCCTCTGACCATGTTTGAAAATGATTTAGACTTAACACTTTTAATACATCACAGTCAATAAACAAACTTTGTTTTCCAACGCCTACTACGCATAGCTACCTCAAAAACCCAGTTATTTTATATACAGTACAAGAATACATGAACTCAAAAAATACGTTTGTTTTACGAATATTATTTTTATAATCACAAATTAAATATTACGGAATAAATTTTGACCCCTTTGCTTCTAATATGATTATATTGTCAAAAAATGTACAAAGCAGCATTTACTTTTACTTATCTACTATTATATTGTACAAGTGTTGGTATGTATGTTCTATTCAACTTCTGGTGTATCTTCATTTTTCCGGTAACGTGAAGAGAGGAAGATGAACCGCCGTCTTTTCCGGGTGATATTTTTTTAGTGCTTAGGCTTAATTTTATTTCGACAGGGGGTACTGACTAATTTTTATTGATAAAAATCATGCATTTTTTCCTCGAATCCGTGTCGAATCAAAGTCACCATTGATCGGCACGGACAGGTTTTATCAGACGATAATTCAAAAATATTCTTAATACAAGACGGCCGATCCAGAATATTTACGGCGAGAATCAGAAGTGTTAAATGGTAATAATGGTTCAGGATAGCTTTTTGGACGTGTGAGATAATATTTTGAGGTATCAGAAAACATTTTTCAAAGAATCTTGGCCATTATTTGAGCATTTTGAAGCAAAAATATGCTTCAAAAGGAGACAGCTGTCAAATTTTTTGCATTTTAAAATGGGACGAGATTTCACATTTTGAACGTGTTTCTTGAAAGAAGAATACTAATTAAGGATTTAAGGTGAATTAATGATAAAGTTTAAGACATTTGCAGGGCGAATTTCCATAAAATAGTGTTAAAAAAAGATTTCTATATATTAAAAATTTCAAGGTTAATCAAAGTGTTAAGTAAGTGGTGATAATGGTTCAAGATAGCTTTTTTGACGTGCGAGATAATATTTTGAGGCATCAGAAAACATTTTTCAAAGAATCTGGGCCATTATTGGATCATTTTGAGGCAAAAATATGCTTACAAGATTTCAAAAGGTGACAGCTGTCAATTTTTTTGCAATTTAAAATGTGACTTTACATTTTGAACGTATTTCTTGACAGAAGAAAACTAATTAAGTATTTAAGGTGAATTAACGATAAAACTTAAGACATTTGCAGAGAGAATTTCCATAAAATAGTATTAAAAAAAGATGAGCGACGAGTTTTATAATCGACAAGTGCGACAAAATTCCTTATTATATTAAAACGAGCCGCGAAGCGACGAGTTTTAACAACGTAGGGGAGAAGACCGGCGTAGCCGGGCTGAGGCCCCTAGTTATTTAATAATTTCTAAAGAAACTGAAAATTTCATAGCTGGGCCAACTGAAAGTGGACAGGGCTCGTATATCATATTAAATTACTAATACCTAACTCCACTTAATAGGTACAAAGCAACACGCGCAGACCTCGTATTTTTGATCAAATATCGTACTGTAAGATTAAAATTCTTAGAAAAGCAAGCTGCTTCAAATAGAATACGTAAAATTGTCATGTAACAGAAAAGATTGCATAGAGAATTAATATCTCAACTTTCTTATATGTAAAAGTAATGGGATCATAACAGAAATAAACGTTACCCCGTATAAGTCGCCATTTCCATTAAAAACTATTTAAACAACTAGGAAAGTTACCAACTTACAAACATACATTCAGTTTAAACAATGAATTCAAAAGAGTTTTAAGTAAGTCGATAAAATGTAAAATATTTGTAAGTACGTATCCAAACTGCAGTAGGATTTAAAAGTTTTAAATGGAACCAAGTATAATCTATGTAACTTACAATCTTACCAACTTGTTATAAACATATTTCAAGTTAGACACGGTAACAGGTGGCAACCCTGAGCGAAAACTGTGGTATTAAAAACGAGACTAGGGTATCTTATTCCACTAATATCGTGTCACTTGAAGATTTTTTAACATTATGTGTTGAAAAACTGAATTTATATTAAGTGATATATCTGTTGTATTCAGAGCAGGGTTAAAATGGTCCCAACATAAAATAAGTTGAAGAACGCCATCTCATCTCATATTGAACGAATGCAAAAAAATACATTTGAGCAAATGATCAGTTGTTCCCGTTTCGAATTCGTAAAATATCGACACTAAACGAACATTCCAATTCAACATAATATGCTCTGATTTAAGTGAATATATTATATTCACTTAAATCAGCGTACGATTCGTATAAGTTGTCGATTAATGAAGAAATAATTATTGCAAGCAGCGATGGATGTCAAAGAGAATTAATTTTCTTCTGAACTTGTTTTGGTTTACATTTATATCTTCCGAATTTCACTTCCACAGTAAGGGAGACGCAGACAGTTCAGAGCTGCAGTAAGGAGGGCGGAGAGGGCGACGGCCCCTAGCGCACTAAGGAAAAGGGCGCCAACGAGCTTGACTAAGGGGCGCCACATTGCGCGAAGGTGAGGACCTTTTTTTTTGCTCATCACTTGGATTTTGGGAGGTGAGGACCTTTTTTTTTGCTCATCACTTGGATTTTGGGAAGTGAGGACCATCTTTTTTTTGCCAAGGGCGCCAAAACACAGTTTTGCCCCTAGCGCAAGTTTTCCTTACTGCGGCTCTGCCCCCACGAACCTACCTTGTTTGTTTTTAATTTATAATTATTATCTATAGAAAACAAAATACGATGTTATCGAAAAAAATCAGTCGTATAAGGCCATGAAATATATGTTTAAAAGTGTAATGTTGGCAATATCTATGCTGTTTATTATTTTTTTTATGGATATTTCATGTCTGACAATTTGAGTTTAACCTAACTTTGAAACAAAATGTTTAACTATAGTCCGTTCAAACGTTAGATTGTAGTATTGCTCTTATGGGAAATGATAGCGATGTTGGCAATTGTTGTAAAAGTGTCAAAAATACCAGTGAACCCAAAATATTATGCTTAATTTTATATTATTTTGTTGAAAATTTATTGAAATTAAATAAAAAAAGTATCAGGGATCAAATTTAGAACCACTTGTATTACGTTTTTTACGATTAGCGCGCTTTACAGTTGGCAACCTCACCAAGAAAGAAAAGGATAGTGTTATTAGGATAAACAATTAGAGAGTAAGAAAAAGAAATACTTCCTTTGTCCTCTACTGCATTCTAACATTTGAACGGACTACAGAATCACAAAATATTCATTACAGAATTAAAATGTAGTTTTCAATTATATTCAAGGAGCAAAATTTGTTAGGCCAGGTTGTATAAAAGCAAAAAAAGCAGCAAATAATCGATCTCCTTTATCGCAATTATTCCACTTGGCCTAATAAGCACCACTCTCTAACTATATTACAAATATGTTTGTTTTAAATGTCAATAAAAAATAAAATGACACTGGACTATCACGCTTTGCCAACATATTTTTTTATAAATAAGATACTATGGCTTTCTGACAACTTCTTATCTCGATAATATTGTATAACAATCTTATTAATAAACAAAAAACGTTCTCGTAAAAAATTATGAAATTATAGATTTAGAACTTTTACAATAAGAAAAGTACTGATACTAATTGATACTGAAATTATATATCTTTTCATCGCGTTTTGTCTTTTTTGTATTTTCATTTCTACTCTCACTGTACTCCTTCTCTTCATTATACACACAACGACAAATTTAAAGGAACAGACATAAAAATATAATTATTTTCCCTGTAGTATACATATTGTTGATATCTCTCAATGTTCAATCGGGTTGAAGTCAGGGGAGCTCGCTGGCCAACCCATTGTTGTTATACCCACTTGATTTAAAAAGTCTGTTACACAGTGGATGACGTGTGGGCACGCATTATCCTGCATTATGGTGAAATTTTCTCCGATATATGGAGCAAAAGATACAACATGGTCTTGAAGAATATCTCTAATGTACCTATCTGCAGTTAACGCTCCGCCATCAATCACTACTAACTCTGTGCGAGCTCCCAAACATATTCCAATCCACACTATAATTGAACCTCCACCAAAACATACAGTAGTAGCAAAATTAAATGGTGTATTTTGTTCTCCTTGGCGTAGATACAATCTTTGTTCATTGTTTAGTAGAGCATTCAAAACTATCTAGATATAGGCTAAAAAATAAATAAAATTTAAAAAAAAACATAATTTTCAATCTGTTGTTTCATTTTTCCAAGTTTTTCTCGGCCTTCTTGGTCTTATTTTATTCACCGTTCTTGCTTCATTTTACTATTTTTTCATTGGTCATTTTATGTAAATTCCCCAACCATCTTAGTCTGTTCTTCAAATTCTAGTGCTAAAGAAAACTATAGAAGGGTATATAATGCAAAAAAAAAAAAACAAACAGTGCATTATATAAGGGTAAGGGTAAGAAGGGTATATAATGCAACATTTTTTTTGCAAACAGTGCCATTGTGAAAAAGGAACGTGGGTAAGAGTAAACTTAGATGGATGCATGAAATGACACAAGATATGAGAATTCCAGGAGTTCGCAAATATTGTAACCATTACTGGGTACCTTCCTTTCATCTATCACGGTCTTGTGATATTCTTATGTAGAATGCACTAGCTGTTTCTCGCAGGTCATCAGTCCATCTTCGTTTTTGTCTCCCTTTTCTGCATTCGAATATTCTGCGTGAACTATATTAGACCCAAATGGAATGAAAAATCTAAAGAAGCTCACCGCACGATATCAATGATGATGATATATAACGGACACGTCAAATCGACGACAGCACTTCCCTACTAAAAAAAAAAAATATTTCACAAATTTTGACGAGAGTATTGACTGGATACGAAAATTGTCCCACAAATAGCGCAGAGGTAATTATAGGCAGAATCAGGCAACAGCGTCTGGAGTCGTTTTGCGTGGATTTGCGTTTATTGCGTATTATACGTGTCCGTTCGTAGTGCTGTATAGGTAACTTTTGTCACTAGATTGCGCCATGTACAAGGTGTCTCAAAAGAAATTTTATATTTATTTAGCTTACTGCGTGAACGCAACGTATCCGAGGGGCGCGGGGGTTATGTCAATCGGTAGCTTGGCTCTTGGGAATTCAGTCGCTATGGAGCGTTTCTCGGGAGCAGACCGCGCGTTATGCGTGCGAGAGTTTTACAAAAACGGTGATTCGGCGACTGTAGCGCGTAGAAAATTCTGCAGTATTCGAGGTTTTCGCCACTTAAATGATGCGCCAAGCATTCCTCTCATTCGACATTGGGTTAAAAAGTTTGAAGAGACTGGTACAACGCTGGATAAATCAAAATCCGGGCGACCTAGGTCATCAAGAACGGTAGAAACCGTGGAGAAGGTTAATCAGTCTGTTCGTGACGACCCGAACGTTTCAATTCGGAAGCGCGCAAGTGCTTTAAATGTGCATAGATCATCATTACATCGCATTATGCACAAAGACCTAAAGCTGCACCCGTACAAAATTCAATTGGTGCAAGAATTAAAGCCCCAAGATGCCAGTCAGAGGCTTAATTTCGTAAATCAGGTGATTGAGCGATTTTCAACGTTTACCAACATTTTGTTTTCGGATGAAGCTCATTTTCATCTTAATGGCCACGTAAATAAGCAGAACTGCCGCTACTGGAGTGCAACGAATCCGAAACGCAAACATCAGAAACCCCTACATTCGCCTAAAGTGACCGTATGGGCTACGATGTCGGCGCGAGGAATTATCGGCCCTTACTTTTTTCAAGACGAAAGGGGGCGTGCAGTTACAGTGAATTCAAAGCGTTATGTGGAGATGTTAGACAACTTCTTGGTACCTGAACTGCAAAACTTTCCTGGCTATAACCAAAGAACATGGTTCCAACAGGACGGAGCAACTTCACACACGTCCAATATGTCTCTGCCACGTGTTCGTGAAATTTTCTCAGGCAAATTGATCTCCCGGAGAGGTGACATAAATTGGCCTCCACGCAGTCCAGATTTAACCCCTATGGACTTTTTCCTATGGGGTTATCTTAAATCTAAAGTTTACGCCAATAAACCGACTTCACTGGCGCATTTGAAAGAAAATATCCGTCACGAAATGGCAGCCATCCGACACATTTAGACGATATTATTTTTAAGAAATAAATCCCCAAAAAGTGTATTTTAATAATTAATAAACATATTTTCTATATACGGCTTACTTTTTTTTTAATCGATCCACTAAATATAAAATTTCTTTTGAGACACCTTGTACTTCGACAGAGGGGTTTTTCTTCCCACTCTAGGCTGAGCAGCTAACATGACTTAAGCTTATTTTTTTAGCTTTTCTTTGTAACGTTGCTTAGGAGCTCACACACCACTGCAACCTCCCTCCAACTCTGAGTACAATTATTGTTAAATACTTGGTTTTCAATATTCGTATTTGCAGTATTTTCTTTATTTCATAACTGGAAAATGAAATATTTTAATAACTGATCTTCGAATTTTTGACATATTTATTTATAATTAGTATCAATTTACCAGATTAAATCCAGATGAGACCTTTTATCTAAAGCACTAAATTGCTTGTGAAAAAACTAAAGCATCATTGAGTAGGACGAGCTTTTAGAACAAAAAATTAAAGACCTTTTCTACGGACCAGTGTCTGATCACAGTAATTGAGAGTTATATTTCTGCAATAGCCACTTAGATTTAATCATGGCCAAATAGATTGTGGATTTATCAAAGTTAACTACCCTTAAAACCAAAGACAGTTTTCAAGATTGTAGGTATTACTGTTTAAATTGTCTTTTTTGTTTTTAAATATTACGACAAATTTTCGAATTAAATATGGTAGAATTCTTCACAGACAAATAATTCTTCTCTGATACGCTTATTCTGAACATTTTTACACCTTTATGATGTTAAGAAGCTGGCTAGATGTGCATGTTATAAGATAGGGTCTGAAGTTCCAATAACATCGCCATATAATTTAACATATCGTGTTTAGAATGGCACTACTAATGTGGTCTGGAAAAAAATAAAATAACGGCAAATAAATTCATGCAAGGTTATCATTAGTAATGAGATTACATATACAGTGGGTCCCCAAATCGAGTTTACAATAGGTCTGTTCGTAGATCCATTTTTAACGGTATATTATCTCCAGACGCTAGCGCAGAGTAAATAGAAGTACGTTAAAATAAATCTGAGCTTGCGTTTGATGATAATAAACGGTTAGAAAAGGCTCTATAAACAGAGCTAATAAGCCTGCTTGGAGAGTTATCTCAACGATTTATTAGTAATAGTGTTAAGATTACTTTTTTTGACCATAATAAATTGCTGAAAATTACTACTACTATGAAATTGAATTAGATTTTCATTTTTGAGCAAGCTTTCTTTTTTTTTTTAATGAAGAGTCCTTGACTAATGTTTTGAACTACATTATAATGTGTTAATAAACATTGATCAATTGTGATGACAATGGTCTTTAATTGCTGCCAACAATTACACAAATGAATAATGTTTCCAAAACAATTGAGGTAGGACCTGACGTCATAGTGTCCTGGTTAACAGTTATAAAATGGTCTTAGGGAATAGAGTCGTGGTTAGTCATTCTTGGTAGTCAAGTAGTGGTCATTCTTGTGACCAGTCATCAGTCCGTATCACTCTACCCAAGGACCAGCCCAGCTGTTGAAGTCACCAAGATGAGATGTGAGTGTTGTGCGGATACCTGGGATGGTTCGACCGATCTTGGAGAAGCCGGGGCAAGAGACTTACATCAGCTTCTAACGGACAACACTAGCAGCCATTTTGACCAACAATTGTTTTCTGATATAAATTAATATTATATAATAAATTTTGTAGAAAAGATTCCGTTCTTGAATTCACCCCGTGACAAGTATGGTGGAGGCGCCGAGGTCGAACCACAGGAAGTCCTTCAACATCACGTAGCATAAGGATGGCTTAGACTAAGAAAATATAAATGTCCATTCCATTCTCGCCCGAATAATATCACCAAAGGGGACTTGAACTAGCAACCTATCAATGCAGACTGTTCTTACCAGTGAAAACTGCGCGATTTAACAAGCTTGGCCACTCCGTTGGCTTTTTATGATGTTAATCCGTATACTTTTTTATCAATCCTCGCATATTCTCGTTTTCTTTCAAAGTATTACTTTCATTTACAATTTAAATATTTTTTCAAAGAAATTTGAAATAAATATAAAAACAAAAGATGGCACTGCGAATAACAAAAGACAATGGCTTTTCATTGTTGATCATTATTGCACATACCGTTAACCTCATTTTTTCTTCGTTCCTTACCGAAATAAATTCAGAATAATACAATAGAATATCTATTGTTTACATTCCCGAAATAATAACAATAATATTTTGAAAAATAGCTAACGATTTTCGTTATTTTCTCCCTTTCTCTTTAGATTCATTGCTTAAGCATTCTATTATATTCTTTCTTTCCACTCGATATCACACTCTTGTTCGGTTCGGGTCCAATTATTTGTATCACTTTACTTCTATATATTTTCTTTGGAAATAGGTCAAACTGATTATTTTTTCGCGTTTAGCTCGGTAATATGTTTTGATATAAAATGAGAATTTGATGCTTTAGACATTAGTGTTTTCGATTTTGGTGGAAAATAACGAAAAAGTTTTTTGAGACTGGATTTTTTATTGTAGATCGTGAAATATAAACGGTTTTATGTTTACTTGTGAAACACATTGTAAAACGTAACATTTATTAATAATTTTAAAAACAAGTTTTTTTAGACTGGTTTTTAAAAATATCACTTTATATTTAACATGGAAAACAAAACAAAAGCTAGTAAAAGAATATTTGTAGCAACGTTGCATATGAAGCTTACTATTACATTTAATTATTTCACTATACCCTTTATTGCGTAATTCTTATATCACTTATTTGCTGGCCTCGATATATTAAAAGTATTGACCCTGTTATACCTAGTCTTGAAATTCTACAAGATGTTTTTTTTTTTTTGTACATGACATTTAGATGCATCATAAACACCAATCTAATTTCAAAATGACCACTTCTGGTCGGTACATAACTTTTATTAGCACTGCGGCCACTGCAGAACTACGAAGGGTTCTATAGGGAAACCCTCCACTGCCTTCATCAGGAAGCGCTTCATTCTAGCGATATTAGGATGTCTCTTCTTGACGACCATATCCTGAAGCACGGACCACCATTAGTAGTCCTCGGCGTTGAGGTCAGAGCAGACGGCTAATCAACAGGAGAAATGAAGGCCAGTGCATTGCTTTAAAGCCACGGTTGCGTAGTCTTCGACTTATGGCGAAGATGGATTTGTTCAATTCTTTAACTACCGATTTTAACTTTCATTAGGTAATCACTAGACTGTGACCGACGTTTTTGCCCCTTTCTTATAAAAATGAAGCTTAGTGATACCATAATAGCTTCCGCCCCATTGAACAATAACTGAAGCAGGATAATGGTCCCTCTGGATCCTCGACGCTTTCTTACAAGCTTCTCGTGAACCAGCATACACCCTGTCGTTCTGACGGTTTAAAGCCTCCTCAACATTAAAAATATTTATAAGAAAATCGTTTTGAGAAACCCTTCGTAATACTATTGACGAGTGGCCGCAGAGACTTAAGAGCTGTGTAAAGGTCAGAGTTATTTTGAAAACTGATCGGTGATTTTTGTTTAATATGCATCTATGTATTATGTACAAAATTAAAATTTATTTAACCATCTTGTGGAATTTCACTTTAAACGTTGTGGCAGTATTTATGGCAAGACTATGTATAGGTATGTACACACATCGAAAAAGTCTAGGGATATTTAAAAAGAATATGAAAATATATAGCTTATTGTAAAATTAATGTTGTATTTTAATTAAAGTAGACAATTATGTACTATGTTATGTAGGCAAAGTAGGCAAACACAAATTTAACAAATTTTATTCAGTACATGATCTGTAGATTGATCACATGTTTCATTTTAATTCTATTTAGAACGTTTATATTAATAATTACAATGCTTTTAAGTAGTGGCTATCCACGAGATGAATCGTGCGGTGGGATTTCTCCAAGCTGGCTTCAGGAAAGCTGATGTAGCCAAGCGGATAGGAGTTTCTCAAAGTGTCATCATTACTCTTTTCAATCAGGTCTTTTCGAATTTTCGCATGATCCGATATCCGTTAGCAGGGTGTCGAAACAGGTAGCACAAGATTGAAACTAGTTCTTTACACATGTATTGCATTCAACATAACAATTTTTCACCGAAAATGTTAATAATAAATTTAAAATAATTAGTTAAAAATTAATTAGGAACATATTCCATCCTTAGTTCCAAAATTCCACACAAGATGACATTCCAATATCTAGAAAGTATGTTTTTTTAGAATATTGATAGCTGGTTACCATGCCAACATAAGATGGCCAACTCAGTAGCTAAATTGATCTTTATTTGTATTTTATGGTAACCGACGAGTTCATCGAAAATCAATTCATCGAAAATCAATTCATCGAAAATCAATTCATCGAAAATCAATTTATCGAAAATCAATTCATCGAAAATCAATTCATCGAAAATCAATTCATCGAAAATCAATTCATCGAATGATCAATTCATCGAATTGTCAATTCATCGAAAAAAAATATTTTGTAAATATTTGAGAGGAATTCCGAGGGGATCCGAAAGTCAAAAAAGCAGTGGTCAATAAAAGTAGACAGACTAAGAAATAATTGCATACAATTTTTTATATGGTTTAAAAAAAGGTAAATAAAGTGACATCATAAAGTGAATATAAATAAAGAAATATAATAAGAAAACTTATATAATAAAACAAATAAATTTTTTGTTTTTAAGGTTTAATAAGACAGGTTGTGGGCAATTGCACGCAAATAATATTTATAAATTCATATACAATGATACGCATTTTAATTGGGTTAATATGGGGGAAAATAAAGTACTATGCATCTAAAAACAAGGTAATTAGGTTAGGTTTAGTTAGTAAAAGTCTACAACCGAGCGGAGCGAGTTACCCATCTTCTAGTTTAAGGACAAAGCACTATTTTAGGTTACGTTAGCTTAGTAACTTACCGTGAATCGTATTTTATATGTGTTAATCGATTATTATGGTTATTTAGATTTAAGTCAGTTGAACTGAAGACAAAACTATTTTCATTCCCTCATGACTTTCATTTACATATTTTTTAATGAGAAAGTGTACATTTGATAATTTTTGGCATTGACAGTTGGATACCCTGGCAACACATTACGCACTTATGCTTAAAAATTCAACTTTACGCCCGGTGTTGGGAAAGAGATATCAAGTTTTATAAAAATTTTAAACCGATATATTTTTTTTGAGACTCTAGGGCTTAACAAAGGATCTTAATACTTAAGTTAACGAGGTAAATATATATTTTTTTAATTTTAACGTGACTGCATTCATAAATGCACCCAGAAATTATTGTCTCATACTATATTCCTACAAAATCCTGAACTATATATTAATAAAAATTGATGTGATTTATTATACATTTCAGGATTTTGCAGGTAGAATTTAAGGGTTCTTGTAGGGTTTCTATTTCGTGACAATAAATTGTGGGTAGCCAACCGGCGTAGCGTAGTGGTAACACATCTGCTCTGCGTTGCTAAGGTCTCGGGTTCGAACCCCGTTCAGGCATGGAATTTTTCAAAAAATAAGAATTTGCCTGGCTAATTTCCAAAGCAGCAAAGGCCATTAAAATAAATTAACTGAAATGTTCTACTAGTTCATCAAATTTTTGATAATGACAATGAATACCTTACCCAGAGATAATACTGAAAGGTCAAAACGTTAGACAGATCACGTGACTTTTTTATAGCACCCATTCTCAATGAAACATAGTATCTACTTATCTGTCCTAAGAGCCACTTGGATGTTCCAAACTATTAGTTTTTTCTCTTTTAAGAAATGGAGTAAATGATTCAGCTGAAGAAATCTCTTGTTTTCCTTGCAAGGGTGCTAAGACACATATTAAAATGCAAGCTTTTACCCAGGTCCTTCCACTAAACCTTCTAAAATTTCCCCCTCTCGCGATATTAGCTCAAATTAAACATGAAATCATCCTTTGCGAAGCCCTCCCCTAAGAGTGCAGTCCATTTGAAGTTCTTTCAAGCCTTGAAATCTTTACAAACTGTACACTTTCTTTACTCATCTCGGTGGTATAGTCAGCTAAAACAATATTTATGTTCCTTTTAGAAGCAGAGGATTCAAGTATAAAAAATGCACCCTCTACCAAGTGGGCACAACATATATTATTTGATGCCTCAGGGCATATGCACTCCAAGCTATCGTTGTATCATATACGGCATACTGATGTACTTCTGACTTCCTTATTTTATGCGTAACGATACAACATTTTACATAAATAACACTAGCCCAAATGCTATGAGAAATTTATCTTGAACAGGGAATATTTTGAACTGTTTTTTGAAAAGTTATATTGGTTGGTAGTTCAAAGGTTGCTCGAACTAACAAGAAGCCAAAAAGTTTCTTTGTAAGAATATTTTATATTCATAGAACTAGTTATAAGTATTGACGAAAACAAGGGAAAATAAAAGTCTTGGTCTTTTTGTTTTTACTAAAGGTCCAATTATATTTATTAATGTTATTTCTTTTGTTTTAGGTAAGTGTCAGAACCGTTGGATACACAAAATATATACTGGATAATTGTAAGTTTTTGCTTTTAAATATTGTATTCTACAGTCGGATTTTTTTATAAAGAGAATAACGTCACAAGTAATTGCCTATTATGTTTAAATAATACGTATGGAATATTCTTACTTGAAGTAAATTAAAATATAGTGTAAATAGTGAATATAGAAAAAATGTTTTAAATTTCCATATGGCGATCTGTATAGATTAATAATAACCGTTTTTATTGAGTGAAACTGAATTGCTAATATTTCACAATCTTTTTCAACAGATAAGTTGTTAATATGTTCTAATATTTTATAGTCCAACTTTGACAAAAGGGATGTATTTATATAAATAACAACTCCACCATTTTTATGGTTTTCCCTGCAAAAACTGTGACAATTTCAAATTTTTTTATAACATACTCACTAATTTCAGTTTTCCTCAGCCAATGTTCTGAAAGACAAAGGAAATTGAAGGATTTATCCATAATTAATGATTCTACATAATCGATCCTATTTCTAAAGCCCTGCAAATTCAGATATAATAAATTTAAATTGATCTCTATGTTTTTTTCTTTTCGTTTGAAGTTGTTTCTAAAAAAATATTTTGTGTTTAATTCTCATCTTTATTTAAAATAGTGACATTATTTCTATTGCTTAATTGTTTATCTTTGTGTAAAGAATTGTTGCTGATTGAAATGCCGTCAATTTTTAGAATACTGTC
Source organism: Liopterus haemorrhoidalis (assembly GCA_963971575.1). NCBI lineage: Eukaryota > Metazoa > Arthropoda > Insecta > Coleoptera > Dytiscidae > Liopterus > Liopterus haemorrhoidalis. The sequence continues at coordinate 175,651,092 of OZ020611.1, read as the reverse complement.
GTTAATTAAAAAATCTGTTCTATTTGAATAACTTAATTTACTATTACTGTTTAAAATATGGTCATTATTTAAAATATTCGTACCGTTGTTTTTATTTAAAATATTGAAATTAGATGTTTCTAAATTTATTACAGAGTTTCGTACATTTTTTACATTGATATTAACATTGTTTGTTGTTGATTTGTTATTAAATTTAGAAACAGCCATGTCAATATGCTGCATAACTCGAGACATTACTTTAATTTTACCTATTTTATTTAAATGTAGCCCATGTCTTGACATGTCAGAATAGTTGATAAGAATGTTAGGATATATAAACAGTACGTTTTTAAAATCTGAGCAAGTACGATCGGTCAGTGAATTTTGTAGGAACACATTATAGTTATAATCATGTTTGTGTTCCCAAAAAAATATGCCAATGAGTAGCACATTTGTATGTGTTGATTTATTCAATGTGTAACTTACAGTTTGTTGACTAATTAGTGATTTGTTTAATATATCATTTGCGCCGGCCATTAAAATAACGTAGTCATCATGTGAAATATCTTTGGTAAGTGTTTTAATACTACTTGTCACATTATAAAAAGATGCGTTAGGGTAAAAAAATACATTTATGTTATATTTATCGTTGGGGATGATTTTGCTCAAAATATTTGCACAATGCCGCCCCTGACTGTCCGGCAGTAATAAGATTTTCCTTTTGTTGTTATTATTGTTCATTTGTATATTATCAATATTTCTAACGTTTTGGGGAGTTGATTTATAAATCTTTTGTTTGGTTATGTTTGTATAAACAACATGTGGTTTCCGCTGAGAGGTGTTGGTGTCGCTTGTAGTCCTGGTCTCACTTGGAGGGGGTACTGCTTTCTTCTTACTTTTTTCTGATTTGATGAATTTATTTAATCGAATTTCAAGATTTTTAATTTTACCTTCGAGTTCATTCACATAATTTAAAAGCTTGAAATAACCATTCCTTTTAGTTGCCTTTAATTTTTTAATATTTGAACACTTTCTTTCTACTATTGTTTCTGCACTACTAGTCGACGACTCGTCGAGTCGTCGACGAGTCGTCGAGTATGTAAATGTGTCGGAAACAGGAATATGTAACGCAGAATTCTTGTTTTCAACTCGCATCCAGCCCATTTCTTCAACAATTCTGGTGAACCTACAGCCTAACCTCCAATATAGTTGTCAAACAGTAGAGCAGTGTATTTTCTTGTATCAAACGCTTGATTTTGCGTGATCGAAGAGAATGTTCTTTATCAAAACTTCAACAGATATTGCCAATACTGGTAATATTTTATTTGTGTTAACTAAAAAACGAGAGTTTCAAATAAAAGAAATGCGATTTTGTTGTTAGGTATGCTGTATTTATATAAAGATAGGTATCTAAATATACTTAAATCTTTTTTGCCCTTCTTAGATAACCGAGAATCACTCATTATATATATAAAAGCCCTAATTTCTGTGTAGCCTCACGTAACGCTAAGTTCCTAGGTGCTAGAGGGGCTTGAGGTGTGGGGTCGCTCCCCACCAATCAGAGCGACGTTCTCCGACAGCAACTCACTTAGGCTAAGCACATAGTGAAGCAGAGAGCAAAGCAGCGATGAAAGTGGAGAGTAAAACAGCGAAAGAATGTCGCGCTTATAAAAGAGTGTCTACACATAGTGACGCGTTTAAAATCGAGCAGAAAGTTCACAAAATTATAATGGATTTTTTACTAACAGAAAACTCTTCCCTGAAAATTTGTATTTACTAAAAAATATAAATAAACACACTAGAAGGTACAATGTTCACAGAATAAATAAAAGTAGACATATACATGGTGAATTTCAACATTTCTATATGCAACTCCGCGATCATCCAGAAAAGTTTCATTCTTATTTTCGCATGAGTATTTCAACGTTTGATTATATTTTGGAAAAAATTCAACATAAATTGGTAAAAAAATGGACAAATTTCAATCGGAACCTACTATAAATACTTCTTATAAATGAGAACTACTTGTAAATGCCTCAATATCAATTTTAAACAACTATTTTAGCAACGATGATAGAAGAGAAATCAAAATTGTTTGAACGCGTCGCTTTGCTCGACTATAACAACGACGGGTGCGTTTTGTTGGTGATTAGTTAGAAGTACTAGAATTGATGCGCAAGAAGACGACAATTTTGATCGTGAAGTAAACATAAAATAACATTTGCATGGAGGTTAAGTATAAAGTCGTAGCACATATTAGTTCTGCGTGTGAAACCGAACGTATCTAAACAATATCGAACAATCTAAATAATAAATGCAGAAGACGAAAACTTTCGAAAGGTTCTAGAACGTATTGTTTTAGAACGAATAATGGAATTGTACATACATTTTAAGATTAGATTTAACAATACTACTTAAAAATTATTATAGGCATTTATAAAAAGTGATAAAATTATTTTGATGCAGTAATACCTGGATTTAATTCTAATACATTTAAAAACCAAATGAAAACAACTGCATTCAAATAGTACTTTTCATCCCCACCACACTAATTCATTCCAATCGTTCGACCTCAAATCATCGAATGAGTTGAATGAATAGAACGAGAATATTGTCGCAACAAAACGCGTATTCTGAGTACACCAAAACCAGGTTGGGTACAATAAAACACACCCATTATAACCTCGCTGCAGTATGCTCCACTATGCGCGTGTTAACTGGAATTCATTTATTTAATTTCGCCGCTTTGCTCTCCCCTTCATCGCTGCTTTGCTCTCTGCTTCACTTTGTGTTTAGCCTTAGCGAGAATATAGCTCTTAGCTCTCCAGTCAGTATATACCTTGGCTTAATTAAAAAATGTTGTGTCAATTAAGGTTATGCCCGCGAGCCGTATCTGGCCCGATACTTATTTTTAAACGACTCGCATTGAGCGGCTTTTTAGGATTTCCTAGGTATAATCAGAAACAGCTATACCAATGGGGTTCAGCATACGGCCCACAGGCTGTACCCGGCCCGATATTAATTTTTAAACGACACGCATTAATCAGCTTTTTAGGATTTCCTAGGTATAATCAGAAACAACTATACCATTCATGTCCAGCATATGGCCCGCGGGCCGTATCCGGTCCGATACTAATTTTTAAACGACACGCATTGAGCGGCTTTTTAGGATTTCCTAGGTATAATCAGAACCAGCTATACCACTGACGTCCAGCATATGGCCCGCGGGCCGTACCTGGCCCGATATTAATTTTTAAACGACACGCATTAAGCAGCTTTTTAGGATTTCCTAGGTATAATCAAGAAACGTTTTTGTTTTGTTAATATACGCAGAATCATGCAAATTTTAATAATTGATTCCTGCTTATATTGATTTTTATTCGATATCAGTTTGCCAACGTTGTTGGCACTGGGTCTACTAGTTTTCTAATATTTCTAAAGTACAAAACAAAAAAAGGCTCAAGACGAGACATGCAACAAAACTGTACGTATGAAACTTCGCAGTGATTCGCAAATATTGCTCATTTTATGCCGGGGTTAAACGACGCATTTTAGCCTGTAAAGATACATCGTCTGTCCGTAGATTTAGATCCTAATATGCAAGAGTAATTCAATTATAAACCCATTCATAATAATTTAAACAATAATCATATCTTTGTTGAGTTAAAAATTAATTTTCTCTCCCAACCCTATTATTGAATTATTTCATAAATCACTTTATGTGCAATTTTATAGCGGTTAAATTTTTAATAGAAACAAAATTTTTTCTTCTCCCTTATTCCCCAAATGTAATTTTGTTTTGCCACCTCAGAATTGAATCAGCCGTAACGAAATTAAAAACCCCAATAGACATTAAAACTTTCACCCTGTTGTTATAAAAAGAAGAGAGAAAAACAACGAATGCAGCACTTAAAATACTCCTCGAAAATCTTATCTGCGAGAACAGAACAAAGAAATAATAAACTTAATGCTTTCACGTTATATGATTTTAGTAGTTTCTAGAACAGAAGCAGTGTATGTTACAAAGCCTTTGTGTTTCATTACAATATTTTAATGTACATTATAATTTGTTTTATTCAAATGACATTATGCTAAGGAAATAAAGCTTATATTATTTTGTGCTTATGAGCAGTGGTGGCTCGCGCTTTAGAATTCTGGGGTTTCACTTTTATAGGTACTTGTTGAGACAAAGATAATGAGCCAGGAGATCAGGCAGATCACTCTTGGAAATAAGTCCCTTGAAATCGTAAACGAATTCGTATACCTAGGTCATCTTATTACGCTCGGAAAAAATAATCAAACAGCAGAAATATTCCGACGAATAAGACTGAGTTGAGCTGCATTTGGGAAACTGAGACATATTTTTTAAAACTCTGAGATTCCCGTATCACTGAAAACTAAAGTGTACGATTCGTGCATCCTATCTGTTGCCACTTACGGTCTAGAAACGATGGTGTTGACAAACAAAAGTGCTAACAGGCTGAGAACAACACAAAGGGCAATGGACCGTACCATGCTTGGCACAAGTTTCCGGAACAGAATTAGAAATTCTGAAATTCGTGGACGCAGCAAAATTACAGACGTAATATACAGCATTGGGAACCTCAAGCAGAGCTGGGCAGGACACGTAGTATGACAAGACTCGACTAGTTGAGCAAATAAAATAGTCCATTGGCGCCGGCAGCAAAACAAAAGAAGCATCGGAAGACCTCAAAAACGCTGGCTGGACGACATAAATAGCATCGCCGGGAACCGGTGGTATAGAACAACTCAAGATAAAGCTGCGTGAAATAAGATGTGGGAGGCCTGCGGAAGAAGAAGAAGAAGGAGGTACTTGCTATTATAGGTTATTTAAAAGTTCATTAAAGTAATAGTTCATTGCCCCACTTAGCTTCGTGCGGGACTAGACAGTAATTCCTTTTTAATGTTACCTGCCTGCATCTAAAATATTAAGTGATTTTTTTAATGTTGACTAATCTGCTCAATATATCACAGTTTTAATTTTAAATGTCATATTTGAATTTTAATTGTCATTTTATACAGTTGTCAAGGTAATATTTCATTTATTATTTAAAAATCAACTGTAATAAAACTGAAATTTTAACCTAAATTGTCTTACAAAGCCCGATTTACTATGTTAAAAACAATCGGTCTCAAAGTCCCATTCAATCATTAAAAGTCACGGGATTTCAAAATCAAGTTCCACACGAAGCTAAGATATGAATTATACGAGGGTTGCCTTTTATATTTCGGGATTTGAGATGAAAAACAATTATTTATCAACAAAAGTGGCTTTATTGTTTTTTCCAAATATTCTCCATGAAGATAAGTACACTTTTGCATGCGTTTGAACCAATTTTAGAAGCACTTTTTCCACTCCGATTGACGCATTTTCCATTCCGAATGTCAAATTATGTGGGATCCAACGTGAACAAATCTTTTTGACGGCCAAATGTTCATGCAATAGTGAATCTATGCTAGTTCCATCTAATGCCCAATGATACGTCAACCTCACGATAAGATCGTTATGTGACTTATCGTGAGATTAAGGTGTCCTTGGGCATTAGTGGGACCAGCATACATTCACTATTGCATGAACATTTGGCCATCAAAAAGATTTGTTCACGTTGGATCCAACATAATTTGACAATCACAGTGGAAAAAGCCTCAATCGGAGTGGAAAAGTGCTTCGAAAATTGGTTCAAACGCATGCAAAAGTGTATTGATCTTCATGGAGAATATTTTGAAAAACAATATAGCCACTTTTGTTGATAAACAATTGTTTTGATCTGAAATCCCGAAAAAAAAAGCAACCCTCGTATTATGCTTTCCGAGCAATAAAAATCCAAATCAAAATATCAATATCAATCAATAATGCGCAGGCGCATCTTATTCCAACTTGGCAGGGATTCCAAACCGCCAAAGATATTATTATAATTATAAGCTGATTTGTGAAGTAGCGACAAATCAATGCATACCAATTTTTATTTTGCTTCTGTCATATTACGAACAGAGGTAAAAATGATTCTAATTAAATAGACTAAATAAAATACTGAGTAAAATTGGCCAGACACAGAAATTAAGAAGAATTGTTGTATTTTACGACAATCATATAATTTATCTCTCATAAAATTTTCCAATTCAATTCGAAAACCTAACATTTCCAATATAATACAACCGCAATAGATTGGATGCCAGTATTGAAGGGAGATAATTATTGACATAATAATAGAGAGACCGCTTGATTGTACATTGATAGGCTGAGATGAATATCTGCGGGACGATTTATAGGATCTCCACTCGACTCCAGTGTGGTATGGCCGCTGTACCACGCACAGCCGAGGACTATGAGTCATCGCTTCGGACCCCAGTCTCACATCATACGAACGCAATTTGAGCAGGAAGTGGGAAGGAAAGGAATCTCTCTGATCACCACTTGGGTTTTTACATGTATTATTCATGTTCCTCGCTTTAAAATTCACCGTTGATCAGCTAATTGCTGTATTGCTATCATTGTGAATGTACTTGGTTTCCGACTATAGTATATCAACAGATTAAAGTAGGAGATTCGTAAAAAAATATATATATAACAAATATGTATAATATACAGTGCGCCAAAATATGACCGAGAATTCTGCGATAAAACAAAAATAATTGAATTTGTAATTATTATATATAATCTTAATCCTTATACACCCGAAGGTGTAAGGGTTAATTTTACATTTCACAGTCCAGAAGTGCTGTTTTTAACAAATCCTCTCCATTTGACTTTGTCTAGGGAAAGTTTTCTTACTTCTCCTTTGGTGAGTCCTCTGTCTGTAATAAGTTTCTCCTCTTGCTATTTTCTGGTAATCTCTAGCCTCCCATATTCTCCTCGCTGAATTTTCCTTATTCATTCTATGTAGGTGTCCATACCATTTTAATTGGCTTTTTTCTATTTTATAATTAACTATCCTTTTTTTTTGAATGTTTAGAATTTAATAAATGAAAGTCTGGGAATTTAATTATTACTAATCATTTATTGTACTATTCATTTATTGTATTATTAATCATTTATCATGTAATTGTACCTTTATAAACTTAACTAGAATTTAAAATAAGAACTTGTTGAAAATTTAAATTTTAGATTTAAGAAACCACACACAGACTTCTAAAGTCCATTCTACATTATACTTTTTTCAATACTATCCAACTCTGACGTCATTTCAACTTTTGATACTACAGAATATAGTGGGGGGAAAAAATAAGAGACAGTGATAAATTTTATATCTTCCATCTCTTATTACTTTTCATTGCTAACTTAAAAATTTTTAGGTTCAGATGGCAGACAACAATTTGGTTATAGTAAACCAATTTATAAATATTATTTAATTGTGCTAAGTTTATATTTAATTATATGATCTAAATAAACTTCTTATCAACTTAATAAAGTGCTAAAAGTTAAGTTGTAAACAAAAACTAAAAAGTTGATGTTGGTACGACTGAAAAGTACAGAACTGTCATCCAAAACTACCCCCGGTCAAATTTTTGATTGACAGTTCTGTACTTTTCAGTCGTACCAACACCAACGGTTTAGTTTTTGTTTACAACTTAACTTTTAGTACTTTATTAAGTTGGCAATGAAAAGTAATAAGAGATGGAAGATATAAAATTTATCACTGTCTCTTATTTTTTTCTCCCACTATATTCTGTAGTATAAAAAGTTAAAATGACGTCAGAGTTGGATAGTATTGAAAAAAGTATTGAAAAAAGTATAATGTAGAATGGACTTTAGTCTAAGTGGTGTGAGATCTCATATATAATATGTATGTCCATTTGTGTACCTATTGTAAATATAACATGAATTTAGATTGTATCCATTATATTTAAATCAAGGTATAATAATAATAATAATAATAATAATAATTGTATCTAATGCTGGGTGTACTTGTAATTCTTTTCTTACAGTGTCATTTCTTAATCTGTCTCTTCTGGTAATTCCTAATACTTTTCGTTTTTACTTGTTTTTTAAATTTTTTGAGAGGGTCCAACTTTCACATCCAAACGTTAGGATAGGCAGGAATATTGTTTCATATACACTAATTTTCGCTTTCCTAGATAATTCTTTCTTCCCTTTAAAGATATTCCTTAAATTATGGTGTACCTTGCTAGCACTGTCTCGCGTTTACTTCTGTGTACTGGTCTCCTGCTGTTGATATGTACTCCCAAGTATTTGAAAGTATCTACTTGTCGATCTCTTTGTTCTTGAGTTTAATATTCATTTCTTTTCTTTCCTTTCCGATCATCATGATTTTAGTTTTGCTTTCGTTGATTTTTAGTCTCTTTCTAATAAAAATTACATTTAATTTATTAAAAATAGCCTCCTTCCGAAACTATACACTCCAGAGGGTAATCTAAAAGTGACAGGAAGTATTGGACAAGCTACTCGAGTTATATAGCTTTTAGAATATGCTTCATGGCTCTTTGAATAGTATTTTGGGAAACAACGTCGATAATCTATTTTTCTGACTATCTGTTTCTTTCTTACTGGCTCAAGTAATTGCTTCAGAACCCCAGGATAAAAATGTTTATTTACTATTTCACCTGTTGGTACCCTTTCACGGTTTTTAGAAACTTAAGTTCTACGCAATGTCTCATCATCTTTGACTGAGTTTCCACTATATTTATAATACCCAAACCATTTAAAACAAACGCTTCGACCCAGATAATCTTTTTCAAAAGCTGTCTCCAAGATTGCAAGTGTTCAGTCGTCGTCTTTCCAACTTTGAAATAAAATTACGTACGTTCACACTGTTCTCCGATGAAGTTAATTTAACATTCAGTGAGGGTAAATAAAATCTAGAGAGAAAGAGAGAGAGAAAGAGAGAGAGAAAGAGAGAGAGAAAGAGAGAGAAAGAGAGAGAGAAAGAGAGAGAGAAAGAGAGAGAGAAACAGCAGATTTGTGTTGCTCCACCGATTTTGCTTCAATTTGATATACTTGTTGGTATCTGGTCGCGTAATACAGAAAGAAAGAGGACTTAAGGATTCCACACACCAAAGCGGCCGCGGTGGCGGTCGCGATAGCGATACGACTAGCGATCAGGTCTCCTCACACTAACGCGGTGGGAGTGGCGGTAGCGATCAGTTAGTGAATCACGGTATATAGTTGTATGATAATATTGATTGCGAGAATACATTAGAATAATTAATTGTATGTAGAGGAAAAATAATAATCTACTTACAGTCTGTATCAAACGGTTAGGCGGAACCAAATGGGAATTTCGTTCTTTCAGGTTGGAAAAGGGACCTTGCTTAGGATATTTGTATTAAGAATGACACAAAAAATCAAAATATAAAGAAAATGACATTTTAAAATGATATTAACCTTAACCAAAAAATGTTGTTGCAAGTATGATTTACAAAGCTTAAACAAAACGGCTGAAAAGCATGATTTAAACGATGAAAGTAACTAGATTGCAAAATCTAGTTCCGCCTAACCGTTTGGAACAGACTTTACTATCAATTTCCAAAACTTTTCCTATTTCGTTCCACACTTTATTTGTTTTTCTAATATTCTTGTAATCAGGATGTGCTAAGTCATACAAAATTAAATGATCCTTTACTGATCTATGATTTTTTCTGTTAAATTATCTATTTTCGACATTATTTTCTTAAATATATTCACTCTGTGGTATATAAACAATGAATATCGCGCGGCCTAACGCAACTTGTCGAGTTCGGCCGCCAGTGTTTGGTGATCGCTAGACTGAACGCTGCATTCGGTGGCGTTCTCAGATAGCGGAACGCTTGTATGTGCGTGGTCTCATTGTATTGTATAGGTTGCGTTAGGCCGCTGCGGTATCGCTACCTCGGCCGCTTTGGTGTGTGGAATCCTTTATGCGCGTGGCGTTGGTAGTTAACCCGACTGACAATGCCCAACAAAGGGAAGGAGTGTTTTAAAACAGAAGGTGTTATCTTCTTATACATCTTCAAAACAAACATCATGATGCAGCATCCAACAGGTCATCGCTCTTGCTAAACAGTACTTTCTATAACTGAGTTTTTAGCGAAAACGGATTTTTGTTGTTCTGCAACATCTTTAATTCCCTATCAAAGTCCATGTGACTTCTTCCTATTTCTAAAAATTAAAATCCACCTCAAAAGCCGTCGTCATGCTACAGTGGATAACTTGTTCTTCTCATTCTTCTTAGTCTGGATTATTTCTCCAATAATTTGCCAAATATATAACCTTATTGTTAGCATCTAGGAGGTGTGATATAGTGCAGTCTGCTCCAGGAGAGAATAACAAAGCATTTGTTCTGTTGTTTGTACAGTGTCATCGTAGTTAGTAATTGTATTTCCATTTATATTAATACCCCATTTCGTGACATTTTCTCCTGTGCGTAAACGGTTGATAGCGCACTACAGCATCCAAGATTTTCACGTGATGTTCGTTTGGTGGCATATATTTTGGTAGTTGTAACCCTCTCCACTCTTCCAGATGTACATTACTTGCACTTGTTTTTAGCACATTTTACGCAGAAAATTTGCGTGATTTTAGATGAGCTTTAGGTGGAATATGACTAAACAGTGGATGTCTGGGATCATTTTCTAGATTACCGCGTTCCATGTTTGCAGCAACTTGTTAAGACCACCAAAAGACAGTTTCAGAGTTCCAACTCTGCTTCCAGGAGTGGAAGAAACGTCTCTGTTGGTGTGCATCTTCCGATAGTAACTACTTTGAGGGGGAAAATGTCGTTTTGTAAGTAATTTGCCAATACAAATTGATATAGAAACAATCATTATTTTTTCCTCGTACTTAAAATTGTACCGACAACAGTTTAAAAACATCTGGTTTGCCCCAAATACTAGGGTTAAAAAGGGCGACGTGTTAGCCAGAGTTTATCTAGAAGTAAATCCAGATTATTCTCCTTGAATAATATCAATACTAATTTCCTTGTAATAACTCCGTAGTGTACACAGAAGCAAATACAGGTTGAATCCAATGGGAACAGGCAGGGTAGTGCTCAATGCACGCTGCACTAAGAACTCTCTCCCGTTCTCCGCATTGAACATAGAACTCGGCATTGAACATAGAACGTTGAATATCCGGCTAGTTATTATTATATGTCTACTGGACGAAATGGTTTCTTATGGAGACGTATAAGTATGGAGTGCATTATAGATTTACCCTTTGTGCATGCTCACTAGAGTGGTTTTTATTATTCTTGTTCGTTTCAGCAGTTCAAGCTCTGTTCAGATCACAGTTGGATAAGGTTTTCCAAGGCCATTTTAAGTACTTCGTTGGTGATTGTTGTTTTTCTTTTACTTTTACTTTTTCTTATTTACACTGGAAAAAGCACTAAGAAAATTTTTGTAGACTTAAACTTAATGGGGAAAATGTTAAAAAAGAAATCTTTTGTGTGAGGATTTTTAATATTTTAATTATTTGTTCTTTATTAAAAATTGCTGAGGAAATTCTTTGTCGTTTTGAAAAGTTTTGTTAAAATTCAAGCTAATTGAATGAAAAATTTTAATTGCATAAACGTTATCGTCTATGCACCATTATTGTGCTTCATATTTATTAATTCCTTAATTCATAAATTAAATTCCGATAGCTAGATGATGACCTGAATTGACGCAGGAACTTGGAACAAGTCATGTTTTCGCTTGTGCTACTACACAAAGGTCCCTGCAAAGGTAATTCAAATACATAAAATGCAGGACCGGGTCTAGGATGAGGCGAAAGAGGCACTAACTTCAGGTGAATAATAAGATGGAGGAATTTCCTAAATGTTTATACCCCGCCATCAAGTGAATTTTTGTCCCAGTGTCATTTGAGAACAGTGGGAATTTTTTTTAATTTTTTTGAAATCCTGCTTTTCTCCGTCCTCGAGTGAATTTTTGAATATGTACCCCCCATCATTCATTGATTTTTTTTTTAATTCTGCCTCCCCCCTTTCTCTAGTGGTTTTCTAAAACTCTACAACCCATTCTCAAGTGATTTTTCTGAAATTCTACCTCCGTCTCCGATTGAGTTTTAGAATATCTCGTCCCACCTCGAGTATCCGTTTTCAAGCGATTTTCTGAATTTCTAGATACACATCCATATATCTTGGCAGAACCGCCAAGAGGGGGTGACATCTGAGAAATTTGTCAAAGGCCCGGCAGCGAAAAATTAAAAAATGAACTTGGCTGCCCCGTTTTCGGGGCAGCTTGTATATACACGTTGCGTTCATTTCTCAAGAAATGAAAAATGTCGAGAAATCAGAAACACTAAGTCCGGCACTACGTTTTGGGGCAGTATTTATTATATTCCTGAATGCAATAAAATGTAAAAAAATCTTTGTATTTAATGTTTATAGATATCGTACCCGTATTTTAAAAGCTTTTTTACTTCTTTTTTTAGTCGGTAGAAGTAATCTTTTTTTTTTAGTGGGGGCCTTGGCCATAGGCTGTCATGAGGCCGTGAATTTCTCTCGATGATCCTACGTATAGGTAACAGGGTGAGCATTTTTCTTTTTCCCTCACGTGAAGAAATATATTCTTCATGTGACACTACGTACGTGGGCTGCTCAATTAGTTCTTAGACTCGCCCACAAATGACATTGATGGCGGCAATAATATTGAAAATCTACCATAAGTAAACATAAGAGAGAGCAAGTCATTTTTCAGATAATTTGTTGCATACAGTTTTTTATAATAGTCAAGTGTTTTGTATTTTGTAAAATGGAACAAATGAACATCTTGCAATGATAATTTTTTGATAAGCCTGAAGATAGTCGGCGTTGATTTGCGAAGTCCATGCTTTGCGTGTCAATTTTAGCGACTACTTTTACCTGCTAGCGCCTAATGGTAAAACTAAAAACATTGTTTAGAAAATGGTTCCCAGATAAATAATCTTGTTCAGTTTAATCCTACCCTTTTATTTGTTCATAGTATTTTCTTCTGTCCTGTCACCTAATTAGGAGTATGTATGTTGTAGAGATGGAAATTTCGGCTCAGTTTGCGGAGCCGGATCAGTAGAGGTCGTTCAGTTTGTTGAGCCGGTTCATTGATCCGGCTCAGTTATCCGGTTAAGTAAACATGTTTCCGAGTCACAGGTCGGTCGTTAGTTCGTAGGTAGAACGTCGCTTAGAGCCGGTTCTTGCAATATATGAACTGTAAACGTGATCCCGAGACACAGGTCGGTCAGTCGTTCGGTCGTAGGTAGAACGTCGCTTAGAGCCGGCTTTTGCTTAGAGCCGTTTCTTGCAATATATGAACTGTAAACATGATCCCGAGACACAGGTCGGTCGGTTGTTCGGTCGTAGGTAGAACGTCGCTTAGAGCCGGTCAATTGTCGGTCGTTCGCTCGTAGGTAGAACGTCGCTTAGCCCCGGCTCTTATCTAACATTTTTGAAACAAACAATTCACTTTATGCAGCTACTGTATTTTAAACCAGATGTGTTAAGTTTATGGCGATGTTTATTGCCGTTATAAATCGGACATCTGGGATTTGGGCAATATTTTTAATATTTTTATATAGTATAGTTGTAAGAAAATACAGACTAAACCTATTAGTTTCAAATAAACTGCCCTACAAATTGATGACAAAATGCACTTTATGATAATACATTACAAGCCGAGTTCTCGCGAAGTTCAACATGACATCGATCCAGATCCGGATCACTCCGGTCACTGCTCACAATCGCCCGACCAATCGTATCCTTGAAACTTGAAACTATACAGTGAGCCGTGAGCCGGCTCATTTCAATTTGGTGAACCGTGTCACTTCGGTCAGTGTACTGAGCCGGCTCAGTGAGCCGGTTCATTCATGAACGACTCATCTCTATTATGTAGTTCCAAAAAAAGTAGGTAAATAATAACAAACTATTTCAGAACGAAGCCAGTTTTATATACGTTGTTTAATAGTTAGCAAATAAGTTTTTAATTTTCAAAACTTACGCGGACCGGTTGAAATCACTAGGTCCTAGGTTGGGTCTCCTCCTGCCTTATATCATCAATGATCTATCTATTAGTTTGTCTGCTGGTATGTTATCTAACTATCTGTCTTTCTGTATGGTAAAAATGTTAGTCAAATGGCCATAGTGGCTAATAAGATCATTTAAAAAATTTATCAGCTGATAGAAAATCAGTCGAGTATTGGTCTACAAGATATCTCGAAAATCTGGCATTTAAGAGAAAAGCTTGACTTGATCCAAGCCGATTAGCGGTGTCCAAGTGAAGAGATAAATGACTCACCTTTTCTAATATTCACCATTCACATCATAACATTCATCTCAAAATAAAATAACAATCCCAGAAAGAAAAAAACTGAAATATACACCTGACAGGCATTCGCGGCATCATCTGCGTTCGTTTAAACTCCCATTATCCTAAAAATAACACTGAAACCTCCATCGTCATCTCAGATTAAAAAACGCATCTCGTGAAGAGTGTTGTCGGTTTTTCCTGAAGCACCCAGTATATATTAAAGTCACTCGAACAGATAGGGCGTATTTACCTCAAACGCTTCTCCCGACAAAACGTATAGACCTACACAATGAAATGTATTCGGGCTTCTCTTTCCAGATATGACTGCGTTATTTACTCAATGGTAGGAAGGTTTGATACAGGGGGGGAGTGAATGGATGGAGAATGAGGGAGGATGATATCGATATTGCTTTCTGTGGATGTGACTGAATGCTATTGATGGATATAAGCTGTGATAACGCGATCTGACTTTTTGACATGAGATCTTATATTGATTTAGTATGTGATCAGAAGTTTATAGGTTCGCAAGAGATATCAGAATTATGATGTAATTTGTTTACTGTGGTGTATAGGATATTTGATAACGTGGGAATAGTACGAATTTACACTGTAAATAACTATATAAAGATAAAGGTTTTAAATGATAAAACTGAAACTTCCCTTCAATATTGCATTTATCCCGAGTTACGTTGTTGATACTCCCATATTGTTAAAACAACTTCCACAGAAGTCCACAATATTACTTACTAAAATAATAAATTACTGTATGATTTACGGCCATTACCCTAACGCTTGATATATATATATATATATATATATATATATATATATATATATATATATATATATATATATATATATATATATATATGTATATGTATATGTATATATAAACAGATATCCCAGTAACCAGACTGTAAAAAAAGGCACAAAGGCCTGGTGAAAACGATATTGGAAGGAACAGCCTAGGGAAAAAACAGAAGGGTAGGCCAAAGCTAGAATACATGAAACAGATAATGGAAGACTTGAATTGCAACACGTACGTGGAACTAAAAAGACTGACTGAAAACAGGGAAGAAGCATGGAGAAATGCTGAAAACCAACCTATGGGTTAAAAACTTAAGGAAGAGGACCCAAACGCATTGGCAGTCGAACAAACCTCCTGATTTACCTTCCAACAACAGGCCAATCAGGTTACTGCCTGTCTTGAGCAAAATAGCTGAAAAGATATATCTAAATCGAATAAACGATTATATTTTATTATTGACCCTGTCGGGTTCTAAGGTGAATGTGAGGTGGCTAAGTGTGAATTTTGTGGACAAATTATAAGGTGGTTAGGGAACTTATCTACCCAATTCTACATATATAATTACGTTAAAAAAAGATTATGTACTTGCAACCTCAGTTCCGTGTGAAATAATTTTTTACCAAAAGCAGGTGAAATTGGCATTGAAAAAAAGAAACAAGACTAAAGAGTGGTAAAATTTCAGAAATATTGTTTCTAAATCACAATACTGGATACGCATAAAATTTATATTTTCTTAAAACTACATTTTTTTTTTTATATATGTTTGTTAGTTGTAATCACCTAACAAAACAAAAATCACATTTTAATTAATATTTCAGCCAAATTTTTTAATTAAAATATTATAAATTTGAAATAAGCCGACCACAGCGCGAAGGTTGCCGAGTAAATACGACAGAGCATGACGTCAAACCCTAGACGGCCCAGACTACAACATAATCTTTACGTGTGTATATTGTATTGTTCGAGAGTTTTGTATTTGTTTTTAAACAATTTTTCACGCATTTATTATTAAAATAGCCGATAAAGATTTTGTTAGGGCTCAGGGTGACAATTTACCCAACATTGATTCTTTTCTTCCTTTTCTTTTGTTTTTCACCATTAGGTGATGAAATAAATTGTTTTCGTGGAGTTCTAAACAAAGTATTTGTTCACATCGATACAAAACAATATTTTCGATGTTTCGAAGTACTGGGCCCTGGATCTTCCATGTTTTATATATTTTAATATATAATTTAATTCGGTAAACATGTAGAATAACTTTATTTTAATTAAAATCACTCTAACTTTACACAATCTATAAAAGTTATGCAAACAAAGAAGTTTACAACAGACTGTGTAGGCTGTACGCTGTACACTAGGTAGGTTCTGACGTCACACGTGGTTTTCGCGCGCTACATACATTTACGATTTTTTTAAGCCTTTAAATTAAAAAAAAAAATAGCAAAACTGTTTTTTATGTTTATGTGCAACAAGAGGAGTATAACAAAAATTTAAAAAAATCATGCCTATCCCCTATTTAGAATAATTAAGTTTCATAAGTTATATTTTTTAGTGGTAAGTGAAAATGTTTATTTCATTATATATACCTAATGATTTTTTGTTTTATTTTTTCATCACTCTGCGCCTGTCCAATTTTTCTAACAGACTTTTATCCTATTTATTTGAGTTTGTCCGTGCAAGGTTTCTTTTATTGAGTATGTGTCTACGATTAAATTTATTAATTTATTGTTTTAAATATTTACTGTAGCCATTTAGATGGATATATTTGGAGCAAATAGGTATCGTTACTGTGGGCCAAAAATTTTAACTTACTAACTTTTATATTTTTTCGAAACTATAAAAAAAAAGATTTTATTCATTTATAATTTTTTTTTTTTTCACTATTATCCACTTTTTATTAACTGGGAATTTAATATATGATAACACATAGATAAGGCAAGGGCGCGATTGTTCACTAATGGTGGGTTTAGTCTATATTTAGTCTTAGTCTTAACATTAATTTTAATGTTAGCCTTAGATTTAGTTTTGTCTTAAACGTACGAGTTTATACAATGATTTAGTTTTAACAAATATCCAATATAACGCCGAGTTTTACGCACGTGAATAGTATTCTCGTTCAGTTTTGAGGAACAAAGCTTGTTTAAGCCATAAGAAAATTTAAAATTTAGGTATCTTTCAATTTCGGTATTCTTTCAAGATCGTTAAGACTAAAACTTAAACAATGTTTTGTATGAAATTATTCGTAACAATATGACTAAAACTACAACTACGACTAAATGTTGACTAAATCCACCATATTACTCAGCCAAGTTTGAATTAAGAACTGAAATGTGTATAATGCATCACAAGCTGAACTTTCACGAACACCACGTCGATATGAACACCGTTCCCGGAAACTATTCTGTAAGCGGTGAGCCGGATCATTAAATATGATGAACCGGTTCACTTAAGTCAGCGTACTGTTCCGACTCAGTGAGCTGTTCTTTCATGAACGACCCATCTCTAGTATTTACTATAAAAATTCCACGCAAGTTAATCTGCGGCTGGAATCAGTATGCGCGGTATTGCCTCGCTATGCAGCATTACATTACTTTCCCATACTTGTATTCACTTATAAAACTTATGTATTTATTATGGAATTATTATAATCAAGCACAAAATACTTTTGCTTTCGTAAACATGACATTTTTGCAGAAAATTCTGTATTTTTCCGACCAAAAATCTCGAGTGAAAAGGCTGAAACAACATTAAATCTCGCCTGTTGCCTCATGCGTGCTGCGTACGTCAAGCATGCGGCACGCTGTGTTGTTATATTAGATTATTGCGACTAATGAAACATCCTATGCTAAACGGTTTCTGTTTTGCTGCCGTTTTTATCGAATTAGCACCGGAGAGACTTGATTTCAAAGCACACTCCGTACTTCTGCATTCTCACTGCGTACAACTGGCCTCGGGATGGGAATACGACAAATATAGTTATTTCCTGTTTGGAATTAAAGAAATTAATTATTTTATAATTATTTTATAGGGATTTTGAATACGGATTGAAGAGTAAATATTGATTTGCCCAAAGGATATCTTGTAAACTGTCGAGAGAGGATCCAAAAAGAATATTGATATAAAAAGATATTTTTTCTTTCACAGGTCCTTTAAGCATTTCACACATGCATTACAATGTCTAAAATGGTATTAGTGCGTTATGTTTTTCTTGGTAACCAACTGTCAATACCAAAAATTATGAAATGTACACTTTCAATTCATAAAATACATAAATGAAAGCCGTGAGTAAATAAAAATACATCAGTTCAACTGAGAAATATAAATAACCATAATGTATTAAAACACATAAATTCCAAATAACCAACAATATAACTACTGGTCATCCGTTGTCATGTTGTCATGGTAACAAGCTGTAAAAATCATAAATTATGGATATTGTTCTGCCATCTTGTGCAGAAATTTGGTATGTAATATGTAATTTATATTTACCTAATTATTTTGAATTTGTTATTAGTATTTTCGGTAGTAGAAACAATTTTGAACACAATACATGTGTAAAAGACTCATGCTACCATTTTCGGAAATCGACTAACGCCTCGTGAGAATATGCACGACTATTGCAAAATAAATAAGAAACGGATACTGTAGTTAGGAGATCGTAAAAATGATGTAAGAGAATAGAAATGCAAAAATCTGGAGAAGTGAACATTTCTCGGTCCTTTGAAAGATCTCGCAAAAGGTCAAGAAGAAAATAGCAGAAGACAAATAATGGTTGTTGGAGACAGGGGTGGACAGAAGACAATAGGCCAAATACAATAGGAGATACTTTTCGAAAAAGCCAGGAATCCTCGGTACAACACAACTCGGCGACATCAATTCGGCGATGTTCAATTCAACTATGGTAAACTCGGCGACGGTGAGAATCCTTAAGCAGCATTCAGAACTCTTAAATCAATAGCTTATACACTATAACTTGTACTCTGTTCACTGTCACTAGAAGTTTGTCAAATGGTAAGATGTGAAACCGTTCAGACCTATAAATTTAATACGTTGTTCGTTGTGGATTGTGGATAATTTTCTAAACTTATAGCTAGTGAGATGTTTTAATGAGACAGACATAAAAACACATTGGCTATCGCAATCTATCAGTGCCACCGTAGTTATCGTATGCCTTTACATAACCTAACATAATGTCATCATTAACAAATCTTGCTCAAAATTACAAAGATGGATAGTAAATATGATCAATAAATAATAATAATAATAATATATAGGTAATTAGGTTAGGTTTAGTTAGTTAAAATCTAAGACAACAGAATTATAAAAACGTACAACGTTAAAACAATGCATTGAAACATAACTAACAGTGCAATAAAGAGCAGTCGTATTAATTTAAGTATTAATTTAACGTATTAATTTAAAGAGCTGATAAAATTGAATATTATTTATTTTAAAATATTACTATATTTGTTTAGTTGCGTTACCAATTCTGCACAACAAATTCTGAATTTATTTAAACATACAGTATTAGATTCTTAAATAAGTATGTGGAATTCTCCTTCATTCAAATAAAAAAGTTTTATAATTATATAAAGTATGTTCATATTTAATAATGGTTTGGATAAAATTATTGTAAAATTCACTATTTTTATTTAACAATTGCTTACTAGTTTCGCCATATCAAAGCTATGCCTTGAAAATGGCGTATTTGTAATTGAGTATTAGCTGTTTCCAGGTTTGCATTTCAAATATATATTTACAAATAATCATTTTTCTCGCCGAGTTGATTCATGCCAATTTTTTTGCGTCTCCGAGTTGACCTGTTCCGAAAACCCTAATACTATCGTCCTTCAAAATCTTAATTGGTTGCCCTCTTCTTCTTTTTCCTATTGGTCGCGCTTCAAATGTTGTATTATGTATTCTTTCATCTGCCATTCTTTGGACATTCCCTAATTATCTCCTTTGGCTTTCTTGAATTAGGTGTTCTTCTGGTTTCGTCTGTAATTCTTCCCTGAACGTCGCGTTTCTAATTCGGTCTATGTCTTACCGGATATTTTTTTCAAAAATATCATTTACATGCTTCTGTTGTTACTTTGATGTTTAATCCTGGTAGTCCTGTATTGGTACCATCACCTATTTGAACATATTTACTTTCACCTCTGTGGGGATATGTTTATTTCCCAGGAATTTACTTCTGATGGCACTAAACAGCCTTCATGTTCTTTCTATTATTTCCATTATTTCATAATTTAGGTCACCGTCAGTGTTTATAGTTGCTCCTAAGTAACTGTGTTCACTTGTTTCAAATTTATGTCTTCTGTTTTTATACAGCGTGTTTTGTTCTTTCCATTTATTATCATTGACTTGGTCTTAATTTTGTTTATCAACGAAGTCTTTTTCTTTAGTTCTTTATAGTACACTTCTATGTTATGTTGTAGTTCTTGTTCGTTTTGTCATTACGATCATGTCATCTGTATACTTTTGCTTCTTTCATCTTCCAATATCTTACCATGTACGACTTTGTTTTCTTTTTACACTGCTTCACCACGTCGTCAAGCACTACTGGAAAAAGGAGTGAACTTAGAACACATCCCTAACTAAGGCCTATTCCCGTAATGAATATCGAGAACCCCAATAATAAAATTAATTTAAAAAAAATAGTTAAAAATATAAAATAAGTATAAATGAATAAATTATTATTCAATAAATACACTTTGGAAAGCGAAGCGTTGAAAATTCGCTCACTTGATTAGCCAGGGGCAGAAATTTCAGTTGGTAAGCAGGATGTTATAATTTAACTTGTACATTAGCATCCTGCCTCCTAGGAAACTCTCGATGTCCGCCGCTGATTGAGGAATATATTAGCTTGGATAATCCTGGCATTTGACAGACCAAGATGAAATAGTTCCATGAATGAGACTAAATTTCTATCCGGCTAACAGTGCCCTAAAAAAAACAACCGTATCTATTCAATATCGTTAGTTTAAAAGATGTTTTACCTTTTTTTTATCTATCATAATTCTATACTTTCTTTGATGGTAAGTATTAGATATTGTTTACATAAAATGAAAATAAAAGAATTTAATAATTCTAAAAGAAGTCATTGTATCAGATGAAACAAGTTGACGCTTATATCAATTTGTGAGATGCAGGTTATGTTAGGGGTATAGAAGCAGGGTGAGAGGGTGATGGAATGACATGTATATGACAAGCTCGAAAATGTGTGAGTGAGATGTCAGCAAGAGGCTAAATAAAAACACCCAAACGAAATATTGACAGACATTTCACTGATAAATATAAAATATCGAAAAACGAGAAATAAATATTATTTGTTATTTTTATTTAACCCTGCAGCTTAAAGCAGTGGTCCTCAAATGTTTAACGGAGTGTGTTTTTTCTTATAGCTTAGCACTGTTCTATAACTAATACGATATTATATTTAACCCTCTAGTGCCCCAACTTTTTTTCTTGTCCAAAAAATTACACTAGACTAATGGAGGGTCGCTAATGCTAAATTTGTATTCAAATGGAAGCTAAAGTGTAACTTATTACCTGTAGACCTATAAACGGTAAGCCCGCCGTGAGTCAGATCTGGGCAGGTATTATTAATAATTCTTTTATTTTTCTGGTGTATTTGTTATTCAAGAATTACAATCTCTTCAGTTCCGTAAATTGTATAAATTTAAGTATATATATATATATATATATGCGTAAGGCGAACATCCGTCATACGGCAACTTTTGCTCTCAACTGATTGTTGTGTTGATTTTAACAATAAAACATGTAACTTTGCTCAATCGGCGTTTGTAAGTGTTTCATTGTGCAATCGTCTGTAGGTGACCACGAGCATTTCGATGAAATTGCACGTATTGTATTTTTATATCGATTTATATATGATCCGCTTTGAAGTGGAATTGGACACTAGAGGGTTAATAATAATATTTCTGTAATCTCTTCTAGTAATTATATTTCTAATACGATTTTTAATTATTTTATTAGCACAGCTTTTTGCATCATTTAATGATTTAATATAACAATACAAGAAACTTGATAGATATTCAATATTATATATTACTTGTTTATTACTGAGTTTTGAGTATGAGACTTCTACGTCCCAATAATCTTACTTAATGTAACTAATTCAAATATTAAGATCAAATTTAGTTAAGTATAAAAATGACAACAAAAAGAAAAATAAATAAATAAAATAAATAAATAAACAGCAATTATACATACAAAAAAAATCAATCATGTAGATATACTTTGATGGGAACCGAAATAGTCTAACAGGAATATTTGATCAGTTACTAATTTTTTTTTGTTGTTGAAAAAAATTATTATTTTTTTAAAATATTTTGTGTAGTACCAAAAGTAAGCTCGTAAGACGTAGATTATGAAACAATTTTTTTTTTAATTCTTTATTTTAACAATTTTTTTTTTTTTTTTAAATGTACTAAAATTATTATACCGTATGTCCTTTCTCGATTTGCAATATTGAGCTTTTCCATGTTAAATTTTCCATTGCATGTTCTGTATCTACTATAAATTTTAGACAAAAACTTTATCAATAAAAATTGTTCAATATTTTAGTCTCAACAAATTGTGCCTAGTTTTGAATAAAAAAATCTCAATTTTTTTATTTTTTTTATTTTATATTTTAATGGCCTTTGCTGATGTGGCAATTAGCCAGGACAATTTTTATTTGAGAAAATTTCCATGCCTGAACGGGATTCGAACCCGAGACCTTCGCAACGCAGAGCACATGTGTTACCACTACGCTACGCCGGTCGGCCCAATTTATTTAAAAAGGCACAAAATATTTTTTGTATTTATATCTGAAAATAACAGTTGCCATGCACAAATAAAAATCAAACGTCAAACAAAGTTAATTTTCAGGTTAAACATAAATTTACAAAATAAAATAATATTATATCTAAATTAAGGTTTCAAATAAATTTTCATTATTAGCTAAACAAAAACATCTATTGTAGAAATTTCTGTTTACATTTACATTTTGAATTTGATTTTCATTTGTGCATGGCAACTGCTATTTTCAGATATAAATACAAAAAATATTGTGTACCTTTTACCAACAAATTTGAATTTTTGATTCAAAGTGTGACACAATGTGTTGGGACTAAAATACTGAAATATTTTTATTAATAAAGTTTTTAAAACTCATAGTAGAGATAGAATGTGCAATGGAAAATTTAACATGGGAAAGCACTATGTTGCAAATCGGAAACGGACATACGGTATAGTAAGTTGAAAGTATGGACTATTTAAAAGATATGATTGAATCAGTAAATTATTTCCTTAAAAAACTGACCTTGTATATCTTATAGTTTATGAGATACCAATAATTAAACTCAAAAAATAGACACTGTATAGATTGTGAAACTTGTCAGTATTTCTCCATTTTGTTCAAATTCAAGTGTTATTTTATCAATCAAAGAATATTACCTTTTATTGTACATTTTCCAGTTAATTAATTAAATCTAATTTTGTACTAAAAGGAAATGACAAGTTTGCATCAAAGTAATATTTTAATAAAGTGCAATAGCACTCTGCAATCTGAATCTAAAATAAATTCAATGAACCATTTTATAGTATTCTCAATTTTAACAGTTGATAAAACAGAGACTGCGAATTTCAAACGTTTTCGTATCGTGGAGTTGGCAGTCGTGAGTCGACAGTAGCTGCCGGTAGTCGGCACATCTTGTTACAGGCACTGAATTTTCTGCGCTATTAATTCTCATTGAAGAGTCGAGCGTTGCTTACTAGTTAAGAGCCCTTTATTAATGAAATTAAAGTAAGTGAGGCTCTGGAATATGAGGTCGTGTTAATGTTACGTTTCCTTTAACTCTACTCAAAGATGCAATGTTGCAATTAACACAACAAGGAAAGATATTGTCTGACTCTAATGTTTTATTAAGAATTCGAATTAAGAGTTTTGTTAACTTTCTCCTTTGCTACCTTCTCGCTATGTTCGGCAACTTCAGTATTTTTGTATGAATGACTTTGAACTTAACCTAACCTATTTTTACGCACATATGAAGGTTATCCAAAAAGGAATGTGCAAAGTGTAAATTGGAATATTTGTTTAATTAAATCTAGATTCTAAATATACTATGAACTTTAAAAAAAATCTTTTTAGCAGTTATAGCTGCTGTCCAACGTTGTGGCAGGTCTTTTAGTCCTTTTTTTCTGCCTCTTCCCGTTTTGTTTTTGATAGTACCTTCATATTTAAATTTATTTATTATTTTTTGAATTGTGGAATGTCTTCGGTTTACTATATCACCTTTTTCATGCATTGTATGACCCCGGTCGTATAATTTAACTATTAGTTTTCGTGTAGATTCGTCAGTCTGTTTACGTTTATTTTCCATTATAATAGAAACAAAATCACTGTACTTGAATGTGACCTAATGCAAACTAAACTAATGAAAAAACCATCTGTTGCAAGATAAAACCTATGCAATATAATTTCAGGAAAAGAGAGGTCTTAAATCAATTAAAATTAACTAGTACGCTCAATATTGTGTCTCTAAAAAATTATTATTTTTAGTTTTCCTTAACAAATTTTTAACCAATATTACTAAACTTTATACTATTTGTAATAATTTTGGATCTGCAAGGTGTATTTTATAAATAAAAATTAATTAGTATTAAAAAAATCTGTTTTATAGTCACGTTTTATTAAAAAGTATCTTTGTCAAATTCTTGTATGTTCAATTTTGTGAGTAACTGTATATACAGTGCTGTGCAAAACATTTGCAACTGAACCTATATGTTTAAATATTGTTGCTTTTTTTTAATTAAATTAAATTAGAATTTTTGTTTATTATTATTTTTATTATTAATAGTTATTGGCTAGTTTACCACAAAAACAAAAATAATTAAAATTAATTGTTTAGGCAAAAAAGAAAAAAATATATAACAATTAGGCATAATTTGGCTGTGCAAAACATTTGCAACTCATGTCATTATTCGTTTGTTTACGTGAATTGTCGTACATTGTCGTACGAATTCGGAATATTTGCGAAATTTACCGAGTTTTTATTAGTTGTTTTTCTCAATTTAAAATAGTGTGATTGGTCATTCAGAAGATGGGAAGTTTATTTAAAATACAAAGGTAGTATTTAAAATAAATTAAACCAGTGGCGAAGGGAAACCTCCGCTAGACTTGCCCTCCCATAAAAAAATATTTAAAAATAAAATGTAAATTTAAAAAAAAAATAATAATAATATTTAGATAAATCTTCAAAAATACATCAAATTATGTTCTATACAAATTTTTGTCCAAGGCTTGCTTTACTAGTTACGAATTAATTATCATGACCATGGAAACGTTACATATAAGTATGAAAAAATTGAGACTTAAAAAAATTTTAAATAATTTTACAAAAATTTTTCGAAATTTTTCGTTTTATCAAAAAACGTCTCAAATAAAAGTTATTAGTTATTGCATTTATAGTAACTTTTGTTCAATAAATTTTTTCGAAATATTTTTCTGTTGCTAAATATTCGCAAAAATCTTAAAATCGACACGAGTAAACTCCCATTTCTAGTCAACCGATTTTCATAAAAAACAATAGGGTTCTTCCCATTTAATAGGAGAATTTTTTAGTACCAGAACGAACTCTTTAAATTAAACCGTTTTTGAGTTATCGTGTATACACACAGACAGACAGCCAGACACACACACACACACACACACACACACACACACACACACACACACACACACACACACACACACATACGGACGGCACTTCGAAAATAGGTTTTTTGGATTCCCTGGACCATGAAACGTGGTCATCCGTCAAAATCTCGACATCGAAAATTTTCGCGATTACAATACTTGCCCCTTATATATTAAGGTCGGGCAAGTAAAAATGGGAGGTGTTAAGTATAATTCCGAAATAAAATCAAAAATTCTACTTGAATACAAGAACGGCATGACACAAAGAAATTTCTGAGAAGTTTAAGATCCATAAATCTACAATTTCCAGCGTTGTGAAGAGTGCAAGAGTTGAATCTTACCATAAGGGAGGATCGTGAAACACTAAAATTAATTTTAAAAAATCCTCAATTATCTTCCAAAGTTATCAAAGACTGCTTAGGACTAGATTTAAATACATCAAATATAAGGCGACGGACGATAGACAATAATCTACGCAGCTACAAAATAGAAAAAAACACTTTGTTTCAAATAAAAGTCGGTTAGTTCGTTAACAATTTGCAAAAACCGGCGTCAACACAAATGGGGAACAGTATTATTTTCAGATGAAATAAAATTCAATTTGGAAGTGATGGCAAACCGAATGTCAGAAGGCCTAGAAATGAAAGATTTAATCCGAGATATACAAAAGGGACAGTTAAATTTGGAGGTGGAAATGTTATGAACTGGGGATGCACTAAGATGAATTTATGGCAACATAAATGTTTTTGTATTTTGTATTTTGCAAAATACAATGCTTCCGTACGCAGACTGGAAAATGCCACTTGTTTGGAGGTATCAGCATGATAACGATCCAAAGCATACGGCCAAGGTCGTCAAAGATTGGATCGAAGAGCAAAATATTGATGTTATTAAGTGGCCGGCACAGTCCCCAGACTTCAACCCCATCGAGAATCTTTGGGAGATTGTCAAACGCCGAATAGGCAATCACAGATTCAAAAACCCTGACGATTAGTTGGAAAAAGCAAGGTTTGCGTTCGGGACGATTAGTTTTGAAAAACAGGAAGGTTTCTCTATAAAATATTAATTATTTAATATGAAATTTATTTAATATGTATGCAGGTTGCAAACGTTTTGCACATGCTAATTATTAATAATTTTATATTTTTCTATTGTTTTTATATAAAAAAATAGTTTATATCTATTATTATCTATGTATTTTATTTGCGAATAATTATGAATAATAAAAATAATATTAAATAAAATTTCTGATTGAATTTAATTTTAAAAAGGCAACAATATCCAAACATACAGGTTCAGTTGCAAATGTTTTGCACAGCACTGTATATATATATATAAATAGAAGAAAGAACCTCATCGAAAATCATTTTGTTCCAAATTCGGACGAACGAAGGCATAAACACTTGATCTTTTGAAACCATTTTGTAGAAGATGAAGAGTCGAACTACATGTTTCAAGAAATGCTCTCAATTCCTATAACCGACGAATATGTTATCCAGGTTTGCGAATTAATCCATATCAGTCAACGATTAACTTTTATAGTTGTTACAGAAGAAGAAGGAATCATAGGGGTATTTTCAATTTATTTTAGGCATGAATCGTTATGTTCCAAAATGTGTACTTCGTCTCTAAACGAAAAAGAAGAAGAAAAAAAACAAGTAGTAACCTCAGAAGAACTTCTTAAAAGTACAGAAACCGACACTGACTTCATAGATAACAAAAATCACTAAATATGACGTCATGTAGCCTACAAAAAGTCCATCTCGATTTTAAAGCCTTCAAAAATTGCTAGTGAATGTGGAAACAAAACGTTGAAACCGAAAACATCGACTTGTCCATGAACGAAGAATATTCGGTAAGTTGAATGTGAAATCCATGTTGATTACATTCATGATTTTCAAGGGAGTATTCACCATTATTTAGTACCAACAGGCAAGGGGTTCCAGGGGGGCGATTGACCCCATTATATTTATTATACATAATTTATTTGACGGAAATATAAAAATGTCTTGTTTATTGACTACATTTTTTTTTTTTATAGAAAATCAAATTATTACTTTCTTGGGAACGTACGTTGGGGAGGGGTTATAAATATTTGTATTTTTCTTTTCAATTTATTTAATCCCTTCCCTTGAAAAATGGTGAAACAGGTGAAACATTTTTATATTGAGACTGAAGCGATTACGTGAGACAACAAGAAAGAAATTAAATTCGATCATAAATGTTGCACCACTACAACGCACCAGCTCACATTTCCTTTATGGATCGGCAGATTGTGGCAAAGAATCAAATTTACTCTCGATCTCATACACCATACTCACCAGCCCCGTTTCACTTTTTTAGGGCTTTGTAGGTATTGCCCCCAAAAAAT
The DNA here is from genome assembly GCA_963971575.1 of Liopterus haemorrhoidalis. NCBI lineage: Eukaryota > Metazoa > Arthropoda > Insecta > Coleoptera > Dytiscidae > Liopterus > Liopterus haemorrhoidalis. The sequence goes on along the minus strand of OZ020611.1, from coordinate 175,622,994 downwards.
CCTTATAACGTCATTCATGTGCCTGGCTGTCTGTCTGCCTGTACGGTAGAAATTGCAGCCAAACGGCTGAACATAGGTAGAATGGTAAAATTTGGCATGCTTGTACAAGTCTTTGCCCCGGATATAAGAAAAATATAGAAAATTCAAAAAATACATCACGGGATAAATATAAACAATGTATGTATGTATTTAATGAAAAAATAAATATGTTTTTAAATGTGGCACATCAAAAAAAACTTCTCAGTACGTGGATAAACAAGCAAATTTTAATTTTTAACGAAAAAATTAATATTTATTTATTTATTTTTTTTTTTTAATTTGAGTTTGGTATCACATGAAACCTCTTAATGCGTGGATAAACAAAAAAATATATATATTTTTGGAAAATCATTCTTTTTATGGGATTTTTTCCAAAAATATGTCGAAAAACTTTTATCCCGTACCCTATTTCCCAGAAGGGTTGATTTAAAAATCTGAAAAAAAATCTCAACATTGCACAATGGGTACCGAAATAGTTCAACAGGAATTTTTGATCAGATTAGTTTTTTGCAAAATATCAATTTTTTGTGCTAAAAAAAATATGTTTTTTAAAAATTTATTGTATGATGTTAAAAGAAAGCTCTTAAAACGTAAATTAAGTAACAAAAAGCATTTTTTTTTTTTTAATCCTTTCCTTTAAACTTGATTTTCGCCAAAAATCTGCTAATAAAGTTCTTTTCCTTTACTCTTTAACCCAGAGGAGTTATATTAAAAATCTGAAAAATCTAAAAAAAAAAAAAAATTATAGGTAATGAACATCGATCTGAACCGGAAGCGTCAGATTACGGTTTTGGAATATATTGCAGTTTTTGTATTTTCGACAAAGTTAATTATTTTTTAACTAATGGCTAAATTATGGCTAATTATGATATGGATTTTTTGTATCTATGGCTAAGGTAGTATATGATTTCTTTTGAATTTAAAAATATTTTAAAAAAAATAATAATAATAGCTGAGAATCGAGTTCATGTTTGTAAGGAACCTACAAGTGGAGCGCATACTGTTATAGACCAATATCAATAAAATATTCGTACACATCCAACATTCTGTTGGCTTCTTACAAATTTATTAAATACCTAAAAAACTCATAAATATATGAAAATTCACACTACACATAATTTTTTTTGTTTGTTACAAAACTGATGATGTCCCCACTAAAAATATCTAATATTTGAAGCAAAGTCGTATAACGGTCACCATTTGCATGTTTATAATGAAATTCTGTAAGTCCAAGTGTTTCCGCCAAATGAATGGTGTTTGCTCGTTTTTAGCCTAAGCCAGGGGTCGGCGGACCGAAGCTCGCGAGCCACATGCGGCTCTTTAATGATATTCTTGTGGCTCTTCAAATTAAGTTAAGCTACACATCTAACATACTAAAACCTTCTAAGGAAATGCAAGCTCATTGTTCTCAACAATTTAAATCCATACTTTTAACTTGTTGTGTACTCATTCAATGATGCTAAAAAGAGTTATGTATTAAAACAAAATTATGGCTCTTTAACATGTTTCCAGATGCCTTAAAAGGTGAATTTGACTCTTAAGCCTCTAAAGCTATAGCTGAGGCTTAATAATTATCACTTTAGACGGCCGCTGTACGCCGAGTGTACGGCTGTTTCCATCTTTTGCTTAAGATTTGGGCGCTGTATGCCTATAGGTATGCCCTTTAAAGTATTTGAAAGGTCATTGGACTCTGTAAGACCGTTTTATTGCTAAGCAGCCTTTGTTCGACCATTGTAATGTTACCGTTTATTTTTACTCGGGGTCGAAATATGCCGCTTTAAACGAATAAAGTGATAAAAAAATCGGATACTGATCTAAACGTGACAGAAGTGGAGGACGCTAACAGCGATGAGCGCAGAATGGTGGTTCATCGAAGGTGACAATTTAAATGAAAAATTATTTCTTATTAAAAAAGTCTCATGACACTAGTCTGGGTATTTTTTTAATCCAATATCGTATTCTTATATGAAATAAAAAAATCATCCTCGCCTCATTATCTTAACTCGATGACTGAATACTAATATACGTAAAAGTTGAACAAAGCGAGTATTTATTGTAATTCGAGTTGGCTTCAAAGCACCAATGTAATTATTGTCAACGTGAACGAGTTAGTTCAGTCATAAATTACATTTGAGCTGTTGTATCGCATTAAATGCACCAAACATGTTATTATTTTATTGTTTTGATCACGTTTTAAAAATAAACAGCTCTCATTTTTGTTGATATGCCAGGTTAAAAATGCTAGTCACTTGCTCTAATATTTTATGTATGACTGTAACAACACGTACACTTTCTTGGATGTATTCGAGACACGAAATTAGTTAGACTTCGTTATTACTTCTACAGCTTTTATTAAGCTTGTTTATATACACTGCCGGGATAAAATTAATGCACCACAATATTCTCTCATATCTTATTATTTATTATACTGTATAATTGAAAGTATTTCTATGAGGCTGCAACAGTGCTTTCCAACCGGTGTGTTACGACGTCTTGTTATGTCACGACTCATTTGTATATCGCAAAACTTATGATTTATGTGATTAAACTGACCATTGTTGTATACATCTAAATAAAACTAAAAATGGTAATTGCAATTGATTCAATTAAAAATAATTAACCTTTAAAAATAAATGCTAGACTGAAGTGTATTGTTTTCATCTTTTTAATTATTACTGTTTTATTTTTGACGAAAAAAATTAATTTTCTCTTAATATTTTTCCGCATGGGTGACAGTATAAGAAAAACAGCCGTATCGCGTAGACAAAATGTTTGGAAAGTATAGTATTTCCAAAATGAAATGGCCAGTCTTGTTAAGAAGCTTAACAATGCGATAATGGGTTTATGGCAATAATCCTAATAATCGTTGCTGTAAAAAATATATAAGAGGTATTAAGGGAATTTTAAATTTAAATCGAGTACATGTAACACTAGTTCAATTGAAGTTTCTTAAAAACCATTAAGGATATTTTCCAAATTTTCAATCCCATTGTTTTTAAATTTTAGGGGTTGTTATACTTGTCTGTTAGTTAATTTTTAACGTTCATAGCGCGCATACATTAACAACATGGCTCTTTGGCGATTATTTTATTTTAAAGATATTCCTAATTTCTGTAGTGAAAATAGTGAATCTATGCAAAGTGATTTGGAGTACGAAAATGTGAACGTTGACGTGGAATGCGAAAATGTGGACGTGGCTACTAAAGAAAAATGTCATTTGTCAGAAAATTTCAAAGTTCTGATACTGAACGTTTATAAAAAGTTAGTTTCGGAAGGTAATGGCAAACCTATACTTAGAACTGCGGAATTAACTAGTGTTCTATACAAAACAAATCATTGTTCGTGGCAAAAATTATCAGCGAAAATCGGTAGTTTTTGCATTTTTCGACCAGTGAAATCGGGTCGATTTACGTTTTCAAGAAAATAAATAATTTAATGTCTAAAACAATAATAAATAAAATATACGACTTTTATTCGAAAAATATGGTGCCGACTGTGCATCTTTTAATAAAAAATCAACTGTGGCCACCACAGGACCGACTGCCATCATAAAGTATTTATATAAATTACATTCTAGCAGCAGAGTAGAAATAACTTGGCCTAATATTTTCTAACAGAGATATAATTTATCATGACCTTGAAAACGTTACATATAAATATGAAAAAATTTCGAAAGATTTTACAGTAATTATTCAAAATTTTTCGTTTTATCAAAAAACGTCTCAAATAAAAGTTATTAGTTATTGCTTTTATAGCAACTTTTGTTCAATAAATTTTTTCGAAATATTTTTCTGTTGTGAGATATTCGCAAAAATCTTAAAATCGATACGAGTAAACTCCCATTTTTAGTCAACTGATTTTTACCAAAAGTTGATCAACTCGTTGGCCCATTGATGGCAGAAGCTTAAATATGAAGTTTCATAAAAATCCTTTCAGCCGAATTTGCTCTACACGTGTACACAGACAGACGGACAGACAGACAGACAGACAGACGGACGAACAGACAGACAGACCGACAGACAACATGCTAAAAATAGTCAAAACGTTATGTAGGGACCTCAATTCGTGGACATCCATCGAAATCTCGTAATGTCAAAATCGGTATGATCACAATCTCTCTTATATATGTTGGCGGTCGGTAAAAAGTTGGAAGAAGACGGAATAGAATTTCCATACAAAGTTAGCCATATGTATAACTAGCTGAAAACCCGTGCTTCGCTACGGTATATTGATGGTCTTATTGGCATAAAATCCACAGTTTGTTTTTCAACTTGTGTATGGGTAACCTTTGTAACAAAACATTTAGTCGATATCTCATCTGTCCTAAGAGATATTGAGGAACCCGTGAAAAAACATTTTACTCCTTTTCACCAGAGAGGGGTCGAACTTGAAATCATTCTTTCTTAGTGTGTTCTTACTTCATACTGAAATATGTACTCTCCGAATTTACTAAATTTAAAAAATACCAATTTACCCTTTAGGAGTGAAAGAAAACTGTCAAACTGTGAAAACATATATGCCAAAATGGAATGTTATAACTCAACAACCGCTGGAAATACAAAGGGTTCTATAATTCACCCCGAATGTAGATTCACCCCTTTAGGGGTTGATTAAATCCTGAAATATATTTTTCGGCATTTGTATGGGTAATCTTTATAAGCAAAAACCAAGTCTATATCTTATTGATCCTAGAAGATATTAAGGCATCCTTGAAATCACAATTCCCTCTTTTCACCCTTTAGGGGTGATATTTGTTGGGTGATAAAGGTAAAAAACTGTTAAAACCATTTCGAGACATTTTAAAAAGACACAGGAATTACGACGCGATGTATAATCTACCCCGTTTGTAGAATCACCCCTTTTGGGGTTGATTAGGACGTAATCCTGAAATAAGTTTTTCGGCATTTGTATGGATAATTTTTGTAAGCAAACACCAAGTCGATATCTTATTGGTCCTAAAAGAATTAAGGAATTACTGAAATCACATTTCACCCCTTTTCACCTTTAAAGGGTGAAATTTAAAAAAAAATGTCAAAATCATTTCGAGATATTAAAAAAAAAAATACCTTTGTGCCAAAAAGTAATATTGCAACTAAAGGAACACAGGAAATGTGACGGGATGTATAATTCATCCCGATTGTAGATCCACCCCTTAAGGGGTTGATTAGGACAAAATCCAAAAATTGGTTTTTCGGTATTAGCATGGGTAGTTTTTGTAAGCAAAAACCAAGTAGATATCTTATTGATCCTAATAAATGTTAAACAATCCTTGAAATCACATTTTAACCCTTTTTACCCTTTAGGGGTTAAATTTAAAAAAATTGTCAAAACATTTCGAGATATTTTAAAAATACGCCTATGTGCCAAAAAGAAACCTTATAACTCAACAAACACAGGGAATACGACGGGATGTATAATTCACCCCAATTGTAGATCCACCGTTTAGGGGTTGATTAGGACAAAAATCCTGAAATATATTTTTCCGTATTTGTATGGGTAATCTTTGTAAGCAAAAAGCAAGTCGATATCTTATTGGCCCTAAGAGATATTAAGGAATCCTTGAAATCACAATTCACCCATTTTCACCCTTTAGGGGTGAAATTTAAAAAAACTGTCAATACTATTTCGAGACTATACGACTGGATGTATAATTCACCTTGATTGTAGATCCATCCCTTTAGGGGTTGATTAGGACCAAATCCTGAAATAAGTTTTTCAGTATTTGTATGGGTAATCTTCGTAAGCAAAAAGCAAGTCGATATCTTATTGGTCCTAAGAGATATTGAGGAATCCTTGAAATCACAATTCATCCCGTTTCACCCTTTAGGGCGTAATTTTAAAAAAATGTCAAAACTATTTCGAGATATTTTAAAAAGATACCTATGTGCCAAAAAGTAATGTTGCAACTAAACGAACACAGGAAATACGGCGGGATGTATAATTCACCCCGATTGCAGATCCACTCCTTAAGGGGTTGATTAGGACAAAATCAAAAAATTGGGTTTTCGATATTTGCAAGGGTAGTTTTTGTAAGCAAAAACCAAGTCTATGTCTTATTGGTGTTAAAAAATATTAAACACTCCTTGAAATCACATTTCACCCCTTTTCGCCCTTTAGGGGTTAAATTTAAAAGTCAAAACCATTTCGTGATATTTTAAAAATACGCGTATGTGTCAAAAAGAAACCTTATATCTCAATAAACACAGGGAATACGACGGGATGTATAATTCACCCCGATTATAGATCCATCTTTTAGGGGTTGATTAGGACAAACTCCTGAAATATATTTTTCGGTATTTGTATGGATAATCTTTGTAATCAAAAAGCAAGTCAATATCTTATTGGCCCTAAGAGATTTAAGGAAACCTTGAAATCACAATTCACCCCTTTTCACCCTTTAGAGGTGAAATTTTAAAAAACTATCAATACCTTTTCGAGATATTTTAAAAAGACACCTATGTGCTAAAAAGTAATGTTGCAACTAAACGAACACAGGAAATACAACGGAATGTATAACTCACCCCGATTGTAGATCCACCCCTTTAGGGGTTGTTTAGGACAAATTCCTGAAATAAGTTTTTCTGTAATTGTATGAATAATCTTTGCAAGCAAACAGTAAGTCCAAATCTTATTGGTCCTAAGAGATATTAAGGAATCCTTGAAATCACAATTCACCCCTTTTCAACCCTTAGGGGTGAAATTTTAAAAAATTGTCAAACCCGTTTCGAGATATTTTAAAAAGACACCTATGTGCCAAAAAGTAATGCTGCAACTAATGAACACAGGAAATACGACGGGATGTATAATTCACCCTGATTGTAGATCCACTCCTTTAGGGGTTGATTAGGACAAAAAACTGAAATATGTTTTTCGGTATTTGTATAGGTATTCTTTGTAAGCAAAAAGCAAGTCGATATCTTATTGGTTCTAAGAGATATTAAGGAATACTTGAAATCATAATTAACCCCTTTTCACCCTATAGGGGTGAAATTTTAAAAAACTACCAAAACCTTTTCGAGATATTTTAAAAAGACTCCTATGTGCTAAAAAGTAATATTGCAACTAAACGAACACAGGAAATACGACGGAACGTTTAACTCACCCCGATTGTAGATCCACCCCTTTAGGGGTTGATTAGGACAAATTCCTGAAATAAGTTTTTCGGTAATTGTATGGATAATCTTTGCAAGCAAACAGTAAATCGATATCTTATTGATCCTAAGAGATATTAAGGAATCCTTGAAATCACAATTCACCCGTTTTCAACACTTAGGGGTGAAATTTTAAAAAACTGTCAAACCCATTTCGAGGTATTTTAAAAAGACACCTATGTGCCAAAAAGTAATGTTGCAACGAAACGAACACAGGAATTACGACGGGATGTATAATTCACCCCGATTGTAGATCCACCCCTTTAGGGGTTGATTAGGACAAAATCCTGAAATTGGTGATTCGGTATTTGTATGGGTAATCTTTGTAAGCAAAAAGCAAGTCGATATCTTATTGGTCCTAAGAGATATTAAAGAATCCTTAAAATCACAATTCACCCCTTTTCACCCTTTAGGGGTGAAATTTCAAAAAACTGTCAATACCATTTCGAGATATTTAAAAAAGACACCTATGTGCCAAAAAGTAATCCTGCAACTAAACGAACACAGGAAATATAACGGGATGTATAATCCACCCCGATTGTAGGTTCACCCCTTTAGGGGTTGATTAGGGCAAAATCCCGAAATTGGTTTTTCGGCATTTGTATGGGTAATACTTGTAAGCAAAAACCAAGTCGATATCCCATCGGCCCTAAGAGATATTAAGTAATTCGTGAAATCACATTTCACCCCTTTTCATCCCTTAGGAGTGGAATTTCGAAAAATCCCTTCTTAGTGGGTGCTTACGTCATGAAGGGAATATACTCTCCGAATTTCAAGTTTCTAGGCCCAGGGGTTCGAGCTGGGCGGTGATGAGTGAGTCAGTCAGTCAGTCAGTCAGTCAGGACACTGCCTTTTATATATATAGATTATTTGAAGATGCTAGGATTTATTTTTTTTGCAAAAGAAAAAGATTTTTGTTTGTGCAAATTTGAAGTAATATAGACTTTAAAACAAAACGATTTTTATACATACCTAGTATATACAGTTCATTGTAAAGAACATATAAGAAAACACGTTTATTTAAAATAATTGTTACGATCCTGGCAACTATTATTATAGAACAATAAACTCAGCAGGTATAATGGTTATACTGTCAGTCATTATTGGAATCAATAAGTGAGGGTGGTCATTTCATTTTGGAAATATTATACTAGGCTGTTATATAACCGGAAGAGCTGTCCGGAAGATCTGTGTAGTTGTCGCAGAGAACAATACTCTTCAATTTTTCAACAATGAAATACGTGTACTGCCTGGACCTCTCTTACCGAGCACTTTTCCTTGCAAAATAAGTGAAAAATCCAATAAGCAAAAATCCAGATCTATTACTGTTTCGCATAATGTGTCCGAGATACTTTCAAGTTTTTACTGTTAAAAGTGTAAATTATTTCTGTTTTCTTCTGAAGCTTCTCAAGTACTGTCTTATTGGTGACATGTTTTTCAAGAAATTCTGAGGATTCAGCGTTATATTTCAAAAGCCTGTAATTTTTTACTAGAGGCTACTGTTAACGTTCATGTTTCCTCAGTATAAAGGAGCACTAAAACTACATAGCATCCCAGTAACCTTAATTTGGTGTTTATATGTATATAAGTCATGGCTGTATAGAACAGAAGCTACTAAACAATCCCACCGCTGTTAACAAAATGTAACAGACAGGACTACTGAAGTAACATTTTAACTAAACAAAATTATCCTTTTGTGAATTTGGAAAAATAATTTGAACTAATTTCACCTGTTTCTCTGTTGCTGGAAATTTCAAAGTCAATCAACTGGGCACATTTTATAATAGTAAGTTTATTGTACAAAAAGAAAAACATTAATAAATGAATAACGAAATTTAAAGTTATAAATTAATTGTGTGATAATCAAATGAAGACAAAACGTTTTAAAACCGAATGAATATCTAAAATAAAATATAAAACTTACATGCTCGACCAGACTCCGCTTTTGACTGAATCTGATGCATTACATATACATCAGATCACAGCCAGAACCCTTACAATTAATTTTGATTCCTATTTACACCACACATAATTTTCCAATGTTATTATTTATATTCTGTCTAACCTTCATAGTAAAACTGTTAACATAGCAAAATTATGTATTGCATAATAACTCGTATTGGTATGAATAATATCTTTATCAAAATAATTCTGATGGTGCTACTGTTACCGCTGCAGAACACATTTTTCATTTTGAAGAAAGCTGATCATGCTTCAATGCGGCATCGAATTTCAAAGAGTGATCCCACATGTCATCGATAGTGCATCATAAATATTTAAATTTACTGACTTTTTCGACGGGTTCATTTGTTATGGTAAGATGATAAGGTGATACAGGTGTCTCAAAAGAAATTTTATATTTATTTAGCTTACTGCGTGAACGCAACGTATCCGAGGGTGCGGGGGTTATGTCAATCGGTAGCCTGGCGCTTGGGAATTCAGTCGCTATGGAGCGTTTCTCGGGAGCAGACCGCGCGTTATGCGTGCGAGATTTTTACAAAAACGGTGATTCGGTGACTGTAGCGCGTAGAAAATTCTGCAGTATTCGAGGTTTTCGCCACTTAAATGATGCGCCAAGCATTCCTCTCATTCGACATTGGGTTAAAAAGTTTGAAGAGACTGGTACAACGCTGGATAAATCAAAATCGGGGCGACCTAGGTCATCAAGAACGGTAGAAAACGTGGAGAATGTTAATCAGTCTGTTCGTGACGACCCGAACCTTTCAATTCGGAAGCGCGCAAGTGCTTTAAATGTGCATAGATCATCATTACATCGCATTATGCACAAAGACCTAAAGCTGCACCCCTACAAAATTCAATTGGTGCAAGAATTAAAGCCCCAAGATGCCAGTCAGACGCTTAATTTCGTAAATCAGGTGATTGAGCGATTTTCAACGTTTACCAACATTTTGTTTTCGGATGAAGCTCATTTTCATCTTAATGGCCACGTAAATAAGCAGAACTGCCGCTACTGGAGTGCAGCGAATCCGAAACGCAAACATCAGAAACCCCTACATTCGCCTAAAGTGACCGTATGGGCTGCGATGTCGGCGCGAGAAATTATCGGCCCTTACTTTTTTGAAGACGAAAGGGGGCGTGCAGTTACAGTGAATTCAGAGCGTTATGTGGAGATGTTAGACAACTTCTTGGTACCTGAACTGCAAAACTTTCCTGGCTATAACCAAAGAACATGGTTCCAACAGGACGGAGCAACTTCACATACGTCCAATATGTCTTTGCCATGTGTTCGTGAAATTTTCTCAGGCAAATTGATCTCCTGGAGAGGTGACATAAATTGGCCTCCACGCAGTCCAGATTTAACCCCTATGGACTTTTTCCTATGGGGGTATCTTAAATCTAAAGTTTACGCCAATAAACCGACTTCATTGGCGCATTTGAAAGAAAATATCCGTCACGAAATGGCAGCCATCCCTGAGTCCACCTGCCGAGACGTCATAAGTAATTTTACTGTTCGATTAAATGAGTGCCGAGAACGCGAGGGTCTACATTTAGACGATATTATTTTTAAGAAATAAATCCCCAAAAAGCGTATTTTAATAATTAATAAACATTTTTTCTATATACGGCTTACTTTTTTTTTTAATCGATCCAATAAATATAAAATTTCTTTTGAGACACCTTGTATTTCTTCCGAATATACAGCACACAGCACACAGCCTTGTCGTACTACTTTTCGGATCTCAATACTTTCTGTATTTAGATCTTCTATTTAAACAGATGCCGACTGGTTCCAGTAGGGATTTATGATGATTTCAATATCTTTATCATGCAAGCCTATTTTATTTTAAATGTTCACCAACTTTTCATGTATAGTACTATCCAAAGCTTTTTGATAGTGTATAATACAAAACAGATATTACAATTCATATTCCTACATCTCTGGAAAATGTTCCACTGACTAACGTGGCTTTCATATTGTCGCGTGGGTGATTTGATTGAAAGACAACTCCTGGATTAAATAATATAAATTTATTAATTATATATCCAGTTTACAATGTAATGGTATGAATTTGCCCATGGAGTTGGGGAAGTCTTCGGTCCATCCCGTGTTGGCCAGGATCGGCTTGGACCTATCTCCGAGTCGGGGGCTACCCATCAGGGAGTCGAAGATCCTGGATAAGCCTTCTCCCACTCACATGGTACTGCTTGCTTGGCTCACCAGCTGTACGGGTAAATGGTATCTCGATCGTCATCGTGTGGACTAGTACGTATAGAAGAGTTGGCTAGGTTCCTCTGCCTCTATATCGTGCGACATTTCGTATGCAATGTATTTGTACTACTGGTTGACCTAGTTCCAATATTTATTCGTAATGACAAATATTTCCTTATTACGAAAATGCTGCGTATGCATTTCATAATCAGGTAACATATGCCAGACGCTGACAAATAGTTTTTTAATCAAACAGCTGAGCGTCACAATGTCTAGATGTCGCAGTCCTGACCTAGGATTACCTTTGTGACAATATCTATGGCCAGTGATCTAGAAACGGAGAACTTACCTTCTCTGCCCCTTTTATACGCCTATTTAGGCGTTGGGAACCTGTTATTTATTATTATTGCATCTCTGGAAAATAGTACTTGAACAGAGAACAATGCTTCTCTGGTTCCTAGGGCATTTCGGAAACCGAATTACGTTCTTCCTATAGAATTTTCTTTTTTTTTTCATTAACATTCTGTTGTGAATTACTTTCAAGAATGTTTTCAAGGTGTGACTTATTATGATGATGGTTCTGTAATCATATCTTATTGATTTTTGCGAAAGCATTATGAATGTAGATTTTAGCCCTTATTTCTCTGGTGGTTATTTGGTATTTCTCTGGTGTTATATATATTGTTGAACAAGTCAGTCATAGCTTTGATACCATCATTGTTCAGCAATTTTAGTAGTTCAATATAAGACCTGCAGCTTTATCTTGAATTATTACTTTTCGCACCTCATCTTGTGTTATTGCTGGTCTGAATCATCTAACACTTTAAAAAACAAGTAACATTCTTAGAATTTATTTAAAAATAGGTTAAAAAATCTTGTTTTCTTAAATTTATTTTTCTTGTAATACTTTAATATCATAATATCATTATCCGAGTAATCACATTTCAAATTCAATTTTATTCCTTACACATGTTTATTTCACAAGTCGTTCTTGTAATGCATTTAATTTAAATAGCGATTTTTTACCACAATAGGCGACTACTGAAATAGAAGTTATATTTCCAATATTATATTAATATATACGCATCTGTATATACATATGACGATACCATTCTTATTATTAGTAAAATGATCCCATTGTAAATAAATTTAAAGCACATTATCAAAGTACAACAATTGTCGATATTTGTCTGTATTTTACTCCTAATGATACCACTGATATCTGGTTGTCTTGTGCCGAGGTACATATTACGTTAGGTAGATAATAGGGACCAATCCACATTCGACGTCTGTGGTAAATAACAAAATTATACCTCTATCTTACAAAACCTTTCATTTTCTCTCTTATATAACAAGTGATAACTGCTATTAGTTTCACATCGATATTGTAAGGAATAGAGCAACTAACTGTATAAAGCATATTTATAAAATGGAGCTTTTAACGTTCGACAAAAGGAATTTAATATGGACCTTAATAAAAAGATGTACTTATATCCTGAATGAAGTGTCAAGATTATAAATCATAATATCACTAATAATAGACTTATTTAAGTCGGTATTTAGTACGAATATCTTTCTATATAATTTTATCTATATTACTTATTACTTTTATTAATATACTAGCGATGCTGAGCGCGGTGCCCGGCTTCGCTCGGGGACAATACGATATTAACCTGCATTTTTTCTTAACTTATCTACAACATGCCTACTCGTAATTAGGTGACTGTACAGAGAATAATACTATAAACATGTGAAAGGTCAAGATTAAACTAAACAGGATTACTTATCTGAGAACCTCATCTTTATATATAAAAGAGAATATTTGTGGCTATGTCCGGAAATTCTAACCCACTTCCAGATATGCTACCGAGTTGCAATTTTGCATACAGGTAGCAAATAACTTCATCATAACTAGAAAAATCGAAAATCTCAAAAAAGTCCCATCAGAAACGAGAAATTAATAATTTTGTTTTTAATTATATTGGACCATCGAAGTATGTATGATGCGTTCAGTGAGATCGCGGGAATTTCGTTTCAATGGTTGTTTGGACAACTATAGTAAGTTCGTGGAACATCGGCCAATATCGTTCGACACGATTCATCATTGTTCTGTTATAGGTGATTTTATTAAGTTATTTAGTAAAATTTAGCTTAGTGTATGCAAAGCGAGACTTGAGTCGAGCATCTGTTTTCTGGTTTTTTATTTTTGCGCATTTTTAAGAATTTTGTTAATTTTCTTTATTTATTTTTTATCTATTATTTTATATAAATATTTAAATATAATATTAAAATCTTTTACATATATAAAACAGAAAATCTGTGTGTACCGAGTTGAAATTTGGTATATAGGTAGGAAATGCAGTCAACATAAGGGGGCAATTCGATAATCAGAAGAAAAAAAAATTGTATCACTTAAGACGTAGACTTGACAGAAAAATTGCTTATAAAAAGAAAAATTTTTTTTTTTTAATGATTTTTTTTTTCAATTGGATTGATATTACGGGAGTTACGAAGGGACAACCTAAAACTAAACTTTTGAAATATCTCATTTACTATTGACTTACCAGCAAAAACGAACATGAGAAAAGTTGTTTAAAATAATAAAAAAAAACAAACAAATATAATATGTTTTCCTATAAATTATTCAATTGGTTGAGAAGCGTAGAAAGGGGGGAGGGGGCTGGGTGCTAAAACTAAAATACTGGAAATATCTAGCTTATTATTTACTTTACATCAACAATTTATAAAGACAATTTATTTTGAATGAAGAACGATTATTTTCTGTTTAGTGTAGCTTTTGAATATTTAGGGGGACAGAGGGAGCGCTACTTATAAACTTAAAATATCTCTCTTATTATTGACTTAACATGAAACATGTGCATAACAAAAGTTGTAATAATATCAATAATATAAATAAATAAATAAACAAATCTTTCCTCAATTTATCAGACCTATAATGAGATATCGACTTGGTTTTTGCTTCCAAAGGTTACCCATACACAAGTGCAAAAACGTATTTTGCTCTGATCAACCCATAAACGGCAAATCTAGATTCAAGGTTAGTTATAAAACGCTTCGGATGGCCTGTGTTTTATTTCTTTTTGGCACACAGGCGTCTGTTTAGAATCTGTACATGTATTAAAACTCAAAAACGGCTAAACCGATTTTAGTGCTATTTGCAACAGCGTATTGCAAATTTATCTGGAAAGATTTTAAGCTATATATCATCGCTGTATGACACCAGGCTTCCGATCAATTTAGAAATATTTAGAAAAAAGTCGAAAAATTTTTCCTTATTATAAAAAACTATAAAAGATACACATATTCTAAATATATATTAACGAATTTTAGAGTTTAATATTGCTACAAAAATGTTCCCGAGAATATATATCACAAATTTTTTTATTTTCATTTTTGACGAAAATTATAACGTTAAATTCACTGTTGAACATTATTGCAATTATTATTAAAGCAATACGAAGAAAAAATCTTCCTTGGGTGGCAAGAATATTTACTAACGAAAAAAAGTGCTCCGAGCTATATAAGTACGATTTATAAATCAGGAATTATCACGGAGTTATTATAATAAATATCATAAAAATTATAATAAATAATTTCGTAAGGTGCAGGATAAAATGTTTCACGTGATCGGCGCTGCATTTGGCGATGAGTGATTCTCACATGGGCATTTTATGTGGCATTTTCCTCGGTTAGCACAACGGGACACTTATACGTGTTGTTACTAAATGTCTGTACTACCAATGTTTAAAAAGAAGTTCGTACTTAAATTATTTGTATAAGGCCCGGTTTTTCCACCTTCAAATAAAGTTCCAGGTAAATATCTGACAGATAAGGTTATTTGTAACTTCATCTGCTGAGTAAATGTCATCCCTTCTTTCGTATGTATCTATCGGATAGTTATCTAACGGATAATGAGACTGACGTATTGAATTCACTGACTGGTATTGACATTTATTCAGCAGATGAAGTTACCATTATCTGTCAGATAGTTACCTGGAACTTTATCTGAAGGTGGAAAGACCGGGCCTAAGAAGCACATATTAATACAATGGTAGATTAAAATAAATAAATATATTTGAATATAAAACGATTCGCAGCAACCAGTCTTGAACCGATTTCGAAATGGGCCCGATCTAAGTGGGCTTCGACTATTTTTTTCGGCAGCGAAGCAGCGGGTATACTGCTAGTTCTAAATAAAATGTTGGTTTTACTTTTAGGCACTAGTAGGTAAAGGTTGTTGCTAGAACTGACACGCGAACGTACTATATATTTGCATGTGAGATACATGGACTCGGCAAATCAACGTCAGCTATCTTCAGAGTTTGACCCAGTGACTTATTAATTATCATCGCAAAACTAATCCTAACATTGGAGGCACTTGAACTAAAATGGTAAAATTGCAGGAATCATCGGTATTCTTGAGATTACAATTAAATTGGGATTTTAGTCTCTTAAATTGTTCACCTGTATGCGTGTTCCATTACTTAATTTTAGCGAGTTTATGTTTCTCAGCAATATTGTTCACGCACCTTTGTTTAAAGTAAGATCGTCAGGAGGTAATTCTAATGAGTTAAGAAAATTCAGGAATTGGACCAGATAGTGAATGGCATTTTGCTCAACTACAACCGTGTCGACAGACATGTAAGCACGGGAGACCGATTCAAACTACTGCAAGAATACTTTACCCAGAAAAAAAATGGAATTATTAAACCGATTTTAAAATTTCTGTTAATTCTGATTAGTGTATAAATCGTGTACCAAGTTTGCCATAATTTGCCATTAATAAATACACGTTGTCACTTTCAAGAAAATGTGTTAAATGTCAACCAAAAATATAGATTTTGTACTGACCGTGTGCACAAATATTATTATACCTGCCGATAAATATATCAACAAAATTAAAACAACACAAAATACCATACTAAAAATAATCAGCAGAAAAAATAGCTTATTTCCTACGATCAAACTCTATCAAAACTCGAATGTAATGAGTCAGCCGCAATTATATATTCTTTCAGTCTTAAAATTTATAAACAAAGACACAACTGAAATATCTACGTTGACTCACAATTATAACACTCGAAACAAAGATCTAGCTAAAAATTCTAAACAGTAAAAAAAATTGGACAGAAATGTTCTACATTTGCAGTACCAAAAATATGCGAGTATAATAGTAAATAATAAATAAATACTGTTTCAGTTTGTCTCAGGTAGAAATAAAGGAATTGTTATAAATTATAATTATACTTCAGCCAGCAAAAACATTTAAATGTAATATATATGTAACTTGATACATTATACTGTATACATTTTTTTTTATTTTTCGATTAAATAGAACACCACGCACAGACTGGTTTTCACAGTCTTTAGTGGTTATGAATGAATTTTCTTGAAATATTCATTCACACATCATATTTATTTATTTTAGGTATATTTAAAAAAAAAATGTTTTGTATAATATTGTACAATTCAAATAAATAAATAATAAAAATATTTCAATTATGAAGTCTATAAATCGTATACCAAACTTGCCGTTGACGAATTCTATTTTGTCGCTGATAATTTCAAGAAAATGCGTGAAATTTGAACGGAAAACATTATTTCGATTTACCCGCGCGCTCAAATGGCATTATAACTTAATAACTACTAAACCGATTTTAATAAAGCACAGCCTAAATTTTGACCAGATGATGTATGTACCAGAAACGCATGAAAACCGCATTAGCAGTTCTCACAATAGGGGATACGCATAAAATTTATATTTCCTTAAAACTAATTTTTTTTGATATTTTCATGTTAGTTATGTCACCTAACACAACAAAAATCACATTTTAATTAATATTATAGCCAAATTTATTAATTAAAATATTGTATATTTGAAATAAGCCGACCACGCCGTGAAGGCTGCCGAGTAAATACGACTGAGACTGTAGCGGTTTGACGTCACAGAAACAGACTAAACATAATTTTTACGTGTGTATATTGTATTGTTTGAGAGTTTTGTATTTGTTTTTAAACAATTTTTCACGCATTTATTATTAAAATAATTTATAAAATATATGTACTCACATTAAAATGGTCTTCACAAACATAAAGTTTACTTTTTTCTGAAATATCGGTTTTATTTCGCCTCATAGCTTTTCTGTTGCTTATCATCATCAGGTAATGATATAAATTATTTTTTTGGATTTCTAATTGAACTATTTGTGCACATCGGTACTAAACATTATTTTCGACTATGTTTCGAAGTACTGGGGCCTGGATCTTCCATATTTTATATATTTTAATATAAAATTTAATTCGGTAAACATGTATAAATTGTTTTTACAGAATTAAACTTTATTTTAATTAAAATCACTCTAACTTTACATAACCTATAAAAGTTATACAAACAAATAAGTTCATAACAGACTATGTACGCTGGGTAGGCTAGTAGTGTCATGCGTCAGTTACAAGCGGTATGACGGCACACGTAGTTTTCGCGCGCTACGTACATTTATGATTTTTTAAAGCCTTCAAATTAAAAACTGTTTTTATGTTTACATGCAACAAGAGGAATATAATAAAAAGTTTAAAAAAAAATCATGCCTATCCCCTATTATTGTACTTATTTATTTATTTTATTTATGCCCAAAAAAATAAAACACAAAAATACCTAG
Source organism: Liopterus haemorrhoidalis (assembly GCA_963971575.1). Classification (NCBI taxonomy): domain Eukaryota; kingdom Metazoa; phylum Arthropoda; class Insecta; order Coleoptera; family Dytiscidae; genus Liopterus; species Liopterus haemorrhoidalis. Next base: position 175,604,953 of record OZ020611.1, on the reverse strand, counting down.
CTTACATCTAGTTTTAAGACTTTTATGCAACCAGGCATTAGTGACTTCTGTACCCTTTAAAACCTACCTACTATACCTACTATATAGATCAAATATGTTGAAGAAACAAAGATCTACATTTTCTTAAAATATATCATCTTATTGAAACTCTAAGAAAAAATAAAAATATTTAGAAACTGTTCAGCTGAATTTATTAATAGGCGTTTACGTTTAGTCAGTCAGATTAATCCGAGCGATCCGAGTGCTTCCGATCCTTTCGTAAAGTCAGTCGGAGAAAATCAACTATATTTTTTACTTGTATTAGTCTAAAAATTCAATCCAAACATACCCATGCATAAAGTAATATCAGGGGATATCAACAGGCAGACATCAAAATATTCAAATCATGCAATCTTATTCGGTAATAATGTTACATGGCAGTTCATATTTCTTCCAAATATTCAACAATCAAGATATAACTTTGTTTACTTTTCAGAAACAGTTGCGTCCTTCCTTGTGACGATTTTCGAGTACAAGCAAAACAAGATAAAAACAAGGAACGAGGGCACTTTATTGATTAAACAATTTAAAGCTAACGAAGACAACTCATAAAATAAACAATTACGGATCTGTGCACGGTTGTCGCGAGAGAATGCACTTATACGCATGCGTGGGTGCAGGAAGCTGTGGTTCACAAGTATTTAATGTCATTAAATAATTGCTAAGTGTGGTCTATGTAATGATATACGCGTGCACGCAATTGATGCATATGAAAGAAAATTCGGAGAATAACAGAATTGGTCTTCCTGTTTTTACACCTACGTAATATACTTGTTTTCTTGCGAGCGACGAGTGATGAATTTGCTGAGTATATTTGGCTCTAATAACAGGTTCACGATATGTTCTTTAAATATCAGTAATTAGTTATTACGTTTCTCAAAAAAATATCGATATTTTTGACATTGAAAGTGGGAGACTGATGTTATCGTCTATAGATGTTTTGGTTCGATGATTCAATAAAAAATAAAAATAAAATCTAGAAATACGAAAGTACTATTCAACTCCATTCTGGAAAAAATAATAAGAAATGCGAAAATTAATAGAACGGGACTACTATACCAAATGAGACACCAATGCTTGGCCTATGGTGACGATCTAGTAGTCATAACCCGAAGTAAATGGGAAATAAAAGAAGTAGTAACGAGACTAGAAGATGAAGCAAAAAAAAAAAATGGGACTACAGATAAACGAGACAAAGACGAAGTTTATATCATGGACAGATCAGGAGTTCAGAAAAGGGCAATACTTAAACATATACACAGAAATAGTGGACCAATAGTGGATGGAAGCGAGACGTGGACTCTAAACATATCAGAACAAAACCGTGTTAAAATATGGGAAAGAAAAGTGTTACGTAAGATTTTTGGAGGAAAAATGGTGGACGGGATATGGCTACGAAGGACAAACCAGGAAGTAGAAGAAATGTATGGAGAAGCTAATATCGTAGCAGTTATAAAATCTCAACGTCTCCGCTGGCTGGGACATGTGTAGAGAATGCCAGAAACTAGATTACCAAAGTCCGTGATGTAGAGAACAATTGGTGGCAAGAAAAGGAGACCGAGGACGAGATGGTGGAAGGAGGTGGAGAAAGATGAAACAGCTGAAGATCACTAAATGGAAAGAGACAACTTTAAATAAGAACGAGTGGAGAAGAACAATCAATCAAGCCATGGGCCTACTAGGCTCGCAGTGCTAATTTTTTATTTTTATAAATACGAAAATTAGTGTAGTCGAAATAAAAAAATAGGTTGATTAACTTATTATCATAATCTTTCTAGTTTTATAATATTCGTATGTTTCCAATCAAGTACAAAACTGATTTTTTTTTTTTTTTTGTAGAAACTAATTGTACTTTATTTTGTTATTAGCAGTATTCCTGCTGTTTCGCTACTGGATAAAGGTCCTAGTCGACTTAAATGAAGTCCATGTTGGAATGAGTTCATAAGAATTAAATGAATTGCTACTATTCCTCCTACCCCTTACGGCAATAAGACAACTGTATCCAAAAATATATAGCCATATGTTCTGTATATATATATTCTTTCTCTGAACAATTACGATGTTGATCGAAGGTCTACGAATTTTATACAGTTGTCTAATCGGTTTACGGATATTTCGCCCCCCACATTTCGCCCCCCCCCCCCACACATTTCGCCCCCTACATTTCGCCCCTCCACATTTCGGCCCTCGGATATTTCGACCCCCACATTTCTTCAAGTGGAGTAGTCAAGTAGTCACTACTCCAGTTGGTCAGAGTGAACGTGCGGCTAAATTACTTATAATATATCTCGGGGCAAAATATCCGTGGGGGTGAAATATCCTGGGGGCGAAATGTGTAGGGGGAGAAATATCCGGGGGCAAAATATCTGGAGGGCGAAATGTGGGGGGCGAAGTTACCGGATCTCGTCCAATCAACTAGGCAACGGAAATTCTGGTCTTGTAGGTGTATTTCTAAGAGCTATTCTAACGTGCCAGTATAATTAAAAAATTGATGTGAAGTGTGAATTTTCACACATTTCAGGATTTTGCAGGTATTTAATAACTGAATGATGATTATTTGAAATGCCAAAACAAATTTTATGTCAAAATATTTTTTTATGAATTTTAATTCGAATGCCTAATACCATTATTTAAGTTTCTAAATATGTGCAGTATTTTTTTTTACATAGCAAGGTTCATTAAGATTTTGAAAATTGCGCCTATAGCTTCTATTGGTTGCTTAAATCATTAGCCCCGCCATGATTTAAGCAACATCTATTTCGTATACATCAAACAGAATTAAAATATAATTTCAACACTTCCCACTGGTTATTAAATTTACGCTTATAAAAATTAAATGCAACATTTACCAAAATATAATTAGAATTTTAACAAAATAATTTAAACAAAAGAAAACTGCAAAAAAAATAACAAAAAAATTAAAATTGACAGGATTCGAACTCTAGTTTGCAAGTTACCTGTTTGACAAATTAGAAAACCAATGACTAAACGCACATCGCTATGAGTGCTGACATATCAATTTGGTTACATAGCGAATTAAATATTTAACATATTTTGGTTAAAAACACAAAAAAAAAAATATTTTCCGAAAACATAATCTGATCAAAAATTCCTGTTGTACTATTCCGGTTCACACCAATATACATTACTTAGAATTTTTTCAGATTTTTAGTTTAAACCATCTGGGCTACAGGGTGTGGGAAAAAAAATTTTTTGCACAATTTTGACAAAAAACGCGTCAAAATAATTTATTTTGCAAAAATAAAATTTTGATCGTTAATCCACGTACTAAGGGCTTTCATTTGATACCCTACTCAGAATTTTAAAAAATTATTTTTTTTTTTTCGATGAGCTCATATTTGTTTATATTTTTAGGGGGGATATGTTTTTTAGATGTTTTAGTATTTTTCCTATGTGCGTGTCAAAAAGTTGTATAGGCATGCCAAATTTCAACTCTCTAGGTTTAGCCGTTTGGCAACAATTTTTACCGAACAGACAGACAGACAGACAGACAGACAGACAGACGACAAAACGACGGTATAGGGTTTTTTGGTCATACCTACAAAATCCTAAAAAACAGTGGCGAAAGGAAACCTCCGCTAAACTTACCCGACCATAAAAATACAAATAGAAAAATAAAGAAAAGAAAATAAAAAATGATTAAGGTAAATATTCAAAAATACATCAAATTACGTTGTATACAAATTAAAGTTAAATAACTTCCGTTTCTGGCTTCGGGTCTATATAAAAAACAATAGAGTTCTTCCCAATTAATAGGAGAATTTTTTAGTACCAGAACGAACTCTCTAAGTTCAACTGTTCTTGAGTTATCGTGTATACACACAGACACACACACACAGATACACACACATATGGACGGCACTTCGAAAATAGGTTTTTTGGATTCCCTGGACCATGAAACGTGGCCTTCAGTCAAAATCTCGAAATGGAAAATTTTCGCAACTATAACAAGTCGGGCAAGTAAAAATGTTAAAACCCACCAAAAATATTTAATTATTTTTAATTTTCTTTTTTTGTGCTATGACTACAGCACTGTCCTAAAAAGTAACTGAAAAATTTGGTCCAGATCGATCAAAGGGCCTGGGAGTAGGAAGTTTGCAGTAAAAAATAAATTAATTTTTTTGATAACGTAATTTATTTTGAATCCTTACGTTCTTGGTTCAACAAATATCAAAGTTATAATTTTTTTTTTTTTTTTTGAAATATATTATTTGTTTCCTGCTATATCCAAAGTGGTTGTTTTCAATAATTCACATTATTTTTGTTTCATCATAATAATGATTTCATTGATTGTAACGGAAGAAAGTCATTAATCCGGAACTTCTAAAATTAAACATATACTAAGTATAATTCAGAATAATCCTTATGCCAATCAATCTACAGATAACAGAATAACCCCCGCCCGCGAGTGCGTGCTCACAGATATGGCTTTTAAAGAAATATTTGAAAAGAGTGTAAGTGTATGAAGGTTCAAAATTGCCTGGTATGTGTGGCGGTAGATATTACCTGTGCTAATTTAATTAATCAATAAAATAAATAAATAATTTCGCAAATGTTCTGCAAGGGGTTAGTTAGTTTGAATATATTCAGATACACGTGTGTGTTTTTGTATATGGAGTGACTGTAAAAGTGCCATATTTCTTTCTCACTATCCGAACGAATGGCATCGCTTAATTTTGCTAACTTCGTTGCTTAAACCATATGCTCTTTTTAACAGCCACCGGCCAACTAAAGTTATTCTCAATTATATAACAAAGATAGCATTTTTGTTTGCTTTTATTGGTTCCACACCTACCAATATCACAATTTAAAAAAAAAATTGCGATGTTGTAAATTGTTGATGTTATTTGTTCGATTTTTCCAATAACGGTGTTTTAAATATCGATATCTTATGAACCCATTCCTAGTATCTTATGTACCTATTCTTAATTAGAAACCACACAACCACAAATATTCTGATTTTGCGCGAAAGCCATTTATTAAAAATACTGCAATTCATCCCCATTAATAAAATAACGGAAAACAATTTAAAAAATACAATAAACTAATTTAAATAACAGCCCCATTAGATTATCTTGTAACTTGACACCACAAAGACACATGCCTCCACAAAAAAAATATCCGAATCAAACAGTGAAATGCAGCTGCTCCCTGTTGGGAATTTTCAAAGTCACGCAACTTTTATTGAAAAATTAACGGTCTATTATTTACTTGAATGAAATATTACGTCGATGGTTCACGACCCATGGGGTAAAATACTTCTCTTCTTTACCGACATTACCTCCTGGCACACGTTTTCTGGGTCAACGTGTTTATCGGTAAAAAAAAGTGCTTTCTTTTTGAAAATTGCCGGCTTTAAAATATATTTAATGGTGGATTTTTATGAGTTGAAATAAAATGCCGTCGTACTGAGTTATTAAATAACTTGACGATTGTCGGATTAATATTGTATGAAATTTAATTTTTGTTTTTGATACGTGTTTATTGATGTTATAAAATATTTATGTGTCGCGATATTTTGCTTACTCAACAAAAACGATGTTAAAGTCTTTTACAGAACATAACGCCATTTTAATGGCAAAACAGTAATTTTTATTTTTTTTTTTCAAACGACCATCATACGAGGTTTGAAAGAAAAAAAGAAATCGTAGACTAGTCACTTTACAATTAATAAGTACTTTACATTTAAATTATCGGTCGTTCAAGTGTTATCTTTACGAACTCGTTGATTGCTTTGAATTGTATCCAAGATTCAGATCCTCTTGCATTAAAGATCCGGTTACTACTCCACAATCTAAATACTCAGAATGTGAGGGTAGAGCTGTTTTGGATATCGGAACATGTTGGTATTAAAGGTAATGAACCGGCTGAAGAAGTTTCAAAAGCTGCATCCTACAGACCTATGATTCATATGAATCTCATATTTCCAGGTTACGCAAAGAGTCTTCAGTTTTCATGCAGTTTTTTTTTTTTTTATATATATATAAAGCTAGCTACATCATTTGGTCAGGTTTTCGTCTATTTCATTGAAATCAATTCAGTAGTTCTAAAGATGTAATGATATTTTTTCACTCGGGTAAAACGAAACGCATGTTTCCCGTTCATATTTAACGCATTTTCTTGAAATTATCATAATCAAAATAGGTTTTGTTAGCGGCAAAGTTGGTACATGATTCACACTAATTTGGTTTGAAAAGATATTTAAAATTTGTTCAGCATATCTAAAATATAATACTGCGTGCAGGTAAATCAAAATATTTTCGGTTTATATTTATTGCATCGAGAACTGCTAATCTGATTTTTATGTTTTTTTTTTTTATTTGTAGCTACAACATCTTATTAGCTAGGATTTAGCCTGTTTTATTAAAATCAGTTCATTGGTAAGTTATAATGAAATTAGTGCAGGTAAAATGTAGTCTATCCATTAATATTGAACGGATTTTCATTAAATTATCAGTGACAACATAAATTCCTTCAGTGGCCAGGTTTGTACATGATTTAAACTCTACTCAGAATTGAAATAATTTTTAAAATCTGTTCAGTAGTTCCAACGATATAATATTTGTGCGCGCGGGTAATACAAAATTCATCTTTTTTGTTTCTATTTAACTTTTTACTTGCCCGACGTGTGTGTGTGTGTGTGTGTGTGTGTGTGTGTGTGTGTGTGTGTGTGTGTGTGTGTGTGTGTGTGTGTGTGTGTGTGTGTGTGTGTGTGTGTGTGTGTGTGTGTGTGTGTGTGTGTGTGTGTGTGTGTGTGTGTGTGTGTGTGTGTGTGTGTGTGTGTGTGTGTGTGTGTGTGTGTGTGTGTGTGTGTGTGTGTGTGTGTGTGTGTGTGTGTGTGTGTGTGTGTGTGTGTGTGTGTGTGTGTGTGTGTGTGTGTGTGTGTGTGTGTGTGTGTGTGTGTGTGTGTGTGTGTGTGTGTGTGTGTGTGTGTGTGTGTGTGTGTGTGTGTGTGTGTGTGTGTGTGTGTGTGTGTGTGTGTGTGTGTGTGTGTGTGTGTGTGTGTGTGTGTGTGTGTGTGTGTGTGTGTGTGTGTGTGTGTGTGTGTGTGTGTGTGTGTGTGTGTGTGTGTGTGTGTGTGTGTGTGTGTGTGTGTGTGTGTGTGTGTGTGTGTGTGTGTGTGTGTGTGTGTGTGTGTACACGATAACTCATAAACGGTTTAACTTAAAGAGTTCGTTCTGGTACTATAAAATTCTCCTAATAATTGGGAAGAACCCTATTGTTTTTTATTAAAATCCGAAGCCGGAAACGGAAGTTATTAAACTTTAAAATTTAAAAAAATTCGTAACTAGTAAACCAAGCCTTGGACAAAAAATTGTATAGGACATAATTTGATGTATTTTGGAATATTTACCATTTTTTTAAATTAAAAAAAAAAAATTCTGTATTGTTTTTTAAGGGAGGGCAAGTCTAGCGGAGGTCTCCCTTCGCCACTGGTTTCTTTAAATTATTAGTGATAATATAAATTCCTTTAGGGCCAAACTTGGTTCATGATTTATGCACTAATCAGACTTGATAAAAAATTGAAAATCGGTTCAGTAGTTACAAATTTTTAATCGTAAATACAAAAATTGTTAATGATTTTCTCTTCTCATATACGTATATTCAGGGTGGAAAATTGACCTGTCAGCCATAGCGATTTAACATGCAAAATAATAAATATAATATTTCCTGTTTTCCTAATTGTTTTAGAGATAAAATTTATTTAGAATATAAAAGTAAAGTTAGGTAATCTATAGGCTATTCTAAACGTTTAGGCGGAACTAACTGGAATTTTCATTTTTGTAAGTCCTCATGAGCTCTTCTTGTATAGTTTGAAGTAGGCTTTTGCTACACAAAATTATCAAAAATTTCACTTAATCGGTAAAAATTACTAAAATTGAAAATCTAGTTTCGCCTAAACGTTTGGAATAACCTTTATTTTCCAACTACTTCCGAGGAAATTTAAAAATTTTATAAAGTATTTTTATCAAGTAGCCATGCTTTATAATAAAAAGTTTATGAAAGATTAGTAATCTAAATGATACTAGGATACTAAAATCACCCTATTTATCATAAATTTAGTAATTTTATTAATAAATAAATAATTATATTTTATAGCAAATGTTCAAATATGTTGCCATTCACTGGTAAACAGAAACCAAATCTGTCGTAAAAATTTCTCCGCACATTGACCAGTTGCCTATCGGTTATATTTGCGCATTCCTGGATAATTTTATGTTTAAGGAATCAATGTCTGGCTTCTTTCCTCCGTATACTTTGCTTTCTAAATGTCCTCATAAGAAAAAGTCGTTTGGTGATAGATTTAGTAATCGCGCTGGCCAATTAATTGGTCCATCACGCCCTATCCATAAATTTGGGAAGCATTGATTCAAATACGACTTTACATCGTTAGTTGAATGGGCAATTATCTTGTTGAAAAGCATAGCTACTTGATAAAGAATGCTTTATAAAATTTATATATATATTTTTTTTTTTTTTCTCGGAAGTAGTTGGAAGATAGTTTACTTACCTAACATGAGGAGTATTTAATACTAAATAAATTTTATTTCTTGCACTTTTTCTCTAAAACAATTAGGGAAGCAGGAAACAGCATATATATTAATTTACACGTTAAATCGCTATGGCCGACAGATCAATTCACCACCCTGTATATATAGTTTTTGTATTTTCTTGATATTTTTAGTAACAATAAAACTAAGGTATGTTGTAAGTCAATAATAACAAATTGTCCCCGAGCGAAACCGGACTGGGCAGCGGTCTTTTTCGAAGTCCACAATTTCTACCGTACAGTCTACGGGTTTCTGAGTTTATCTACTAATTCTAGCCTTCCAATTGTCTTTTTCCACCATAGATTATCTCACACTACCTGTTCTGACGTCCATCGCTTTCTTAGCCGCCCTTGATTGTGTCGTTTTTAGGGTTTTGTATGTAATCACCAAAAAACCCTTATAACGTTACTCATGTGTCTGTCTGTCTGTCTATACGGTAGAAATTGTAACCAAATGGCTGAATATAGAAAGTTGAAATTTGGCATACTTATACAACTTTTTGACCCACATATAGGAAAACTATAAAGAGTTCAAAAAATACAGCGCGGGATAAATATAAACAAATATGTATTTAATGGAAAAAATAAATATTTTTTTAAAATTTTGATTGTGGTATCAAATCGCTTTTGGGGTGAAATCGGAGATAAATCATACGTAAGAAGATAAGACTTAACACCTTTTTCACGCCCATCAGCGAAATAAAACCTCTTTTTATGGGGTTTTTGTCAATATAATGGCAAAAAACTTTTGTCTCCCACCCTATCTGCCAGAGGGATTGAACTAAAAATCTTAAAAAAATCTCAATAATGTACATTTTGATCAAATTAGTTTTTCGCAAAATGTTGATTTTTTTGTCGTCGAAAAAAAATATTTTTTTAAAATTATTGTGTGGTATCAAAACAAAGCTCTTAAGACAAAGATAAAGGAACGAGAAGTAGTTTTTTATTATTATTTTTTTTTTTTATTTTAATACTATTTTTTCTAAAAAAGTACTAAGAAATCAGTGTCCCGCACCTTTTAACCCTAAGGGGTTAAATTAAAAATCTGAAAAAAATTCTAAGCAATGTACATTGCTATGAACCGGAAACGTACGAGAGGAATTTTTTTGTTTTTGGATAATTTTACAGTTTTTCTGTTATTGAAAACAGAAAAATATTTAAATTTATTGTGTGTATATTAAATGGAATCTCTTTAAGTTCAGATTAAGGAACGGTAATCGGTTTTTGAAATACATTTCAGTTTGACTAAATTTTGCCAAGTATTAAGATTTTCGTTCGATATTTTAGATAAAATTCAAAACATATATTTGTATATACATGGATACATTTTGTTATGGGTTGAGAAGAGGCACGTTAATTTATTTTGCAATATTGACTAGAAAAATAAATAAATTACTGGCCGATTGCTGGGATTCAATTTCTAGTAGAAAATCTGTTAGTTTTTCATATAGTCGCAATATAAACAATGTCGTTAGTAGGCGTTATGCTCTTGCGTGACAAAAGATCGCCCGCAGTGTTGCCAGGTTTGGATTTAAATGACATTTTTGCAATTATGTAAAAAAAAAAAAATTGCGTTAAAATATATATTATGATATTATTAGAGATATATGATGCACGGTGGAAAAAATCTAACTGCAACCTACTACTCGTGCCTATTGATTTAAAGGATTTAAAACCAACACTTGTAATTGTGTTATGTAGTGACAGGCATTCATCTTTTGGCCTTCTAATAATCATCATTCACTGACTACTACCTACAAAATCCTGAAATGTGTGAAAATTCATACTTCACGTAAATTTTTTTCCTTATATATTCGCTAAGTTAGCGATTTGCGCGTTATCCATGCATCCCAAATAAATAATAATAATATCATAACAACTTAATTCGCCATATATTGCCATTATATACCATAAAAGAATAAGTGCTGACATCTAAGAAACCTTAAAAATATATATTCACCAATAATTTTCCTGTGTCATATCTGTGGCCTAGATCTGTAATATAGAACAAATTTTCTTGGTCACTTCCATATTTCGCTATCAAATTGCAGGTAGCAATTTAAGGTTGAGCATATAAAATACTGCGAACATAGAAAATAAAGAGTATGTAACAAGGAACAAATGGATCAATATAGTATGGAATGAAGTGGAAGTACGTGCTCTCTCGACTAAAAGAAATAACAATATTTTGGCTGAATCGACAAAAGTTGAAAAAAGTATATAACAACGAATGATGTAAAGTCAGTTGTCCGTTTGTACTTGTGTTCATGTTGAGTTTGTTCGCGCTATATGCTGCATGCGGCCCATATAGTAATACAAGTTATTTGCAGCCGGTTGCAACGTGCTTGTAACAAATAATATCATATTCCATTCAGATCGAGATTGCACGTATCGCACAATTGTCACTCACGAACTTATGGAGAAATCTCTTAAATTGCGATTTATGTTTTCTTTTATTCTTTTTAACTTACATTCAAACATGTATTGTGAAAGGTAAAAATATTTGATATTGCTATATTACTGGATGCTATTTTAGAGTCTTTATAATACAGAGTAGCATATTGATAACATTTGAGGTAAACGAATCGAAAACTAAATATATGTGTCCAAAAATTTCTTTTTATTAGCGTAGTCCTTAATGATGTCATACGTCAACGATCCTATTATTTAATTTTCTATAGATAATAATAATAATAATAATAATAAACCGACACCCGACCAATCATATTCAAGAATCAACCACTGAAGTGGAAATACTTAGGGTACACCATCTAACTTGGGAAAGGCAATCAAACTGCTGCAATTACAAGAAGAGTGAGACAGCTGGGTTTCATTGAGGTAGTTAGGATTCATATTTAAAAATCCAGAAGTACCTGTCAACTTCAAAGCAAATTTGTATGACTAATACATTATTCCTGTCGCAACCTATGGTCTGGAAACAAGGAGTTTAACGGTTAAATGAGAAAGGAAGATATCCAAAAACAAACCAATATCATCAATAGTGGACCTATTCCCACTATCGATGCACTAGAAATACGACCCTTAAATGGAACTGGGTTGGCCACATAGCCAGACAAGACACTAGCCTCAACTGGCTAAGGACAAGACAGTGTGGAAGAAAAATAGGGAAGCCTAAGTTCTGGATTGAACAAAAATTTAATGCTGAAAAAAAGATTCATAGTGAATGAAATCCTTAAATGGAACTGGGTTGGTCATATAGCCAGACAAGCCACTAGCCCAGGCATGGCCAAAATACGGCCCGCGATTAATTTTTCAATATTAGCTATTTAACTTCCAATAATTGGTCGAATGGATTCGCAATACTACTTTATTTTTTAAAAAGATTCCATTATAAAGATTTACAACTTTTGTACTCGTCTGTACTCGATATGAACTATTATCGCCCGATTTCCAAATTATGTATTTTTGGTAAAATATTTGAGTCTTTAATTTTTAATACCATTAGTGAATCTGTTAAACATTATATTATATCCCAGCAACACGGCTTTCATCAGGGACGGTCTGTTGAAACTAACCTCATGATTTACTCTCAATATTTACTGGAGCATTTAGATCACAGGCTCCAAGTGGATTCCATATATACCGACTTTAGTAAGGCCTTTGACTAAATAGATCACAATATTTTAATAAATAAATTATTAAAATTTGGCATACATGGTAATTTGATGAGATGGTTCATATCTTACATAAGTAATAGAAGCCAGGTTATAAAAATTAATAATTTCATATCGCGTTTTGTTAATGTTACTTCCGGGGTACCGCAGGGTTCGCATCTAAGCCCTTTACTTTTTTCTATCTTTATTAATGATGTTGTCGCTGCTATAACGCATAGTAACATATTACTTTTTGCAGACGATATAAAAATTTATTCGAAAATTAGCAATTCGCGGGATTATTATCTACTGCAATTAGATCTAAATAACTTTTATTCCTACTGTTTAAAAAATAAACTATTCTTAAATTATAAAAAATGTCAAGTTATAACTTTTTCTCGAAATAAAAATACCTATCAATTTCAATATAGTTTAGGTAGTAACAATTTACAAAGGACCAATGTTATTAAGGATCTCGGCATATTTTTAGACTCAAAATTAACATTTGAATCTCACTTTAATTATATTTGTGGTAAAGCTTGGAGAATGCTAGGCTTCATTATAAGGGCAACAAAAAATTTTCATTCCTCGTTATCAGTGAAATCTTTATATCAGGCTTACGTCTTTAGTTTATTAAATTTTGGGTCAGTTATATGGAATCCTTCTTACAATAAATATGTTTTATGTCTTGAAAAAATACAGAAAAAGGTAGTACGTTACATTGTCTCAAAATCGGATACACTGTCTAATAATGAGAGTTACCAGCATCTTTGTCTAGAATTAAATATTTTACCGTTGCAGGAACGAAGAGTTCTTTCTGACATGATATTTCTTTATAAAATTGTAAACAATATTATTGACTGCAACGAACTTGTATTACTAATTAATTATCATGTGCAGAACTACAACACACGCCATAACGAGTTGTTGCACCAGAATTACGCTAGCACTAATTATTTTATCAATTCTCCCATTGTCAGACTTTTTTCGACATATAATAATATTTTTGGACACATTGATTTATTTATTAATTCTCTTCCTAAATTTAGAGTAATGTGTAAACTTTTGTTAAATAATCAGTTAGCATAAATTACAAATCATTATAAAATAATTGTTAAATTTATTACATTTTGAACTGTACTGATTTTGTTGTAAATATTTTTGTAAAAATTTAGTGGACACTTCGCTGGGTTCGTCCCGTTTGTGTTCCGAGGGTAAATAAATAAATAAATAAATAAATAAATAAATTATCCGATATCCATTTTCTGTACATGTAGATGACGTTCCTGTTGATATACGATTAGAAATAATAAATTTACAATATGATGAATTCTTACATGACAAATATCGAGAAGAGCAAGAAAATTTGAACAATTTTTATAAGCAATTGAATGATGGAACATACGGAAATTTAAAAAAAAAAACTTGCAAAGAAATATTTAGTTCAACTTATATTTGTGAACAAACTTTTTCTTTAATGAATATAAATAAAAATAGCTACTATAAGTATAGAGCCAGATATTAACGCTACGTACAACCCCCAGACATTATTAGTTTCTTATACAAAACTAACTATCTGAAATAAAATTAGTGACAATCTATACATCAAATTTTGCACAAAATTTTTATCTATTTAATAGGATATTTTTGATTATAGAAAAAATTATTGTAAAAATGTTATTGCTAAATAACTTAATAATAGGTATTACACAACAATGTTCTGTAATTTTTTAAATATATTTGTGGGTTTCAAATAATTTTTATATTTATATAGTTTTGTGTATAAATGTTCAAATAATACGTTAACATTTTTTTCGACATGATTGTTTATAGTTTAGAGCCTTCGTCGAAAAATATTATACTTGATGATAATGAAATGTCACTTGGTACAAGTATTCTTTACATAAAATGAAACATTTTTATCTGCCGCACCTATATTGAGAACTGCGGCAGATTCGAGGTGGCGGCAAAAGTAGATTACGAAGTACAATAACTATAAGTAATTTTCAAAATAGAACAAATTATCTCCAAACATATTTGTAGAATAAAGCTTTAGCTACAATATGCCGCATGGTACACAAATATGCGTCGAATGGTTTACAAGATGGCGTCTATAACACAAGTTGTTTATTTACAATTACATGACAGTTCTTTTGACAATTAAAAATATCCTATTAGGTAGATAAAAATTCGCTGAAAATTTTAATGTATAGATTGTTAGTAATTTTATTACAAGTTGTTAGTCTTGTATAGGAAACAGTACGGTTGTGCGCACTCTTAAGCAAATAATAGGCTATGCAAAGGTCCTCAACACGTCACATTAGTTTTTTTGTTAATTTGTTGTACTAAATTACTTACATTTATTCATAAACAAATTCCATAATAACATTTTGTTTAATTAATCGAATTGTTTCTGTTTTTTTTTAATTTTTTACATTTTTTAATTTTAATATTTCGTCCGACCCGTCATAAAAGTTGTCTTTCCAATCCGGCCCGCGGGCAAAAACTGTTAGCCACCCCTGCACTAGCCCCAACTGGTTAAGGACAAGGCAGTGTGGAAGAAAAACAGAGAAGCCTAAGTTCTGGATTGAACAAACATTTAATGCTGAAAAAAAAGAAGATATAGATAAAGCTATCTATTACTACTTTTTCATTTGTTATTTGCAACATATTTCTGTACAGAGATTTTTCTAAAGCATAAAGAATCATGTTGATAGAAACTTTGACGCATTACTTGAATATTTCTACACAACACTATATAAATATAAAAAAAATCAGCTGTGACCACCACAGGACCGACCGCCATCGCATTCGAAAAATATTACAGAAATTATTCGAAATTTTTCATTTTATCAAAAAACGTGTCAAATAAAAGTTGTTTATTATTGCTTTTATAGCAACTTTTCTTCAATATTTTTTTTCGAAATATTTTTCTGTAGAGAAATATTCACAAAAATCTTAAAATCGACACGAGTAAACTCCCATTTTTAATCAACCGATTTTTACCAAAAGTTGATCAACTTGTGCCATTGATGGCAGAAGCTTAAATATGAAGTTTCATAAAAATCCTTTCAGCCGAATTTGCTCTGCACGTGTACACAGACAGACAGACGGACGGACGGACAGACAGACAGACAGAGGGACGGACAGACAGACAGACAGACCGACAGACATCATGCTAAAAATAGTCAAAACGTTATGTAGGGACCTCAATTCGTGGAGATCCATCGAAATCTCGAAACGTCAAAATCGGTATGATCACAATACCTCTCTTATATATTTTGGCGGTCGGTAATTATTTGAAACACACATATTTAAAAAAATACAGAACATTATTGGCTGACATATATTATTAAGTTTTTGAGCGATATTAATTTTACAACAATTTTTTCTGCAAGCAAAAATATCCTATTAGATAGGAATTTTGGTACAAATTTTGATGTACAGATTGTTACTAATTTTATTTCATATTGTTAGTTTTGTATAAAAAAAATTTAAACTGTGGGGGCTATCGTTAATTATAGATTACCGAACAGAAATGTTTTTAATATTTTATAATGACGCAATTTTTTCAATAATTATGCCAACAATTTTTGGTCTCTCTCTCTACTTCGCAGGTCATCATCATCATTGGCGCGACAGCTCGAGGTGAGCCTAGGCTTCATGATATCAGGCCATAGGTTTCATGGTTTCATGGCCATATTTTCAATCTGTGTACATTCAGGATTAATATGGTCTATATTACGTCCATGTTTTAGCGTACGCAGAAAGGCATCCATAGTTTACAGCCAGTTGTGAACGGCTAAGCAGAACATGTAATTTTTATACAAATTTTTTACACAAATTATTTGTCACAAGCAAGATTTGAACTCACGTCTTTACTCTTGCTTAGCCATCAAACAGCATGTACAAACGATTTAACGGTGGCGGGTATAGGTTTGGTTACTTCTCAGATGTAGGTACTGTTTTAAAAATCACAATACTACACTTTGCTGTGAACTAGAATAGTACACTCGGAACTTTTCATCAGATTATTTTTTCGAAAAATATCAAATTATTTGCAATGTGGTTAAAAAGAAAACATTTTTTTTTTTAAATTTAATGTACGGTATTACCAGACGACAAAGATTTTTAAAAAATTGTTGATTTTGATTCTAGAATGGTAATAGTAGGTATATTGTGCAACTAGCACGGAATGCCATATATCCGCACGCAAATGAAGATTGCAAACCAGCCGCAGGCGAGTGCGAAAATCATTCGAGTGCGGAATATGTATACTGCGCGTGTTGCTCACTAGGCTTTTTTTCCGAATACAATTTTTCAATAAATAAATAATCAAGAAAATATAATATAAATATGGTAAATAGCCATCAATGTGCCCTCAACCAGTACGGGAATGAAAATTCTCGGAAACTGCACATGCGTATTGCTGCGAATTTATTCTTTCCCGCACAACGCACATGCACATTGGGGCGCATTTATCATTCCCGCTACGCCTGCGCACGCATGAGGGTGTCATGCGAGAATAAGCTAATTTCCTGTCAACTAACAGTATCGAAATTAGACAGATACATAGTAGTTGTAGGAAAGAAATATTGTCTTGGACATCCAGTCTGTTGGCCTTTTTTACTTACTAAACTACCTAGGAAACGCTGAAATATGTGTTAATTTACACTTCACATCAATTTTTTAAATAGATTTCATCATATACCAACCTTATAGGGTTAATCTGAACATTCATGTTACCTTTAACACAGCTGTAATGTTGGAGATTCACCAGATGTTTACATGAAAAGATAGGACATTATATTGAGCTTGAAGGGTTTGCAGGCGGTAAAAGTTAAAATATTTTATTTAGAATATCCCTATTTTTAGGGATACTAGCACTATTTCCATACTACCAGAAATTATAAATTTTGATGGAACTTTTCATACTGCTCTTCCGTGATTCGTTCCATAACACAACGATGAAACTTATATGAAACTTGTATGAAAGTTATATGAAACTTGCTATTAATCATTATTTAGGCAGTTCTAAACGTGTAAGTACATTTACATCCCTATAAAATATCTAACATGCTATAAAACAATAACATTCCTGTAGGAGTTTTGTTAAAGGGGTTAAAGTCCCCCCCCTTGATGGGGATTCCAGAGTGAACTGGAGCCGGGTGAAGGTCCCAAGTGTTGCTGTATCACATAACAAAGCCAGCTATTATGTATCAGATAGCGGGCTCGCTGTCATGCATCTGATATTAGATGCCCGAGGCATAGCAAACCCCTAACAACCTAATGCCCCACTACACGACTACTCAAGACAATGCACCGCACACCGCCACACCAGATCAACCTCACACCAATTAGGAACTCAATAGATAACAGATAATACATGAATATTTATTCGGGACTAATTGTGTGCAAACTTTTACTGCTGGATATTGCATATGAAATGGGTACAGTGTTTACCGATAATGAAAACCGATAAACTCTGCTATAGAGACAATAACTAAGTCCTAAATTCATCTGTATTCTTTGTTTTATAATTGTAGTGTACTGTTTACTTTGTCATTTTGGCCTAATTAGTTTCTTTTGTTCTAGGTAAGTTCCAGTTTTGTGAAGATATAATTCGTCTTCGTGACTATTGTAAGTAGAAAAAATATTTTTTGCACATATTGTTACGCGGTAACAATCAGATACAATGGCGGCGCTAGCTTTTAAAATCTGGGGACGGGCAGGAAATATTTTCCATCTTTCACAATTCGAAATATTACCAAGCATATCGGGGTGGGGGGGCAGTTGGAGGCCAGAACAATTTTTAGGGCGGACCAGCCGCCCGAACCCTCTGTTGGCGCCGCCTATGATGAGATGTAAGACGAGTTTTGTTGTAATTTTATATAATAATTATTAAAATATTTTTACAACATTTTACAATATTTAACAATAATATCGACGATTTAACAATATGATCGGGCTTGATGAAACGTTTTATAATTGATAATACTCTTTTTAGAATATTGTAGCCGTTCCCTCAGAGCCAGACTAAGGTTTTTTTGTGTCCGATATAAAATATCAATTTTGCACCTTGCACCCCATCCTTCGTGATGAGCCATAAAAAAGGAAAGCAGATCGAAATGATCATAAAATAGCAAAATAATGTGAAGTGTGAATTTGCACACAATTAAGGGTTTTGCAGATATTTAGTAAGTGATAACAAATTATGGGTAGGTAAATATTAAAATCATAAATTTCGGTAACTTTAAAGAATAACCCAGGTGCCTTTATCTGAAGACATACAAGCGTACTTAATTACAAGATGCGCTTGCATCAAGCCCAGCTATACAGTTCTACAGTCAGTCAGATAAATATTGTATGCACGATACTGCAAATATTCAATAATTTTCGAAATAATTAACAGATTTCGGTTCATATTAATGTGCATTACTCGGAAATTTTCAGATTTTGTTATTAACTCCTGGGTTAAAGGGTGTGAGACAAAAGTTACTTAGCACATTTTTGACAAAAATCCTATTAAAACCAAAAATTAAAACAAAAACTCCTTTTCGCTCCTTAATCTACGTCTTCAGAGATTTCTTTTGATACAACAAAATAAATATTTAATAAAATATTATTTTTTTCAACGACAAACAAACTATATTTTTCGAAAAACTAATCTGATTGAAAATACATACCTGTTGAACTATCCCCCACTCCACCAATTTATATTATTGAAATTTTTTTCAACCTCTTTGAGAAATATGGTGGGGACAAAAGTTTTTTGGCAATTCTTTTTTCAAAAATATAAAAAAACAGTGGCGAAGGGAGGCCTCCGCTAGACTTGCCCTCCCACAAAAAAATAATAATAAAAAAAAAAAAATAAAAAAAAACTAGATTTAGGTAAACCTTCAAAAATACATCAAATTATGTTTTATACAAATTTTTGTCCAAGTCTTGGTTTACTTCTTATGAATTTTTTTAAATTTTATTGTTTAATAACTTCCGTTTCCGGTTTCGGATCTTTATAAAAATCAATAGGGTTCTTCCCAATTGTTTAAGTAGTTAGACATTATTTAGATATTTTTTATAATAATAAAAAATGTGGTATGGAATAACTGGACTGTAAATAAAATAATGAACTAACAGACTGAATTGTTTCAATTATTATCAGAAAATACTCTTATTTAATTCGTTAAAAATAAAACATGTCCAAAAACTTGTAGAACGTATTAGCGCTGGCATGAACTGAAAAGTGTGATAATTCACATTTCACTTCAAAATTATTAAGATAATAAAATTTTAATGGTATTCTAGTTTCATAATCCCGAAAACGGCTTAAAGAAAATTATTATTTATATTTTATTTTACCAGCAGCTTTGATGAGGTATTTTATTTTAATCCTTCATTTTACTAGTATGCAAATATAATCCGGTGGAATGAAAATATATGAAATAGCGGGGCGATATGATCAATATTATTATTCAAAATTACTCTTGTATGTTTAGGTCTCGTATTAAATCTTAATCTAACCTAAGAAAACACCGTTAACCTTATACAATCAAACATATATCTTCCTTCTCGTAAAATATAGAAATATACAAATATTTGGAAAATATAATTGAATTTAAAGTTTTCTGTCTTCATATTAAGAAATAATAATTTTGTTGTTGTCACATAAACTCAACTGAGCTGTCTTAATTTTGTTTCCAATTATAAAACTATACAAAACATTACTAGTAAAAGAAGAAGTAAATAACAGTGATAACAAGTTAAAAACAAACTGAAAACAATTTATGTGAAGTGGGAATTTTCACACATTTCAGGGTTTTGTAGGTATTTAATAAGTGTAAGAAGCCAACAGAATGTTGGCTGTCTACGAATATTATTTCTATAAGCACTCATCAAAATCAACAGTTTTTTGGTAAATATTTTTATTCCTTATTTGAGTACTAAGAGTTTTCATTTATTTTTTTACACTACATTGAAATAATTTGCGAATATGTCGTTACAATAAAACTTAAATTAAAAAAAGCCAACGGTTTTTTCTGCATTTGCTTCGTATCTAATTCTTCATTAAAATAATAAAAGGTATATTGATAAATGGCTTAATTTTTTTCAATTTCAGAGACGTTTTTAACACTATTAACAATGTGATATTTAATTTGTAAGTATTTCAATACTATAAATGATTTATTCCTCTTTGATATACCTTTAAAACAAAAAACTAAAATAATTCAAACAATAGTTTGAATCGTAATAAATAATAGTAGGCAGAGGTTATACTCTTGAACTCTATTTCATTTAAAAGCTGTTCAAATTTTTTTAATATATAAGGGGCAAGTATTGTAATCGCGAAAATTTTCGATGTCGAGATTTTGACGGATGACCACGTTTCATGGTCCAGGAATCCAAAAAACCTATTTTCGAAGTACCGTCCGTATGTGTGTGTGTGTGTGTGTGTGTGTGTGTGTGTGTGTGTGTGTGTGTGTGTGTGTGTGTGTGTGTGTGTGTGTGTCTGTGTGTCTGTGTGTATACACGATAACTCCAAAACGGTTTAACGTAAAGAGTTCGTTCTGGTACTAAAAAATTCTCCTATTAAATGGGAAGAACCCTATTGTTTTTTATGAAAATCGGTTGACTAAAAATGGGAGTTTACTCGTGTCGATTTTAAGATTTTTGCGAATATTTAGCAACAGAAAAATATTTCGAAAAAATTTATTGAACAAAAGTTACTATAAATGCAATAATTAATTAACTTTTATTTGAGACGTTTTTTGATAAAACGAAAAATTTCGAAAAATTTTTGTAAAATTATTTAAAATTTTTCCAAGTCTCAATTTTTTCATACTTATATGTAACGTTTCCATGGTCATGATAATTAATTCGTAACTAGTAAAGCAAGCCTTGGACAAAAATTGGTATAGAACATAATTTGATGTATTTTTGAAGATTTATCTAAATATTTAATTTTTTTTTTTTTTAAATTTACATTTTTTTTTAAATATTTTTTTTATGGGAGGGCAAGTCTAGCGGAGGTTTCCCGTCGCAACTGGTTTAATTCCAAAGAAGACGCACTACCCAAAAATACTTTCCGTTTTTAATCTTAAGAGCTTTATTTTGATACCATACAATCTTTTTTTTTTGCAACGACA
The DNA here is from genome assembly GCA_963971575.1 of Liopterus haemorrhoidalis. Taxonomy (NCBI): domain Eukaryota; kingdom Metazoa; phylum Arthropoda; class Insecta; order Coleoptera; family Dytiscidae; genus Liopterus; species Liopterus haemorrhoidalis. The sequence goes on along the minus strand of OZ020611.1, from coordinate 175,583,585 downwards.
CTTCAAAATTGATATTTTCGAAAAACTAATCTGATCGAAAATTTCTGTTGAAATTTTTCGGTTCCCATCAATATCCATTATTGAGATTTTTTAAAGATTTTTTTCAACCCCTCTAGGAAAAGGGTGGGGATTTATTGATTAATAAATTGAAAAAGTTGACCTTCAGTTTATTGATGTGTTTATAGATAGTGTTCAAATTTCATCAATAAATTGACCAATTTATTAGTGAAAAGAATTGATCAATTTATTTTGAAAATAGAACAAGTTCTACATTTCATAATTTTTTTTAGAGAATTCTAGATAAATCTGTTATTGCAAACAGTATAGCTGTAGCATAAACAAAAAATGTATAGGTTATGCGTTTCATTTTTACATGGGATAGTTCCGTTTAGAACCGCAAATAGTCTATCCACCATCTTGTAGGTTTTTTATTTCGTTTTTGTTTTTTGAAATAAAATAATTAACTACCATTAAGGCGTAGGATTTCAAATCGTTATTTTTCAGTTTTTGTAAAAAAATTTAAATATTTTCGTTTTTAAAAATATGCAACAAATAAGGCGCGCACTCAGGTTTTTTTCTTGGGCAGGGATAAAATTGTTTTACAGAGGCAGGGATCGACCGGGAGGGACCTACATTTTTATCGGGAAAATACTGACCAGACCAGCTCCTTCTAACACGGCTTGCGCATCTCTCTATAAAAAGTACCAAATACCATAAAGGACTTTACCTTCAAAACTCAAGTGATGACCAAAAAAAGGGTCCTCACCTCTAAACCACAAGTGATTACCAAAACAAAACTGTCCTCGCTTCCAAAGTACAAGTGATTACAACGCGCGCCTACAACAAATTGATTGTGTAGTAACTTTTTGTATTAAATTTTTACAGTTGTTAATGTAAAAGTTTTCAAAAAAGTTTAAATAAACTTGTGTAAAGTGCTCGTTTTATTTCCAAGGTTAACAATTAATATATCAGTTAATTGATACAAAAAAAATGATCAATTTATTGGTCTATAAATAACTATGTAAAACTGACATCGTTCTGTATAAGAAACTTATAATCTGTGGGGAATATACGTACCGTTAAAACAAACCCGCTTCTAAATATCAAACCGCAAACAACTTATCCTACTCCTAAAATCATATAATCTTAAAATTTCCATAACTAACCCAAAATGAAATATTCAAATTAAACAAACCCCGAAGACATCCCAATAGGTCGATCAATCATTAAAGCGATCCAGCATGAATTAACTGCTGGAGGCGAACCTCGCTGAGGACATTGTCTTACAGTCGTCATCAATTATCCGCGGACCTCCCGAACAGTCCTGCCTGCCCTCCTACAGGCCTGCCAGGATAACACAAGACCCACGGGTGGAATTATAGATTCACAACAAGGAGCCGGCCTTGACATGATTACACAGGATTCGGATATTTGTGTACACAATTCAAGAGATAGTGCTTCCCGAGTAGTTTATAGGTTTAAGGGATTGAAAACACATTTGATGTACTTTACGCTTTTTTTAGATTGGAATAGTTGGTCCAAATTCATGGCTTAGAATAATTTTATGTGTGTAATGAAAGTACTTTTTCCGGACTATTTCTTTATTTTCTAGCTTCATTGCTATACGAGATACTCGGCTAATTTCGTGATATTAAGGACTATTTTCAATGTGACATAATTAAACTGAAAAGAAAAAGAAAAATGTTTATATTATGGAACAGGTAAAATCTCCATCTGATAAACTATAAATTGTAATTTATTTACTAATTTAGTAACTAATTTTTAGCGTCAAGTCGACTTTGATGCTAATTTGAAGGTCGTAAATTTCATAATAATCAGGATAATTCCGTGATAGTCTTAGTATAATACCGTAATAATGCGTTTAATATTGTGTTAACAGTCAATTGTACAGTATAATTAATAATTACAATAAGGTTAATTACGGTAAATATATATTTTTGAACATTGTTGTTTTTATAATTATTACTAGGAGAAAAGCCCGTCATACGACGGGGTAAAAGTAATCACCAAATTAAAAATAAACTGTCGGTACAATATTAGAACAGTGGTGGCGTTTATTAGTCGTAACAACATAATTATTGCCCCTACTTTTAAGTTTAATTTGTGAGGTGACAACCCTAAGGGGTAAGACAATTCAAAAATACTCCTGTTTTTTGCTCCTGAGGCGTCCTCAATCGAATGAATGCAGCTAAGATATGTTGCAGACTCGCACTTCAAAAGGTTTAGAACCTCTTCGTTTATGCTTGTAGCATCTTCAACTCGGGTGCAAAGGATGGCTGTATTGGAATAGTTAAGGACATCGCTGGCAGTCAAACTGCTTCCAAATGTAGCCGTCACTATTGATTAATTGATGATGAGCTTATCTGGAGTTTCAATGATATCCTCTCCTAGATACTCAGGGCTCATAGGCGGCAGCCTACTCTACCTATTAGGTAATCAGGCACTGGTGAAAAAGTTTTTAGACACATTTTGGGCAAAAATCTCGTAAAAATATTTTATGCAAAAATAAAATGTTGGTTGTTAATCTTCGTGTCAATAGCTTTCATTTGATACCCCACTCATAGTTTTATATGATATACCAGTGATTCTTAACCCGTTTTAGATAACGGCACTCTAATGTAAAATATGAAAAATGAAAGGCGCCTTACCTCTCATTTCTCTGTATGACAGCCCTATTAATTCTACGGAGTTCGCCGTTCATATAACATCAAAAGTTCAAAGCAGGGTGCGGCGACACTCTGGTTGAAAGCCACTGGTGCAGGCAGATAGTCATACGAAACTCTAAAAACCGGTTTGCGTTTGTCAATAAAAAATACCCCAACAAAAGTAAAAAATGATTTTAAAATTTTAAGTTAATATTCTGGTGCCGATTTCGGAGTAGATAATCAAAATTTTGGAAAACTAATAACAAGATCGTGTTTAGGAGTCTCGGACACCCGCAGGTATTGAATTTCAACGCAATTGAACAAACTTCATTTTTTATCCCATTAAGATAACATGGGAACTTTTTTGGGTCACAGGCTCGGCCCCTTTTTAATTTTCTAGGTTTAGGATTTTTCTCATCTTAAGAATGTTCCCAGGAAACCGCATGCCAAATTTCAACTTTCTAGGTCACCGGGAAGTATGCAAAAAACCTCTGGAAGTACATCTGATAGACGCCCCAGCGATTTTATATAGATATTTATAATTGTTAGTGTTAAGACGCATTTTAGCTCTCAACTAAATTTAATATGTCTTCATAGGCCAAGTTTTTAAATGTAAAATTTCATTCAATCGCCAACGATAATGGTTAGGCTACGTTTTAAAACTGATGAAAAATAATTATACAAAATAATTTAAAAATAATTTTACGAAATTATCTCATTAAAAATTCAACAAATTATTACTAAGTTTTGTTACATTTCAAGACAGTGTTTTGTTTGGACAATTGTACCACAATCATATTCACAATTTTAAGGAAGCGATATAGGTACACATAATATTTAATTAAACACAGAATATATTTGTTGCTTGATATGAATGTTTTCGGCATATTTCTTAGATAGGCTTTTACTGGCAACGGACAGACAAACAGGATAAAGTTATAAGGGTTTTTTGGTTAAACCTTCAACGTTTTGAAGGTTTAACCAAAAAAAACCTTATAACTATATAACTTTATCCTGTCTGTCTGTCTGTTCAGAAATTGTAGACAAACGGCTGAACGAAAGAAAGTTGAAATTGGCATACTTATACAACACTTTATTCCACATATACGACAACTATGAGTTCAAAAATACACGTCCAGAAAAACAAACATATACTATTTAATAAAAAAAAAAAATAGTATTTTTTAAAAATTTTGCAACCTCTTAACACGTGGATAAAAGGAAAATTTTTATTTTTGAATAATCAATTTTTTTATGGGATTTTCGCCAAAAACGTATCAAAAAAATTTGTCCTCCATGCTATTGCCTAGAGGGGTTCATATAAAAATCTGAAATAATTCTTAATAAATACGAGGGCATATTGAAAACTAATGCCTCCATGGCTATAACTTTATTAGTAATTGATATATGGTTTACAAATAAATGTGAAATGATAGTATAAACTGTCCTCTACGCACAGATATATTCACTTTTCCACATAATCGCCATTAACAATAATACATTTACGCCAACGTAGTACGAGTTTTTCAAGTCCGTCACGGAAAAAGTCTGAAGACTTCCCACAGCAGCATTTCCGCACCTCTGCATCCGAAGAGAAACGCTTGCCCTTGAGATGTTCCTTAAGTTTTAATATCATTAATTTAGAATTTATTGGTCTTAGTTACATTGACTATTAACCAGATAAGTATACAAATTCATTAAGCTTTGGAAAGAGGAAAAAGTCACAAGGCGCAAGAACTGGGCTTGTATAAGGTGAATGAGGTAAAACGTCATGAAACCTAAGCTTCTTCAGTGCTCCGTGCGTTTTCTGACTTGTGTGAGGCCTGTGACTTTCACAGTCCTTACCCACTTCCTAGCAGTACTCACATCAACACACGCCTCACGGTAGACGGCACTTAACCTTCGATGGATATCAATGGGCGCTACACCCTCCGCAGTAAGAAATTCAATGACAGCTCGTTGTTTTAACCGCACATCCATGTCGGCGGCCATGTTTAGAACTGTCATGCGCAAACGCGATGTTGCTGAGAATCTCCGCTAGGAGGACTTATGTACAGATACTTACTGATAAGGTAAATGGCAAACCACTTTTGGCCACGGTCTGGCCCGTCGTTATAAAAGTTATGGCCATGGAAGCATTAGTTTTCAGTTCAATATGCCCCCGTACATTAATGGGAACCGCAACACTTTTTGACCAGATTAGTTTATCAAAAAAATATTGCATTTTTTATGTCGTTGAAATAAATATATATATAACTTAATGTTGTTATCAGAAGAAAGCTTGTAAGACGTAAGACTTAAGATGATTCTGGAACGAAAAGTAGTTTTTTAATTTATTTTAATACAATTTTTGCCAAATATGTGCTTGAAATCCCAGAGTGGTTAATCTGAAAATATGAGTAAATTCTGAGTAATGCACATTAATATGAACCAGAATAGTACAACAAGAATTTCTGATCAGATTTTTGGAAGATATCAAGATATCACAGACTAATAATGTTATGATTTTTTTGTATTTATGGCTAAGTTAGTTTAATGGTTGGTTTATATACGGAACAAGAATAAGGAATAGGAAATAAGAATAGTACACAAGAATAAAAAATATTAAACCGTTTATATAGGACATAACATTTCGTCGCTGCGCCTGCGTACTTTCGTTAGCCTGTGTTTAACGTTTGTCACTTGACAGGTTCTTAAAACTTACAAGAATAATAAATAAAAATAATAAATACATTTTATTGTTGTTTACAACCCTCTGATCACAACTGAAAAACATCTGTTGAACAAACTTTATTACGGCAGACATTTTTATTGCTGTACGCAGGCTTATCGTGTCTTATTCCTGAAATAAGAATAATATGTTGAAAGTTACCAACTATTCTTATGTTTAAGTTAAATTTCATTCCTATATAAACCGATATACGGCGCAGCCATGTTTTAACATCTTGTGTACTATTCTTATTTTTTATTTCTTATTCTTGTTCCGTATATAAACCAAGCATAAGTCTTCCTTTGAAATTAAAAATATAATAAAACATTATTAACAGCTCAGAATCGATTATGTCCGGGAGCTACAATACTACGTTATGTATTGCAAGTTGGTGCTAGGCCTTAGAACTGAAAAGCAGTTACAAGATAGTAGTGATTAAAAGCGATTTAAAAGGTTAAAACTATATTGTGGTTGTAGGGTCCGTAAGAAATGTGTTTTAATTTAATATAACTTCTTCATTCAACGGTAATTTGAATTTCTACCGTTTCAAACTTCCGGATTGTATTATTAATGATTTCCAAATATTTTCCTAACAAATCCTGCCAAACTATGGCTTACAGGATGTAATAAAAAATAAATTATGTTCCTTTCTACTTGCATATTTATATAAAGTTTAGTAAAAGGTTATTTTGACAAGCAGCCTGTAGAATTTGTCAAAGTTTTCTTAAGCCGTAGATCCATTTATCAACATATATACCTGCCTAAACATTTTTCATACATTTTATATTCCTATTTCATATATGACAGCTACTGCCATACTCAATCACATGGGACACGTTACGCGATATATTTCTTATCAATAGTGTTAGGACGTAATTAGGTTCTGAACTAAATTTAATACATCTTCATTAGCGCAGTTTTTAAGTGTAAAATTTGGCATCTTTTAAATTAATTTTTATCATTGTTTTCAAAAAAATAAACAAATAAATAAATTAATTTCAATCAACGGCGGCGAAAGGCAGGGGCGAGAGAGGCACAGGCCCAGGGCGCCACGCTGTGAGGGGCGCCAAAACAAGCTCTCAAGTATACACATCCTCAGTAGCGTATCCAGAAATTTATGTAGGGAGGTTGCAAAAGATGATTTCACTTTTTTTGTTTGGAACAAAAATAATATGATATTTTACTTCTATAGTAATATATGTACTTGTTAGCTGCCCCGCCCGGTTTCGCTCGGGGACAGTTCGTTATTATTGACCTACATTTTTTTGGAACTTACAACATACTTACTCGTAATTAACTAATTAGGTAACTAGATGACAGGATAGTGGACAATACTGTAAACAAGTGAAAGGCCGGGATTAAACTGAACAGTATTACGTATCAAGGAGCCTCTTTAAAAACAATGTTTTGTAGTTGTATTATTAGGCGCTAGCAGGTAAAAGTTGTTGCTTGCCACGCGAACGCGCTACATAGAATTACCCTTTCGAGAAGCATAGACTCCGCAAAACAACGTCAGTTATCTTCAGGGGGTCACACTGCGACTTCTGAATAGTGGATGAATCGTGTAAAGTCTATTTCACGATAAGTTGAAGTGATTATTTACTTATGGTCCTAAACACAGTGGGTGGTAATAAAAAATAACTCTAATCCCTTGTTTGTACCCATAAACTAGCCAGAGATGTATCAGGTATAAATTACATTACACCATGTAATGACACAATTGTAACAAGAAATAAACATAAGATTTCTTCAAAATAAACTTTATTTTTATTATAAATACAATTAATTTATAGAACTTATAATTAAATTTAAAACATTACAATTAGTATTTAAAACATGACAATAAAATAAATTTTAAATTAAATAATGTTTAAGATAAAAAAAAATCTTACAAGTCCAAATCATTCTCTGAATCAGTCTCTAAATTAATGATTATAGTACGTTCTATTTGAATATAACTGTCCTCAGTTTTAATAACATGATTTACACAATTTTTCCAACTATCTACAGCGATATTTTCCACTTCTTTTTTTATAAGTTCTATCACAGTGCCGTTTAAAGTGGGAGAAACATTATTCCGTTTTATTCTCGCCTTTAACTGACTTCACATTTGTTCAATAGGATTGAATATACAATAATACGGAGGTAGTCGTAAAACTGTGTGTCCTTTGCATTGAGCAATATTATCGCAAACATATTCTTTAGAAAAACTATAACTTTTTAATAATTTAATTAAACAATTTTTTTTATAACTTTCTTCAAAGTAAATATCATTTTTATATAAAAAGTCTTGGATTTCCTTCTTACTGTTTGCACTATTCGGTACTTTATTTAGTTGCCGACTATGGTAACTTGCATTGTCCATAACAATAACACTGTTAGCCGGTATATTCGGGAGTAATTTATTTTCGAACCAGTTTTCGAACATTTCCGCCGTGGTATCGTCATGGTAGTCGAGTCTAGAATCTTTGATATTTTTCGCAGAAAGCAATAGTGCATTCGGTTACCATCCAGTTTCAGAACCTGCATGAAGTATCGTAATACGTTTACCTTTATTAGACGGTGCTCTTGTTTGACATTTATTTGACGTATCCACTCAACCTTTTGAGTTTGTTTCATGTGTGTCGTACCAAGTTTCATCTAAATAAATTATTGATCTTTTATCTTCTCTGTATTTTTTAATGTTTTTTAAATAATTTTGTCTCAAAAGTTTTAATCTCCATAAGGAACTGCTTTTTATTCAAAGTTTTTAATTGAAACCCTACACTTTTAAGGGCACGCCATAAGGTCACCTTTGAACAATTAATTTCAGACTGGTCTTGGATTAATCTTTTGAGCAATATGTCCAATGTTGGCACATTTTGTTCGGTGTACATTTGGTAAATTTTTTGCCGTATTACATGTTTCTGGAAACCATCCAAACATTTTGATATGCCTGAATCCTTTCGTTTTCTTCTCCTATCAATGGATTTATTTAAAATATTCCATACTGTTGTCATCGCTACTTTCGTTGCCTTGCTTGTCTCTTCTAATGCCGCTTGTTTGTTTTTGCGGTTCCTTAAATATAAATACACATTGGCCACAATTTCTTTAGCTTCTACAGGTAAATATATGCAAGTTTTTTCCCGATTTTTTTTTTTTTATTGTATCTTGCTCTATATCATCATCTTCTATCATGGTCACATAGTCATCTGCTTCATTTGCTTGCACAGAAGTTAACTGTTCGTTCCAAGGACGCCACATTTTTCTAACACGTACTGAACTATTTAACACAAATCACAAGTTATCTGATGAAAATTCAAAGCGAAGTGAAAAGATATTTAAAACATCTGCAATTTATACCTGATACATCACTGATTAGTTTATTGGTGCAAACAAGGGATTAGTGTTATTTGTAATTACCACCCACTGTGTTTAGGACCATAAGTTGATAGTCACTTCAACTTATCGTGAAATAGACTATACCTACTTTGCCAGTGACAAAACGTATGTTGTCTCTGATAATTTCAAGAAAATGCGTTAAATATGAACGGAAAACATGAATTTCATTCCAACCGCGCGCACAAATTTCATTATAACTTTGACCAGATGATGTATGTAACTATACACAGAAAAAAAGAAAAGAAAATTCATGAAAATCGGATCAAAAGTTCAAATTTAAAAAATAATATTTCTTTATTTCTGTTGATATTGTTGTCTTTGAACAATTGTGGGGGGTGCACATGACCTCAATCCCCTGCTTCGGTACGTCAATGCATATTTTATTAAAAGGGCGCAGTTTGGCTGTTTTTTGCGCCCCGGGCGCCAAAACGGCTTGCGCCGGCTCTGTATTCAACAACCAGTGATAATGATGATGTTAATGACACGAAATTAATTAACTTATCTCATTCAAAATTTATCTCTGCGTAGTTTCAACCAATTAGTGAAGGTTTTTACTGTAATTTTGTAGACACAGTAACTGTCAATACTTGTTTGGACTGTTGTACCACAATCATATTCATAATTTTAAAGAAGCGGTATACACATAATTTTTAAATAAACATATAAGAATATATTTGCCGCTTGATTTGAATGTTTTTAACATATTTCTTAGAAAAACGTATCTTGTCCGTACACTACTTCGAGGATTATAATCAGGGCCTGGACATACTTGAAGTGATCAGAGATTTTAATGAGAATTACATAGGCGTAGGTGAGGATAGTATTAAAAACGTAAAAATATTTTACGTTTTGATGCCATAAATAAGTAATTTAAAAAATACTAATAAAAATTTTAATAATTTTAAATAATTTAATAACTTTTATTTCCCAATTCACGTTTAAAGAACTGCTACCCTACAATAAATGATACCCTATAGTAATATATTATTGAGGGCTCATTGAAACCCTTGGTTTGTTCTTATTTTTTCTTTATTTCTGTTTATTCTCTTCTGTTTGCTTTATTTATATGTGTTTATTTTTAGCTTGAAGACTGTTTAATAATTTTTTTTATTATATGTTATATTTTTATTCGAAACAGTTATCGTACTAGCATCATAAAGCCGCATTCAGAGCTCTTAAATCAATAGCTTATAGACTGTAGCATGTACTCTGTTGATTGTCACTAGCAAGTTTGTCATATGGTAAGACGTGAAACCGTTCAGACCTCTAAATTTAATACGTTATTCGTTGTGGATTGTGCATAATTTTTTAAACGTATAGCTTGTGAGTTGTTTTAATGAGACAGGCATATAATCACATTGGCTATCTCAGTCAATCAGAGACATCGTAGATATTGTATGCCATTACATAACTTCACAAAATGTCATCATTAACAAATCTTGCTCAAAATTACAAAGACGGACAGTAACTATGATCAATTTCGGTAATTAGGTTAGGTTTAGTTAATTAAAATCTAGAACAGCAGAATTATAAAAACGATGATAGATAGAAAACATTTTAAGAAGCCATGTGACTATTTGTAACCCACTAATTTATAACTGCCCTAAACGGTACGTAGAACGTTAAAACAATGCATAAAAACATAACGCACAACGTGAGAACGAACAGTTTACAACGTGTTAATTTAAAGAGCTCTGAATATGGTTTAAATCTCTTTAATAAAAATTATTTTATATTTAACTTATAACCTTCAAAATAGTATCCTTCCGCGGCTACACATCGCCACCAGCGTCTCTTTCACTTTTAAACACATTTTGTAGGCACTTTTTTGAATCGCATTTAGATCAGTTTCCGATTTTCTTTTTATTACTTCATTCATTTGAAATCGACGCTTTCTTAACGAACTCATCAATTTTAGGAATCCAAAAGTTACTTTGTTCTTAGCTACGTATGCCCGTTGAAAAAATCTTTTGTTTGAAGATGCTACTAAATTTACACCGCATCCACTTCTTCATTAAATCACTTAGCTGCCAAGAAGTAATGTTACTAATGTTTAAAATCCCATCCATCTTCTTCACAGATATTCGCTATTGCTCGGATGAGCTGGTAAATTTTTTTAATGTTCCCATGATTCACAGCAAGCAGAACGGGCAGCATGAGGCAAGTGTGATATGCGCTCACTTCCGTCCTGGAAGAATTTTCACAAATCAAAGACTTCTGCTTGATAAACACTCTTCTTCAAACTACTTTTGAAATTTCTGATGCATCTGTCTCTATCAAACCTTTATTGAAAAGAAACTTAATAAATACTCGTTATGCACGAATTTGAAACATCGTTAGACGCCATCGTTATCAAAACTGACAGTATTGATATAATAAATATGCAATTATTTACGGCATTAGCTAACATACCTACTATGATGAATAAAAAACCTCTTTGCAGGAGCACTTCAGAAAATGCTGGTCAATTTTGAACATCCCTCGTAATTTAATTCTTTTAATATTAATCCACCACAAAAAATCTTAAAGACTGTCCTATTTCCCCAATTTCACAATAACATTCTACCCTAGATCATCGATAGCATCGAACATAAAATAGCTTTTCAATACATCCTTTTTCATTTCAACGGTCGGCCCCCCTCGAGGTTTCTCATATATTATCCCCGGACTGGACAAGAATAGACCCGTGGACATTGTCCAGTCAACCATCCATCACGCCATTCAATTCTTTATCTTGCTGAATATGCCTTAATCTTTCTACATTTAACGATCGACAGATGCAAAGCAAGGTGTGACGTTTAAGAATTTTAGCAAGTAGAGTTGTTAAAAATTAGTTAGTATTGAAAAATTGAATGTTAAAATTTGACGTAGATGTGTTCAATTGTTGTTATTTCCCATAAGATGTTCTCATAGAAATAATAAGTACATATTTGTTGGTCTATGACAGGACAGTTGTATGTTTTGAAGCAAGTCTTTATAAGGAAGAATAGAGTATTCACTGCTTAAACCAGTTACAATGAAGTTTAGTGAAAAAGAAAAAAAAAAGATTAGCGATGCCAAAATATGGTTAGAGTAGACCCAGAGAAATATAATTACTTGTGAATAAAATTTATCAGCTGTTTGTTTCTTTATCTGATAAAATGTAACTTTTTTCTCTGCTTTAAATCAGAGCACTTAATATTAAAAATAAATGACAAATATTTTTAGGGAAATAAAATATTTACAATTCTCGTTTGAGAAGTTTATGTATCTTGAATATGATCTTCTAGTTTTTTGTTTTACATTTCTGTGATCTTTGTCGTTCATTTTTTCAGAAAAATTTACTCTTCATCATTTTGTTTAAAGGGATTTGTAGGTATGACCACCTCTTATAACGTCACTCATGTGTCTGTCAGTTTGTACGGTAGAAATTGTAGCTAAACGTCTTAAAGTAGAAATTTGGCATGCTTATACAACTTTTTGACCCACATATAGGAAAATTACTGAGAGTTCAAAAAACACATCTTGAGATAAATATAAAAAAATATATACTAAATAAATTTTTTTTTTTTTTAATTTTGATTTGCATGTTAAATGGAACCTCTTAATGCGTGGATCAACAAACAAATTTTTATCTTTGGAAAATCAATTTTTATTTTTATTGGATTTTTGCCATAAATTTGTCAAAAATCTTTTGTCCCCCACCCTATCTCCAAAAGAAATTGATCTAAAAATCTGAAAAAAATCTCTGTAATGAACATTGATGGGAACCGGAATAGTTCATCAGGAATTTTTGATCAGATAAGTTTTTCGAAAAATGTCGATTTTTTGTGTACTTGATAAAATAATAATAATAATAATTTATTGTATGGTATCAAAAGAAAGCTCTTAAGACTTAGATTAAGGAACGATAGATATTTATTTGAAATTCGTTTCTTTTAACACGAATTTAGCCAAAAATGTGCAAAAGTTCTTGTCCCGCACCCTTTTACCCAAAGAGGTTCAACTAAAAATCTGAAAAAATTATAGGTAATGTATATTGATCTGAGTCGGAAACGTAGGAGAGGAATTTTTGATCAGATTGTGTTTTTGAAAAATATGGCAGTTTTTGTGTTTTTGACAAAATTCATTACTTTTTTAATTCATGGTTAAATTAATGTTATGAATTTTTTGTATTTATAGCTAAGATAGTGCGTGTATTTTTTTGGAATTAAAAATATTTAAAAAATTATAAGTTGCGAACTGAGTTACTCACACTACCCTCTACACCAGGGGTATCAAACTCATTTCAAGCCCCAGGCCATTTTTCTAACAAGTTAAATTCACGCGAACCACATGATATGTATTTATATTATTACTCATTCTGTTTTGAAGGAAGCAAACAAATAACATTTAAATAATAATTATTTTTTTCCAGAATATTTTCTTTATCGAACAACATAACAAAAACTGGTCGAAATCAGCGTACTGGTACTGTACATAGCAGTTGCACCTATTGGGCTCAACAATGACCGATGGCCGCGCTGCGATCGCTGTAAATCAGCTGATCGAATCGAGTAATGTGAAAAATTTCTTTATTTGTTTACATGTTAAATCATCGATTTACAATGAATAATAAACAGCTATCCTAACTAAATTATTTTATTTTCTTAATTGCAACACCTTCTTCTGAGTGTGTAGTTGAAGGAGAATAGTTGTTAAACGCCGGTCATATTATACTATGCGGAATTTCGGAAAAAAATGATCAGCATGTTGACATGTTTACAAATAAGCAGTCTAATATCACCACCTCACAAAGTCACTGGAAAATTAAAATTAACTCAAGATAACCTGCCCTTGTAAAGCAGGAGCTTCATTCATTATTTAATTTATTTAAAAATACAAGTTTGTTAAATATTAATAAGTAAACAATATTGATGTAATCTGTAGCTCTGAAATGCTTTGAACACAACTTCATACTTTTTCTCACTTTTTTCCCGTATTTCTAACAGTTTTTCATGCTTTTTTCCTATTATCTCTTCCACAACAAATTTATTTACTATTTTCACAATTTGTTTTTCATTTGGAAAATAATGGAATGTTTCTATCACTTTCTTTTCTAGAGTCACAACCAAATACACAGCAATTTGTGTTATGACAACTCGTTGTAAGTCAAAGCAATACAAAAAATAGTAATAATTGCTATCAAAATTTAATATTACAAACAAACTGCAACACTAAAGTTTAAACGTGATACAAACATCACGAGATATTCACATGTAAACAATAAACAGTTACTCGTCTCATGAGTTCAGATTTGATCCGCTTGGCGTCAGTTCATAGCGCTGTTGAGCTCAATAGAAAAGTGCTATTTAAAACCTCTGCTTACGCGTATATTATTTGGGATCACGGGGAATCACCAATCCACCGACTATAGCACAGCCTTGGCTATCAGTTGAAACAGTTACTGGTTTTCCGACATTTGCCAAAGTCTTAACTCCGCGGCCCGAACATATTCTGTCACGAGGTATTTTCGTTCAAATAAATTTTTATATTACATAAGACATATAGAATAAAAATTTATTATAGTATAAGGCATTGTTGCGGGCCGCCAAAATGCAAGAATTGGGCCGCATGCAGCCCGCGGGCCGCCAGTTTGACACCCCTGCTCTACACTGTAAAATATTTCTTATTAATCTAATGAAGACTTGAATACGAAGCATACAAATGCAGAAAATTAAATGGACGGTCTTAGTTCTCAAATAACGAATAAAAGTGATTATCAAAGAAACTATTGATTTTGATTCGGAGTTAAGCACACTGAACCAAAATATTGCAACCGGAATTTTTGTTGTTTATTTTTCGAAAAAAGTTGTATTTTGGAATAAATATTTTTGAATATTAAATGGAAAATTGTAAACCCTAAATTATCACACGACAAATGCTTTTCATATACTATTCATTTTTACGCAATTAATTTTTAGGAAAATGTTAAAACATCTAAAAACATATCCCCTACAAATATAAACAAATATCTGCTCATTGAAATTTTTTTTTTTTTTTCAATTCTAAGTAGGGTATCAATTGAAAGTACGTGGATCAACGATAAATTGCAAAATAAATTATTTTGACGCATATTTTGCCAAAATTGTGAAAAAAAAAATTTTTGTCCCACACCCTGTAGTCCAGATGGTTTAAACTAAAAATCTGAAAAAATTCTATGTAATGTACATTTGTGTGAATCGGAATAGTACAACAGGAATTTTTGATCAGATTATGTTTTCGGAAAATAACGCATTTTTTGTGTTTTTTGCTTGACCACGTAAAATATTTAATATCTTATCTAACACACTGAACCAGTATGCTTTGATAGTGTAATGGCTAGCATGCTCGCGTTCTAGTTTGCAAACTAAAGTGCGCTCCGCTCTCCAGGCAATTTTATTTTTTCTGTATTTTTTTGCATTTTTATTTGGTTTAAATTATTTTTTTTAAATTGTAGTTATATTTGGGCAAATGTGGCATTTAATTTTTAAAAGCGTAAATTTAATAACCAGTGGAAATTGTTGAAATTGAATACACGATCATAGGCGCAATTTTCAAAATCTTAATGAACCTTGCTATATATAAAAAAAAAATACTGCACATATTTAGAAACCTAAATAATGGTATTAGGCATTCGAATTAAAATTAACAAAAAATTTTTTTAACATAACATTTGTTTTGGCATCCCAAATAAGCATCATTCACTTACTAAATGCCTGCGAAACCCTGAAATGTATGAAAATTCACACTTCACATCAATTTTTATTATTATTATTTTTTTTTATCGCATGACAATGAAAAGTTTTTAAAAAATAAGTTTTATTCACCTGTCTACGTTTAAAGAGCTGATACTTTACAATAAATCTCTTACCAGATACTTATGAAACCTGAAAATATGTAAAAATTTACACACATCAATTTTTATATTATTGATTCGAAACTTTTAGAGCTTTGTTAAATAAGGTGTGTCTACAATGTATTTTACGTTTTTAACATTATTTTAAATCATATTCAGGTCACCCAAAATCTCATCCCCATAAAAGTGGTATCATAAACCGAAATAATTATTCGAGTGTTAAATAATAATTGGAAAATAATTAAATATATCAGTATATTTGAGTTAACAATTATTATATGTATATTGTTCGATCTACACTTTTATTAAGACTAATTTAAAAAATTGGGGTAAAATAATTTCGTCCCTAAAGTAAGCAGAGACAAAACATTATATTCATTATTACTGCATACAGTAAAATTTATCTTCTATATAACTACCATTATTTTTAACCGCAAAATAATTTATGGGCCATTCCAGCAACAATAACCAAGTGTAAATCTTTGTTTATATATCTCGAAATTAAAACCAAAAACAGTATTTTTATAAATAAAAAGGCACACAATAGATCCATTTCGAATAGGGTTTTAAAAGCAGTAGACCCAAAAGAATAGTCATTCATCATGACAACAAAATAAGGAAATTTAGCTGGATGAAAGAAACGGATTGTATTGTAGGGTTCGTTCTTGAAAGAAGGGTGTCTTCAGTTGTACCAGACTCGGTCACCTGGAAATGCATTGTGGTTAAAAGCCTGGTGTTTGATATTTTTTGCTGGATAATTTTTTGAATGTAATAGATATTGATCTATAATTCACTGAGCCTGTTAAACCTGCTTGTGAAAACAAATAGAAATTTTATGGTTCTGAGAATTAATATTTGTGATAACTTGTTTTGGAAAATCTGAAAATGTTTTTTGAAGCATGTAATTTCTGACCGATATAATAATGCAGGTTATAGCCTTATATTTTTTCTGATGATACTAAATTAAAGATCAATTTTTAAGGTTTCATAACTACAACTCGATCCAAATTATTTTCGAACTGTCACTCATGTCACTGTCTCTTGAACTGTCACTGTCACTGTCACTGCTAGAAATTGTGGTTATGTGTATATAGATATTTGACCTTCATATTGAAAAACTCTTTGAAGAAACACAGTGGGGAATATACGGGTGTATCAAAACAGAGAGAACACGATTTTTCGCGAAAACGCGACGTATGAGCTGGTTAAGAAAAAAATTTTTTTGACTAAAGTTTACACCAAGGATCGTATAGTAGTACTGAAATTTTCTGGTACAAACTGAATGTACAGAATATCAGGGGCCAAATTTTATTTTTTGAATGGGAACGTTTGTTGCATTGAATATGTTTGGACAAAACTTTTAAAACGAAATAACATTTACTTAAATTTTTTACCAACCACCAACATATATAAGGGAGGTATATGCAGCACCATGCTTACAATATTTATCTGACTGACTGGAGAACTGGGTAGCTATAGCTGGGTCTTGACGCAAGCGCCTCTTGTAATTAAGTACGCTTGTATATCTTTAGATAGAGGCACGTGGATTATTCTTTAATGATACCGAAAGTTATGATTTTTAATATATACTCATAAATTGTTATTTTGATTAGATGAGTTACGTCCGTAAGTTAGTAATTATAGTTGAAGGTAATGGGATTCAGACCAGTCAGAAAATAAAAACAAATTTATTAACTTCGCTAACGTTTCGATTTAATTTAAATCTTCATCAGAGCTACAAAGATATATAGAAATATAAAATTATTAAACTGGTAAGTTTACATGTATAAAATTATGATGGTGTTCAAATTTAACAAGTCAAGTAGTTAAAATAAGCTTTACAAAATTGTCGGAATTTAAAATAGAACATAAAATAATTATTAAATAATAAAAACATATCAAATATGAGTTAAAGAATAAAAAACAATGTTAAATTTACATTACCTTAGTTAATAGTCACGATATAAAATAACAATTTTTAAAATTTTTAAAATAACAATATTTTTTTCTATGTTAAATAGTACACACGTGTATATCTAGTCTCTCCGTACAGTGGAAAATTTGATAGTTCAGTTCGCGAGTGCTATTGTGAATTTGGTATCATCCGAACCACTAAATTATTGTCTACAGGACTATTAGAGTGTTGTAAACCAGGTCAGTTTTAAAATATATAATTTCATTAAATAACTGAAATTTGTCTACATCAAATATAAAATTAAAGTGTCATTCTTATCAGTGTACCTGTCAAAACTCAGGTGATCGCAGTGACGTCACCTATAAAGTCGCCTGTTTGTACTTCTGAAATATCAGGTCATTGACATTTTAATCCCTCCGTATTTGACAAACAATATTAAACATGGGAAAGGAAGAATGCAATTTTTGTAAAGCAGTCGTTTCCCGCACTAATGTGGGATTTACGTGCAGTGGTCCCTGCAAACGTAAATTCCACCCACAGTGTGGAGGAGTTCCCGAAGCGTTACTGGAGTTTAGAGAACATAATAATGTTTCCATTCTATGCTCCCGATGCCTGCGTCCTAAGACATCGCTACCTACTGTGTCCGCTTCCGGAAATAACGATTTGCTGAACGATGTTCTGGTGAAATTAAGCATCATGCAGGCTGATATTTCATCAATAAAAAATCAACAAGCTACTTTCACCAAATCCGTGCAGCACTTTAGTGATAAAATTGATGATTTTGGAGCAGAAATGGCCAACTTTAAAACGTCCATAAAATGTGTGGATGCAATGAAAGAAGATTTTGAAATGCTAAAACGGGAAAACAACGCTTTGAGAGGCGAGATGGAGAAACTTCAACAGTACTCTCGCCGGGAAAATGTTGAAATAACAGGGATAGACGAGTCAAAGAATGAATGTATTCCCACTATCCTGGCAACTATTGGCTCGCACGTAGGATGCGCTGTTGGTCCCTCGGATTTAATCGCGTATCACCGTGTCGCCCACCAATCGTCAACCAACAAGTACCCGAGAGCAATTATTGCCAAATTTGCCCAAAGAACGAAGAAGGACGCATTTATTGGCGCATCCCGTCGTCGTAAAGGCTTCTCTGGTGCTGACTTGGACTTGAACGCTTCTGTTACCCCTATCTATGTCAACGATCACCTGACCTCCTATAACAAAGGACTTTTGAGAAAGGTACGCGATGTTTGTAGGGAAAAAGGGTACAAATACGTTTGGGTCAGAGACTGTCGCATCCTGGTACGTAAATCTGACTCTTCGAATGTTCTGCAAATTAATACCTACGATGATGTAAACAGAATAAATTAAGTAGCTGATTTAATTAATTATCCTTTCTACTCAATAATCGTTAAGATGGCTCTTTCAGTTTTTTATCAAAACGTTAATGGTCTGCGAACCAAAACTAATCAGTTTTATGCAGCTACTACAGGGCTCCCGGCTGATATAATTTGTTTGACTGAAACATTTTTAAAAGACTCAATTTCCGATAGTGAATTATTTGACAGTCACATTTATTCTGTTTATCGTCGTGATCGTGACTCTGTCCTGTGCAAAGGTGATGGCGGAGGTGTACTTATAGCTGTATCTAGTGCTGTGCGATCTTATATACGCCCCTGGCGGTGTGACGGAATCTGCGAGGACCTTTGGGTAACTGTCGAATACAGGAACAATATTTTCCATATTTGTTGTGTGTACATACCTCCATATGCTACTATTAATAATCGACTTGCGTATTTCAACAAATTGTCTTCCGTTATCCAAGATCATTCTCGTGATACTTTTTTGATTGTAGGCGATTTTAACCTCCTTAATATCATCTGGAACCCCATACCTTTCGCGCCGTACCTTATTAATACAGGTTTTGTCGATAACCTGAGTAGACAATTTGCTGAATTTTCTGCTTTGCTCGAGTTGTACCAATTCAATCACATTATTAATAGTAGTAACAAGGTTCTAGATCTAGTATTATGCAATAACGACTCTGTAATTATTGTTAAAAAGTGTTATACTCCTTTAGTTTCAGAGGATAGGCATCACCCTGCCATTGATATTTCTTTAATCATAAAAGAAGCAGTGCCTATCTCTATAACTCCTTATAATAAAAAAATGTATCACGCTGCCAATTACGATCTGGTTAATAGTCAAATCGATGAAATTGATTGGAAACAAGAGCTACGTTTTGACGTGAATACAAATGTGAATATTTTTTATAAAAAGTTAACTAAAATCATAGATATTAATGTTCCAACCCGAGTTATAAAGAGGGGCAAGCTTCCTGTGTGGATCTCCTCTGTTTCTAGAAGGGTACTGACAGAAAAAGAAAAATATCACAGAAAATGGAAAAAATATAAACTAGACCATGATTATATATCCTTTTCTATTTTACGAAAGCGTACCAAAGCCCTTTTAAAATCCGACTACAAGAACTATATAAAGCGTACTGAAGATTCACTTAACACTGATATTAAGCCCTTTTGGAACTTCATTAACAGTAAGAAAAAAACCTGCAGAATTCCAGCAATCATGAAACTAAATAACAACGAGGCTTCTGATACTCAGTCAGTATGCAATATTTTTTCAGAATATTTTACTTCGGTTTTTGAACCAATCACACCTGTTACTAACACTAATACTACCATTTTTTGCAATAATAGTGCCTTTTTAGTAGATCACATATCTGAAGAAGATATAACCAATCAAATCACTAAATTGGACGTTAAAAAGAGTGCTGGTCCAGATGGAATACCTTCATTATTTATTAAAAATTGTATTAGTTCTATTGTTGACCCTTTAATTATTATATTTAATACTTCCCTAAAAAAAGGTGTTTTTCCGAACGTATGGAAAGTTGCTCAGGTAACTCCCGTATTTAAAAATGGTTCCAAATTCAACGTTGAAAACTACAGACCTATCTCTTTATTGTCAATATTCGCAAAAATCTTTGAAGCCTGTGTAGTTGAAAAATTATTTTTTATGATTCAACAATCTATTCCCTGTGAACAGCACGGATTTTTTAAGGGTAGATCGGTCTTGACTAATATGGTGCCTTTTGTTCAATATTTAAGCGAGTCTGTTGATCTTCGGCAACAGGTCACTACAATATACACTGATTTCTCTAAAGCATTTGACAAAGTTCATCATCCAACATTACTACTCAAACTAGAGAAGTTTGGAATAAGTGGCGATCTGTTGCGGTGGATTGAGTCATACATTTTCAATCGCACTCAATTTGTTGTCGTAAATAATTTTAAGTCTCCCACAGTTCATGTCACTTCAGGTGTGCCACAGGGTTCCCATTTAGGGCCTCTGTTATTTTCGATATTTATTAGTGACATCGGTACATGTTTTAAATATTCGAAACATTTATTATATGCTGACGACTTAAAGTTATTTAAATGTATTACAAAGATTGAACATTGTTTAGAACTCCAAGATGACTTGAACAGGCTTTTTGACTACTGTACTATTAACAAACTAACATTGAATCCAATAAAGTGCAAGGTAATGACTTTCACAAGAATCTTTAATCCCCTTAAACACAACTTCACTTTAAATGGTTTGCCTCTGCAACAGGTATCAGAAATCAAGGACCTTGGAATCATCTTGGATTCTAAATTAACTTTTGATCAACATGTCCACTTTATTGTGAAGAAATCTCTCAGGAACTTGGGCTTTATTTTCAGAGCCACAAGCGAGTTTTCCAATCATCGGGCGCTTATTTTTCTATTCAATAGTTTAGTGAGAAGCACACTAGAATATGCTACCCCGATTTGGAATCCTCGATATAATATATATATTGACCAAATTGAAAAAGTTCAAGAGAAATTTATTGATAAATTAAATTATAGGTTTAACAGACAATTGCATTTCCGCTCATACGATGAAAATTTAAAATTCTACAAGATGCAAAGTCTGCGTGACAGAAGAACTATCCATGATCTAGCTTTTTTATATAGAATATTAAATAATGAACTAAATTCTATCAATTTAATAACCTACTTTGAATTTAATTGTTATCCCTATGTTTTAAGAAACCGTATGCTGTTGAACAACCATCGTTACAACAGTAATCTGGGCATAAATTCTCCAATCGCTAGAATATCAACTTCTTTTAATAGAGTCAACCCAGATCTGGACATTTTTTCCTGTTCGCTACATTATTTTAAAAAACATTGTCTAGATAATTGATTCAATTTATTTGTACACTTATTTTTTTTTTTTTTTTTTTTTAATTAGGTAATTATTGTATATATGTGTATGTACCTATATTTTTGTACTGTTTATATTCTGTATTATTTGTGTTAACCTGTAATTGGAACCATCTACTAAGATGGTTCTGTTGGTTAACCTACTTTAATAAATAAAAAAATAAATAAATAAAATTAATAGAGAAAACATCATATTGTCCGGTTATTGAACTCAGAGATAAGCATATGAATAAGCCACGTATGAATTTGAAAAAGGGTTTGAGATGGTTGAAACAAGTAAGTAACGCTATCTATTAATAAATTAGAATTTGATTATTAGGTGAAATATGTTAGATTTAGAATTTTTTAATATATTACAATAGATGGCGCTTATATTATCACAGTCGGTTTTAAAATTAACTAATTTAGGGTTCTGAATTATATGTATGCTCTCAGTAATCAACCTTTTACTGAGATTGTCTACTTTATCTAAGATTTTAGTTTGTTCAAAATTAAAATTGTGGTTAGTGGTGAAGAAATGGGTACTGAGTGCCGTGTTTTCTTTTTTATTTTTAAATTTATCCTGACAGCTATTTTTATGTTGATATACTCGGTTGTTGATATACTCGGTCTGTCCAACATAACCTAAATCACATCCTCCACAAGGAATGTGATAGACTACTGACGACATTTTATTAAATTCAGTAGGTTGTTTAATTTTTGAGTGGAGTTGATTAATAGTTTTAAGATTATAGAAAGCTAATTTTATATTATAGGGTTTAAAAAGTTTAGCAATTTTAAATGAAATATTTTTGATATGTGGAAATTTTAAATACGAACAATCAGTGTTGATATCTGGAAGTGAATTATTATTGGTGGGATTATTGGGATTGTTATAAAAAATTCTATTAATGATATTTCTAGGGTAGTTATGAATAATTAGATTGTCAGTGGCTTTTTTTAAATTTTCCCTATGGAATTTAGGGTCACTCAAACTGAGTATTTTATGTTTACATGATTTTATAATGGCAATTTTTTGTTTATATGGATGTTCTGATAAGAAATTTAAAGTACGTCCTGAACTTGAGGGTTTAGTATATATGTATACTTACCAATTTAATAATTTTATATTTCTATATATCTTTGTAGCTCTGATGAAGATTTAAATTAAATCGAAACGTTAGCGAAGTTAATAAATTTGTTTTTATTTTCTGACTGGTCCGAATCCCATTACCTTCAACTATAAATAAATTGTTATCACTTACTAAATATCTACAAAACCCTGAAAAGTGTGAAAATCAGCCTTCACATCATTTTTACCGACCGCCAACATATATAAGGGAGGTATTTTGATCATACCGATTTTGATATTTCGAGATTTCGATGGATCTCCACGAATTGAGGTCCCTACATAACGTTTTGACTATTTCTAGCATGATGTCTGTCGGTCTGTCTGTCTGTCTGTCTGTCTGTCGGTCCGTATACACGTGCAGAGCAAATTCGGCTAAAAGGATTTTTATCAAACTTCATATTTAAGCTTTTGACATCAATGGCACAAGTTGATCGACTTTTGGTAAAAATCGGTTAGTTAGAAATGGGAGTTTACTCGAGTCTGTTTTAAGATTTTTGCGAATATTTCAAAAGAAACAATATTTCAACAGAAAGATATTTCGAAAGAATTTATTTAACAAAAATTGCTTTAAAAGCAATAACTAGAAACTTTTATTTGACATATTTTTTGATAAATTAGCATAAATTAAATAAGTAGTTTGTGATGGCTGATTTTTTTAATATTTTTTACGGTTTACAAAAAAATGTATCCTCTATAACGACGAAAAGTAAAGAAATGTGTTCAAAGTACCTTCCATTTTGGTATAAACATCTTTACTGTTGATATGTACCTCGGAACAAAGTATAAAAATATTTCACTTTTAAGTATTTTCAATTTGTATTTTCAAGTAGATACGACATGAAAGTGAAATAATTTATCTGTATTGTGCTCCGAACTACAAGTAACTCAAGACTAAGGGTGTGGAAGTGTTTAAATCAAAATAGAAGACACTTTGAACACTTAAAATACGTAAATAAAAATACTTTGTATTCAAGTAGTTATAGAGAATATGGTTTTTCGTAAACCGTAAACGATATTAAAAAAATGTTTAAGTAAAAGTTGTTTCATTTCAAAGGCTCTATCCAAAGATATTCGACATTACATACGTTCCCATTTAAAAAATCAAAGTAGTCCTTGATATCCTGTACTTCCGGTTTGGTTCGGAGAATTTCAATAATACCATTTGATTCTGTAGGTAAGCTTTGGTCATCAAAATTGTGTTCTTCAACTTGCTCACACTTCCCGAATCGTGTTTCTTCTATATTGATGCACTCTGTATATACTCTTTTTTTAAATTTTGAATAATAGGATCGCAACGATTTGGCAAATACTTAATTATTATGATTTTGAGTGGTATAATTTTGGAAGCTCGTACCGATTTAGCGGTTTTAAGAAACGGTTTGGTAACTGCTGATCTGTATATTGTTTATATTCTTTAATTCGAAGTTATTCTTTGCTGCTAGTATCACTCCTGAATTTATATTGTAGCCCGATAGTGCTACATCACTAAAGTAGTAAGATCATTTTTTGCTATCAACGAAAATATAAAGGTAATGAACTGGCCAACTAACAGTCCGGATTTAAATCCTATTGGATACCTCTGGCATTACATGGGCAAGCAACATTTAGATCATGGGTCACTAAATGATTTGAACGCTTAGCTATTATACTTATAGAAGAATTGCAGTTAATACCCCAATAATTAATAAGAAATTTGGTCGAAAGTCTTCCTAGAAGAATATAAGAGATTATTAAAGCCAGAGAAGCAGATACACATTACTAATTTACAATATAAAATAAAAATAAAAAAATCAATTCTAATTGATAAAATAGTTCAAAACATTCTTTTTGATAATTAAATAAATTTATATGGATTGTGTTAGGCGCAAATAACCGAAATTACTGTGTGACAACATTTTTAACTAACTAACTAACTAACCAATTAAATAGATTTACCGCTATTTAATGCTCAATATCATAGTGTCCCCTATTTCTTGTAAAATGTCCTAGAAAATATTTTATAATTTGATGTACCAATAAAATAATAGTATTTTTTTTAAATTTGCATTCATGAGAAGTTATTATGAACTGAATTGAATGACTCGTCGCTTCGCGTTTCGTTTTTTAACCTCAACACGTGTGCCAAAATCATGCCTAATGAAACTTGTGTTTAATATACTATTATTTAACAAGCATATAATGGAGGCTATATTGCATTAGGACGAAGTTTCCTCCGACATCCGAGTGTAATATAGTTATTATTTGCGAGTCAAATACAATATTTTAACTAGAACTATATAGTTTTATCATTAAAAAATTAGAAAAATTTAATTGAAAAACATGGATATTCTGAACGTCTATTGTTAAACTTCAGAACCTACGTCATCAAGATGGTTACTGAACAATCAGCTAATTGTAAATTACAACAATATTTCATATATTATTGTTTATGTTTTTTTACCTTCCGAAATTGTGCAGTCAGCTCTGGGGTTGACTCACTCTCAAGTATTTAATACCTAAAATAAGCACCTGTTTATACAAGTATAATAGGACCAGCCGAAACGTCACACTGACCACGTGGCTTTTATATATATGGCCGGTGGTCTAGAAACGGAGAACCTACCTTCTCTGCCCCTTATACGCCTATCTAGGCGTTGGGATCCTATTATTATTATTATGTTATTTATTCCAACTTATAAATAACATTCTAATTATAATTATGGGCTGTGTGAGGCGCAAATAACCATCGTTGTTGAGCGTCAAACATTTTAAATAACTATCTTACTAAATAAAAACTTATAGTGTAAAAAGACCTTCTTTAGACACGGGTTAGCATGCTTGCAGCTTTATGTATTTATAGTTGGGCAAATTATTATTGTTATTATTATTATTATTATTATTATTATTATTATTATTAATAAAGTGAAGAGCAAATGCCAAAGGCTTGTTGTGTTCAGAATACATTGATACATATTTTTACAAAATAAAATATATATATATATATATATATATATATATATTTGGTTCTTGACGAGTATTATATGAAATAAAACGCAGGTACTCTTTTATTCGTCAGTTTATTAAAATGTTCTTGTGAATTTATAAAATATGAAACGTTTCGTGCATGGGTAGTATGCACATCTTCAGTCTACAATAATTAAAAATGTATGAAATAAAATTACATTACATGAAAACATGATTGTAAAATATTTGTACTAAGTTATGATATTCAAAGTGTAATATTAAGAAAATTGGTTTATGAACCAGTGGGTGTTTAATAATAAGTGTTTCAAAACATAGAAATAGAGACAACTTACCAGTCAATCAGATAAAATAAAATCACCACGTAGTCAATTCGAAGTTAAAAAAGTTATAAAGTTCAGCCCGCACTATATATATATATATATATATATATATATATATAATTTTTATATATATATATATATATATATATATATATATATATATATATATATATATATAACTTAATTGTGAAATATAGCTAACAGACACAAATTACGAAAACATATAGCATACATTATACAGAAACGGATCAATTTCAAAATAAAAAAAATAAAATATATAAATATAAAACAAAGTTAAAATAAAATTAGAAAGAGACGCATTCAGGACGGGAAAATGGTTGCAATCCTAGCCTTGAATGGATTTATGGAAGGGGCTGATACCGTTTCGTCCGAGAGTGAGTTCCACAGGTCGAATACTCTGTTAGAGATGAAATGTTGTCTCTCCTGCTTAGAGTATTTCTCGTGCTTCAGCTTGAGCTGGTGGCCACGAAGACGTTGGTCCAAATTTGGTTGAAACAACGAGGACATGTCAGTAGAGAACTTGCCGGTGGATATCCTATACATCTGTATAAGATCTCCTCGGCTTCTGCGATCAGCTAGAGACGGTTACTTCAGTTTTCTAAGACGTTCTTCGTAGGGTAGAAGGCGGAAGTTACTCAGGAGACGTGTAGCTCGTCTTTGAACGCCTTCCAAAAGTTGTATATCCCGCTGCAAGTAAGGCGACCAGACAACAAATGTAAATTTAAGGATAGGACGTATGTAGGATAAATAGATTGTACGAAATAATGTAGGGGTTAGGTGTGGGAAGGATTTATAAACTAGGTAGAATATTTTATTTGCTTTCTTAACAATCGAGACTACATGCGGAGACTAATCTAGGGTTGTTGTTACCGTTATGCCTAGGTCAATCATAATTTCAGTTCGGTTGTCCGGTTGTCCAGTGATGTTGTAGGTGTATCTCTGATTATTGGTCCCAAGATGTAGCACACGACATTTTAAGGTATTTAGGGATAGGAGCCAAGTAGCACACCATTCACTGACAGCGTCTATGTCTGCTTGTAATTGAGGTTTGTTCCTGGTCTCATTTTTTTGGTTGTGTCGTGAATTTTTAAGGTCGATATCCTGAAATTGGCTGATCAAGAGTAGGTCCTCCTAGCTATCAGACGATATATTAAATTGAATTGATTTAGTTTGGATATGAGACTTCTGGCTGAACTATAGCATCCCCCTCTTGTCACGCAAAACCCCGCTTTAAGCAATTCTTTATGTTATTCATACAATAGAATGGTATGAGAATAATTTAAACAATAAGTTAATTGTAATTGGACATGTGCTAACCTCATCTGATTTCTTTGCTTCACTTAATAGTCATGCATTTCTGGTTCTCATCCCTAAATTTCTTTGATGTTTACTCCCGCATGTAGCTTTTATCCTGTGACATGAAATGCATTTTTGACACCGAAATCAATTGTATTGCTAAGTGACAAGTGACATGTACTTTTCATATAATAGTTAGGGATAGTGATTGTCCCCTTCACTAGATAAGGGTGGCATCCCTCTAGGAATTCTCTTGTTTATTCTATTTGTCTATTTAATTATTCTTTGCGCAACTGTAAAAAATCACATGATTAGTCATAGTGTCATTCACATTCACATTGCGTGGTTACATAATTAAATACATTAGGGGGTTTTATTTGGCATGCGAATTTCATTTTTATTATTAAGGGGGGATAAAAATAGTTAACACGATGTAAAGTAAATAATAATATTGGCAAAATTGCATGGTATGAACTGTAATAATATTTACTTCTACTAGCAAATCAGCAGACGTGTAGATACAAGGACAACGAAGTTAACAGGAAGTTAACAAGTCCGTCAAAAAAGCATAGTAAAAGAATATTTTTCGAGGTCCGACAATAGAATCTATATTAATAAAACTGGAGGCTAAATCTGTTTTTCATTTTTTTTTTTTTGTCTCATATTTGATTTCTACACGTTTGAAATGATTATTTATTTATTTATTTATTTATTTATTTATTTATTTATTTATTTATTTATTTATTTATTGAAATAAAGGACACTCCAGACCAAAGGTCCCAACTGTGCCCGTAGTCCCATACAAGTTTTACTACATTAAGTTATATCTTATACTATAATATAATAAAATAACGTTATGTTCAGCTCATTTGGTTTTTGAATACATATATAAATCAAATATACAATTACATTACATATTCAGTGCAGTAGTATGATGTATTATAAAAAGGTTTCACATAGTATACAAAGTCTTTTTGAACAATGCGAAATTCATATAAAATAAGTCTAATTCTCCAATTACTTCCAGACTTTCGTTATAAAGGGTTGCCATTCGATTAAGTGGACTCATTTTGTGCTGTTCGGTTCTGGCTTGCTCAATTTGGAATAAAGTATTTCTTTTTCGTACTCCAACACGCGGTACTCTTAAACAAATTTGGGAGAGGATATCTGGACATGACAGGTCGCCATTCCATATTTTGTGTAGTATAAGTAAACTAGTAATATCGCGTCTAGTACTAAGTGACACTACAGAATATTGTGTTAGCAACAAAGTATGTGAAACATACTTAGGGTAAATACCTGTCATTCTGAAGTCCACGCATCGTAGAAATTTTGTCTGCACCGACTCTATAAACTTTATATATTTAAAGTGGAATGGCGACCAAACCACAGATGCATATTCCAACTTGCTTCTTATGAGAATATTAAACAGTGTTTTATATGTCTGTGGTTTTCGGAAATCATTCCCCATCCTTAGTACCAGCCCAACCATTTTGAAGCTGTCGTTGACCAGTTTCGTTATATGTGCATTAAAATTCAGAGACTCATCAAAAGTAATACCTAGATCCTGCACAAACCTTGTCCTTTCGATGTTGATACTATTCATTTCATAATTATATATAAAAGGATTGCGGTTTCTGTTAAAGGACATTAGCTTACATTTTGCTGGATTAAAATGCAAGCCAGTAGCTGAGCTCCAATCTGACAACATATTAAGATCATGTTCTAAGTCATAGCAATCTGAGAGACTGTTAATTTGCTTGTATATCTTTATGTCATCCGCATATAGTAGGCATTGACTTTTTGTGATATGTTTGGGAATATCATTCACCGCCAACAAGAACAACAATGGGCCAAGGTTCGAACCTTGCGGGACCCCGGACGGTGTCGAGAAGGGTCGTGATCGAAAACCTTCGTATTCCACATATTGGTGTCTTCGACTTAGATATGAGAAAAACCATCTAATAGTATCATCAGAAGCGTCAAATGAACTTAAACATCTTAACAAAAGTATATGTGGTACCTTATCAAATGCCTTACTCATATCCAAGTAAATGACATCCGTTTGCCGGCCTAGATCCAAGTTATTTGAAATAACTTGAGTGATAGTAAGAAGATTCGTGGTGGTTGACTTTTTGGGCAAAAAGCCGTGTTGATATTGTGTGATATGCGGTGATACATATTGGTAAAGACGTCTGTACACAATTTGTTCAAATATCTTAGCGGAAGAGGACAAGATGGATACTGGACGGTAATTACTAAAAAGTTTCTTATCACCTGACTTATGAATCGGGCAAACTCTCGAGATCTTCCATCTATCGGGAAAAACGTTTGTTGAGACCGACAAGTTAAACAATATCTGCAGTGGTTCTGAAATAATGTCCATACAACCTTTCATGATGTAGGGTGGAATTAGGTCGGGCCCACAAGAACGTTTAGGTTTTAATTTACGAATGGACCATTTGACATCATCAATACTAACGTTTGATGTTAAAAAAATTTTTTCGTTGGGTGCATATATGAAATTTTCGTTCTTAATTTTTCCAGAAACCTGGTATATTATAAGGCAATATTCACAAAAAAAAAAAAAAATTTTGTCTGTCTGTCGGAAATTCACGCAAAAACGGCTAAACATATTTTCATGTAATTTGATGATGATAGAGTGAAACCATGATAGAGAGAAAACAAACCTTTTTTGTTGATTGTATTTTTTGAATTAGATGAAAACTTATGGAGTTACGGGGTACACCCTAAAACTACAATCTACATATATCTTCCTTGTTATTGACTTAGCAAAATCATATATGATGAAAAGAGTATTATAAAGAAACAAATCTTTTATTTCTTTGCATTTTTTCATTTAAATGATAATTTGGGGAGTTACGGGGATCACCCTAAAGCTAAACTTTTGAAATATCTCCCTTATTATTGACTTTTTTTTAACTTTTTTGGTTCTCCGTAGTTTATTTATTCTAGAAAAAATGTGAAGCTTTAATCGTTTAACGCGTTTTGAGATTAAGACAATTTTTACATTATTTGAATTATTTGAAAATTGTGAATTAAAATAAAACAACTCAAAAACGGTTAGTGAAAACTACCGGAGATTAGAATTTGGATTCCCCGTGGTTTATTTAGTCTAGAAAAATTTGAGGCGTAATTCGTTTTGCGTATTTTAAAATTATAACCAATTTTAATATGGCGTGATTTATAAAAAATATCTTCGCTTGGACGTTTCTCAAAAACGAAATGCGATAAAGACCTGCGGGTGAAATTTTTGAAATCTTGAGGTCTTAATTGGCTGATAACCATATTCTGAAACAAAATAATTTTTTGAAAAGTTTTCACTTTTTTTATTTTTTCAAAATTTTATAAATCCTAATTAAAGAATGGTTAGTGATAGAAATCTGCGGTTTGAATTTTCAAATCTTTCCTAGATTTGATGGTCTAAAAAAAAATAATTTAGTTTTAATAAACCTAACTAAGTTCTGTATTAGCAGTAATTCAAAACTTTTGAAAATGGTCAAAAATAAAAAAACCCGTAACACCCAAAACCCTTAAAAAATCGGGATTTTTAGGTAAAAAATTTTTGTCTCCGATTTTATTGAAAATTAGTAAAAATATGTATTTTTGGTCATAAATCAACAAAATTTGGTCAATTTTGATGTTTGGGCAAAAGTTTTGGAATTATAGGAAAAAAACTGACCCAAATCGGCTCTTAATTTAAAAACTAGAAAAGCTTGAATTTTTCTTTATGCTCACCCCAAAATTAGCTTAAAACTATATTTTGGTTAAAACCGGAGTCAAAAAACCGGAGTAAACCCAGGATTTAAACATAAGACTATAAGACTTTTGAGGTTAAAACGGATAATTAAAAAAAAAAAAAAAACAGTGGCGAAGGGACACCTCCGCTAGACTTGCCCACCCATAAAAAAAATAATACTAAAAAAAATTCATAAAAACATTTTTTTTTTTAATTTAAAAGAAGATTTAGGTAAATCTTCAAAAATACATCAAATTATGTCCTATACAAATTTTTGTCCAAGGCTTGGTTTACTAGTTACGAATTTTTTTAAATTTTAAAATTTAATAACTTCCGTTTCCGGTTTCGGATTTTAATAAAAAACTATAGGGTTCTTCCCAATTATTAGGAGAATTTTTTAGTATCAGAACGAACTCTTTAAGTTAAACTGTTTTTGAGTTATCGTGTATACACACAGGCTCACACACACACATACGGACGGCACTTCGAAAATAGGTTTTTTGGATTCGCTGGACCATGAAACGTGATCATCAGTCAAAATCTCGACATCGAAAATTTTCGCGATTACAATACTTGCCCCTTATATATTATGGTCGGGCAAGTAAAAAAGAAAAAAGAAACGAAAAAGAAACGTAAGAACAGAATTAGAATACGTTATTTTCTTTATAATAATAATAATTATTATTGATTAGATGAGTTACGTCCGTAAGTTAGTAATTATAGTTGATAGATAATGGGATTCGGACCAGTCAGAAAATAAAAACAAATTCGAAAAACTTCGCTAACGTTTCGATTTTAATTTAAATCTTCATCAGAGCTTAGTTAATAGTCACGATATAAAATGTGTTCTTTATTAATTTTAAAATTGTTATTTTATATCGTGACTATTAACTAAGCTCTGATGAAGATTTTAAATTAAAATCGAAACGTTAGCGAAGTTAATAAATTTGTTTTTATTTTCTGACTGGTCCGAATCCCATTATCTATCAACTATAATAATTATTATTATTTTTATTTTTTGTGAAAGGATTTCAGGCTTTTTAGCGGTAAAACATATTTTGTGGCTCCAAAAATATCACATTGGCTTGCATATGGAGAAAGTCAACTCTGAATTAATAGATCTGCCAAATCAGGCTCTTTCTTTTTTCATGATAATTTAAACCACAACTTATAAATTTGGTCAGCTTAACTAGAATAGAAGCTGATAATTGTAGCACCATATGTAGCACCGCCTACTAATTTTATATGTACATTTATCGTTACTATGTATATTATGTTTTCAATCATAGTTACCAAAAAATAATTATCAACAACCAATAAACATTTATAAAAGACTAAACTTCGTGTCTCATTTTTGTTAAGATAATACTTATTTTATATTATTGTAACAAATAGCAGTTACAAACTGGTGACCTCCGACAATGAATAATCAAGGAGATGCCAGCATCGACGAAATTAACATTGGTACCGTACAAGTCAAAATTCCTCCCTTCTGGCCCATCGACCCACAATTATGGTTTGCTCAAGTAGAAGTTATGTTCTGCAATAAGAAAATTATAAGTGATAAGTCAAAAAAATATATATAATTGCTTCACTTTCGCCAGAAATTGCCACTCAAGTACGGGATATTATTATTTCACCTCCCGATAATCAAAGTTATGATACTTTGAAACAGGAATTAATACGGCGTACAACGGCGTCAGAACAGAAAAGGCTGCATCAATTAATTTCGACCGAAGAATTAGGAGATAAAACACCTTCACAGTTATTAAGAAGGATGCAACAGCTGTTAGGTAATAAAACCATAGATGACTCCATTTTAAAAGAACTGTTTTTACAGCGACTTTCTTCAGATACGCGCAGAGTGTTAGTATCGTCAGACGGTCTTTCATTGGAAGCACAATAGAAATTGGCTGACAAAATTTTTGAAATTTTTAGTCCTATCGTTGCGTTGGTTACTTCGTTGACGCAGACTGAAAACGAAGGTATTTTAAAACAAATGGAAGAAATGAAAATCTCTATCCAGGAGCTAACTAGAAAAGTCAACCAGTTAGATAGAAGAAATCCATCCAGATCTCGAAGTTCAGCCCGAGTATATGTAGCACCGCCTACTAATTTTTATATGTACATATATCGTATATTATACATAATATACTATGTATATTACGTGTTCAATCATAGTTACCAAAAAATAATAATCAACAATCGATAAACATTTATAAAACACTAAACGTCGTGTCTATTTTTGTTAAGATAATACTTATTTTATATTATTGTAACAAGTAGCAGTTACATAATGAATTAATTTTTCGAAACGTTTCCTTTTTTGCACTGATCTATTTGAATATAAATGTTTTTAATAAGTTCAGAAGTTGAAAATCACATTTTAAGGAAATCGTGGAAATAACAGGACTGTCATTTTAATATACGACAAAGTAAGAACAAAGTTTCCGAAGTATGACAGCGACCAAATGTATATGAACGAATATAACGTTCCAAAATTGAGCTTAAACTCCAAGAGCATATGATCTC
This sequence comes from Liopterus haemorrhoidalis, assembly GCA_963971575.1. NCBI lineage: Eukaryota > Metazoa > Arthropoda > Insecta > Coleoptera > Dytiscidae > Liopterus > Liopterus haemorrhoidalis. The sequence continues at coordinate 175,549,782 of OZ020611.1, read as the reverse complement.
AAGTGGAAATAAGAATTATTGTTGAAATAAGACAAAAACTGATTCATGCGTGAATTTTCAAAAGAAATTTTTAATCCGATTATATTTAATAATATTTCTTATGAATGTGAATTCTATTTTATTTTTTTAAGGATTATGAACTGCATTCTTTGAGTTAGTTATTATTGTATGCTTCATTTTTAAGTAGTTTATTTTATTTATAAACTTAGATATTTATTATACCATTCAGGCTGAGTATCGGATTCCATGCCAACAAAGATATTCTCAAATCATGATAAAACCTGGATATGAATGTTACTTTTGGAACAAAATCATACTTTAATATAAGTTAAGAATATTATTATTAGTGCCAAAATTTAAATCATTGTTTTTGATACAAGGTGAGCACACCGAATTTAACTGTGCGTGATTTAATTGTGATCGCCACCATCAAATTATTTTCAACTTTATGCAACCAAAAATTAAAAAATTGCATCTTCTCAATATGACGGTCTAACACAGGGGTCCACAAAGTGCTCAATATGGAACCCCCAGAGGTCGATAGAAATTAGGTGGACCTTTGTTGCCCGAGGGCCGGTGGGCTGTAGTTGGGGTCGTGATCGGAACATATTCTATTTTTTGGATTTCTTGTCCCTTCTGGTCATCACATGAAAAATTTGAATTCGGGCTATAAACTGTGGGTCCTTTTTGTGGACGTAATACTGACCATATTAATCTTGAATGTACACAGATTGAATATAAGGTCACGAAACCTGGAGAGAATTCAGGGCTACCCTTCGCATGCCCGTCTCTGATGTTGATAACGATTGAAAATATAACTGGAAACTCCAAAAATATCTTTCAAGAAAAATGAAGTATAACATTAAACACCCCGTGCATCAAGAATTAGAACTTTATTTTTTACTAAAAATTTACATAAATAAATTAGTTAAATGTTTTAAATTAGTTTTGGGATTGGCGGACTTTGTAAACATATTATAAAAGTACAAAGAATACAAAAAAATTACACCACCCAATTTTTAATTTCAACTAAAAGATAAACGGTAATTTTTTTATACATTTATTTATTAATAATATACATAAGTGAAACCTTCAGTTTTTCTCTACATAGACTCCTTCACGCTGGACACACTGTTACTAACGTTTTGGAAGCTTAAATATTCTTTGTACAAAAAAAGTTTGAGGGTGCGTCGTCAACCAATTGCACACACGCTCCTCGACATCTTCATTGTTTTCGAATTGTTTCCCTCCAAGCGATTCTTTCATTAATACAAACAAAAAAATAGTCACATGGGGGACAAATCTGGCTTGTAGGGAAGGTGGTCGAGGGTTTCCCAGTGCATTTCCTCCAATTTGTCTCTAGACTCAATCGCGGGGTAGGTCTAGCATTGCCATGGAGAAGGATGACATCTCTGATGGGGTAACCTCGTCTTTTATTTCGGAAGGCGGCTTTTCCTAACTCGAACAACTGGTAATAGTAAGCCGCATTCACTGTACGTCGATCGTGAAGCAAATCAATGAGTAAAACTCTTTTGTAGTCAAAAAACCGTCGCGAGAACTTTTCCGGCTGAGAGACGGGTTTTGGCCTTCACTGGGCAGGCTACATCCTTTCTTCGCCACTCCTTACTTGCCATTTTTGACTCCGGAGTGTAATGATGGACCCACGTCTCATCATATGTGATGATGCGCCTCAAAAAAATCCTCCCTTTCTTGCCGGAATCGATTCATAAATCTCTCACAGATTTCCAATCTGACCTGTTTTTGAGCTTTGGTTAACAACTTCGGAACCCATCGAGCACTAATTTTTCTAAAGCCAAGATGTTCATTGATAATGATATGAGAACTCCCAATGGTGATACCCGGGAATATACAGTTAACCGGCGATCACCTTCAACAAGTTCTCGAACGGCACGGATGTTGTCATCTGTGCGACTTGACTTTGGGCGTCAATAATGACTTTCGTATTCTATACTTCCTCGGCCGCCATTAAATTGTCTGGCCCAGGTAAATACCTGATTCTGGGACAGTGTAGCATCCTCAAACTGTGCCTTCAAGTGAGATAAAATCTCCGATGGTTTAACCCCTTCATTGGTTAAAGACTTTATAATAATACGTTGTGCAACAGACAAAGGAACCTGTTGTTCACTCATGGCTGTACTGAGGACAGAACAGAACAGAGCAGCTAACCAGACTGGTCCCCCCCCCCCACTAACACACCGACCATCAACCCCCCACTCCACCATCCAGTTCGGAACTGCTTGCTGAGTACACTAACAAAATTACCGTTTATAGTTGAATCACCCTCGTAAAATTTTGTGCACATAAGAAAAATCGAGAAAAAAATATCGGACTAAAACGATGTCAAAAACACAAGAGTTCATTTAGAAACATCGATATCTAAAAAATATGCCCCCCAAACACGTTTTTAAGGGACACATTTGTCCAGTAATTAAACGTGAGCCCACTAAAAATTTGGGTACGCGCCTGATACAAAGTATGGGTAAAGTATATATACAAAAATCTATAAAGCTGAAGTATATATTTATATATTTTTATTTTTATTAAATATAATTTGGCCACACAACTGGACCCATGCCCAATTACACTATGGCACTAATATACAAATATTATAATACAAAATATATTAATACACAGAGTACAACAAATTCAGTATAATAAATGCAAGAAACTGATACAAATATGTAGTTATTTATGAAGAGAATAGGAGGGCAAGAATTATTATTTTATTTTATTTTTTTCTGAAACCTAATTACCATTTGATGAACTGGACAATTTCTCCTACACTTTGCTTAAAAGATCTCAAAGATTTACTAAACACGCCCGAAAATTAACAAATTGAGAAATGTGTTTGAAATTATATGACAGGCGTTCAACTGGCGCGTTTGTAGCTCAGTTGGTTCTATTGTGTGATAGATGAAAAGTGATTTTATATTTAGTAAAGTAGTATGGAATAGCGATGGGTCGTTCATGAACGAACCGGCTCCCTGAGTCGGCTCAGTACACTGACCGAAGTGAAACGGTTCACCAAATTGAAATGAGCCGGCTCACGGCTCACTGTATAGTTTCAAGTTTCAAGGATACGATTGGTCGGACGATTGTGAGCAGTGACCGGAGTGATCCGGATCTGGATCGATGTCATGTTGAACTTCGCGAGACCTCGGCTTGTAATGTATTATCATAAAGTGTATTTTGTCATCAATTTGTAGGGCAGTTTATTTGAAACTAATAGGCTTAGTCTGTATTTTCTTACAACCATACTATATAAAAATATTAAAAATATTGCCCAAATCCCAGATGTCCGATTTATAAGGGCAATAAACATCGCCATAAACTTAACACATCTGGTTTAAATTACAGTAGCTACATAAAGTGAATTGTTTGTTTCAAAAATGTTAGATAAGAACCGGGGCTAAGCGACGTTCTATCTACGAGCGAACGACCGACAACTGACCGGGTCTAAGCAAGAGCCGGCTCTTAGCGACGTTCTACCTACGAGCGAACGACCGACAACTGACCGGGTCTAAGCAAGAGCCGGCTCTAAGTGACGTTCTACCTACGACCGAACGACTGTATCTCGGGATCATGTTTATAGTTCATATATTGCAAGAACCGGCTCTAAGCGACGTTCTACCTACGAACTAACGACCGACCTGTGTCTCGGAAACATGTTTACTTAACCGGATCACTGAGCCGGATCAATGAACCGGCTCAACAAACTGAACGACCTCCACTGATCCGGTTCCGCAAACTGGGCCGAAATTCCTATCTCTAGTATGGAACACCTATATAAAATTTACTAATAATTCAGGACAGCAATATTATTAAAAATATTTTGTAAAACTGAAAGATCTAAAACTATTCGTCTACTTTTTAATGAATTTTAAGACAACTTATTATTGGGAAACATGAAATTTAAATATTTATTAAAGTTAGCGTGTGTTTAAATGCTTTTAATAAGCTTAATGTAGGTAAAATATTAGGGAGACCAACAAACAGAGGCAAACTCAAGTTGACTGCGTACCATCGTACAGTACAGAGATATTAATACTTGAGGTTGTTTAAATGTTTTACCGATCCTCAAAATAAAACATAGCATTCGGTATGACTACTTAACTATATGGCTAATGTATGAGTATCAAAAATTAATTTGCTGTCAAAAATGATGCCTAAATCCTTAACTTTGTTAATTAATATACCGTTTATGTTATATTCAAAGTTAAATACGTTTCAGTTTCTATTAAAGCAAATTTGAGAACATTTAGCAATATTATATTTCAATTTCTAAGGATGAATATAATCTAAAAATCTATTCAAATCATATTGCAAAAATAAGCAGTCCTGAAGTCTAGACACTTTCAGAAATATTTTAAGTTCACCTGTGGTATTTTTCAATAAATTTCAAATATATATATAGACATAATGAACAATATCTTAAGCATCCAGATACGTCATTAATAAATATCACATAGAGCAAAGGTCCCAAATGGCTCCCCTGGAGCACGCCAGAGATATCTTTTGTAAAAACTGACTTAAAGTCATTTTAAGATAATGCCATTTATATCTATAATACGAAGCTTGTTTAATAAAATGTTATGATTTATTGTATCAAAACAATAGCTAAAATCAGTATGAACAGAATCATCTTATACACAATCGTCCATGGTCTTCATACTCCCCGTCCATTTTCTTCAAGAAAATAATCTATATACAATATTAAGTTTATTTCCACTGCTCTGCCGGAAAATAACCCGTGTTGTTCCATATTTATATTACATTTTACAAATGAAAACAAAACATTTCTTACAATATTTTCGAATATTTTTTGGAAAAATACACAATTTAGAAACTGACCTATAATTTTCACTTTAACCACAAATACGCGGTGCTATAGCTTGGGAATAGACGACTCTACAAGTGATTTGTTAAATAGTAATTATAATTTTGCGCACAAAGATCTGGCACAGTTTAATAAAGAAGTAATGTTATCGATCCTAGCATCCTTATTGATATCTGGACTTAATATCTAAACGATCTCTTCTTCTCTAACAGTATCTAAAATTAGACGTGGAATTAAGAAAGCAGTAGAGAGAAAAGAAATCGCTTAGAATAGGGCAAGTAGACACAAGATGGTACTTTTTACTGTCTCTGAAGTCGGGCTTTGTTTTCCTCTTTCGCGGACGAAGGTTGTCATAGTTTCTTGGTTTCTTTTCTTGTCTTACTACATGCTTTATTCCATAGGATTTTTTAAAAAGTCAAAGATAAAGTTAAACATTTAAAAATGGATTGATGTATTAATTTACTTTTCGGGAATATATTAATATCTTACATATCACATTAATCCTTTACTTTTTCTTACAAGAGTTCTTTTTAGATATATATTAAATTCGTTCTAATAACAATCCACTATGTCATGTGCTACAGTATAAAAGCATTCTAGACAGATTCTTTAAATAGGGGTTTTCAATTTATTTTTCTAAAATATAACGAAAACAAACACGCCACAAAATATTTGCAAAACTGCATTCAATATACCTTTTCTTCATTGTGGCCACAAAAAAATATTGCTCGGACATGGATTCCATTATCCTTAACAAAAGATTTCGATGCAAATAATATCCAATATGTCAGTAAATGTAAACATGTAATGCGATGGTATTTACAGAAGCCTCAAATCTCCCACGACAGTAATCGTTCGAAATATGATCTGACAAAGGCAAGCACAACCATCAAAAATATCAAACTACCATGTACTTTTGGCCGCAGGGACTTCCAGGTGACTGCCTTTTTACCACTGCATAAATACACCCTGAAAAACTACCCGGCATATTGTTATATTGTTGGATTTTGATTGAGTCACCAGTTTTAAAAATATAAATATTAAATATTAATTGTTGAGTTAACGTGAAGTTTACGATAAAATAAAATTAAATACATACTTTACTTTTAAAAAATATATTTAAACGACAAATTTAAATCCCAAATGTTCTATTATTTCTAAATTATCTATCTTAAATGTCTTATCATAAAATTGTAAATATACCTCATTGTAAATTAATGTCAAATTCATCCTTGTAAATCAATGTAAATTACTGTAAATATACCGGGGTGCTAATAACCACAGAAGTTGAAGCGCCCCCAATATATATATATATATATATCATATAGGACAGACAATATATGTTTCGTATCAGTATAGGACAGACCGTTCGGCTAGACTATGATTAACCGTTCCTGTCCGTTCCAAACATTTTATAGTGGAAATACATTATTTTATACATTTGACAATAATATTGGACTGAGGATGATTGGATTACCAATCGAAACGTCTCGATAAAAATTGTTTTAATAAATATATGACGAGTATGACATAAGAATTTTATTTAATACCAATATTAATTTCGTCAAGAACTTTCTTTCGAGTATATCGCCAATTCGTTTTTGTCTGCTTCACTGTTACCTTGGTTGGCACAAGGTGAGTTTCTCAGAGCGATTGGAAAACTTAGTGCGTTTTTGAAGATTTTTATCATGAACAACTCATTGAAAAACCGCTGCATACGATGTTCGTTCGCTAATGCTTTTTCTTACAGTAGAAAATGTTAAGTCTGTTTTACATTATGCTTTTCTACGTAGCACTACGGATTTTTTGCGTAGTATTGACGTAAAAAGTATGATATGAAACACAATACATCCTTCAAATTTTCAATGCTATCCGACATACTACCCAATTTTTTGACACCTTTTTCAATATGGTGCTTTTAAAATTTACACCCTGAGAAGAGTGCCCCTCTGCTTCGGCTATCAGCACGACCCTGATGCCAAATGTCAACACTATAGTTCCAGTCATTTGGCTACAATTTTTATCATATACAATTACGAACACATGAGTGATGGTCCAAGGGTTTCTGGATTATACCTATCAAACCCTAAAGAACAGCTATTTCTTTTAACTGACATCCAAAAATTCTAAACATTTCTTCCAAGATTTATGTAGTATTTACGAACGTAATTCATTCGAAATAATTTCCTGAAAATCTCTATATTAATCCGTCTATAAATTGGTGTTGTCATTAAGTTGTTAAGTGTGCGTGTGACTGTATTTGTCAATTGGATTAGTAGCAACTAGTTACCAGTTAACAACCCTTACAGACACCTGGAAATGTGTCATTTATAATATAATCGTTAGAACTAATCCTCTAACCGTATCCAATTCTATTTACCTCTAATTCAAATCTACAATAAATCTTTTACTTATTTTGTATTTCATGATGGTATAAAGGTATCATTTTAATAGTTTAAATATTTAAATACAAATTATTGAAGTTACTATTAAAAGTTAGCAACAAAGTTAACAAACAAATCGCATAGCAAAATTACATAGTAACCTTACAGCAATTGTTATTTATGCAACAAGTAAGGACAAGTGAAGTTTTGTCATACTAGGCATAGCGAGATAATATGCTATGCCATGTACGACAAAATACACTTTTTTACATGTTTCGTACATAACCCTCCTATTTTCAGGTTCATAATCATATTTTCAATATGTCTATATTCTGGAGCAATATTACGTTCATGGAGGCGACATATATAACGGCTACGTCAAATCGACAACACCACTTCGCTACTAAAAGAAAAATATTTCCCAAATTTCGACGAGAGTGTGCTGAATGAATGAAGATACCAATTTTCGATACGAATATTTTGCCACAAATAACGCAGAGATAATAATAGACAGAATCAGGCGACGTGTGGAAGCTAGATTTGCATTTATTGCGTACTAGTGTGCAACGCTCTATACAGATACGTTCCTACTGCTGTATTCCGTTTATCACTAGATTGCGTCATATAATTCGACATACGGGGTTTTCTTCCCAGTCTGAGCTGGGCAACTAACATAACTTGAGGTGATTTTTTAACTTATCCTTTTAGCGTTGCTTAGAAGCTCCCATACCCCTACAGCCTCCTTCCAACTCTTAGTACATTAATCTTTTGGGTAACCTAGTATTTGGCAATCTTATGACGTACCCAACCCACCGCAACTGAATTTGGTGTAGCATGGCCTCAATACTGACGATATTAGCTTTATCCAAAACTTCTGTATTCGGCACACAATCTTGCCATTTGCCTCTCAATATTGTCCTAAGGCATCGTTGGTGGTATCCTTCTAAAGTTTTAATATGCCGCCTATAGAAACACAATGATTCACTGCTGTAGAGAGTACAACTACCTTGTACATCATGAAACGCTTTCCAAGCTATCGGAAAGAGTAGCTCCGAGTTACTCCGAACAGTTCACTAGTTGTTCCAAGTAAAAGTACTTCACACTCTCAGCTACCCCAGAATTACCTTCCCCCACCCCTGAAGTACCTACCTATATTTTAAAATTTGGAGTTCCTTTGTAGTGGGGGTAAACAGCTGATGCAATTCAAACTTGTCAGCGATTTATTACGTATTTATAACTGTATATATTTTAATATTAAATAAATCCATTTATCATATCATAAATATGTAAAATTTAAAATAATTTGCATATTTAGGATAGTTTTTCTTTGACATTTTTTAATTCGTAAGAGAGTAGCGCCTCTTTCCACTAAATACTCATCAAAAGTGTTCCAAGTGCAAGAATTTTCAGAGTAGATTGTAGTAGAACATTTGGGAGTAGTTCAGAGTATTTCACGCCTCCCTGGAAAGCGCTTATTATCTTTATTTTAAGCATATATATATATACAAAAGTATATGGCGCATAAACGCTGGCTAGTCGTTCCCTAATACAAGGATGGAGCTATGTATTGCCGTCTCCCTTTAAGCCCTGTGAATTGTTTGCGCATGTCTAAATTACGACCTTGCTATTGGTCGAAAAAACTACAGTTACGTGGTGGGAGTTAAGAGAAGAAGCAAGGCATATTTTTATCCTGTTTTTTCAAAATGAATTGACGTTACCCGAGAGTTACATTGAGAGTATAGGCCAGGCGCCATATACTTGTTTATATATATATATATATATATATATGTGGTTTTAAGTTATAAAACTCGGCGTCTCCATATAGATGTTCTTAGATCACTTCATTTCAACTAATCAATGATAAATTCATCATCATCGCTTTTAACCGACGATAAATCAGTTAAAAGTATTTGGTTTAATAAATATTGTTGATGCATATAGTATTTACATACACATATAAAATGTGCAGAACACTACAGAATATTGAAATTATGTTTTTAAACAGGAAATATAAAATAAATAATCAACTACCAATAAAAATCATTATTAACTACAACCAAATATCTGGTTAATTTCTCATATTTACGTTACATACTATAAGGTGGATGAAAGACATATATGTCAGTTGAAAATGGGGACATGACTTCCTATTTGATACCAGATAGGATCCTAAACTGGGACGATGTGTACCTAGTCCGAGATCCATTAAATATTTGAGTAAAAAAAATCATAAAAGTAGTTATCCCCACTCGTACGCCAATGAACAAAGGACTCTAACCCCAAGTGACAAGAGCTGTTCTCAAGTGTAAACACTCGTTATATATTATGTTGATGGTTACACTTTCATTCATTCATTCATGAATAACTTTACATGCAACATGTAAAAACATCGCCAGGAAACTTCTAGTTAGGCAACTTCAGGTTTGAGATAACAAACAAGTTTCATATATCTCTCCTTCCTAGCTCCATGTTCCGTGCTCCGTGTCTAGTCACTCAGGAAAGGTAAAATTACTACCCTGAATTTTGAGTAGGGTTTGTCGTTCAGAATATTAAAATTATAGGTGTAATCTTAGAAACATTTCAGATATGTTAAAAACAGTAATTTTGAGGCTGAATTTATTAACAAATAGTAGCTTTTGTTATTAAATAATAGGGGATGAGATTGGTGTGGCTAATTTTTGGCCAATGATGTTATTTAATAACACTGATTTATTTATGTTTTTTTGGTTCATCGGTTGACGTTTTATGGAATTCTGAATTCGTTGTTAAGGCAGTTTAAATGTTTACAGCTGCTTTTCACTGAAACTATTATACGGGATAAACCCTAGTGCACCTAATTTTTTATCCAAACGTTCGAATTTGTTACAGTACAAAAATGTTACAGTTTACAGAAAAATGTCAAATACCCATAAAGAAAAACGTTACATACAACTTAAGGTATTAGTCTGACAAAAACATTACTTTAACAGCGCCGTAAACTTCTTTGACCTATGTAAAACAAAATATGCTGTAACATATTTGTTGACATCTCGCAATTAACCTACATACAGAATTATGGCTGTTACTCTAACACCCATTTCAGCCATCGACATTAGCAGTGCGGTATCATTTACATCAATTTTAAGCGGGGGTCTAGATTAGCGAACCGATCATGTAATGTATCGCGTAAGGTAACACGCCGTGTAATATTTTTGTCTAGTTTGAACGAGATCACGTGCACAAACCGAGTAGTTCGCTAAGCACTCGTCCTGATCCGCTCTGTGTCAGTTTTTGTCGCGAATACAAAGAAGTTTGTGTTCGCACAAAAGCAAGACAGACGAATTTGTTTGGATGCGTTTAAGGTAGTTTCAAATCCCATGATTCTTTCTATCCAGATTTTCAAAACGCGATGCGTCTTTGACTTTTGTTTACGTTGAGGTTACAATATTCGAGTATTATATTAAAAATTATTATTATTTTTTTTTTTTTTTTGAAGAAGTACTAACTATTTTAGTAAAAGAAAGTCCACAATGTGCTGCAAATATAAGCTGAAAACTCTGAAAAATGTCTTATTTGAAAAAAATTATAAAAATTCTTCGAATGTATTTGTACTCATTAGAAAAAATCTTGTAGCTATTTGAACCAATTTTAATTCTTCTAATAAATTGTTATTAGAAGAATTAATAGGGACAGATGGGGGCATTCGTATTGCAACGATAGAGGTGAAATTCTTGTATCGTCGCAAGGCGGACAGAAGCGAAAGCATTTGCCAAAAATATTTTCATTAATCAAGAACGAAAGTCAGAGATTCGAAGGCGATCAGATACCGCCCTAGTTCTGACCATAAACGATGCCAGCTAGCGATCATCCGAGTCATCGGAGGAACGTCGGCGAGCAGCTTCCAGGAAACCAAAGCTTTTGGGTTCCAGGGGAAGTATGGTTGTAAAGCTGAAACTTTAAGAAATTGACGGAAGGGCACACGGAAAACCTCACAAGGCCTGAACACCGGAAAGATTGACATATTGATATTTCCCTCATCTCTCCTTTTCAACCACGACTTAGTCCAGGGGTTGGCAACCTGCGGCTCTTTTAGTAATTTTTGTGTTTCTTTGAAAATTGGCTGGTTTTTATTTTAATATAATTATTTTTTTTAATATTCAACTATCTGCCTGTACTATACAGGTTTTGTATTGTTCAGGATGTTTTACGGTGCAATTCACGCCCGGTAATTCCCCGAATTAGATGCTCATATGTTAGGCCTCAGATGTATCTAATCAACAAGTTAATGACATCAGGACAGCATCAGATTTTTCTGTTGCGTTGGATGAGTCATGTGATGTAAGTGATACCGCACAAATATGTCTTCTTGGCAGATATATAACCTCTGAAGGACTTGCAAGAATTGCTAGGTTTGTTCCTGCTCAAAGGAAAACGCCCCGTTTTTCTTTGAGCGGGAACAAGGTGAAGACATCACATCTTCTGTTATGCAGTGTTTGAAAGAAAAGAAAATTGATCTCAACAAATTAGTTCCAATTGCCACAGACGGAGCACCAAGCATAATAGGAAAACAATGTTGATCATGACATATTCGTATTCCATTGTATAATTCATCACGAGGCCTTATGTGCTCAAACACTTCCTGAAGAATTATATAAAGTGATGGATTTAGTCGTGAATATTGTGAATACAACTGTAGCAAAAGGACTCCATAATCGACAGTTTCAAGAATATTTTCATGAATTGGACGGCCAATACACTGATATACTTTTGCACAATAAGGTTCGATGGCTCTCAAAAGGTAAAGTGCTTCAGAGATTTTATCAGAGTTTTAAAGAAATTAAAATATTTCTGGATGAAAAAAATATGTTATATAGTTAACTAACAGAAAGGGAATACTGCATATTCCCTTTTAAAATAAATCAAATATTTACCCCAATTTTACACGAATAAATAAATCAAGATATAGTATTAACTATTATTCCATAAAGTTTATGAATTTGTTACCAGTTTCTACCAAAGAATTAAGTTCAGTACAATTTAAAAAAACAATTAAAAACTTATTGACTGAAAACCCAATGTATAGTTTTAAAGAATTTTTTTATTGTATTTTTCTGATGGACTGTCCATTAATGATTATGTATTGTATGTGGACAATAAATAAATATTATTATTATTATTATTATTATTATTAAAAGAAGTAATTTGTTTCGAAAAAAGTTATCTATATTTGTGAATGATTTACGTGCAGAAACCTTTTTTACGTTTTCTTCTTAAATATAGCATATATTTTAAGCGGCTTTTCCATGCTATTGTTTTTCAAAGGTTGCCGACCCCTGGCCTAGTCCAACATTATCTTTTTTTTTCCTACATTTTATTGTTTTGTTAGTTGCTGTAAAATTATTATTAAAGGCGACAAAGTTGCTATTTCTTCTTCATTCGTAATTAAAAATTTTAGCAACCAAATAAGCCCACAAATTATCTTTTCAAAGTAAATCTGTCAACTGCCATAATATCACGGTGTACGCTTGTGCAAACAAAACATTTCCAGGTCTTTAGTAATGTTCAAATATTGTGTGATAAGACCTAAAGATTTGAATCCCGAAACTAAAAACCTACAAAAATAAAACTTGGATAGCGTTTTAATATGATACGCCCTTTAGAAAATTTTCTGAACATTTTGATGTATACAATGTTACTAGTTTTATTTTAGATTGTTAGTTTTGTATAAAATCTATTGAGAACTATACCATTGTACTTCTCTATTTTCAGTATTTTTGTGATAAAGTTTCTATCCATACCTCCATCCTATTACCTCCCTTGATTAATGACAAGTTCAAGGTATTCGAAGTTACGCAGACTGTTTTTATTATTTAACATTCATCCTATACGTCTTTGCACTTCCTTGGTCGTGACCTTTTCCACCTACGAAGTTTTTATGATGCGCTTATAACATTCATAGCTATTAAATATTCATAATCACATTTAAAACTTTATTTCACAAGGTAATGCGATAACACCCCAAAGAAATTAAATGAAAATTTTATTCTCTGATATTTAAATTTTTAAAATGTATATAAATTTGGCTACCTGAAGATAACAAATATTGACCCTGCCTTTCAAATTAAAATTCAATACAGCTAATTTAAATTTCATTATCTCCCGAGCGCCGCCAGATATTTGTATGGCAAAGTTTTGAGACATACTTAACCCTTCTTCACGCATAATATTTTTATATTAACTTTAAAATCCTGTTTGCTGAGACGTATCTTCGTAACGAGTTGTTAGCTCGCTGACCGCTAGAGGCGCGGTTAAATAAAAAGAGAACTTTATGACAATATTCGAATGTATATTTGGGCAGGTGTTTGGGATTCTAGGAAATAGGTACGAACCATGTTTTAAAAATAATTTGTTCAGATCATGACACTGACCATTTTAACGCTACGTATAACTCCCAGAGATTATATTTCTTATATAAACCTAACAACCAGTAAAAAAAAAAATAGTAACAATATATACACCTCACAAACAATTCAATAATAACAGACACAAAACCAGTCATAAATGTCCTAGCTGTTAATTTCGAAAAAAACTCAAGTAAGGGAGATCGGGGATGGTTGTCACACTTTTCACATTTCAATTTTTTTGATGGTCTTATTTAAATAAATTTTGCTCCACTTAAAAGTTTGGAGCTTTTGGTATGATGTGGCATGGAATTAAACTTCTAATAATTAGGGAAATAATTAATTATACATTGACACAATTTCACTGCAGTTGTGACAAATGGCCTTTCTTTGGTTTCTAATGGTTTATTGTCACACACCGTGGGATTAGTTGTCACATATATTTTAAATGGGAAAACATGTTACATATAAAACATTGACCATTTTCAAACTGTAAGGTTAAGTGATAAAAAATCAGCACATTCATTCTAGAAGTCTGGTAATTTTTATTGCCTTGCCTTTTTATCATCTTCTATTTATATTTTGACTGGGGTGTCAGTCAAAATAGCAATTTGCCTTTTACGACTGTTCCTGTTTTTTGTTATCACAAGTGACAAGTAACCCAGACCGATTTGTGACAAGTAGCTCCATCGCGCTATATTGGAAAAACAATGGCGTAGAATTATAACCTCTTCTTTCAATCTTATTTAAACTACTGAAAAAGGCATTATAGTGTTTGGAATTTACAACTATACGTATAGAAAATTCACTTTGTCAGATGTTTACGTTAGGCGCGACCTAAATTAGGATGAGTAAATGTTACTTACCGCTACAAAAATAAAATATATATAAAACCGAATATAATCTGTTACAGTGCTTGCGCAAAACCAGAATTACACAGAACTATTTATGTGGTATGGAGTACAGTCAGTGGCGGCGCTAGAGGGGGTTCCGGGGGTCCCAGGCCCCCAAAATTTGCTAAATTGGATTGGACAAAAGCCCTAGATTGGATTATATACTGAAAGAAATGCTCCTGCATTTGTGAGCAGATTTATTGGACCACATACTAAACATATTTAACTACATATAGGAAAACTATGTCAATACCTAAACTAAAAAGCTCAAACACAGACCCTAACAATTATCGTCCAATTTCTATGTCAAATAATTTGAGTAAATTATTCCACAAAATCATTTACAAAACACCGATATGGTTTTCTGAAAGACATAATAACAAATTAACAAAACACAAAGCAGCTTCAGAGAAGTCTGATATACTATGGACCACATTACAAATTTAACCAACGAAATTAGAAGTGCCCTGTAAATAACAAATGTGTGCGATCTTTTTTGACATAAAAAAGCTATGATACGAACCTCAAGTACCATATCTTAAAATCATTAAAACTATGTGGTCTGAATGAAAATATTCTATATTATATCAAAAAATGGTATGGTTAGCCTAAATGAAACGACAACAGATAAAAAATCAGCAAAATGGGGTGCCACAGGGAGAAATTCTAGGCGTTACACTGTCTCTAGTCACCTTCTAGTCATTTGACAGAACATCTGGTTTACCCATATACATAAAAGCTTCATTTTTTGCCGATGATCTTATAATATGCTATAAACACATAAACATTATAATACAAGAATAAATGCAAACAGCTATATCTGGAAACAAACAGAACCGTGAACCATGAGATACTAGAACCTTCGTGTGGATAACGCAATTCATTACAATATTTAATTCATTGCTATCATACGAAAACAGAAACGAGCAGCAGAGGTGCCCAGGCTGCTCAAAATAAGTATCGCAATTCTGTATTCCACGCAGTGGCGTTTTAAGCACTTGAAGAGCCCCAAGCGCAGTTAAATTTTGAGGACCCTCTCTTTCTAAATACTTTCTTTGTGACCTTCCTAGTTATTTTTGATGTCCCTGAGATTCTGAAACCACAAACGCTTCGTGTGCCTCTGCAGTGAAACGCCATTGATCCCACAAGTATCGCCGTATGAGCGTTTCCGTTTGAACTAATGCAAATGTAATATGTATCATATGCGTATGGCCGTTTTTTAACGTCATAAAATGCCGTAAAACCGTTTTTAAACGCCTTCAACGGGAATATAAAATTACAGTCTGTCTTCGAAGATATTTTGAGGACAGTCCTAACTTAAAACATAGGTATTTTAACCCAACACTGTTCCTGATAGGACGTAGGACCATGAAAACGGTAAATCTTATTTCTTGTATACAATGTTGGGTTTTTTCCCGTTATTATAAAAGATGTAAAATTTTTATAGAATGCAATAGACCATCCCCATAAAACATTTTGTAAGTCATTAAATACGAAATACAATAAGAAATAACAACGAAAAAAACGTTAAAAATGCTTATTTGTTAAGCAAATAAAAAATAAATTTCACAATTCCAGATAACAAGTTCAGATAAATGAAAGAATTCTTTTGAGTGAAACCGATACAGAAATATTTCAAACAATCGCCTACATAAAACATCACATGAATAAAATACAGGCGATCTGTGGTTGATAAAATCATTAGGTTGCCCAGTGAAAATCATTAAATCCTGCCATTTGCATTTAA
The DNA here is from genome assembly GCA_963971575.1 of Liopterus haemorrhoidalis. Lineage (NCBI taxonomy): Eukaryota > Metazoa > Arthropoda > Insecta > Coleoptera > Dytiscidae > Liopterus > Liopterus haemorrhoidalis. Next base: position 175,533,520 of record OZ020611.1, on the reverse strand, counting down.
AGTGCACTTGGCCAAAACTAGTCCACGGGGAGTCACTAGAAATTATGACATGTAAAACTAAACTAATGTTGTGTTGATGTGCGCCGATGGTCAGATGAAATCACTAGCAGAGTTGTGCGAAGCGACAAACGCCGGCGAAGAGGTGGGACACAGTGCTTCTCAATAGGTTCTTGGGAAATGTTAGGTTGTTTTTTCATTATTATATTATTTATTTTACATCGGCCTTTATTGCTGCAGCAAGCCTAATCGCCGATGCCAGGGGGCGAGCTTCTACACCTGGACGAGGGGTGAATGATTGTGAAAATGAGAGTAATGTAAACATATTATTCTCGCCCGAATAATATCACCAACGAAGCAGGCTCGAACCTCCGGCCGCCCAGTCACGCCTGTTTCTAACAGTCTAAAACCGCACGACTTAATGCGCTCGGCCACTTCGTTGGATAAATGTTAAGCCTGGAACAGAATGCAGAGCGCTACGCCGTCAGCGCGGCGTCATTTGCGACAGCGTTGCGTAGCGCCGTTGAGAATTTTCGCCTGCACACAATGCAATAATTTTTAACGCCGTCAAGTGTCACTTGACAACCTATATCTTTGTTTATACTTGCGCTTTCTTTTATTAAAAGTATAATGGATGATGAAGACTTGTGTGTGATGTTATTTATGTTGTATGCAAGTTATTTATACATACAAACACTTTACCATTCAGTAAAAACTGAGGTTAGGTGTTCTGCGTCAACGTTCAACGGCGTCAAAAGTTGGAAGTTGACGAACATTCAGTATCAACGGCGTTCGAACGCCGGAGGACGTTGTTCATTCTGTGCACTTGCGTACGACAGCTTGGTTTTAACTTTCTTCTGACAGATAGTGCCGTACGTACGCCGTTAACGCGTCGTAGAACTCGGTGCATTCTGTTTCCCACTTTAGGTTTCAATTTACTTATAAAGTATGTCTAAGATAACTATGAAATGACGTCACAGTTTAAAAAATTGCTGTTGCCAGTTGTTATTTGTTTAAAAATGTCGAACAAATTAGTTTAAATCCAACTACTTGTAAAAAGAAATTGAAAAAACCTACATGTTATCCAAAAATGTGTCAACAAACTTTTGTTCCCCACTTATACCCCAGAGGAGTTAATCTGAAAATATGAAAAAATTCTTAATAATTTATATTATAATAAGAACTGGAATAGTTCAACTGGAATTTTTAATCAGATTAATTTTCTGAAAAAATATCGAATTTTTTCTGTTGTTGGAAAATAATATATTTCATATGTTCATATTAATATGAAACGGAACAGAAATTTCCGTTTAAATTATTTGTTCGAAAAATATAGATTTTTTTTCTTTTTTTAGTGTAAAGAAAATAATATATTTTTTAAAATTTATTCCGGGACATTAAAATAAAGCTATTTAAAACGTAGATTATGGATGAAATTAGGAATTTTGAGGAAAAGTATAGATGAAGTAATTTTTAAAATCTCTTTATTTTATTGCGAATAACTAAATATGTGTTAATTTTGTTTTGTCAACCCTTACTTTCCAGGGAGGTTGATCTAAAAATCTGAAAAATATCTGAGTAATGCATATTGATGAGAAATCGGGATAGTTCAAGAGATATTTTTGATCAGATTTAAAATCGTAAAAAGTTTCTGTATTTAAATATATACGAGATCTGTTCAAAAAGTATCGCGAATTTTGAATTTCCACGGGTTACGTATATTCGATTTTCGATTTTTTTGTGGCGTTATGTTGGTACTCATGTCTCTCACTTATGCCGACAAGTTCGGCCATTTTGAATGTCAGTTAATTTTTGACAGTTGCTTTGCTTGCACGTAGTTTGGCTTGTCTTCGATTTTTGCCTATACCAAAAAATGGATCAAAGAATCTGTATCAAATTTTGTGTGAAAAACAAAATTAAGTGCGTGGACGCATTCCGAATGTGAACGCCCCAACACAAAAAAACACACAATGTGTGGAGCCAACATAAAAAAAAAAAACTTAACACTGATAACACCCCTGCCCACCCATCGTTGCTTGTGCGCGAATTTTTGGCCAAAAACAACACACTAATAATGCCGCAGCCACTGTATTCCCCAGATCTGGCCCCCCCTGTGACTTTTTCTTGTTCCCGAAACTGAAGAGGCCCATGAAAGGACGATGCTACGCTATGAGTGAGGAGATAAAGACGGCATCGAAGAAGGAGCTGTAAATTATCATACCAGAAATGATTTTTAAAATATGGTTCATTTTGACGTTATATCAGCAAAAAAATTCTCCGAGATAAACACGAGAACCAATGAGATTAAGAGTCATATAATCCTATTCAATAGTTGATATAAAAAAACACAATAGTTACTTGGGAACCGCCATTAGAACCGTTTTATTGGTAGTGATAGAATAGGTTTCTGTGTACGCTAACAAATTGACGTAATACTGACCATAATACTCCTGAATGTATATAGACTGAAAACATGGTCATGAAACCTGGAAACAGGAGGCCAAGGTTCATCTCGGGCTGTCGCGCCAATGATGATGAGAACAGAATTCTATTCATAGTAGTCCCCAACAAGACGAAGAAGAATATGCTGTTTGAAAAATCAAAAACAATGGTTTGAAGTCAGCATAATCACTCGTTCTCAATGACCTATAAACAAGATACAAATATATACCATTGATAACATTCAACATCGGCCAAGACACTAAATGAAAAAGAAGATGTCGTAGTAGTAGGGTAATGAACACGCCCCAATTCTAATTCATAAAAGGAACTCTTTTAACTCTACTATTCGTATTACAATTTCAAAGATTATCAGATCAATTCTGTAAAAAGTTACTGTGTAATAACGTTACTACAACATAAAATATTATAAAAAGTATAATGGCTTTCATTCATGATAGTAACTGACCTTGCTCATAGTGACGAATTTAGTTACAATTATCATAGTAACAGAGTTACAGAATTGGTCTGATTGTCGGTCTGTTTTCAATACTCACGAGAAAAATTAAGCGCTGAGTAGACATGTCTTACTTCAAACTAATTTAAAATTTACTGTTATCAAGAAAAATAAGCATTGGATTACCGTCTTCCTTTGAGTGTAGTCGCGAGTCAAAATTAAGTCAATATACAAAAATTAAGTCATTTCATCTCTAAATTAAAACGAAGATAATTACTACATGTAAACTTAAAATTCATAAACGAAAATAAGAGAGAACTTTCGAAGTAATTTGATTGAAAAACAATTTATGCTAAACCTTTTTCAGAAATATAAATACCCCATAATAAAAATAAATGTTGTATAAAGCCAATTACAGTAGTAGTATTAAAACGAAACCATTCGAAAAAGAGACACGACGTACTGTTCATGTTAAAATGGTAGATAAACTCAGGTTAACAAGCGTAGCGTAAAATAGTTGTTCCAGGAAGATACAAGAAAAGAAGACCCAGAACCTTATAAAGAAAGAAAAAATATACTAATAAAATAAGATGTACATAGAAGTCAAAATAGAAATTTCATATAAGCATTGCCTGAATCCATAACAACAGAAGCAACCATAACAACAGAAGAAGAAATTAATAAATAAAAAGTAAACAAAAAATAATTAATATTTATACCATGAGTTCAAAAAGAAATTACATAAGGGTTGTCTGTGGAAAAATAGAATAATGTGTACTGCAAGCTTTAATTGTCTTTTTCACCATTATAATTGTAGCTTAATTGAATTTTCAATAGAAACTTATGACAATAACAGTGATGACAGTTAATTAATTGACAGTTAAAGCTTGCAGTACACATTATTTTATTTTTCCACAGCCAACCTTTATGTAATTTCTTCACATGGTATAAACAAATAATACTACGCGTGAATTTCATTTTGAAACTTCCGAAGTAAAATTAATAAAATACATAATACAAAGACCTCAAAGTTTGTGAGTCTCTGATATTCTTCAGTTTCTTACTCAGCGGGTGTTAGTAAGTCCGGCGTGCCTGGGGACTGATCAAGCCAGGTAGACAGGTGTATAGAGTCGGCCCCTGCACGCGTTTTATAACCTCATACAAACGTCTTCCCTGGCGCACGATACGGTCGTGAGAATGGCCATTGGGCGCGCCCGTTTGTTTGCACTTTGCACACTGCAGATGCAAGGAAATGGTCAAAATGTGAAAATAGAGTTTTTGTGTGGATATTGGGCTGAAATATAATATTTATTATAGACCGTTGTGGTTGAAATATTTTAAATTGGGTCATTAATTTTATATTTATTCTGTAGAAGATTTTAAAGCAAATATTACCCAAAATTCTGAAATACTAAAATAGTTATGTGACAGGCACATTTTAAAAGAACAAATATAATTATTACATCGTAAAAATGTTACGAATTAAGCATTTAAAAGGGTTATTTGTAAAAGAGAAGGAGTTTCATCTAGGATTCGTCGAAATGTAATATGTTACGCCGAATTAGAGAAACTGCCTAGATCGTGCAATAGGCAATCTATTGCCGACTTCGTGAAATCGACAAACGGTATGCCAATATCACGAATTCGGCAGTGCCACTAATTTGGCGTAACGTATGCCCAAAACGAAGTGCAAATAACAGGTGTAAATGTTTCAGTAATAAATATGTATGCAATTCAACATAGTACCCAAAACTAACCTGCAAAAATCATGATTACGAAGTCCTCTCAAAGTCATATGACTAAAACTATAATTGAATCATTTATTTCCGAAACCACTTATTCACTAAAATCGGCAAAATGAGTTTATTCTAGATTCATATTTTCTGTAGATATGCACATCGCTTACTGCAGAAAATAAGGGATGGTGAGTCGGAGCATAATCGTAAATCAGGAGTCAACGAATAGAGGAGTCAACGAATAGAGGAGTCAACGAATAGAGGAGTCAACGAATAGAGAGTCGAAGAGTCGGAAAACAAAAATTCTTGACATTCAACCTCTGTCAGAGCGCCGAAAACGTGGAGACTTAATCCAAATATATTGGATTGTAACGGGCAAGTTCTCTACCGATATGTCGTCACTATTCCACCTTAATACCGACCAGAGGCTCCGTGGCCACCACCTGAAGTTGAAGCACGAGAAGTTTAAACGACAGCCAAGGCAGTTTTTCGTCACCAACCGTGTCTTCAACCTGTGGAATTCTCTCCCGGAAGAAACTGTGTCTGCCCCAAGCATAAACACCTTTAAAGCCAGAATAAGTCATTTATTTCCCAGAGCAATGTAATTTTAGATCTACAGTTAATTTAATTGTAAAATCTTCATTTCTTAATTTAAGTAATTATGTAATTATTTGTTTATATTAGTATATCATGTAACTACCCAGCAAACATTTTTATACGGGCCAGTACTGGTAAAGCACATACTCCCCGGCATTGAAAGTAATGGGCCAGTACCCCGGTGTCCCCGTGGCCGTTACTGGCCCATTGATGTATCAGTTGCCGGCCCAGCAACGGTAAAGTGCAAAATAATCGCATTAGTTGCAAGATTTATTTCTGATGGTTTTAAGTAAAAAGTATGAGTGAAGAAGAGTGCTTATAAAATGCTGGTAAAGTACTTCGTATAGGCGGAATGCGAAATACAAATGTGAAGTACATTATTAATACTGGCGTTGCACTTACTTTTGGTGCCAGTAATTTACCAGCATAAAAGCAGTTTGCCGGCATTCGGCCGTTAGTTGAATGTTTGCTGGGTAGTTTGTAAGTATAAAATATATGGTTCAATTGAGCATAACAAGCCCTGGGCTTCTGCTCTGATTGTAATAATAATAATAATAAAAGCTATCGACTCCCGACTTTTATCTAGGATGATAACAAACCGAATACGAAAACAAAATAATGATTTTGTCAGAATTTCGATCGAAAGAAGATCGGAAACGGGAACACTATTTTGTTTTTTTGTTCAAGGACGAAAACGAAATTGGAAATGTTCTGTGTCGATTTCCTTTAATATTCTGAAGTTTATAATTTGTTTAACACTACTGGTATTAACAGATTTATTCGATGAGGCAGTAAAGTTATTTTGTTTTTACACATATCCATTTTCATCTTTTTGTATATCCTCTGTTAATTTTATCTAAGTGGAACTAAACGGGATTTTTGTTTTCTCAAGTTGTAACGAGCAACGTGAATATTTCATGTTGAAAGACAAAATATAAATGTCAAAAGGAAAAAGATACGTATTAAAAATAAAATGAAAATTTTGTAACACTAATATATTCAATTTTTACCAACCGCCAACATATATAAGGAAGGTATTGTGATCATACCGATTTTGACATTTCGAGATTTCGATGGATCTCCACGAATTAAGGTCATGACATAACGTTTTGACTATTTTTAGCATGATGTCTGTCGGTCTGTCGGTCTGTCGGTCTGTCTGTCCGTCTGTCCGTCTGTCCGTCTGTCCGTCTGTCCGTCTGTCCGTCTGTCCGTCTGTCCGTCTGTCCGTCTGTCCGTCTGTCCGTCTGTCCGTCTGTCCGTCTGTCTGTCTGTCTGTCTGTATGTCTGTCCGTCCGTCTGTCTGTGTACACGTGCAGAACAAATTCGGCTAAAAGGATTTTTATGAAACTTCATATTTAAGCTTTTGACATCAATGGCACAAGTTGATCAACTTTTGGTAAAAATCGGTTGACTAGAAATGAAAGTTTACTCGTGTCGATTTTAAGATTTTTGCGAATATTTAACAGAAAAATATTTCGAAAAAAAATATTTAACAAAAGTTGCTATAAAAGTAATAACTCACAACTTTTATTCGAGACATTTTTTGATAAAACGAAAAATTTTATAATAAAGTATCTATTTTTTTATACGTATATGTAACGTTTCCATGGTCATGATAAATAATATCTCTGTTCGAAAATATCAGGCCAAGTTATTTCTAATCTGCTGCTAGAATGTATTTTATACAAGTACTTTTCGATGGCGGTCGGTCCTGTGGTAGCCACAGCTGATTTTTTTTTTTTTTTTTTATTAAAAATGACACAAACGCTCAAAATGTAATGAAATAGATATTTTATAATGACAATTCACCCTAACCTAAAATATTTAGTGTAAGTACGATATACGGGTGAAAGGAGCCGAGATTCGGTGTCGATTTTCAAAAATACTGACTCGACAGTCGTTTATATTGCTGCCAACTTCCCATCACTGCAGAAAACCATGCTGTAGACCTTCACTCCTGTAGATTGCTTGGAAATTCCCGTTGTTTGAGGAGGCGGGGCGTCGTTTGCCTTCCGTTAAAAACCGCTATTAATTTCTGTTAATATAATTTTACTAAGCCAGTATTTTCCAATGGACAATATGTTACTTTGTCAAGATCATAGAAGTGGGAAAACATTAGAATTTAAATAGCTGTACGTTCAGCGCAAGGCAGATTACTGAAGAGTGATTTATTCGCAACAGGCGCACAACTATTTTTTTTTTTTTTTAGAGCGGGCTCTGCAACCAAAATTTTGTCTTATGAGGTCCAGAAGCTAAATTATTTTCTTGGGTTGGGCTCAAGTACTTTTAAAAGACAAATATGTTCCTTAAAAATGTGTTTTTTAGTGTGGGGGGGGGTATCAAGCCATAACCCAGCCTTCCGGGAGCGCGATTGGGTCAAAAATGTGCTTTTAAAAAAATATTTGTAAAGAGTGTAGGTATATAAAGGCTTGAGATTAGATAGTAGAAGTTATTAGATATTAGCTGTGGTAATTTAATTGATCAATAAAATTAATGAATTTCTTTCGCAGTTATTCTGCGACGGGTTTGCTTGTATTAAATATATTTAAAATTACATTTCCATGAATGCAAACTTTTGTCACATTTTTAAAGCATAAGTTATAAAATATCTGTGAGAATTTTTGAAAGTGGTAAAGAATATCTTAATACTTTAGGCTTAAAGTTCTGTCTGGTAGATTAAGCCTGCGTAAATATTCTGTGACAAGTCTCCAGTTGCTAATTTACTGCACATTTTAAGTAAAACCTTGTTAACACCGGATTACTATTGTAATCCTCACTGCAACTTAATATTTGCAACTAGGGAGCAAAACCGAATTTCTGAAAATTCTGTTTTCATTCATAATAGTGTTTCATGAAGAATGAAATATGACTCATCTTTCATGAACAGTTTATCTTTTGCGGTTGAAAGAAGTAAAGGCTAAGATAGATAAATAAATAAATAAGAAACAGTAAAGTATAATTAAAAGTTTAACTATTCGATGACCAAACTGCGGCTCGCTGTCCAGATCCCACACGAGACATCCACAAAACGGCGCCATCTAAATACAATCTAAATACAATTCAATGGAAATAAAAGAAAAATATTAAAATATAATTTTCACAAGCTACACATTTCTTCTTAACGGTACGTATAACCCCCATAGATGACAAGTTTTTTATACAAATCTAACAATCTGAAATAAAAATAGTAATAATCTATATATAAAAATTTGCAGCGCATTTTTATCTATCTAATGTATTTATTTATCTAAGAATATTTTTAACTGTAAAAATATTATCGTTCAATAACTTAATAATTAATATGAGACAACAATGTTCTGTAAATTTTAAGACATATTTGTGGGTTTCAAATAGTATTTATATTTATATAGTATTGTGTAGAAACGTTCAAATAATCATTTTTTTTGCGACATGATTGTTTATAGTTTAGAATCTTAGTCGAAAAATACTATACATGTTAATAATGGAATGCCACTTGGTTCACGTATTCTTTGCGAAAATTAAATCATTATAACCCGCCGCACCTATATTTAGAACCACGGTATATTCAAGATAGCGGCAAAAATACAATAGAAGTACAATAACTATAAGTAATTTTTATAATAGAACAAAATAGCTATAAACATATTTGTAGAATGAAACTTTAGCTAAAATTTTCCGCATCGTATGCAAAGCGTTCTATCACTTTATAGCGTTTATGATAATATCAATTAAAACACACAAATCCAAGCACATATAAACATTTATTACTACGTCTATTTACAATCTGTCACACATATGTCATTATGTTATGGTTCCTAACGTAACATATTACAAAGGACGTCCAAGAACTAGACTTGATCTGTACACGGCCGTCCTGATCTAGCCGCGTCCTCGCGGCATCTACAAATTTAACTTGAAAATAAAACAACTTGCTATTCTAACACGGTCGTCCTGCTCCTGCCACGTCCTCGCGGCTCTCTTATATTTTAATAATATCTAGAGTTTCACCAAACTCTCTGACTCTACAGAGTTCTTCCAAGCTCGTTCCACCGAACTCCTGGATGTCTTCACCTAAGTCATAATCTGTAAATAGAGCAATTTGGGCGCAAAATTGATCTTTCGCAAAATCAACTATGAACGAGTATCAGTTAGTAAAAATATTTACTTGCTTAAAACTGAACCTTCCAGAAAAAAAGTAAAAATCGTGATCAGAAAGCTTCGAGACTTTTTAGTTATTTTTTTTTCTTTTTAAACCGCGAACTCAGTAACTAGATCAACAAGCTCAGATACTCAGTAACTATTTATCAGTTTCTTTCATTATAAGTTGTCTACAGTACCTAACAAGCTTAGTGACTGTCGTTGCTCTACACCAGTGCCTTATCATCCTGCACTCACAGTGTCTCATCATCAACATTGCACAGTGTGTCTTGTGGTACTCAACTATCTATCAGTTTATTTTGCCGTTCCGATCTCAGTGATCTGTCATTTATTATTTCCAATAAACGCTCAAATTCAAAACTTAAATCTCGAAACTCAGATATTAGTTATCAGATCTCAAATATCAAAACTAGAATTTCATATTTTAGGTCTCAACTATTAAAACACAAATATTCGATCTCAAATATGAAATGATATCATGTCTGAAGTCAATAAACTCAATTATTCGATGTCAAATATCAAATCTCAAATTATCCAAAGTTACGCCAGACTCCTTGAGGTCCTTCACCATCCAGAGTTCCACCGAACTCCTTCAGGTCCTTGACCATCTAGAGCCAAACAACTCGTTATGATTAACACGTGCGATATTATTTAGTAAAAGCAATAAAATATCTCTTACAATTCAGTCATCCTCAATTTAATCAGTTACCTCCTTTCTATTTATCTGTCAATAGACAAACGCTCGTCCATTCTGACATTTTTTTTTTTTTTTGAATTAAAAATTTTTGAATTACCTTGTTAAGTCTTTATCCAAAACTTCTAAATTACCAAGAACAAATTAGAAATACCGTACCTCATTATACTGTTATTATTTGGTATTAAATTTCCATACCATCTTTAGCTTATTTTTTATTTAACCTTTGCAATGTTATCGGAAAATTTATTTGCATCTTGTAATGTTTTCCAGCCTTTGTTATTAGTTTTAACGTACTTTATCCAAATTCATTCTAGAACATTTCAACTTTTACGCATCACTGTGGCTCACAATAATATGGGTACGCAACGTTTTGGGGTTAATTATTTTTTACAATTTAATTATAATATAGCACTTGTGTTTTCCATTTTAAAAACTCTTGTCAGCCAATTTTTGACATTTCAATTTTATTTTTGCAACTGTCAATCTTTCTGTCATTTTCACTTTTTTTCAATAATTTTCAAAATATTTTATGTATGTAACAACAAAAAATGGCCAAAATTATTTGTAGGAGTAGGGATCCCACTTCTGATGATAGAACGCTTTATAGCGTTTATGATAATATCAATTAAAACAAACAAATCCAAGCACATATAAGCATTTATTACTACGTCCATTTACAATCTGTCACACATATGGCATTATGTTATGGTTACTAACGTAACATATTACAAAGGACGTCCAAGAACTAGACCTGATCCTTATATACATATTAAAATTTTAACAAAAAAAAAAAAAAAAAACTGGATTTTGGTTTGTTTTTGTGATTTTTTGTTTTCTAAAAAGTTTTTTAATTTTTCCAGATGTAGCAATGTAAAATCTGTTTAAAAACATCTTTTAAATTTGGATTAAACGTGAAAATATGCTGAATTGTTTCAACGGCTGAAAACGCATTCTTTATAATAGGTGTTTGAAACAAATAGGTTGTTTCTTCTATTTCCACTTCGTCGTTGTTCTGACTCCAAATTTTGATCTGACCCAGCTGTACTTTCATCTTCCGTAATATCCTCTTCCGTTTAGAGTTCTTCATGAATATTTGCAAAATTTACATTAATGCTTTTCATTTCGCCATAGTGTCGTCGATGACGTACCTTCAACTCGTAGTTCACCACTGAATGAATATGTTTATCTGTTGCGTTTCGCCTTGCCTTTTTATAACTTGGAGATCCCCTAGCCAGTTCGGCACTTCCCCGGCGTTGGCAGTTTTAGTCCGTCGTTTTAAAAGATAATTTGTCCCAAAATTCAAGTCATTTTTCGTTGTTATATTAATTTCGTCGTAATATCCGATGTCGTTATAAGCGATAAGTCTCACGTATAAAAGACATGTTACTGGCCGGGACTTTGGAATTTCATCGCAATAAGCGATATGTTGTTATATCAGATGTCGTTATAAACGATATCCACTGTATTTATGGCGAAAATTCCATAAAAAAATAGATTTTTGAAAAATATAAATTTGCTTATATCCACTCAATAGGTTTCATTTGATACCCCAAACAAAAATTAAAAAAGAAGTTATGTTTTCATTAATACATATTTGTTTATATTTAACCCCCTATGTGTCTTTTTGACTTCTCCATATTTTTCCTATATGTGTGTCAAAGAGTTATACAAGCATGCCAGATTACAGTCTTCTATGTTCTGCCGATTGGTTACAATTTATACCATAGAGACAGACAGACACATGAGTGACGTTAAAAGTATTTTTTGGTGGTTCACGAAAAAATATACCTATCCCCAACTGTAATTATTAATATCAACAATTACTTTTGTGTTTTAATAGAACCTAATTCCCTTGACCGAATCATCCTTAATTATTTATCTATTTCCTATTACCTAAATAACTAATTTAACGGTTTATTGACCTCACTAAAAATACAATTAAAATAATATTTTAAATGAATGTATTCAGAAATATCAGTTGTATCTTCGTATAAACTTGACATCTAAATTATCCAAGCGTGAAAAAATCTTGAACTGCGCCCATGGGATGGTCAGATGACTAAGATATTCAAATCAAAGATACGAATGTCCGAATAAGTTAATATAATAATGAATTTACTGTGATTAGATCACAGATATACAGCGGGTGGTACGATAATAAGAATTCTTTGTGGTGTCCTGGAACACGCATGCGTCTTGGTTGCGTGTCATAATTTTAATGTTTCATAGGGTGAGTCGTAATAGTGAAATTCCTTTCGAAATTCCGGAAATTGCTAGTTTTTTTTTTGGGGAAAGAATTTTAATGTTCGTTTCTTATACGTGTATCACATGACTGTGGATGAAAATGTTTCGTTTTTTATTCGGAAATATGTTTATTACATGTTCAGATTTCAATTTTGCATAACAGGGTTATAAGTCGAGAAATTAATTTAATGGTTACTTGACACTTTATTTATTTTGTGTCTCTTCTTGGGCACTGTCAGTTGGGTTGGCTTTCAACCTATCATAAATCCACTTACGTGTCGGCTTTCCAGATATCTTGTGTACTACTATTCGCTAGATTTTCTATTAAACTACTTTATCCATAATTCGTCAGGTTTTCTGTCTGGTTGACGGATGCTTAATCCCTTTCCAGTTCCTCCTAACTGGATTAGAGGTAAAATATGGTATTTGATTTTTTATTCATAAATTCGTGTAATTTGTCCCGGTTCGAAAATTGAAAGAAGAATACGAAAATGCAGATTTGAAAATAAACTTCAATAAAACGGAGTACCTAACAACTGATGAAAATGAAATTCACGAACTAGAAATCCAGGAAGAGCTGCAAATAAAAAGGTGTGATAGATTCAAATATCTTGAATGCACGATCTCAAAAAATGCATCGACGGAACAAGAAATAAACAGCCGACTGGGAGAAACAAGAACATGCATTAAACAACTAAACCCAGTTCTCTGGAAAATAAAACTCACAAAAAGGACAAAAACAACGATATACAAAACCATAGTCCAAAGTATTATGACATACGGAGTAGGGTTGTACATCGAAGGCAAAACATCGATGTTTTATTAATATTAAAAAAAGCTATTTATTTATTTAATAATGTTTATCCTAATTTGTACCTACTATTTTTACATTTCGAAAATGAAATATTGCATTTTATTATAATACTAATATAGTAATCTTAATGTTAATTTTATATTATTTAACATAAAAATAACATACCGTCACACACAATTTTTTTAAAAACTTTTTTAAGTTGAAATAAAGTCTGTTCCTTTGGTTCAGGTGGAACTAGATTTTCAATTCTAGTTACTTTTACCGATGTATGAAGCTTTTGATTGAACACTAATATAGCAATCCTAATATTAATTTTACAATATAATAATCCTAATAATAGTTTTATTAATAAATAAATTATAATTATATTTCCCAATACGGTAATTGCAGGGATTGGAGGTATAACAATTGGGAAACAATTTTTAAGATTCCAGCGTCTCTAGCAGTAGTTTCTGAATTTCAAAGGTAAAACATCGACATCGGTAGTAGACATCGATGTTTTATAGATACTATCGCCATCTGAACATCGATGGTAAACACATCGATGTTTTTAAAAAAATATGGATGTTTTCGATACATCGGTGTTTTTTCCCATCCCTAATATGGAGCCGAAAACTGGGTTATGAATAAAAGGATTCGAATTAAAATCACGGCTACGTAAATGGAATACTGGAGAAGATGTTATAGGTTCACAAGAATGGATAACATCAGAAATGAAAAAAAAGAGAAGAATGGATGTAGATAAGAATATTTTAACATACACAGAAGAAAAGATACTCATCTGGTACGGCCATGTTAGGAGAGCAAATAAAGGAAGATGGATAAATAGAATAACAGACTGGAGCTCAATAGAACGAAGAATGAGAGGTAAACCAAGAAGATCGTGGCGGAATGTAGAAGTAGATGAGGACAAAGAGAATATATACCATATACCTGAAAGATAGAAAGATAGAAAACCCTTATATACAACTTGTTCCAACCATACCGGAACCGATTCCAGGTTTACCCGCTTCTGAATACCCGAGCCTAGATTCAAGTACTCGAAACAGAGTATTCGGAACCGGATATCTGAAACCGGGTAGTCGAAATAACTTCTATTTCGACTTTTCGCATTTTTTGCTCATCACTTCGATGAGCAAAAAATGCGAATCAAATAGAAGTGAATATCCGGAGCCGAGTATCCGGGACCGGGTATCCGGAACCGGGCATTCAGAACTGGGTATGTGAAACCGGGCATCCGGAACCGGGTTACTAGAAAATCACGAACCAGGTTTTACCAATAAACCGGACCGGGTACACGAAAAGCCAACTATCCATTCCGATGGACGGATCTGTACAAAAAGTTGATCAAATTGAGATAATCACGTCCAAAACTTAAATATGGCATTTCTCAAGAATCCATTAAAACAAATTTGCACTACTCGTGGCCACAGATCGATAGATGGACATCACAGTAAAATCAGATTCGTGTTACAAATTCGTGCTTATCATGATAAATAAAAACCCAAATTCGTGCTTATCTCTTAAAATCTCGAAAAATCAAAATTATTATGATTAAAATTTAAATTTCAGCTGTGGCCGACTGTCATCACAAAGTAATTGCATAAAATACATGCTAGCAGCAAAGTAGAAATAACTTGGTCTAATTTTCTAACAGAGATATTATTTATCATGACCATGGAAACGTTACATATAAGTATGAAAAAATAAATAAGAAAAAATTTCGAAACAATTTGCAAAATTTTTTCGTTTTATCAAAAAATATCTCAAATAAAAGTTGTTAGTTACTGCATTTATAACAACTTTTGTTAAATAAATTTTTTCTAAATATTTTTCTGTCGCTAAATATTCGCAAAAATCTGAAAATCGACACGAGTAAACTCTCGTTTCTAGTCAAACGATTTTTACCAAAAGTTGATTAACTTGTGCCATTGATGTCAAAAGCTTAAATATGAAGTTTCATAAAAATCCTTTTAGCCGAATTTGCTCTGCACGTGTACACAGACAGACGGACGGACAGATAGACAGACAGACGGATAGACAGACCGACAGACATCATGCTAAAAATAGTCAAAACGTTATGTGGGGACCTCAATTCGTGGAGATCCATTGAAATATCGAAATGTCAAAATCGGTATGATCACAATACCTCCCTTATAATATGTTTGCGGTCGGTAAAAGTTGGTAAAAAGGGAAGATCTAAAAAAAGCTGGACAAACTGAATCTGAAAAGAGTTGTAGGAAAGAGACACTGATAATGTAAAGACGTAGAGTGCCATAAACTGATAGTAATAAAAAATGTGTATGCAGCTTTATTAGGGATTTTTTGCAAAGTCAATACTATATAAATGTAAACTAAATTTAGTACCTAGCAGTAAACCTTTTTTTTTTTAGAAAAGGCGTGAGAATATATTTTCGAATTTTGAAAAAATATTTCCGAATGAATCACAGACATTTGCCGACATCCATTCAAAATTCTGTCAATAAAATTTTACAATCACAAAAATTTATTCATCCTAGCACGTAATAAAATAATTCAACAAGTTCAATGTTAAATAAACTAGAAGGAAACAATAACCAGTAACCCAAACAGTAAAGGTAACTTTCACACACCTGGACAAATCTTAGAAAAATTAACACCTAACACCTTTTACAACGTTGTCCCAAGATGATTTACTTTGGGCGCTATCAGTCTTTCCATCTGTAAGTCAGTGGGAGATAAGGACAAATCCCTGCCGTGTTGTTAAATGCCGGCACCGCTGCATATTGGACAACTTGACAAGAAATATGATGACTTTCTTAATGGTACAGTTTTCGGAAATCCAATTTGTTTTAGGGGTTGTTTGAATTTTTTAATCCCTGGGGTGAGAAATGGAATAAGTTGAATTTAAATTTATATTCAGGATAAAAATTCTCAGAATTTATAAATTTAATATCTATATCTCTTCTTGGGCGTTGTTAATCGGGTTGACTTACATCTTTGTTAAATATCAGGCTTTTGTAGCTTTATTGTGTCTCAATAGTTAGAGGTGTAACTAGATTTTTTAGTGTATATGGCCAGCGACTAAAATGCCGCCGTCATTTAAAACTTTTCCAGAGAAAAATCAAATAATTTTTGGTGATATTTTTTCCAGATATTTTAGACGGGGATCTAGTTCAGTGTTTCTCAACCTTTTTGCACTCGAGGACTACTTCTAAATTATATTTACCTTTATCGTAATCGATACATATTAGGGTAATGGACGTAACCATCAAAACACAAAATCTTCAGGATGACAAAAAACCTTTACTACTTATTTTTACTAAAAATTTTTGGATAATTAGATATTTCATATTATTTTAGGTAGTAAAATTGAAAAACATATTCATTTTTTGGTTTTTTCTTGCTTAAATATCTTGCAAATTAACAAAAAGTTGTCTAAAGTTGGTTTTACGCAGTTCAATTAATTGATCAATAAATTGATTTTTCTTGTCAATTAATTAAAAAATTTATTGGTAGCCTCGGAAACAAAAGCATCACTTTACACACATCAACTTATTTATCATTTTTTTAAAAACTTTTACATTACCAACTGTAAAACATGTTGACATATTTATTAGAATGAAAGTATTGAAAAAATCTTCACAAAGTTACGAGCTGTGAACAAAAACAAAAGATATAACCTAGATGATGGTAAAATAGAACGTTCGAGGTTCTGTTACATTTGAAAACGAAACACAAACAATATATTTAGAGGTTATGCTACAACTAAACAGTTGGCAATATCTTAACAGATGAAAATATACCTAGAATTTCCTAAACAATTGATGATAAATTGATGAAAAATAGAACTTGTTCTATTTTCAAAATAAATTAATCAATTTTTTTCAATTAATTGATCAATTAATTGACGGAATTTTTACACTTTACACACATCAATTAATTGAATGTCAACTTTTTCAATTAATTGATCAATAAACTGAGTCGTGTAAAACCTACTTAAGAAAAGGAATTTATTTTAAATAGTTGGCTTACGAATTTTTGCTGAAATGTACCAAACAATGAATAAAATTCAAAATTGCAATTTGTCTACTTTTTTTGAAATTACGCATCTTAACATTTCAGGTATCGATGTATTGGTTTTGATCTCTAATCAAACTATCATCATGAACTGATTACAATTTTAGAAATTTTATTTTGTAATCATATAATTACACTAGGTTTCTAAAAGCTCAGAAGTTTGCGTGGCTCCCCATAATTTTGTATTTATTTGTGCACCCATTGTACTTACGATTTTTCTTTAAATATTTTACTGACTTTTTACTAATATAAGTTTTCTTCTGTTTCAGGTAAGTGCTATCATCACTATTATGAAATTCAGTCCACAGTAAGTAAGCTTCAAAATATAAAAAACGAGTACATTTAAGGCCAATTTAGACATCCAAGTTAAGCTCTAATCTATTTTTAAATATTTTTACTACTTCTAAAACACACTTAGTGTTCAAATATGTCCGATTTACCATTAATAGTTTTAAGTAAAATATATGCGATATACATAAAATCGTGAAACTTAAAAATATTAAAACCAAGTACATTAAAACCGCACACTGATTTCTGACACCGAACGCTTCTATGGTTTTCCAAGACACATTTAAGTTAATTAAGATAATTTAAAACTAAAAAAATTAAAACTGGTTACAGCTTTCGGACTTGCAAATGTCGGGATGGGCGTTAAAACCATACACTAATTTGTTACACAGAACGGTTTTATGGTTTCCAAGACACATCTAAGTTAAATAAATTCAAAATAAAAAAAAACAGCTGTGGCCACCACAGGACCGACCACCATCACAAAGTACTTGTATAAAATACATTCTAGCAGCAGAGTAGAAATAACTTGGCCTAATATTTTCTAACAAAGATATTATTTATCATAACCATGAAAACGTCACATATAAGTATAGAAAATAGATACTTTTTTTTAAACTAAATTTTACTTTTTATAGCAACTTTTATTAAATGCATTTTATCGCAATATTTTTCTGTTTTTAAATGTTCGCAAAAATCTTAAAATCGACATGAGAACCCCACATGAGAAATCCCACTAGAAATGGGAGTTTTCTAGTCAACTGATTTTTACCAAAAATTGATCAACTCGTGCCATTGATGTCAAAAGCTTAAATATGAATATTCATAAAAACCCTTTTAGCCGAATTTGCTCTGCACGTGTACACACACAGACGGACGAACAGACAGACAGACAGATAGACGGACAGACGGACAGATAAACTGACAGACATCATGCTAAAAATAGTCAAAACGTTATGTAGGGACCTCAATTCGTGGAGATCCATCGAAATCTCGAAATGTCAAAATCGGTATAATCACAATACCTCCCTTATATATATATATGTTGGCGGTCGGTAAAAATAGAACCGATTAGAGCCTAATTTGGAAGTTCAAATGGACCTTAAAGCCTTCAATAATTTAATGCTAATTAAAATGACGAAATTTCAAAAATATGTACTTCCATATAACAAATGAACAAATCATAAGGCAGTAAAAATATGTAAATAATGTTTCTCAAATTGTATTCTTGTTAACCAACCGCCTTTTCATGCATTATCATCAATTAGTTACCTAATATTAAAAAGATATATACGTTCCTCATAAATTTATAGTGTATCTAACGAACTATTCAAACTAACCAAAAACCTTCACACGGCAAAATTTAACTGTCCGAAACCATAAATCGAGGTAAGACGATGACACCTCCAGCTGTATCTTGAAATCTTAATTTCCGTGACAGAACCATCACACACAAAAAGAAGCTTTAACAACTCAACCATACGAAACAAAATTCTTTGAAAGGCACAGTTTTGGTTATGGTGAAATCTCGGAAACAAGCAAAGCAATATTAAGTTTAACAATAAAATCCGTAAGGCTCAAATTTGATTTCCTAATTTCAAAATAATATATTGCAACTCTATTTTCAGCTTTTAATAGTTGTAAAGAAGAATGAACCTTAAAGGTTCTGATCTAAAGCTACCTTTTAGGGTATTTTAAAGCAGTTTACTTTTCACACAGGTATATTTTTTTCGAAGGTAGTGTAATTGGGGTACCTACAGGCTGAAATTTGTCTTGCAACGGAATGACAATGAAATTTTCGTGGGTTTGACAAACGGTTTTTTTGTGTTCCCTGTAGATAAAAGCAATGATGCGAGATACTGTGGTTCATTTCCAATACATTAAAATCTAAGTTTGAGATCTTTTGTCGATTCGGTTTCAAATGAGGATATAATTGGTAAAGGTCTGGCGAATGAAAAATGAGAATTTTGTTTTTCACGTATTTTTGAATAATAGGAGAAGAATTGAACAGTAAACAGGCATTGTGAATATTGCGATTCACTGTAAATAAGATGAAATTGTTTTTCTCATTCTGCTGTGCGAGAGTTGAAACAAATTGATGTGTAGTGTGCATTTTCAAACATTTCAGGGTTCTGTGGGTATTATTTATATAATAATATAAGTGACAAGATTTTTTAGAGGCACTTTTGATTGTAATCGAGTTAACATCGCTTCTTTTTTAATCAATATCCATATTGTATTTCATATTTTTTTCAAAAGTAAAAAATTCGGTAACTTCAAAAGATGATTTTGCACAAAAAATCAATTTGTATTATTTCAATTTACATCTATAATATAATACGCCAACGTGTGTCCCTGCGTGGGTACATGCTATGACGTCAAAAACAAAAGCGAGATTCCGAAATGTAACGAAATATGCCGAAGCTCACCGAAGTGTATATTGACATATAACGCGTGATAATAATAGTTGTTAATTGATATGTTTACACAAAAATATTATAAATTAAAATTATTAGTAGCAGAAAAATAATTATTTAAAAAAATATTTGGTTTTGATGAAAGTATGTAAGAAAAATGTGACTTTCTTTTCTTTATTATTATTTTTTCAATGCTTTATTATTTTTTTATTTCTACGATTAACGTTTTAAATTACCTAACATTTTAAATTTAAAAAAATATAATGCAGTGAGTAAAACATGTTTTGGTAAAATTGAATAATTTTTACCAAAAATTACCGGCCGAGTTTGGTCATTCATATCAGCGCCACTAAGTGAGAGCTTATATGTGTAAATTTAAAATTCGTTCGAAATATTTAAAATATTTTGGTAAAAATTACAAATTGATATATTCAATAGTTTGCACTTTTGAAATTGTCATTGGTATTAAAACATGGTAAAAAATTTCACTTTCTTAAAATGTCATCCCATTTGACAAATGTCATATAAACAAATGATATCTTAGTTATAATGATCATAACCAACAAATCTGAAGTAGGTTTTACAGCGTAAGGAATATTTTGAAATGACAAATTTACATTTAAAAGTCAGTACTACACTATAAAAGTAACCAAAATAACTAGATCTGGTTTGACCTTACAAATGTGAACGCAATATATTAAAGCCGGCAAACAATTAAATTTTACTGTGTAATAGTTTCTCACGATTTATTTCAAACTGATTTGAGATATAGTGTAAGTACGCTTTTTTCCGTGTGTGTATTTTTCCGTTTGCGCTTTTTTTCCGCGTGTGTATTTTTTCATGTGCGCTTTTTTTCGTGTGCGTATTAATCCCTGTATATTTGCGTATTTTTATATTATATAAGAAATTGGAAAATTTATTTTAAATATAACGTCTCAAATCATTTTTAGTTTTAACATTATAAACGTAATGCACTGAATGAAAATGAATCGTTTTCCTATCTTAAAAAGTTAATGAATAAATAATTCGGAATAATACTCATTATTTGTCCAGTTTTTAATAATGGGCGAAGAGTTGTTTCAATTTGAATTGGATGAAGTAAGGCGTATGCCTAGAGAAAGAAGTTTGAGGTGTCGAGCAAGCTCCACATTAAGGTAATGATGTATTTGCCAACACAGTTGCCAACGGGTGCATTAGTCAATTTATATTATTCTAAATTTTTATGGCCTCTGCATTTGGGACAAAAGAAAATAATATTTCTTCCAATCATTTTTTAATATTCTCTAAACATAAATATCAATTTATTGAAAATACAAATATTTGTGACATGCAAAACCCTTTTGAATATAAATAATAAATAATTAATAATCATTCAATATATGGAAGGGATTTGCGCAGCTAAGGAGTTAATGGCTTAACATCTGTCATCCATGTGTAGGGTTTTCATCCATCCATCAATAGGATATATCGAGACTGTCTCGGTTATTGAGCCTCATGTCCCGACGTCCCGACTGTGCTGTCAAAAGTACCGACAATACTTATTTATATTTTTTTAAATTAAATAATACAATTTAATTAAATAATATGCGTCTAGACCAAACGCCGTTCATCAAAGGATGAATTGCGTTTATATTCTCACTTAAATGAGCTGTTTTAGGTGCAAATAGCCATCGTTGCTGTGCTCCAAAAATGTTATTTAACTGTTAAAATATTCCCAAATATTCTTGTTTGAATAAAATATTATAAAAATACTCGTAGAAAGATCCAACATTTCTGTGATTGAAGTAAAAAATATTTTACTTGATACAAATATTTCTTTGGCTAACTGAAAAGCAAGCAATTTTATGGAACTAACCGAACTTAAGAAAGATATGTCAACAGAAACCGAAAAATTTGATGCAGAAATTAAGTTTTTATGGAATACCTTAAAAAATGGTCAGTATCTTTCCAGAAATTTAAAGTTTTTGATTGGACGTTGATTTTCGAAAATCCACGATCAGAATAACTCGAAGAAGCTATTATTTATGCATCAGCTGACTTGGATATTTCAGGAGAGAAGTGTTTCCAGCAGTACGTATATTTAAAAAATTTCTTGGGAAGTAATATTTTTTCTGAGGAGTTTAAAAATAAGAGCGCTGAAGAAAAGTGGATTACGTATTACCTTTCTCGCACGTGTTTGTATGTTTTTTTTTTATTATTATTATTATTTTTCAGTTGTCCCGATATGTCTCGACATCGGCCGTGAATTTTATGTCAGTGTTCCGATTTCGGCTGAGAGCTTTATGGCAACCCTAACCATGTGTAGAAGTTATATCACTCAATAATGGTCTTCATAGAAAAACATATATTTTTTAAAACTTCTCCTTATAATGAAATGTCGCACGATTCTAGCCGCAGTGTAGACGGATATTTGTCAAACGACATTATATGATTAAGGCTACAGTTAAACTGTATCCGTACGTGCGGTAACAAGCGTTTTTCCTGAACGTTCCTGTCTTGATCCGGGGGATGGGTGGTTTCAATACATACGTGCTTTCATTCAAATTAAACTATTTTATTTTAAATATCTCAGTTATTAACTCAACAGCAAAAACGTATAAAACAACATTATTTACAGTAATAAAACAGATGATTTTTGTTTTATGCATTTTTAGATGAATATTTGGGGAGATACGGGGGAACACACTAAAACTAAGATCTTGATATATCTCCTTTATTGTTAACAGCAAAAACGTGTATGACAAAAATGTTAGAATAAAAAAAACATATATTCTTGCCCGAAGTACATTTTCATCTAGATGAATGATAATTTTTACGTGAATCTCGGAAAAAACAGACAGACAAAAATGGATTTTTTGCTGATTTTGTCGTACAGAAACAAACATATTTGTTTCTGTAGAACTCCAAAGAAATGAAGAAAACAAAATAAATAAATAAACAGATAAATAACCAAATAAATAAATAAATAAAAAATTCTCATTGTTATGCAGCAGCATATTAACAATTCTATTCTTCTTCTAATTAAATTAAAAAAATCTTTGGATCAAAACTATTTTTGGGCTGTTGAATGCATCAAAAAACAAACATGTTTGTGCATCGACGCAAGTTACCGCACGCAAGTATGCATGTACTATAAGCATGCTCATTTAACTTCGTGCGTTTGTTTCGTTGCCAGTTCTCGTGCGTTCAAAAGATCGCACGTTTTCGCATCCAATATAACTGTATACTAAGGCGTATCAGTCTTGACCACTATTTTTCAACAGCTGGTCCTCGAAAAATATTTAAGTAATAATATTTTTTATAATACAATTAACGGTTAATAAAACTTCTACAAATGGTTCAATAATTATTGATAGGCTCTTGAGTTTTGCACCGTGTTAGTAATTTTCATTTCTAGCTGGTTATACTCTAGCTGCAAATAACGCATTTAATCATACGTCGATACTGAAATATTTGACATTGACAGTTTTCTGACATTGGCAATTTCTTATGTATATATTATCAGAAAATACTCTTTTTATTGCCACTTTTTTACCTTATTTCTTTGGAAAGTAAAAAATAGCCACATAAACAAAAGCAAATGTATGTTATAGTCGGATTGCTGATAGGTGACTGTTACATGTATGTATCAAGTAGTACTTTCATATAATAATCTAGTTACCATTTTTCAGCGATTTTAAAAATGTTTTTTGTTATTTGTGTTAACTGTCAGTGTCTGGTAATAAATATTAATTAAAATACGGCTTGCGGCCAATTATCAAATTCACAAACTTTAATTTTAAATCTGCTGGAATAAACAACAAATTATAATCCAAAATTTACGTATGATTATAATTTTTTCCTTATTTATAATTATAACCTTAAAATTAATAATTTTGTTTGTTTGAGTACTGCTGTAAATTTATTTTCGCGCTCTAATTAGTAAAGATATCTACGAATCTTGCCATTTCTTTCTAATGTTTTGTTTTTTATTCAAATAATTTGGAAGGTTAGTTGTCAACTTGCGTCACTATACGTTACTATGGGTATGCAAATAATAATGATATAGACAGAGAAAGCATATAGTATTGAATATCGATACTTGTAGCAACGAACAGTCACTTATCAGCAATCCGACTATATTAATAAATTGCTGTGTCAATCATTTATTAATTAGCTTTTGTAAGTTTTCCCATGTGCGCCACTGGTAAGTACCAACCTATAAAATTAATCTAATGAGCAAGAAATTCACATTCATCATTCATTTTTTAATGTTCTGTATATAAAGTTATACATTTTTGTATGACTAAAAATACAACTAAAAAATATTAATGTCTTAATGTCTTGGCTGAGGAAACACTGGTCTAAAATCTAATATTTACTATGTCTGTGGTACAGAATTTTTAGAACCAGTCTTCCAAGTTTTTCAGCTAACTATGTGTATTTGGTGTGGAATAAGCTATTTGGCCAAAAATTACACAAAAGAAGCAAGTTGAAAAACAAGCTATTATATAAATTAAGGAAAAGAATACCTGTTCAGTAAAATCTACCTCTACATGGTAAATTACAAGAAATTCCAAACCATAAACTTTACACAAATACAGAAAATTATATACACCGATGAATCGAAATAAGTTCAACATAAAAGAAACTATAACAAAGGTACAGAAATTATATTTCATTTAAAAATATATCACCTCTAAAGTGTGACCCATTGTAAATTTTAAAAATTGTCCCTTTAAGCACAAAAGAAAATCTACCCCTTAAATAAAAAGTCCAATGAAGCTTACCGTATATGCGGTTCATTTTGAAAGCATTAAAAAGTAAGTAAAAATCTTTTGTGCCTTTTTCATGAAATGTGAAAATAATTGGAACGGTCTGCTGGTTTTTCTTTGTTGTATTTTTTTCTGTCTGTTTCTGATTAAGAGAACTGGAGTTTGGCTCGTGGCTGTATGCGGACTTATATGTATTATGTGGGATGAATTAATCTTTTAATTATGGATTATGTGGTGAAACGCTTCAGACTTGTGTTTGGTTTAATTTCAGATTGAGAGAAGCGAAACAGATGAAAAGATTTTTTGATTATGTCAATTGATTTTTAATGGGAATTTCTTTTGCGGTTCTTAGACATTATTTGCTTTCTTTAATTATTATTCAGCAGAGCGAGTTAGTTTTTTTTTTTTTTTTTTTTATTATTGTATGTTTATATTGTTAACACGTTATTGTGGCTAGTGATTGAATTAATTTGCTTTTCTTTAGAATTTCATTAAATAAGTACACGCCTAATCTTTCCCAGGCGTTCTCTAACTACACTTATGGCCGGTTGCTAACGTAAGAATTATCCCTAACTCGAGTTAAAATCATTTGTTTTTGTATGTTGTAATATACAAAAACAAATGATTTTTTTTTTTTTAATTTTTAATGGCCTTTGCTGCTGTGGCAATTAGCCAGGACAATTTTTGTTTGAGAAAATTTCCATGCCATAACCGGGATTTGAACCCGAGCCCCCATGGTTGGTAGTCAAATGAGCTGACCACTACGCCATAGCGACCGGCACAAATGATTTTAACTCGAGTTAGAGAAAACTCTTACGTTAGCAACCCGCCATTACTAAGTTAACCTGTATGACACAGTCTGGTACAGCGATGACGATCATTTTTTTCCACACTGGTCAAAATATAATTTGATATTTTATAGATTCAAATCGTAGATCAAATAAAATTCTGCCGCTTTAGGATTAATCTCATTAACTCTACCTGAACTAGTGGCCTTATGTTTGACGTGTATAACACAGATATATAACAGGTAATAGTTGAATTCTATCTCGCTATTATTATCATGTTTGTCGATTTCCCTACAATATTTCGTGAATGCGCTCGCTTAAGACCCAACTTTTGTTATCTTAAAATCTCTCTCTAGAATACTTTTGTGCCTTTTTTTGCCGCAAATGTCAAAATTTTAGACCGTAACTCAAAAGTGACTAAATATTTGTGATCTAAGGAAAAATGTATACCAATTTTCCAGCAATATTAAGGTTTTTTTTCTCCTAAAGTTTTGAAATTTTGGTCAAAAATTATTTTACTCCGATTTTAGCCAAAATATAGTTTTAGGCTAATTTTGGGGTGAGAATTATGAGATAAATATTTAAACCAGTGGCGTACGGAGACCTCCGCTAGACTTGCCCTCCCATAAAAAAAATAATAACAAAAAAAATTATTTTATTTTTTTAATTTAAAAGAAGAGTTAGGTAAATCTTCAAAAATACATCAAATTATGTCCTATACAAATTTTTGTCCAAGGCATGGTTTACTAGTTACAAATTTTTTAAAATTTTAAAGTTTAATAACTTCCGTTTCCGGTTTCGGATTTTAATAAAAAACAATAGAGTTCTTCCCAATTATTAGGAGAATTTTTTAGTACCAGAACGAACTCTTTAAGTTAAACCGTTTTTGAGTTATCGTATATACACACAGACACACACACAGACACACACACACACACAGACACACATACATACGGACGGCACTTCGAAAATAGGTTTTTTGGATTCCCTGGACCATGAAACGTGGTCATTAGTCAAAATCTCGACATCGAAAATTTTCGCGATTACAATACTTGCCCCTTATATATTAAGGTCGGGCAAGTAAAAAGTTATACTTTCCTAGTTTTTGAATTAAAACAGATTTGTGTCAGTTTTTTGTCTGTTATTCCAAAAGTTTTGCCCAAACTTCAAACAGAATCAAATTTTGTTGATCTATGACCAAAAATACATATTTGTACTAATTTTCAATACCTAAATTCGGACATTTCAAACATTTTTTTACCTGAAAATATTTTTTTTAAGGCCCTTAAGATTTTTTTAATTTTTTGGCCATTTTCAAGGGTTTTGGATTACCGCTCATACAAAACTTAATAATTGGTTTATTAAAGCTAAATTATTTTATTTTTTGTTTTTTTTTTTAGGAAAAAAAGGTTGTTTTCTTATTATGAACAATTTTTTTTATTTATATTTTTCTGTTAAGTTAAATAATTTGGGAGATATTTTAAGTTTTTTGGTAAAAAATTTAACCCTGAAATACCTTCCTAGAATAAAATTTTTGAGATGCCTTATAGCCTATGTTCGAATCCTGGTTTCACTTTATCATCATACCAAATTACATGAAAATATGTCCAGCTATTTTTGAATGAATTTCGGACAGAGAGATAGACAGACCGATAGACAGACAAAAAGACAGACAGATTGATAAACAAATATTGATTTTTTGTGGATTTTTTCTTATAATCATCTGAAACGTGTAGAAACCAAATATAAGGGAAAAAAAACAGATATAGCCAATTTTATTAATATAGATAACGTGCAAATATAAAAGTAGTATTCAATCAAATTTTAATGTATGGATATTAATTCTATGTAAAAATTATTATTAATCAAAGATTAGGGCTACTTTCGTGGCCAAACCCGTGACAAAATTCTCAGATGTCACTCCCTCTCGGCAGTACTGCCTTGAAATATTGCATATTCCTCCTGGGACATCCTGTATAATATGCTGGCTAAGTGGTAGCCGAACAATGCTATGTGTTTATAAAAAAAGTCAGCAACATTAAAAATATTACTTCAAATTTTCACCGACTTTTTTAACCATAATGTTGTACCAAATTTAGTATCCTAGATCAGAGATGGGTCTTTAGGGATAAATTCTATTATAAAAGTGACAAAAATTATCACGCGGTCACAGTTCTAGTCCCCTATTTTATTTTATGTGGAATATCCTTTCTTTTGTATCACACCAAACACGATAGTGTTACAAGTTGATTGATAATACTGAATGTTTTGTGGTTCACGGGGCGTGTTGTCATTTGATATTTTGTGAATTGAATGATCTGGAGTCTTTTGTCCGCTGCTGTGTGACGCTACCATGATTTAGAATCCCTAAATTTCAGGTTGATTTGGGCAGATGTTTACCGTTTTTGTATAAGGGTTATGTACGTTGAATTTAACATTTACAAGTTTACTCGTATGTGATATTTGTGTTTATATAGTTTCACATAGATTAAAGAGATATCACACCTTTCAGTTTAAATAGAAATCGGTTATTTCTAATGGAATATAAACCACCAAATTTTAGGGGAGATTTTCGAGATCCGTTAATATTTATATAATTAATAATGTCCAAAATTAAGAACAAACTAATTGCATATGCTGATGACACGGTATTGTTTGCTGAGGCAAGCACCTGGCTGGATTTGAGATCTATAGTAGAAAGTGATATCAAATATATTAAAAAGTGGTTAGACTCAAATATGCTAACTCTAAATTACAAACAAAAAAAAAAAAACTCAATTTTTACCGTTTTCAATTCATAACAGCACTCAAACAAATTCAAATTACCTTATATTACATGAAAACAAATGTGCAATTAATAATACCTGTAAATGCAAAATAAAAATAAACCAAACAGACTCAGCTACATATCTTGGCTTAAATATGGACAAAAACCTGCGATGGGATACGCATATTAATAAACTATTTACTAGCCTGAAGAAAACACTGTTCCTTATGAAAAGGCTACGGGAAATTATGTCTATTAAAGTACTGTACAACTTTTATTATGCTTTGATACAGTCTATACTATTATATGGCATAATTGCATAGAGATGGCCTGCCGAGGTGTATATAAGCAAAATAAAAACACTACAAAAATTATTTTTTAAAAAAAAGTGCAATAAATGCGTTACTTATCCATCTCGCCGTATACACGATGAAGCAAAAGTAATGGGAATACCTAACTTGTACATTCTAACTATTTTAAAATATATAAAAAAGAACCCCAGCGATACAGTATTTCTACAACATACATATGATACTAGAAATAAGCCTTGTGCCATTTCAAATACAGTTTATAAAGCTGTAGGTCAACGCAATCTTTCATTTTCTAAAAATACACAACTAATTTCAAATATATTTGCAAAAAAATAATTATGATCGGAATTAAATTAATATATAAGCCCCTCTCCTGCCAATATTATTTTACGGATATTTTTTCGAAATGGACCCCCATACCATTTTTCTGTGTGAATGCCTGCTTGAAATTAATAAATACGAATAACAAATATTTTTATTCGATCATAAAGAAAATAGAAACATATAAACAAAGACTCAACAAAAAAAAGTATTGTTTTGAAATAACTCGTTTATTTGATATTCTATTGTTTTAACAATTTAAGATTTTTGGTATAAGAGTGGAATAATTGATTTTTCCTAATTTAAGTTGATTTCCTAAATTAAACTCATCTTATACGAGGGTTACCTTTTATGTTTTTACAAACGACCACTACATGTCAATATTGAAATGTGTCATTACTATATTCGTAATTTGACATTTGTTATTGTGAAATCAATGGCAGCTTATAAATTGACCGAGTATTACTCGTGAAGGTTTTCGTCGGATGATTTTTTACGATTTTAGTAAAGGCCTAACTCAGCGGTGGGCAAACTTTTTGAACCGTGGACCACATTGACCTTATAATAGGATGGCGTGGACCGCACATAATATTTTGGTGCCCTCTCCATATGAAAGTGAAGAGCAAAAACAACGGTCTCACGTCTATTTTTAAAGTGCAAAGAAAAAAACACGATCTCGCCTCCATTTTCTTTACGTATATACCTCCATTTGGCCTTCATTTTCAAATTTTTTCACTTTAAAAAGCAATTGTTTGCGGATATTGGTGGGCTGCATAAAATGCCTACAAGGGTCACATACGGCCCATGGGCCGCGGTTTTCCCACCGCTGGTCTAACAACAATGCATAGATTCGCTTCGTTCAACTTTTGGTAATGAAGCACCATCAAAAAAGATTGTTTACAATTGGTTTGCAGAATTTTGTCGTGGTCGTGCGTCCGTCAGTGATGAATCTTGTGAAGGTCGACCAAAATCAGTTGTGATTCAAAAAACATCGATGCTGTGCGCAAAATAATTGAAGAAGATCGGCATGTAACTTACCGTGAGATAGAGGTATCCTTTGGTATATTGCAGACTGCAATACATTCGATTTTGCTAGAACATTTAGCTGTGAAAAAGATCTGTTCCCGATGGATTCCGCATAAATTGACCGAAGCTCAATAAAAGGCTCGTGTTGATTGGTGTAAGAGAATGCTAAAAAAATGCAATCTAGGCACTGCAAAATCCGTATACAGCATCTTTACAGGTGACGAAACATGGATTTATTCATATGAACCGGAAACTAAGCAACAGTCCACTGTTTGGGTCTTCCAAGATGAACCGAAACCCACAAAAGTTGTTCGTTCACGAAGCACTTCCAAGAAAAAGATCGCTTGTTTCTACTGTTGTACTGGACATTTTGCAATCATTCTTTTAGAGGATCGGATAACAGTTAATGCTGAATGGTATACAACAATTTGTTTGACAGAATTCATCGACAAGATCAGGAAAAATAACCAAAAACGTCGCATCATTCTTCATCATGACAATGCAAGATCCCACACAGCATGTCAAATTGATTAGGGGAAAAACATCGAATTAATGTCTCATTGCCCGTATTCACCTGATTTATCCCCTAACGACTTTTTTTGTCCCCTAATGTCAAAGAAAAAATGCGTAGACAGCGATTTTCATCACCTTAAGAAGCTGTTGAAGCCTTCGAAAGCCATGTTTTTGAGATACCAACATCAGAGTGGAAAAAATGTTTCGAAAATTGGTTTGAACGCATGCAAAAATGTATAAATCTTAAAGGGGAATATTTTGAAAAGCAATAAAAATTCCATAAAAGTTCCTAAAAAAATTGTTTTCTTACTTAGTTTTGCAAAAACTTAAAAGTTAGCCCGTTAAAAGTTAGCAATGCTTAATCACTTCCCAAACCACTCTATATATCCTGCATCTAATATTAATGACAAGAACTTTAGTTAAAAACACAGTTTACTTAATAATATTTATTAAGTATAGTTCAAGGCGTTCGGGTTCTTCGGTACTAAATCATTCACCTAACCTAACCTAACCTAAAATATTGACGCAGTTTTTAGATACACAGTAGTTTTTTGGGCTCTTCTGTTAAGAATAAGACAAATTAAGTTCATAAGTCTTTTATGCTTAATTCGAGCCTTTTGGATTCTTCTGTATAAATACTTCACACTATTTTCTGAGGTTAGTTAGTGCGTACAGTATCTGTGGATATTAACACCTATAAGAGTTTTTCTGAGCGTATCATGGAGACGTGTGTATCGTCTGTCTTTGGTGCCAAAATTGTACAGCACGGCCCTGCATATTACATTTACTTTTGAAAAAATCCTGCCTTGAAGATAAATGGTACATGCTCACATCATTTTGTACTTTCAAATACTAGTATTATTAATACTATTGGCATCTAGTAATTTATTAATGTAGTAAGTAGTTTCCGCGAATAGCAAAGGCTATTTCATTACGCATAAGCAGGAAACATTTAAAATTGATTAAAACGAAATAAAATTTTACAACTTTTCGTAATAAGAAAACTAAAAATCCAAGAGCGTTATCATATATTAAATTTGTGAGGAGTAATAATATTCTATTAGATTTTCAACTGGAAACAATATCCGTTCATGCAAAAATATATTTAATTTTTATGGCTTTTTAAGCATAAATTTACATTTTTGAGTTATAGTTTAATATGAAATTTGCAATTTTAATTACTGGTCAACGGTCCGTAACATGGGCCCAGACGTGCAAGCTGACGGTCAATTTTTAATTATACCGTATATCTCTGAGCTTCCACGAAAACTGAATCACTTCAAGCACGAATTCCGAACAGAAATAGCTTTTGGATTGAATCTCTATTCATAGAACTAAGATTTCGGTTATTTTTGTAAGACAATTGGAATTTTAGATATTTTTCTAAGGATTTAGGAGGTATGCTCAAAATGTTTTTTGTTTACAAATAAACAATTAGTAAATTAATTCTTTGAAAAGATACAGAAACAAAGCGCCGTGAACAATTATGAAACAACTGCAGTCAAAATTGGTCTGAAAATAAGGAGGACACAAATTTAACTCATAGTTGATGTGTATCGGAACAAAAATTGATGAATCTGGTTGAACAGTTTTCTCAGAATCAAAAATAACCTAATAACCCTTGATTGGTTTATTAAAAATATTATTATGCCAATATATATCTACTCCCATTATCTAGATATTTAACAAATAAAAATGGATACATTGGATTTTAATCAGGTTTATAAATTTATCAGCTTTTGACTCTTATCGGCTTTGTTAATAATAATAATAATATTTATTTTCATGCTAGATATCTAACGACGTTTATATTTGTCAGTACATACATAATAAATTCCTTGAACAAAAGTTGAAATACATGTTGAATACATTTAAAAATGAAAATACATTATTATAATATGTGTAATAGATACAAAAAATATATGATAAACGCTTTATAGAGTTTGTAATTTTAAAACGCACAAATTCAAGCACAAACAAGCATTTAAAACAACGTCTATTTACAATCTGTCACATATATGTCATCATGTTATAGTTGCAAACGTAACATTTTACAAAGGACGTCCAAGAACTAGTCCTGATCTTAACATATATATTAACAATAGTAGGAAAAAATAGCATTCATGTTAGGTGTACTTAGATAAATATTGAAAAATTCATCCGAATTATAAAGACAATTCTCAAGAAATATCTTTTTTGAGCCTGAGTTTAAATAATCTAATTGACAAAATTTTTATAGAGTTTGATAATTAGTTAAAGAAGGTGGCTGCCAAAAATATATAATTGCTAGATTTAGACAATCTAAGTCTTCGTAGTCTGATGCTGCCACCAGAGCGAACATTGTAATCATGTCTAGAGAATATGGTTAGACACTTGTTCGGGTTTTCTTCAACGTATATCAGGCAAACATAAACGATTAAACTACAAAAAGACATAATGGTACATTTCCTAAAGAGCTCTCGGCAATGGTACCTGTTAGGAACATTATTTAGGTTCTTACAGGACGTTTTTGAAGTAAAAAATTCTATTAGAAAAATGAGATCTAATGAGATCATTTTTTTTTTCACATTCCCTAGCTAATATCTTGCACAGAAGTACTTGATTCATCCATTTTAATATGAAAATTGGTAAGCAACAATAGCCACAAAGTAATGTAAACAGCTAATACCATGACTTCAAAATTGAAAGAACTATTAAAATCTATTCAGTAGTACCAAAGATATAATGAAATTTGTGAGCGCGGCTAAAACGAAATCCAAGTTTTCCGTTCATATTGAACGCATTTTCTTTAAATTATCAGCGAGAACATTGGTTTTGACAGCAGTAAGGTTAATACACGATCTATACACTTCAGAATTGAAATAATTTTTAATATCTGTTCAGTAGATCCTATTTAGTAGATATAATTAAAGGTGTGCGCGCGGGAAATACAAAATCCATATTTTCGGTTTATATACGTATTTTCTTGAAATTATCAGTGACAATATACATATTTCTTCAGGGGTAAACTTGATACATTTATACACTAATAACCAGTGAAAGAATTTTTAAAATCAGTTCAGTAGTTCTAAAGTTACGACAGTTTTTACTTTTTATGCCAATATAAATGCTAAGTTTTGACCAGGTTACTTGGATTAATTAGATTTTGATTCTATTATCTGTTTTGTTTTTTTTTTTTTCGCATTCCCTTATTAATATCTTTAACAGAAGTATTTCATTCATCCATTTTAAATCATTTTATAACTTATGTTTTGTATATTAGCGTTATTTATTAATTAATTAATTTAATATTTATTTTTTGAGTGGCATTTCATCTTTGTTCCGGGCGTCGCGATTTCTATCGAGGGTCGGATCCAGCCCACGGGCCATAATTGCACATGTTTGGTATAGATAAAGCATGCTTATTTTAAAGATTTTGATTTGTTTTTGTTGGATAAATAAAAAACCAACTAATTTTGTTTCCCGTTCACATGGATAATTTTAAACATAATGGATTATCCATGAAATTAACACGGCATTTAATTATTCTGGTATAAACATGTTGCCTCTGGCTACACATTTCATTACCATATTCTAAACTATATTTATTGTACAATATGTTTGCTTCTTCAACATGAAAGAATAAGCTCTTTGTTGGTAATTATTGAATTCATATATGTAGTAATATATTTCAGTAACATACATCTATTTCAAGAATATCTGGGTTAGGAGCGGTGGCTTACAACAGTGTTTCTCAACCAGTGGTCCGTAAATAAATTTAGCCAGTCCGCAAATTATACTGAATTCACTTATTAAAAAGATATAAGTAACCATGGTAGGTATTATTTTGTCAAATTTTATTGCACACACCTGTATGACATATTTTATTTTTAATATTACATATTTAATTATAACTTGCCTAAATTGGTATCTGGGAGAGAAAATATTATAAAATATTATAAGGAACTGAAAGATTCTCGATTCGATTATATGGTAAGAATTGACAACACTTTCCTAGTACTAGTCAAAAATATAACTCACTACAATAACTAACTTCGGGTTCCACAGTAACTGGGAATTCATGGCCAACCATTATGGTTTTAAATTATAAATGGTACTTATATACAGGATGTATCAAAACAAATGGAAAACGGTTTTTCTTGAAAAGTGGACGTGTGAGAAAGTTGGAAACTGATGACCAAAGTTTACCCAACGAATGGAATGGTTGCATTGCAATTTTCCGAAAAAAACGAAAGCACAGGATATTAAAGACAAATTTGATTTTTTAAATTGGAACTGTTGGAATCTGTACACTTGTACTTCTTTCTAGAACCCTTTATATATTAAATAAAGGTTCATAGAATATTAGTGACACATATACTTCATAAATATTTTTAATAACAACAACAATTATATCTGTACATAACAACATACATATTACATGTCATGGATAACTATATATTAATTCAGAGTTGTCGTCATACTCCAACACCCCCACTCGACAACTTATTCCATTAATAATCCCATCTGAGATCGTAAATTTACAAACCTAGGTTTGGGCAAAGCTTTCGTTAATGCATCAGCTATCATCTTATCAGTTGCCAAATAGTGTAATGTCATTATTCCACGATCTGTCAAATTACGCAAATGATAGCGTACGTCAATATGTTTTGTTCGTGAATTTATACTTTCAGATTCCGTTAATTTTATACAGCTTTGATTGTCCTCATAAATTATAGTTGGGCAATCTTGCTTCAACCCAAAATCTTCAAGAATTTGTCTTAACCACAGAAGCTCTTGACTTGCAGAAGCTGCTGCCACGTATTCTGCCTCTGTTGATGACAAAGATACAGCAGACTGTTTCTTGCTGGACCAAGAGACTGTGTTCTGTCCTACTTTAAATAAATAGCCACTGGTTGACTTACGATCTTTTATATCTCCAGCCCAATCTGAATCCACAAAACCTGTCAATTCTAAATTTCCTTCCCCTGAAAATAATAATTTCATGTCCTTCGTCTGTTTCAAATATCTCATTATTCTCTTTAGTGCAACCCAGTCTCTGTTTCTCGGTTTACTCACTTGTCTACATAAGATTCCCAGTGATGCTGAAATATCAGGTCGTGTATTTGTTGCAATAAACAGCAATGCCCCCACTGCTTTTCTATATTGTTCATTATTGGGCAGTATATCTTCTTCTCCCTTCAGTTTATGATATTGTGTGTCCATAGGAGTTGATGCACCTTTGGCATTTGACATTCCAAATGTTTCTAAAATTTTGTTTATTTTGTTGTCTTGACAAATTAGATAATCTCCATTGTTTTTCCTTTCTATCTTGATTCCTAAATAATACTTCGCTTCGCCAAGATCTTTTATTTCAAAGTAATCTTTTAACTTCATTTTTAAGCTTTTTATTTCTTTCTCATCTTCATAAGATACTAGCAGATCGTCTACATAACATAGAATATATGTACGTTTTTTATTTTCATTTTTATAATAAAAACATGGGTCTGCTTGACTTCGATTAAAACCAATTTCTGTTAGAGTATCATTAAATTTTATGTTCCATGCTCGGGCTGATTGTTTAAGCCCATATAACGACTTCTTAAGTTTGCATACCAAGTTACTGCCATATTTTTCATGCCCTTCCGGCAGTTCCATATAGAGGTCTTCTGTTATATCGCCGTTAAGGAAGGCTGTTTTTACGTCAAAATGTCTAAGTTTCATTTTTCGAACTGCAGCAACAGACAAAAGTATTCTTACAGAACTTTGTTTGACTACGGGAGCAAAAGTGGAATCATAATCTTCCCCGTACTTTTGACTGTAGCCTTTTGCCACTAACCTTGCTTTGTACTTTTCTGGTTTTTCTTCGGAGTTAAATTTTATTTTAAACACCCATTTATTACGAATTGCTCTTTTTCCTTCTGGTACTTCTGCTAATTCCCAAGTATTATTTTCTTCAAGTGATTTCATTTCTTCTTTTGTTGCTTCAATCCATTTTTCTTTTTCTTTTTCTGTCATGTTCATCATTTCTTCCATGATGCTGGTTCTTCTATATCTTTGAATTGAGCAATGTAACCAAGTCTTTGTGGTGGAACTCCCTTATTTGTTCTTCTTGAACTTCTTATTTCTTCTGTTTCAGATTCTTGATTTTCTTCATTTTCAGACTTATCTTCACATTCAACAGATGTGTAATAATCTTTCCTGTTGTTTGCGATATTGTCTGTTTCATTTTTCATTACAGCTTCTATTTCATATTCCTTTTCTTCCATTTTGACAGTATCTGTCAAATTTAATGTTTTAATTTGTTTCCTTGACGACGGGACATCTTCATCGAATTTTACTGTTCTACTTATTGTTATTCTGTTTGTTTGCGTATTAAGCATTCTATAACCTCCGGATACTTCACAGTAACCGACAAAAATACCTTCTTGTGCTCTAGGATCCCATTTCAGCCTTTTTTCTTTAGGAATATAAAAATAAGCTTTGTTTCCAAAAATTTTATAATGATTGACTTTTGGTTTCTTATCATGCCATAACTCGAAAGGAGTCTTCTGCGTTATCTTAGTGGAAAAGCGATTTTGCATATAATGAGCCGTATTTATGGCTTCGCCCCAATATTTTTTAGGCAATCCAGCGTCTGATAACATAGATCGAGCACACTCAGTCAGCGTTCTATTTTTGCGCTCAGCAATCCCATTTTGTTGAGGTGTGTACGGTACTGTTGTCTCAAACGCTATTCCATGTTTCTTTAAAATACATTGAGTTTTCTTACCTTTATACTCTCCACCATTATCTGATCGTAAAATTTTTGGTTTCTTTCCAAATTTATTATAAACCTTTAAAATATATTCTTCCAATTTTTCTGGAACTTCCTCCTTTGAGTTTAATAAATATAAAACTGTATATCTAGAAAAGTCATCGATGAATGTCAAAAAATATAATTTCTTTCCAGGTGTCATTACTTCCATTGGACCACATAAGTCCGAATGTATTAATTCTAAAATGCTTTTGGTTCTGAATTCTCGTTTCTTTAGAAATGGTTTCTTGATCAATTTCCCTTTTATGCAGCTGTCGCATTGTCTTTCTTCACAGTCGCACTTATTTATATTTAGTCCATCTACTAAATTGTTTTTCATCATATGTTTAATGTCTTCCAAGTTTCTATGTCCAAATCGTCTGTGCCAGACATGAATACAGCTTGACTTTTCTTTTGAAATACAAGCGACTTCGACGTCTTCACAAGACAATTTGTAGAGATCTTTGTCTACCTTACCAAGTGCTTCAATTATATTATTATTTTTTATTATACAGGACTTACCTCTGAATAAAACAGTATGGCCTTTGGAAGTTAGCTTTTTAACTGATAACAAACTTCCTTGAAGCTCTGGTACATACAGAACATCTCTGACAAGGATATTCTTTACATTATTGTTATGGATTTTACATTTTAAATATCCATCTCCACTTCCATGAGAAATCATAAATTGGCCATTTGCGACGGTAATTCTTTGCGGTTCTGATCTCGTAAAATTCGTAAAGAATTTCTTGTTACTTGTCATATGACTAGTAGCTCCTGAATCAACGTACCAGTTGATTTCTGATAGCTCACTAGCTGATATTCCAAAACTTACTTCATATTCAGTCGCATTATCATCTACTGCAGTCTTGGCTTTTTGAAAACTCGTTTTATTCTTTCCATATTTCATTCTATCCTTCCAAAACTTACAGTTGTATTTTATATGTCCTGGGTTTTTGCATATAAAACATTCACGTAATTCCCTAGTTTCGTTTCTTTCTTTACTGTTCTTGTTATATACCTTCAAAACAGATTCTTCACCTTTTCTCGTATCTCCGTTTCTTCTCTTATATTCATCTATTAACTTTCCTTTGACGTACTCTAACGTAAGTTCGTCATCAGGACGAGCATCTAGAGCAGTTACTAATGTACTATATTCTTGTGGTAACCCTCCAAGAAGAAGAGCTGCTATGTGAAAGTCCTTTATTTCTTCTCCAATTCCTCTCAGTTTCTCTACCATTTCGAGAGTTTCTCTTATAAATTCTTGCATTTCTTGACCTTTTTCTAGTTTTGTTTGATATAACTTCCTTAGGAGATACAGTTTATTGCTTAAATTTGCTCTTTCGTGAACTTTCTGTAGAGCTAGCCACATTTCTCTCGCAGTCTTGCAATTATAAATATGTACTATTTGATTATCATCAATGCTAAGAGAAATTATTGTTTGAGCTTTCTCATCTTTTCTTTTCCACCCATCTGGCTTTTGTTCGGGAACTTCTTCATTAATTACTGACCATATTTCATCTCTAATGAGAACCATTTTAACTTTAAACTTCCATGGCTGGTAGTTACTATCAGTCAGCTTAGCAATCATGAATTTTGTTTCATTCATTTCTCCCATTATTTATTTTATATTATTATGTTCTAATAACCAATTAGACTGGGCAATAATAATAACGTGCTGCTTTTCCTGGGCTCATAACCAATGTTGGAATCTGTACACTTGTACTTCTTTCTAGAACCCTTTATATATTAAATAAAGGTTCATAGAATATTAGTGACACATATACTTCATAAATATTTTTAATAACAACAACAATTATATCTGTACATAACAACATACATATTACATGTCATGGATAACTATATATTAATTCAGAGTTGTCGTCATACTCCAACAGGAACGTATATTGTATTGGGTATGCTTGGATAGATCTCTTGAAAATAAACAACTGTTACTGAAACATTTTTTTTTTTTTTATAAATTTTACGGCTTACGAAAAATTACACTCTCTATTCGCGACTGAAACTAATGGTTGGCGGCGCTGCGTACAATAGCTGATGGCGGACCAGAAGCGTATATGTCAGAAGTTTTTTCTTAATATTTATCTGTTTAATATGAACAGTGCAAAAAAGCACTGTATTTAAGTCAATATATTTTAAAATACTTCTTAATTCACATAAACTGCAGCACAACACGCTACAAATATTATCCAAATATACGCTTCTGTTTAATTAAGCCAGTCACCACCAGATGTCTCACTGTTATTTGCAGTCGCGAATAGCAACTTGAAAGTAAAGTACAAGTGTTTAAGACTGAAAATCGTTTGTCGTATGGGTCATTCCATCTTAAATCACCAAAAAGACAGCTATGGCTCCCACTCGACCCTCTCCAAATGCCATGAAATTTTGTAGTAAGATAGCACTAGACCCCAAATGACACTTTGCAAAATATTAGAGCTCAATCTGCTTTGGTTCTTAAATAACAGGTCCATATTCAATGGGCTCTCGTCCCGTTCATGCGTAAATATCGCAAAAATTACCAACTTTGATCCTTTGTTAAATCACTTCTATTGCCTGTAGGAGTGTGAAATTTGACATACCAGGACAACTTTTGGTGTAGAATAACGTAGTGTAATCAAAAAAGCAGTATGGGTGGCCATTCAGCTATCCACCCATGCTAAAATCACTGCCAAATTTTGTCGCGAGAAATTTAGACCCCAATTTGGAGACCACTTACTCGTCAGCAAAAGGTCTAAACGCCATGATCTTTTGCAACGATGTATAACAAGCACAATATTATGCAGTGATGCAATAGCAACTCTATTGTATCCATATGTCCAGAGGTGGCCCAATTGAAAGTTGACCAAAAAAATTTTTTGTGCCAAACTAGTCAACTTTCGAGGCAGAATATCTCAATATGCGTCATTCTCAATTTGGTTTTGAATGACACCATTGGATAGAGCAGATTTTTCTGTACAAGAGTAACTTTTATTTAGGTTGGGATCTGAATCCCTAGTTCAGCCAGAGGACTCTGAAAAAGACATACCTTGGTGCGATATCGAAAAAATCAAATTATGATTCTCCATATCTTCTTTGTGCACTGATCATGATTGCCAGCAAATTAATATCCAAACTGATTGGAAAAATTTTAAGCATCATTGGGTAGAACATTTTTGGGTGGGATTCAGAATTATTACTTAAAAATCAGTGCTATTTTAGGTTCCTGTTCTATATTTATCTTTACATCTTTGTAGTATCGTGTCAGCAGGTCAAACGTTGCTGTTTACTTATTTGTGTATTTACTTGCAATAAATACACACATAAATAAAAAGCAATATTAATATTAATGTATTACAGGTCTCACTTGAAATTTCTGTATTCAGTTAGTTAAATAATTTGATTTGAATTCGATTACGGATACGTCATGGATCAGGATTCCATTAGTTTATTGTAGTGCTGGGAACCGAAACCGGTTTTTCGGGTACCCGGTTCCGGTTTTCGGGTAAAACCGGGTTCGTTATTTTCGCGTTAGCCGGATAACCGATTCCGATTACCCGGTTCCGATTACCTGGTTCGAAATACCTGGTTCCAGATACCCGGTTCCGATTACCGGATTCCGATTACCCGGTTCCGATTATCCGGTTCCAAATACCCGGTTCCAAATTCCCGGTTCCGGATACCCGGTATCAAATACCCGGTTTCAAATACCCGGTTCCAGAAACGCGATTCCGAGTTCCTAGATTGGATACTCGGTTCTGGGTTTGGGAAAATACCCCAGGAATTCGAATGAATACAAATTCCCGATGTTGATTTAAGTAAAATGTAAACATAATTATATTAAAATTAATGCTGGGAATCGAAACCATAAAATAAAGTCAGACAGAAAATAGTGCGAACTTCCTAAATTCTTAAACATAGTCATAGGCGAGATAATTTTAGTGCTGGGAAACGAAACCGGTTTTTCGGGTACCCGGTTTCGGTTTTCGGGTAAAACCGGGTTTGTAATTTTCGCGTTATCCGGATACCCAATTCCGATTACCCGGTTCCGGATACCCGGTTCCGGATACCCGGTTCCGATTACCCGGTTCCGATTACCCGGCTCCGAAACCGGGTAAACCCGAAACCGTTTTTTTTTTTGAACCGGTTCCGGTTCCGTCAAGATCGATTTCAGACAGCACTAGTTTATTGCCATGTGCTATTGCTAGCCATGGCGTGGTTCTTTTGAATGTCACTTGACAACCTATACTCACTCCCATTGGTAGTGGCTCAGCCACCATGGACCAAAGCAAGGATTACACTAATAATGGATAAATTTGCCTTCTGCAAATTGCCATGCTCTGAATTTGACAGCCTGCAATAGCCTACAATATAAGTACACCTTGCATATAAAAGTGTCATTTTCAGAGTCCTGTGGCTGAACTAGGAATTCAGATCCCAATCTAAATAAAAGTTACTATTGTACAGAAAAATCTGCTCTATCCAATGGTGTCATTCAAAACCAAATTGGGAATGACGCATATTGCGATATTTTGCCTTGAAAGTTGACTAGTTTTGCAAAAAAAATGTTTTTGGCCAACTTTCAAGTGGACCATCTCTGGCCATATGAATACAACAGAGTTGCTATTGCAGCACTGCATAGTATTGTGCTTGTTATACATCGTTGCAAAAAATCATGGCGTTTAGACCTTGTGGTAATGAGTAAACTGGTCTCCAAATTGGGGTCCAAATTTCTCGCGACACAATTTGCCAGTGATTTTAGCATGGATTGGTAGCTGAATGGCTACCCAAACTACTTTTTTGATTACACTACTGTATTCCGCACCAAAATTTGTCCAGGTATGCCAAATTTCACACCTCTCTGGGCACTAGACGTGATTTTATAAAGGGTCAAAGTTGGCTCTTTTTACGATATGTACGCATTAACGGGATGAAAGCCCATTGAACATGGACCTATTATTTAAGAACCAAAGCAGATTGAGCTCTAATATTTTGCACAATTTCATTTGGGGTCTAGGGCTACTTTATTACAAAATTTCATTAGATTTAGAAAGGGTCGAGTGGGAGACCTTTGGTGAATTCACATGGAATGACCCGTATGTTAATTTAAATATTAAGAGCTTTCATTTGATGCCTCAAGAGCACCCTATGAACCAATTACTCTTCAGTATCTTGCATTTTCTGCGATTACAATTCTAATATTTTTCCGTTTCTTTGATCTTGACAAAGCAACATATAACTGTTCATGGGAAAGATTGACTCAGATTGAATTATTCCCACATGTTCATACGTTTGTCCCTGTGCATTGTTGATAGTAACGGCAAATGTTGGTATAATAGATCATATACATAACTGTCATTAAAAAGCAAGAGATGTAAAAGTAGATTCTACAATAAAAATTGTAAAAGCTACTAAATTCTGCGCAATTATTTAGGTATGACTAGGTTTTTGCCTTTTTCCCCTAGCAACAGAAATTTGTTAGTCTAACTCAGTGGTCTCCAAAGTGGTCGATATCGACCCCCCGGGGGTCAATATGACATTGTTAGGGGTCGATTCTGGCTCGGGGTCGATTGGGAGTCTATGGAAAGAAATTACTAGTATAATTTTAATATATAACTGTGTAGCTACACAGTGGGATGAAGATGGTTTTAGCCATGTTAATTTCATCCTGACAAAACAGAGAAACAAGTTAGATGTAGAATTCCGTGGCGATTTAAGGCTAAAATTAACTAATTTTAAACCCGACATTGCTAATCTTGCAAAGAATCACCAACCAGACCTGTCACATTGACAATGATAGGCAATTTTATTTAATAATAATTATATTGTAATGCAATTCGATATTAGATAAATGTAATATAAATAAAAAACACTGTATAATAAACAATATAAGAAATCACATAAGCGTATTTTTTGCTTATCCTATTATAATAACGCCGACCGGGGGTAGATAAGAAGTCGAAAAACTATTCTGGGGGTCGACGGTCAAAAAAGTTTGGGGACCCCTGGTCTAACTAAATTGTACAAATGTTAATATAATATTAAATTATAATTTTAAGTATACATACTGTTTTATAGGTATATATAAATAAGAAATTGTCTTTTGTTTTTAAATTTTTACTGTAAATGCTTTGGCAAATAAATCATTTTATAAAAAATATATATATATAAATAGGTATAAAATTTCCAATCAAACTTATTTACAGTTACTAAAACTTTAAGAGCCAGCACTAGGAGGATTTAACAATCTTCCAGTTGTTTATTTATTTATTTATTTTACGTCGGCCTATTTCTGCAACGAGGCTAATCGCCGATGCCAGAGGGCGAGCTCCTACACCTGGATGAGGGGTGAATGA
Organism: Liopterus haemorrhoidalis; assembly: GCA_963971575.1. Classification (NCBI taxonomy): domain Eukaryota; kingdom Metazoa; phylum Arthropoda; class Insecta; order Coleoptera; family Dytiscidae; genus Liopterus; species Liopterus haemorrhoidalis. The sequence continues at coordinate 175,490,024 of OZ020611.1, read as the reverse complement.
TTGTGAAATGAGAGTAATGTAAACATATTATTCTCGCCCGAATAATATCACCAAAGGAGAATCGAACTACCAACCGCACAATCCAGACTGTTTTCAGCAGTCCAAACTGCACGACTTAATGCGCTCGGCCACTCCGTTGGCATATCTATTTTCCAGTTGATGGAAGGAGGGCCGCGAATTATTTCAAAGTCGTGAAAGATTTGTTGATTATTTCAATATGTGAAAAATAACCTAATAATTTACAAAAAATACAGAACGCGTATGCTATAACCAATTGTATATAAAGCAAAAATAATAATAACCCACTTTGCATCAATTTACAATAGTTTTTCTATTTGGTACCACACCTTTTTTTTCCTAATATTTTTATACTCTGGATGTGACAAGTCGTATAAAATTTTATGTTATTTTACAGCTTCTATTATTTTGGCTTTTAAATTTTCCATACTTTTAAATTTTCCATATAAAATATTATCAGCCTCGGATATACACACGACTATTGCCGCATACAAACGCAGCTTGTTGAATTTCACTGCCACCGCTTGGCTATCGTAAAATTGAACGCAGCACTAGCCGCAGTTTTCTGATATCGGAACGCTTGTATATGTGTGATATTACTGTATTACATACAGCAAATCTATTTAGTAATGGCGTGTGGGAAATCAGTTTCGCGCAGAGGAAGAACGCATTCGGAAAGAAAGAGAGGGTCGAGCGCTTGGACTGTACAGTACGAGACACAAGTTTTCATCAAAATATTAATTTTTTCCACAATTTAATGGATTACTTTTTATATTTCATATTTTCTGTTCACTTCTTTCTTTCTGTTTTCTAGGTGACGAAAATGTGGAACATTCACCTGAATTTAGAAAATAATAATGTATAAATAATATAACAATGAAATAAAAATGAAAAGCCTGTTAAGAACTGAACTAAGTTTACCAAACAAAATAAATGTTTTTGTTGAACAGCTTTGTTGCGTCTTATAACAAAGATATTTATTATGATTGTTAATTTAGAACGTGAAATTTCGGATTCTTTTGTTCAAACTATTTGTTTCGTCCGTGTCTCATCTTTGTATTAAAGCTATATTGTATTACAACTTTTAACTTGTCTAACCTGCAGACACTTTTTTTTTCCTTGTTAAATCTACTTAAACTTCTTGCAGAAACGCCTGTGCACGCTGAAACTCGATCCAAAATATTCTTCAAAGGTATAATCACGTTCCCTGCTGCAGCTTACTTAGTCATAAAGTCAATCACATTACTAATAATCGCCTTACACTGACTATGGTTTACGCGCCCGCATAATTTCGTCTTAAATTCCATTATACTTTTTCATCCGAATGTACTTTCACTGATGCTTGCAGCAAGACAGTCTGAAGTCAACTGACGTCCCCACTCCAATTTCTAGTGATTGCTACTGCGCACCCAAGGTCATCTGCCAGGCTTAAATAGATGGACTGTACGTTGGTTTAGACCGCTACCGTGACCGCCACTGTGATCGCCACCGTAGCCGCATTGGTTTGCAGAATCCTTAAAGCATGTCGTTTCGTCTGATTGCCGACATGTCTTCTCCCCCATTCCATGCCTCGAACGATATCCAAAAAATTAAACAGGGCTTTTATATGATAACTGAATGATAAATTTGAAAACAGTTTTAATTAAGAATGTCCTTAGAGAGATAAAAATTCATTGCAAAATTTGTTATATAGATTGTTATAAATTTTATTTTATTTTAAATTGTTAGTTTTGTATAAGAAACTTGTAATCTGTGGTGTTTACACTGCGTTGAAACAAAAACTATATATGGAAAATATGTAATTTTCTCTAGTGCAACTTTTATTTTGTGTTTTGATTTTTCATCCCACAAATCTTATCAAGAAGCGTCACCAGGCAAAACTAAAAATAAAAAGCCAGAATCACAGTGCAGTGCAGAAGTGTGAGAGCGTAATAATTCCTGACACATCCAACAATGGAAGTTCCTATAAATATTTATATGATCCTAGGTCCGTCCGGTCGGCAGCAACGCAACGCAACATATGGATCTCAACTTATAATGCAAATTTTCTCCACTGTTCGGCTTGAAACTCCTCTAAGGATCGTGTATTTTGATGAGATGAAACCTAGAAACTGGACACTGGGCTTTTACTGCAAAAAAATTTATTTGTTTTTTCTTTTATTCTCTTATGAAATATGGATAGAATATGTGTAGTAAAGACAATGGGATTTTGATGAGAAAATTTTTTGAAATACATGGGTGTCTATTATATTGTAATAGATTTTTACAAGACTGACTTGTTAGTAGATATTAGTTTATTTTTCACTTAGGTACAACAACACAAAGGAAAAATTTATGTGAAGTGTGAATTTTCACACATTTCAGGGTTTCGCAGGTATTTAGAAAGTGAATGATGATTATTTGGGATGCCAAAACAAATTTTATGTTAAAATATTTTTTTATTAATTTTAATTCGAATGCCTAATACCATTATTTGGGTTTCTAAATATTTGCAGTATTTTTTTTTTATATAGCAAGGTTCATTAATATTTTGAAAATTGCGCCTACGCTTCCTTTTCTTGTTTAAGTCATAAAATCCGCCCCTCTGATTTCGTATACATTCAAACATAGAATTAAATTATAATTTCAACACTTCCCACTGATTATTAAATTTACGCTTTTTAAAATTAAATGCAACATTTGCCAAAATATAACTAGAATTTTGAAAAAATAATTTAAACAAAATAAAAATGCAAAAATAATAAAATTGGCTCCTCTCGCACGGATCGAGCTGATTCAGTTGGGTAAGAAGCCAGGGCCATGACCATTACACCAGGATACAGCTACTAGTCTAGCATGTTACATAAGTATAACTTGTGTACATTAAAAAACAGAAAAAATAAAAATTGACGGGAATCGAACAGAGGTTTGCAACTTACGAAGCGAGAACGTTACCACTGGACTACGGACGTTTACTCGTTTACTGTGTTAAATAGCGGATTAAATATTTTACATATTTTAGTTAAAAACACAAAAATGCGTTATTTTCCGAAAACATAATCTGATCAAAAATTCCTGTTGTACTATTCTGGTTCACACCAACGTACATTATTTAGAATTTTTTCAGATTTTTAGTTTAAACCATCTGGGCTACAGGGTGTGGGACAATATTTTTTTTGCACAATTTTGGCAAAAATCGCGTCAAATTTATTTTACCAAGGGCTTTCATTTGATACCCTACACTGAATTGTAAAAAAATATTTTTTTTTTTCGATGAGCATATATTTATTTATATTTTTAGGGGGATATGTTTTTTAGATGTTTTAGTATTTTTCCTATGTGCGGGTCAAAGAGTTGTATTAGACCGGGAGCTCATGACATTTTTGGTCTCCGATTTCATACAGCATGCCTTTTGGAGGAGAGAACATTTACCCTGTGACAACAAAAAAGCGATGGTACTAAACCCCTGCACGCTTTCCGGTCATAGGGAAAATTGCATTTTCACTTGCACAAAATTTTTGTGTTTTTCTCTGATTTAATATTGCTTGCCCTTTTGTCAAAAGAAAGTTATAACAAATTTAAAGTCTTTTAATTATAGGCATACTGTATGAAAACGCGGAAAATCATATTTTTTTATTACAAGATCACATGACCGTTTGAGCCCTTTGGGACCCTCCGAATCGCATGCATATATTTAAAAGACTTTAAATTTGTTATAACTTTCTTTTGACAAAAGGGCAAGCAATATTAAATCAGAGAAAAGCACAAACATTTTGTGTTTAAGTGGAAATGCAATTTTCCCTATGACCGGAAAGCGTGCAGGGGTTTAGTACCATCCCTTACCATCCCTTACCATCCCTGTAGCCGTTTGGCTACAATTTTTACCGAACAGACAGACAGACAAGCAGACAGAAAGACAGACAGACAGACGACCAAATGACGGTATGAGGGTTTTTGGTCATACCTACAAAACCCTAAAAACGGAGAACCAGGCGTGGCGCAAATATAATATTCAACTGAAATTCATTCATTTATGGATAGTTGAGGTTAGTGGAAACTTCTAATGGAGGTGCTACAACCAAAATTATAATTGAGATTTTATTTCTGGAAAGTACGAGGTGTAAATTAAATAACCGGACTGATTTTTTAAAAATTTTTAATTCGAATAGAAGTACAATTCAGTATTGTCTACCTCAAAATATCTTCCTTGGGAAGCCACACAGCGCTGGAGACGGTTCTTCCAATCCTCATGGCAGTGCTGGAACTTGGATACTGGAATACCTTTCAGCTGGTTGGTTACGGACGTTTGAATGTTTTTCGAGTGTCCCAAAATGACATCCCTTGAGGTGATTTTTCAATCTTGGGAAGAGGAAAAAGTCACAAGGACTCAAGTCAGGCGAATAAGGAGGCTAAGGAGCCACAGGAATGTTTTTACAGGCCAAAAATTCGTTTATTGAAATTGCTGACAAGGCGCATCCCTAATTCATTGGTCAAAATCTGATGAACGGTAGTGTGAGTCAAATTCAACTCTTCCCCGATCATTCTGACTGTCAACTGATGATCTGAACGCACAAGATCCCGGATTCTGTCGACATTTTCATCGGGTCTTGAAGATGTACTCCTTCTGCTTTGTGATTCATCTTCAACCAACTCTCTTCCTTTTGAAAATGCCTTAAACCACCAAAAAACCTGGGTCCTTGACAAAACACTGTTTCTGTAGGCCTGCTGAAGTCTTGTAAAAGTTGCCCAAGTCTGAAGCAAAACTTGATAGCACATCGTTGCTCGAAATGAATGTCACTCATTTTTAGAACGCACTAGAAAAACCTGTTTCACAAAAAAAATCGCTATGGACAACAAAATTACTTTAACGAGTTCAAACTGGTACTGAATGCGTATCACATGTTCACCTGCCGCCCCTCCAAATCCCTCTTCTCAAATGTTGCCAGATCAAACACTATTTTGCCAGTCTGGTTACTTAATTTACACACCTCGTAAATCATTATTAAGATGGACATAAAAAGTTTAACTACATACGTATACATATAAAATATAAAAATAATAGATTTTATGATTATAATTGATTAGCAAAGTAGAAGAAAAACGTTTTATGTGCTGTACATAACTCGGGTGACCAGATTTCAGTGAAGGGTAACCGGGACACAGAAACCAGGGTCCTCACCTCCCAGATTCAAGTGAAGAGCAAACATAAAAGGTCCTCACCTCCCAAAACCAAGTGAAGAGCAAAAAAAAGGTCCTCACCTCCCAGATCCAAGTGAAGAGCAAAAAAGCACCTCTCAGATTAACTAGTTGTAATATTTCTTTTCTTTCAAATGCAGAATTATGTAAAAACCGGGACAATCCATCGTCCCGAAAGCATTTTTCGGGACACCGGGACAATTGACCTAAAACCGGAACAATCCCGGAAAACCGGGACGGATGGTCACCCTATACATAACATGCAATATACTGCATCCTTATACATTCTTTCAATCATTCATTCTAAAAATACACATATACAGGAGTGCCGCAAGCGTACACGCCGACCTGGTTCGACCATCATGTTGCCACCCTTAAAAATTGAGCTTACTTAAAATATGCAATAAAATACTAATTTTTAAATTTTAAAAGATGAAAGTGGGCCATACGTTAGTCTGTGACACACCTCCATCTTTTGAAAATCGAAAATACGAAAATGCACTGCGCATTCACTAGAAGTACTACCGAACATTTCAAACAGTTTTCTCTTGCTAATTTTTCTTGCTTTCAATCTTTCTGTGCTAACAATTAATGAATGTTTAATTCTAAAAATAAAATATTTGCCGCCCCTAAAATCTGCCGTCCAAGTGCGATGCACCTCTTGCACCTCCAGGCTGCGGCGACTTTGTACATCTGTAATCAAACGTGCACTTCCAACTTTTAGCTGCAAACGATTGCAGCCCCGAAAGTGTATAAGAATAAATAATTCTAGTCTTCGAAAATACCACGCACCAGGAACTTTTCTAGTAGGGTATCGTTCTCAGTACATATTTACCGCAGCACGAGAATTCTTATGACAAAATGTATACTTCGAACATATCAATTTTTTCGTCATAAATAAAATTATGCATTTTCTTTTCGAAATACTAACACAACAAACAGTATTGACAAATTACAACAAGTAATGAAACAAAAGAAGAATGTTCAACTGTTATCATTCACAGTACTCTTGTTTCAACGAGATTTCAATAAAATTCAAATAAGTTTAATTTGAGTTTTTTTCAATTATTTTGTGATGTAAAGCTATGACTTGTTTATATTGGTGAAATCAGAATAGAATACTCTATCTAAGTAATGTCAGTGCAAGATTTCTTTTATGGAGTATGCGTATTTTTAATGATTTTATTTGTTTATTTATTGTCTAATTTATTGTTTTTAATATATAGTCTAGTCATTTAGATGGGCTGCGTTAGGCGCAAATAGCCTTTGTTACTGTGCGCCAAACAACTAACTAACTAACTCTATCTAAGTAAAAATAAAACGTGTGTTCCTATTTAAAATAAGAACGTTGCAAAATATACTTAAAGAACCACTGGTCGAAATAAAAAATGGCTTCACTCATTGATATTTTCCTGTAAAATAGTATTTGTCTAATTTAATTAACCTCGTAGATCTTATAGTTCTCGAGATAGCAATGTTGCGCAATTTAAAATAGCCTGTATAAGTGATGGGCAGGCAATTTTTTCCAATTGAAACAAGAATGTAACAGATCATCGTAAGCATCTGATATTTTATTAATGATCAGTTGAACAAACACAAATATTTGCGTTGTTCTAATTTTTGGTATAATGAGGCCAAGCATTTGACCAGTGCGGCGGCAGCTAATGGCACATGCTTGAGAACATGTATCATTGATCTACACACATCAATCACTTTAATAGATCATATCAACAAATAATTAATAACGCCAAACGACCTATCACTGCCATATCAATATAAATACTGTGTCAATACTAGCGCTCTGCTGCTCGGGGAACACGCATCAATTCACGTCCAGGATACAAATATAAACAATCTATAATAATTTTAGGCTAAGTAGTCTAACACATAATTCAGTATCAACACGATTATCAATTTTAACTTGCAGACTTGGTTAACAATTAGCTAACAACAAAGATCACAAAGAGAAACTACCAAATCTTCAATAATTGCATCACTTTCGAAATATTGCTCCTCTGCGGCTATATGAGATATGATCAAAAAGTTAATTTTTTATTTTAGAAAACAATATTTATTTATTCATCAATTTTTATTTTATCCCCTTCGAAATATTCCCCATCGAATATAATGCACTTATGCTACCGTTTTTTCCAGTCTTTAAAACACTTCTGGAACGGAGATTTTGGTATAGCGTTCAGCTCCTCCAGCAATTTTGCTTTTATTTTTCAGTGGTCGTAAAACGTTGTTTTTTCAATGTTTGTTTTTTATCTTTGGGAAGAGAAAAAAGTCACATGGGGCCATATCTGGTGAATATGGTGGTTCCGGTATCATTACGGTGCTATTTTTAGACAAAATATCTCGAACAAGCAATGAAGTATGAGTGCGTTATTATGGTGCAATTTCCAAGATTTGTCTTTCTATAAATATGTCCGTTTTCTACGAATTGCTTCACCTAGTCGACGTAATAAACTCAAATAGTATTCTTTAGTAACTGTAACACCTTGCGGTAAAAATTCATGGTACACAAAAGCACGATAATCGAAAAAAAAAAATTAACTGTGGCCACCACTGGACCGACCGCCATCACAAAGTACTTGTATAATATACATTCTAGCAGCAGAGTAGAAATAACTTGGCCGAATATTTTCTAACAGAGATATTATTTATCATAACCATTGAAACGTTACATATACCATAAGTATGAAAAAATAGATACTTAGAAAAATTAAATTCGAAAATGTTTTCAAAAATTTTTCGTTTTATCAAAAATTGTCTCAAAGTTATTGCTTTTATAGCAACTTTTATCAAATACGTTTTTTCGAAATATTTTTCTAATGCTAAATATTCGCAAAAATCTAAAAATAGATACGAGTAAACTCCCATTTCAACCGATTTTTGTGCCATTGATGTCAAAAGCTTAAATATGAAGTTTCATAAAAATCTTTTTAGCCGAATTTGCTGTGCACGTGCACAGACAGACAGACGGACACCGACAGACATCATGGTAAAATTAGTCAAAACTTTATGTAGGGACCTCAATTCGTGGAGATCCATCGAAATCTCTAACTGTTAAAATCGGTATGATCACAATACCTCCCTTATAAATGTTTTTTTTTTTATTTATATATTTATTTTACAACCTACACCTGGATGAGGGGTGAATGATTGTGAAAATGAGAGTAATGTAAACATATTATTCTCGCCCGAATAATATCACCAACGAAGGAGGCTCGAACCACCGACCGCCCAGACCTTAGACTGTTTCTACCAGTCTAAAATCGCACGACTTAATGCTCTCGGCCACTCCGTTGGCTACCCTTATGTATGTTGGCGGTCGGTAAAAAACAGTGAAAAGAATTTAATATTTGATCGAACTTGGCGTGCTTTTTTGGACCTTGGTTCATTTGGGTCTTTGTTTCGATGTCATAACCGTACACTTACATCTTGTCACCCGTTATGATGTGCTGGAGCAATGTTGAGTCATTGATGGCATCAGCTATCAATACCTGAGTGACTTTTTTACGTCACATTTTTTGTTCAAAATTTAACAATTCCGGAACAAATATTGCTGCCACTCGCCTCATGCCCAAAACATTAGTGAAAATTTCTGTGCATGAACCATTGTGATATACTAACTCCTTCAGCAAACTCTCTAATTGTAATACGACGGTAATCCAGAATTTGTTTCTTAACTTCTACCACATTTTTTCCGGTGATTGAAGTGCTGGGTCTCTCAACTCGCACTGCGCTTTTTTTTAGTTATTTATTATTTTTAAATTAAACCTGTTTTCTTTGTGTGCTAGAAATTCCTAGACTTTAAGGATACGGACATGTAGAAAGATTGTTTTTAGCGCAGATTTATCTGGCTTAATGCGTTTCTCGGCGCTTGTCAATGCTAGTTCGGAAAAAAACCGACAACGGTTTACTGAATTACTTCAATAAAAATGACTTGGTTTAAAATTAATGTTCCGGAAGTTGCTTGGGGATGTGATACAGATTTTTACTAAAACTTGGTACTTCTATAGCCTAGATGTTGTAAAACAAAATAATAAAATTTATTCTTGCGATAGATAATTGTATACATCAGTAACTAACTTCATTAAATAAATTTTATTAATATCTATGAAATACAAGTTGTTCGCTACAAATTAAATCAAAAATAGGCAATAAAGGTGACTGCCTTTGTAATAATCTTGTAAGCTGCTTAATACTTACTTACTTACTTACTTAATCCTAAGCCTTTCTACCTATTGGTGTAAGACGTTGTTGGAGTAGAGTCACGGTACGTCTTCCGGTGGTCTTTTCCATATTTCTTTCCAGGCTTTCCTATTTGAGGTGCTGGTTTTGACATCCGTCCATCTGATTCCTCGTCTCTCTGTCGCTTATCTCACTTCGTCCTTCCAGGTCTTAATACGTCGTCCTCTTTTTCTTTTTTCTATCGGCCTCGCCTCATAGACTACTTTAGCAGTTCTTTCATCTCCCATCCTTTGTACATGTCTTAGCCATCTCAGTTGATCTTCTTCTATAAGCCATTCAACTGGTTTTGTTTGCAATTCTTCCCTAAACGTCGCGTTTCTAATCCGGTCCATCTTCATCTTTCCCGCTATTTTCCTTAAAAATCTCATTTCACTTCTAATTTTACTCTGGTGTTTTATCGTGGTAGTCCACGATTCACTGGCATATGTGAGTATTGCCACCGTTATCCTTTTGAATACCTCTACTTTTGCTTCAGTGGAGATCTGTTTATTTCCAAGAAATCTGCCTCTGCCTCTTTAATTAGCCTTCCTGTTCTTCCTATTCTTTCCACTATCTCGTCGTTCAGGTCTCCATCTGTATTTATTGTTGCTCCCAGGTATTTGTAATTGTTCACTTGTTCTAGGTTTATGTCTTCTATTTTTATACAGTGTGTTTTGCTCTTTCCATTTATTATCATTGTCTTTGTCTTATTTTTGTTTATCATTATACCTATTCTTTTCCTTTAATTCTTTGTAGTACACTTTATATTATGTTGCAGTTCGTGTTCGTTTTCTGCCACTATTATCATATCATCTGCATAGCATAGTTCTGTTATTTTTACTTCTTTCATCTTCCAGTATCCTACCATGTACGGCTTTGTTTTCTTCTTACATTGTTTTACCACGTCGTCAAACAAACAAACTGCTTAATAATGTTTCAAATATTTCTGTTATTTAGAGGCGCCTGATCAATGCTTCTACAAGTTCCGATAAACTTTATACCTGTTGGGGTAAATTTAAAAGTAAAGAGATATTTATTCTCGACGATCAACGCTAACTAACTTGCATCTATAGTCGCCGGCAATGATCTTCCTACGTGATTGTATCCATTCTCAACAAATACACAATTTCAGTTTTAGTTAAGAAAACCAAAGATGTCTGGAATGAAAAATATGTTATTCAAAATTTAAAATTATAAACAAAACTGTATATTCTTGTATATAATTTTTCATAAAACTCAATGTTATTACGAAACACCATTAATATAGTTTTATATTTCTTCATCCAAGTATTTGAGTCTCGGTTTACATATTTCGTAACACTGAACACATCTCAATCTTCTAAGCTACAAAATCTTGTGTCATAAATAAGGTTCAATAGGTTTGGTAAGTGGAAGATTAGGGCCCTTTAAGCCCTGGGAAGTGGGAAATTAAGGTGTTATATTATGAAAAATGAACTATATGGTTATATAATGAATAGGTATATGTGTCAGAAATAAAGAATAAATTTATTTATGGTGGTGTTTTGTTACCTGACTTCAAAGAATGGTACATAATTAGGAAGCGTTTAACATAAATTAGGGAAGAATTTTAACCTTTTTTTCAGTTAGTTATTCAATACCCATGTTGGAGGTTTAATAAAACAATACACGAGTTGTGCAGTTAGCGGAGAGTGTAATAGCGACTTGTTATGACGCAGCTGTCATTTTTGTTCACTTCCGTCGAATTTATTTCATTTTGCAGCGTTTTTTTTTTTTTTTTCTTTAATTCGATTTTCTTTATTTTGGTGGTTTTTAAGATGCACTGATTGAAGAGTAGTTTTTCTGTGTGAAATTTTGTTTTAAACTTGACAATACGGCGACAAAAACAATTAAACTTTTCCAAACAGTTATGGAGATAATACTCTCAGTCTAACTAAGTGTTTAAAATGGTTCGGGTGTTTTAAAGATGATAGAAATTAAATCAACGATAATAGTTCAATGATCAGAGCTGCAGTAAGTGGGGGGTGGGTGGAGGGGGCGACGGAGCTGGGCGCATTAAGGAGAAGGGCGCTGACGGGCTTGACTAAGGGGCGCCATTGTGAGCGCGAGGACCGAGGAACTTTTTTTTTTTGCTCGTCATTTGGATTTTGAGAGGTGAGGACCTTTTTGTTTGCTCATCACTTAGATTTTGAGAGGTGAGGACCTTTTTTTTTTAGTTCGTCACTTGGATTTTGGGAGGTGAGGACCTTTTTTTTTGCTCATCACTTAGATTTTGAGAGGTGAGGACCTTTTTTGTTTTACTCGTCACTTGGATTTTGGGAGGTAAGGACCTTGCTTTTGCTCATCACTTGAATTTTGAGAGATGAGAATCTTTTGTTTGCCAAGGATGCCAAAACACGTCTCTGCCCCTAGCGCAAGTTTTCCTTACTGCGGCTCTGTCGATGATGATAGTTCGGACAGGTCTTCAATTTCTGGAATTAATCCATACCAATCAACAGTTGACTGAGAGGTTTAGAAGTAATCTTTGATTATATAAAGAAGTCCAGTCAAGGTCATATGACAAATAATAATTAACGTACTGATCTGATTCTCTCTCACTCACATTGGCAAAATAGTAAGAGAAATACAAATGAAATTTGTCAATCAATTTTGTTTATTGTTCAGGTATAGCTACAACAAATGTACTTATACATACAAACGTGTAACGTAATTTTGTCTGAGATTACTAATGTTTTCTGGTGTCATTCGTACTGAACAAGTGGCGTCTAAAACTCTGATTTGCTATTTATTTCATCGTGTTCATTAAATCTGTCCTTTTTAGGACAATATTTGTATTTCAAATAATGGTTTTCTTTTATTTAAAACAATATGAGTGCAAAAGGCAATACATTAAGAAAGCAGCCCCATGAATTGGTTTATAACCTATACGAATATTTCCTACGAAAGCAAGAAAAACAGTGGACCTTTGTTAACGGTACATGCAGTTCAGCAGGTAAATAAATGAGAATTAATATTTATTATAATTAAAATTAGACTCCGGAGTCATATATGTTCACAGTCAATTTGCATTATTTTCATGAAATTTTTGTAGAAACTTTTCTTAGATAATAATAAATTATATTAGGTACGGAAATTGTTAGTTTTCATTATGTTTCACTTTTGTAACTTGCAATTTTAGGTTAGATTTTATAAATCAGCGTAAATTTGACATCATTTCATCACAATAAAATTTAAATTAAAAAACCATCTAAGCTGTTAAAAAAAAAATGTATTATATTTTTAATTTCAAAAGAAGACATACATATATACTACCTGAGCCATAAATACAAAAAATCTATAACATTATTAGCCATAATTTGACCATTAATTAAAAAAATCATTAATTTAATCAAAAACACAAACACTGCATTATTTTCCAAAAACGCAATCTGATCAAATATTTCCCTTGTACGTTTCCGTCTTAGATCAATTTTCATAAAATACTTTTTTCAGATTTTTAGTTTGACCGCTTTGGGCAAAAAAGGGCGGGAAAAGAACTATTTTAGCACATTTTTTGCTAAAATCATGTTAAAAGAAAAGAATTAAAAAACAAAAATTCTTGTTCAAATTTCCGGTTCCAATCTATGTGTAACATATGTTGATTTTTTTCAGATGTTTATATTAACCCCTCAGGGAAAAAGAGTGAGGAACAAAAGTTTCTTGACATATTTTTGTGCAAAAATCCTAAAAAAAAAATTTCAAGCATAAAATTTTGCTTGTTGATCCACACATTCCGTCAAGGGCCGGATTCTGAAAGCTTAGTTGAGTTTAATCTTTTGGTTAAACTAGGTTATAATATAACAATCCCATAAATAACCATAGCAACCATTTTCGAATCCTTTGGTTATAGGTAACTAAGCTTTCAGAAACTGGCCCTTTATGGTTTAATTTGATATGCCAAAAAAAAAAAAAGATTTTAAATATATTATTTTTTCATTTAATACATATTGGTTTATATTTATTTCGGGTTGTGTTTTTTTGAACTCTCAGTATTATTCCTAAATGTGGGTCAATGAATTGTATAAGTAAGCCAGATTTTAACTTTCTATGTTAAGCCGTTTGACTACAATCTCTACCGTACAGACAGACACTGTGACGTTATAAGTGTTTTTTGTCGGTCATACTTACAAAAGTCTAAAACAGAACATTCGGAAACTGATATAAAGCTGCTTTTGAATAATACCTACAAAATATGTATCCAGAAATAGAAAAGGCGATATGTATACATCGAAAAGGGTGGTATTTCGAAGATGATAATTTTAATGTAGATGATAAATTTTTTGATGACGTAGAGAGTTCAAGATACTCTGTTCAGCGATTTTTTTTTTTTTACCAATTGTTTAAAAAATTAGGCAAATTACCTATATTGAATTTTTACAAAAATTTTAATAATTTAAGTAATACAGTTAGGTAAAACAATGTGATAGAGCCTGATTTTGTTTTTTGTTTAAACGACAGGAATCTTGTTTAAAGAGAGGGCTCACATTATTTGTTTTTAACAAATGGTATCTGAAAAGTAACCACAAGGATAACAGGGTTATGGCGGTCATGAGTTCATCAACATCGCTTTTTGACCTTTCGATTTCAGCACCTCGTCTCACTGAGAAACGGAATTCACCAAGTAAACCAATTAATCGCGTAATGCAAGGGATACCTATACATTAATTTTGAAAACAATAAAATATTTTAACTGGTTAAATATTTCAATTTGACATTTGCAACTGAATTTTAAATGTATTCAACGAATACGGAAAAGTTGCGTTTAATGCTTTAATCAATTACATATAATATATTTAATGGTCGATTATTTTATTTATTTGTTTGATTTTATTTCGTCCAAATTCCATGCAAATTACAAAACCATTTCGATACTAAACAAAGTAATACAAAATAAATTTGAAAGCAATCAAAAACACATTGAACAACAAACTAAAAATTGAATTTAGCCGAAACTACCAAATATATCACGGACTTAATAGCAAAGTTGTTAAAATCAACACGTAATCTCAATATTTCGTATTAATATCACCTCGGATTTGCAGTTAAAACAATCATAGGTAGTGCCATTACATGCATGTTACAAGCCAACTACAATAATAACATATAATGTGTGCCGCAAACTGGTAAAGTTCGATAATTCGCTAGATTATTGAAGCTAATCCTGTAGAAACACGTATTTTCACAGATCAGCCATTGGTTTCCACTGCTGCATTCGACAGGATTACTTCCGACAATAATTGTTAGAAATGATTACTACAGATTTTCTATGTCTTTGTTCTCAAGATTGAACCTATATTGGCTCACGTACTTTCGTTTACAGGTAACAAAAAATGTGTTTACCTGAGAAAAACTTTTAGCTGAAATTGGGTTGAAGATGTTTGATACAGATTTTACCGGATTGAGTTTTGTATCGGGAGTTTGAGAAATATTTTGGGTTTAAAACCTTCAAACTTTGACAGAGTGGGGAGAAATCTTTAAATTCCCTATTGATTTTAATTTATTCTTTTTTTCTCGACCTTGTTGATAATTTAAAAGTTAATATTTTCGGGAATTAGGTCATTAAAAAAAATTACAAAATGTTTGAAAAGACCGGTTTCGATAATAGTATATTATGTTCTTCAGTTTATCTATTGAATAATATTAACAAATTTAGTATGTATTACATAATATTGTACATTCATGTGTCTAAAAATAAGTCTAAAGTACTTACTCAATCCAAAACTAAGTGTATGAACTCTTCACACCATGATTCCAAAAAAATATAATTGGAGACCATCTCATACATCCAAATAAATAATAATAAATAAAGTTAAAAGTTTTTTTTTTTTAAACGGTAAAAAAGAGTTAAAATGTAAAAAATAAAATATATCACAGTGGTCATATCACATGTCTGAACGTCTTGAAAGTTGGTGGCATAATGATATTAAATTCGCGCATGTGTACTATCTTTAATGTGTTTAATAATGTAATTGTAGCAATTGTTTAAACTCTCAACATCTTGTTGTATGTTAATATTGTTCTTATTATTTTTTATATATATCATTTCTTTTATTAATCTTTTATGATAATTCTCTTCAGTGTCTAATATTTTAAAATTATCAAAATTGAACTTGTGCTTATTTTCCAAGCAGTGATTAAGAATGGGTAAATTTTTATATTTCTTTACGTCTTGTTGATGTTGTTTAATTCTTTTTTCTACATATTGTTTGGTTTGACCAGTATATGTAGCCGGACAATTGTTACATTCTAATAAGTATATCGCATTATTAGTTTTTATTAATGCCTATTGACGCCTATTGATTTTATTAATGCTAACAGATATTCAAAATGTTTCTATTTATTTTGTAATGACTGTGCACTTAAATAGTAAGTCCAAACAAGAAATTGAAGATTTTAACACAAGATTAAGTTTAGTTTAACTAAACTTAATAAATTTATTGTGATTAAAGACTACAGACAATTTTGATAACTAGTTAAACAATTTTAAATTAAAGTGATATTATTTAACTTTATAAATAGCTAATAGACAATATTAGCGTGAAGTCACATATTGTGCTACCATCTGATAACGGTTTCTTTAGTTATTTTTTTCTTGTTGCTGATTTAAAACACGTATGTCCATTACTTTTGTTTCTTTAATGTTATGATTATTTTCAATTTTGGAGCAAAAAATATATATCTTTGATAAGTATGCACTAACATATACAGTTCAGTTACTTTATATTATTGAATAATGTTTTTATAAATATACTAGGTTATTACCCGTCAACAATGACGGATTTATAATATAAAAATTTCAATTGTTTGTATGTGTATTTGGTTTTATTTTTTAACGTATCTTAATTTCATCGCCGGTCATCGAATCACGGAACTGGATATCACCCGTTAGCCAATCACGGGAGAGGGTGTCACTTGTCAGCCAATCAAGAGACAGGGCGTCCCCAGTTAGCCAATCATGAGAAAAATTGACGTCATAATGTTACCGACACTACATACAGGCACTTGCTAATTATATAGTTAGATTATTATTTATTCATGAACTTTTTAAGATGGGAAAACGATTCATTTTTATTCAGTACATTACATTTATATTGTTAAAACTAAAAATAATTTGAGTCGTTAATTTATGCCTACGGAACCCTAGACATTTATGTATGTAATTATATAGGTAGATTCTTAAAGAATAAATTTGCAAAATATTGTTCATATCGGTTAAAGGATATAGGCGTCTCTAGAGTTTCTCTTTTATGCCTACGAAACCCTAAACATTTCTATATGTAATTTTATCTGCAGTTTCTTAGAGAATAAATCTGCAAAATATTTTTCATATGGATCATAGGATATAATCTCTAGTAAGAGTGTCTAGAGTTTCTTTTTTATGTCTACGAAACCCTAGATATTTCTGTAAATAATTATATTTGTAGATTCTTAGAAAATAAATTGCAAAATATTGTTCATATCACTCAAAGAATGTAGGAGTGTCTAGAGTTACTTGTTTATGCCTACGAAATCCTAGACATTTCTACACGTTATTTTATCCACAGATTCTTAGGAAATAAATCTGCAAAATATTTTTCATGTCGATCATAGGATGTAGGAGTGTCTAGAGTTTCTTGTTTATGCCTACGAAACCCTAGACATTTCTATAAGTTATTTTATCCGCAGATTCTTAGAAAATAAATCTGCAAAACATTTTTCATATCGATCATAGGATATAGGAGTGTCTAGAATTTCTTGTTTATACCTACGAAATCCTATACATTTCTATACGTTATTTTATCCGCAGATTCTAAGAAAATAAATTGCAAAATATTTTTCATATCTATCATAGGATATAGGAGTGACTAGAGTTTTTATGCCTAGGAAATCCTAGACATTTCTATATATTATTTAATTCGTAGTTTTCAATATCGGTCAAATCATATGTAGTATCTATAGTTTCTTATTTATGCCTACGAAATCCTACACATTTCTATATGTAATTATATTCGTAGATTCTTAGAGAATAAATCTGTAAAATACCTGTCAATCAAGAGACCTCAAGAGTTCCCAGTTAGCCAATCACGAGAACCTTAGAAAAAATGTCGTCACAATGTTACCCAGATCACATACACAAACTTGCTAATTATATATGTACGATATGCGATATACATAAAATTGTGTAACTTAAATTTTTTAAAACCAAGTACATTAAAACCGCATACTTATTTGTGACACAGAACACTTCTATTTAGTAGTGTATAGAACTTCTATTAGGCACAAATAAATTAAATAATTTTAAACTAATAATAAATTCAATCCGATTAGAGCTTAATTTGGATATCTATATGGGCCTTAACTGGTAAGCTTTTATATTTTTTGATTTAAACTTTGATTGCCCCTCTAGTTATTTTGTCCTTGAGCCATCACTGATCTAATCAGAAACTTATGTATTTTAATATAATATTTGTTTTTACAAAAAACAAAATTAAATTCGTAACATCTATTTTGTTTGCTCTGCCTTCCATTACGCCCATGTACCGTAAAATATACTGTAATAAAAATTTGAGCCAATTTACACAAAAAATTGCTTAATACGACTTACGAGACTTTGCACAAACAAAAAAACAATTTTATACACCTATTTTTCATAAATATAACACAATATCCTTTTTGTGTTAATACGAAGTTTGCATATACTTGTATATTTTTCTACTTCACACTGCATTCTCATTTTAGTTAAAAATTACTTGATGACATCAGGCTTTTTATTTCCTAAACTAACAATGTTAATACAATTTCCAACAAAACAAGATTCCTTTGAGAATATTCGTACTTTTAACATTTTACCTAACCTAACATTAGCCACTTGTTCGAAAAAATAAACAAATATTTATAAATTTATTCATAGTATGTCTAGCCGTGTCTTAACGACTATGTGCACATTAGTGCAGGAACGTCGGGAGGAAAATTGTCCCTGTTCCGTTTTAAACTCGTTTCCAGTTTTGTAAGATAATGTTATATAAATTATAAGCATTATATGGCGGAGAATGTTCCACTAGGCAAAATAATTTTACAGTAGGTAAAAAGTTCTTAAATGAATTACTTGGTATAATTTCACTTTTAACTTAGTCCTTAACCCTAAGTCTTTCTACCTTTTGGTGTAAGGCGTGTAATATTTCACCATAATATTTATTCATCATGCTGACTGAAGTTTGGGCGTTAATAGTTTTTAAGATGCAATGATGTTTCACTAAGTAAAACTAGCAAATATTCAATATAATAATTTCACAATGTTTATTTGATAACAAAATTGTTATGTGAATTAAACAGACCAATTCTGTAACTCTGTTACTATGATAATTGTAACTAAATTCGTTACATGAGCAAGGTCAGTTACTATCATGAATGAAAGCCATTAAACTTTTTATAATATTTTATGTTGTAGTAACGTTATTACACAGTAACTTTTTACAGAATTGATCTGATTGTGTGTAAGGCTAAAACCCATTACAGAATGTTGTAGATATCTATAATATTAAGTGATGGCGACCAAACAGAATCCTGGATATCATATAAATACGAATTTGTTATGGTGGGAACATGTAAACATTGTTTGTAAAAATTATCGTAGACTATATTTGCAGTATGGAAATATTTTTCTACTAGGGGCCTCAGCCCGGCTACGCCGGGCTTCTCCCCGTACGTTGACAAAACTCGTCGCTTCGCGACTCGTTTTAATATAATAAGGCATTTTGCCGCAATGTCGATTATAACACTCGGGAAGTTCTAATCTATACATACAATGTTCAAAGGATTATCCAAATCAGTTAATTAATTTACGTTTGTACCATTTAAACGTAACAATAATATTTTATTTCACTATAAAGAATACATGGATTCTGAATAAAATAGAGAAAAATTAATAAAATAGTTAAATATTATTGCATATGATTCACTATTAATTATGTCACTTGGAAATTTAGAAAAACTTTTGAGTAACACTGATAGATGTGAAATTTGCGGATTTTCGTTGTAATAATATATTCGTTGTAGTAATATTTTACGTTATTAAATTTAATATTTTATTTAACTATTTAAAAAGGTATTTATAATTTTCAGTTTTTTTGAAAATAATTTGGTTTACATGTAAATATATTATAGTCGTTTTTTAATTTATTTAATCACCAAAATTTCACCTATACTTGTTATAATTCAGTAATGCGAAGGAATTGCCTCCTAAATTTGAATGTCGGTAGTTGTCTCGTTGTTCGAGAGAGGCGCTGATGAATACTTTTATCATAATAACAGCGGAAGACCTTCAAGATGATAAAAAAACACTTTCATCCTATAGTAATCCATTATATAAATAAATAAGATATTAAATTGACATCTGGGTATTTTATACTTCAAGATTTAACACAATTAAAATTACGCCATTACTAAATATCGAATATTATTCTGTCGTATCTATCCTCCTAATACACTCTACTTTATACTTTCGTTAATATAGTTAGTAAAATAGTTAATAACATACAGTTTCCAGAATTAAAATAACAAAACTGCTTAACACATCTATCCTCACCCTGAAAACTTATTTGAACGTATTCTACAGATAGGTTTAACATTTAAAACGTTCGAACGACCCTTAAAATATATTTTGATAGTCAAAACTGATTCTTAGTTTCTTAATTCTTACTTTCTTTTCCGTTTAATAGCATTTTTAACTGAAGACAATTTTATGATCAGCAAAAGTTTTCAAAATTTATGAAAATGTGTTAAAACCTTAAAAAACTGCATTATCTTTATCAACTTTTATGTATTTTTTACACATTTCATCAATTTTATAAATAAAATATCTTCAACTGTAGTTTTTCAATTCAGTTTTGGTCTGAAATCGCCTCCTAAATAGTAGAAATATGAATAAACATATTTTATCGTCTGGTACAACCTATCCGTGCCCATTGCTCGGCACGGGTCGGTGACGATCAACGCCACGGTTTCGAGGAAAAAATGCATGATTTTTATCAATATAAATTAGTCAGTACCCCCTGTCGAAATAAAATTAAGCCTAAGCACTAAAAAAATATCACGCGGATAAGACGGCGGTTCATTTGCCTCTCTCCGCGTTACCGAAAAAATGAAGATACACCAGAAGTTGAATAGAACATACATACCAACACTTGTACAATATAATTTTTCTATAATCATACCGGAAGCAACTAAAATGGCTTATAAAATCGCAAATAACCTATGGGATGTAAGTTCCCACGCAAATAAAATATTCATTTTACAAAAATAAATGATACGAATACACATGCAAGATGTAGGGATCATTTTAGGCCACTATTTCAGAAACTAGAAATATTGGCGATCCCGTTTACATTTATAATATACTCATGTAAAAATATATATAAAAACTTTTACCCAATTTCTTATCTTTTACCATTATGCAATTTTTTTTTCTCGACACTTGATTTTAAACTACTGACACGTAAACAGTTATTTACGGTTTTTTTTTTTTATGAGTTTGACAAACAATAGTGATTTTTTATATTTTTTAATTTTATTTTATTTTTATACTAAGTTTTTATTACAACAACCACCGTATTTTATAATGTACGTACATTACATCAGCCACTGATGATTAACTGCATATCACAGGCTGAAGATGCATAAAACTAATATATATGCGAAACGTCCCAATTAATTAAACTAATTTATTATTTTTCCTACCTAATTGACGATTAAAGAAGAAACACAATTATTATCCTGACTCGTCAAGATCATTCACTCATAAAAACTTTTACTACACATACAGATACGCACTCGCTAAACAGAAGACAAAAAAACAAAATGTTACCAAAAATGAGACTAAATATCACAAAAGAAAGTCTATCTTATTACGGTGCTGTATTGTATAATAAATTACCGAATAATATTAAAGAGCTAAACGTTAATAGATTTAAATCAGCTATGAAGAATTTGTTAGTGAGATACTCTTAATTTTTGTCGGTTTTCAAACCAGCTTATCTGGGACGAAAGTTTTTTAGAATGTTTTATACAAAATTTGTGTAAAAAGCAAACGATTTTTTAAAATTAATTTTTGTTTGTATTGCGAAGTTATTGATTTTATTAGTAGGAAATAAGAAATAATAAATACACTCTGTTATGGTTTCCATTTTTTTTTTTTACTAAAATGTAAATGGATTTTATTTGTATTTATTGTAATTTATTATGTTTTTATTTAATATATTTTTATTATGTAATTTATAGTTTGTTCATTATGTTTTTATTTAATATCGTACTAATTGATGTGTTTTGTTTTAGGTAAGTTCCACTTTCGAGCAGTTTTTCGATATTTTATTAGTACATGTGAGTATATAATATACCATTATTTATTTACATTTTGATTAAATTATTTTGTGTGATTCTTTAAAAATATAATATGGAATTAATACGGATGTATAGTAAAGGAGAATTTACTTGACAGATTGATCGATTGAGAACCGATAAAGAAATATATATCTATTTCACACAGTTTTATGTAAGATGTCAAGAATGTATTTCTGCTTCTTACTGTAACGTACGTTCAGAATTTTTGTCTTTTTAGGGTTTTGTAGGTATGACCAAAAAACCCTTATACCGTCATTTTGTCGTCTGTCTGTCTGTCTGTCTGTCTGTCTGTCTGTCTGTCTGTCTGTCTGTCTGTTCGGTAAAAATTGTAGCCAAACGGCTAAACCTAGAGAGTTGAAATTTGGCATGCTTATACAACTCTTTGACCCGCACATTGGAAAAATACTAAAACATCTAAAAAACATACCCCCCTAAAAATATAAACAAATATGTGCTCATCGAAAACAAAAATATTTTTTTTAAATTCTGAGTAGGGTATCAAATGAAAGCCCTTAGTACGTGGATTAACGATCAAATTTTTATTTTTGCAAAATAAATTATTTTGATGCGATTTTTGTCAAAAATGTGCAAAAAAAATTTTGTCCCACACCCTGTAGCCCAGATGGTTTAAACTAAAAATCTAAAAAAATTCTAAGTAATGTATATTGGTTTGAACCGAAATAGTACAACAGGAATTTTTGATCAGATTATGTTTTTGGAAAATAACGCATTTTTTGTGGTTTTTGGTTCACAAAGTACAAAAGTTATACCAATGTAAGACACTCACATGCATGGCGTGCGATGGCTACATGCGTTAGAGCACTCTTAAACTGGCTGGAAAACGAAGTGTTTCGAGTTCGAGTACGGAGTGAATTTTATTTTTTCTGTTTTTTTTTTTGCATTTTTATTATGTTGAAATTATTTTGTCAAAATTCTAGTTATATTTTGACAAATGTTGTATTTAATTTTTATGAGCGTAAATTTAATAACCAGTCTTATTATATGATTAACAGACGATAAATTATTTTAAAAATATCGTTCATTTTGCCGTGATTACTACAAAGTAAAATTTGTCCTACACACTCAGCATACCGCCTTCACTTATTATATACCTGCGAAACCCTGAAATGTGTGAATATTCACACTTCACATCAATTTTTTTGTTATATTATAATATGGTAACGTATGTCTCTTTCTCTATTTCTAGCATTGTCTGTGAACAAATGGTATGGCTCTATTTAAAAATGGAAATTTTTTGCTATAGTTCTCTCCCATTGAACCATATGCTTTAATTAACCGTCATCTGTCAACTAAAGTCTCCTTTACTATAGAGGCAACACCCGTACTTGAGATGCACTTGCATCAAGATCCAGCTATTGCTACCCATTTCTTGGGTGAATGGGCGCATGACAAGGGATTTTTTAGCACATGTTTGGCAAAAATAGTTTTAAAATAAAGAAATAAAAAAAAACTACTTTCCGTTCCTTAATTTGCGCCTCAAGAGCCACCACGCAAGATAATATTTAAAAAAATATATAATTTTTTTCAATAGAACAAAAAAATATTTTATAAGAAACAGATCTGATCAAAAATTCCTGTTGGACCTCTCCAGTCCCCATCATTGTACAATGACATTTTTAGATGAACCCCTCAAGAAAATAGGGAGGGAGACAAAAGTTTTCTAACCAATTTTTGGTAAAAACCCGTTTTGATTTTTCAAAAATAAAAATTTGCTTGTTTATCCATGTATTAATAGGTTTCATTTGATACCACACTCAACATTTAAAAAAAAAAAAATTTTTTTTTCTTTAAATACCGATTTGTTTATATTTTTCCGGCGATATGTTTCTTAGAAATCTCTATAGTGTTCCTATATGTGGGTCTAAGAATTGTACAGTAAAAACATGCCAAATTTCAATTTTCTATGTACAGCCGTATGGCTACAATTTCTACCGAACAGAGAGACAAACAGGCAGGCACATGAGTGACGTTATAAGGGTTTTTTGATCCAAACTACAAAATCCAAAAAAAAAAATCCAAGCTTCATAACCTTTCATTTAATTTAACAACATTAAAATTACACATAAAATTAAAATAATTAATTTTTGAACAATTCAAAACAATCAAAAAATTCAGTAACTTTCATAACAATAATCTCTTTTAAAATTTCGCGTACTATTCCAATATGAAATAGTCGAAAATTGTTTAAGATTTTGCCATATGAACAATTAATTATATGGACCGTTTATTATGAAAGAGGTTAAGTTTATCTTTACTTGTTTATAGGTTTTTAAATGTTGCCATTTCAATGATAATACATCTCGTATACTAACGAATTTTTAATTATAAAAGAATTTTATTATTTGCAATTCATAAATATATCATAATTTTCACTAATGAAACGTTATAATTTTTTTTTTGAACAGTGTATTTTGAATTATTGCGAGCAACTGTGTCCCACAAGGAAATAATACAGGTCACATTCAAAGCACTTAGGGATGTTTTCAGACACATGTAATTTTCCAAAACAAAAATTTTAATACAACACAATACCAGTATATGTTAGAGAATATCCCAGCGGAACAAATTCAGTATAACCAACTAAATAAATCAAAATTTCCTTTAATTACCCTAAAACCACAAAACATAACCCCGAAATGTACAGAAATGTTGAAAGTGTCAATTTATAACGCACCCTGTATTAGTAATGAGGATATACGAGTATCAGCCGAACAAAATACAGAGCGTTCCCCATTGAACGCGCATACCAGAATCATTCATAGCAGTTGCTAAATTGAAATATATTTGGCCATTAAGTGAGACAGCCCGACTTGAAAATTAGACCTATTAAACATTTATATCAAACATGCTCTGGAGACATGGTTAGTCGGTTATGCCATTCTGCTTTTCCTTTACCCCGTTAAACATTTCACAGCAGCCAAGACGCGATTTAATCCTGCATGAAAGCTACAGATTCATTAGAGATATTCGCTTTTCATTGATATTTAACGATATTTCAAAACGATATGTCATACCTGTAAAATATAGATTAATATCAACGGAAAACAGTTCGCCAGATAAAATAAATGAAACGATTATCGAATGACATTAACGGTATTTTTTCTCGTTCTACTTAGGCACTATATTTTTATTGACTTTTCGCTTCACTTACACAAATCCACACAGAGAATATTTGGATACCCAAATTATTTCACTCGCGGAACTCTTTCTACCTGAGTAAAAAATTGAGTCAGCCTGACAATTTTTACTTACAGTCTGTATAATAAAACGTTCTTATTGATTTTTGGCGAATTATAAGAGAGAAAAGGAAAAACTAAAAATAATTAAAAAATTTACTGTAAATATTATTACGCTACTACCTAATAATTGGTCCAATCTCCATTATTATCAATTGCTTGGCATCTTTTCGATACATTTTCTACCAGCTTTTTGGCATACTTAGGCAGTGATTTCCATATCTGCCGTATTTCACGATTTAGTTGATCCAAATTTTGAACGTTTTTTGTTTGAAGCTTATATTCCACGTACCCCCATATTCATCCAGCCATAAGAACTATATTCAGAGAAAACCACATCACTACAATCGTGGTCTAAATTTTCCTTGGCTCAAGCGAGTCGTTTCGACATGTTTCACCGATAAAAATGGTTTTTCTTTGGTGCTCTTGAATTAAATACAGTTTTCAATTAAACGACTTCTCAGGGTCTTTATACTTAACTTAATGTTCTTTTGTAACAAAATTGCCTGATATTTACGTAACGAAAACAGGATTATTTTTAAAAACATTAAAAAGCACTTTATCTTGTTTTTTAGTGGTAATTTTTTTTAATCCACGATTAGGTAAATAGTCAACATTTTTATTCATTTTATAACGTTTCACCCAATACTTCACAAAGTCTACTGACTTATGCATATATTTTGCTGCACTTGAAAAGAACATTTTTGGCCCTTTTGGGTGGGTACAGAAAAACACCGCTTCAAACATTTTGCATAAATAGCACTCATTATTACACAATCGCACTACTGAAAGACAAAACACTAACTAACAATTTTTATTATCGAGCGTATTAGGTATTGATGTTCTTGTCATGTTTGAACCTTTTTATTATTTGTGCATATGCCTGATCAGGAGTCATAAGCATGTATGTCTTATTATACAGAATGTAATTACTTAATCGTTGAGCCTATTTACTATCTTTGGTGCCGGGTTTTGTTTGAGTTTGAATTTTACTTCTAAATATTTTGTTCTTCCACGAGAGAACGAAACCACAGTTTTTCTATCCATTTCTCCTTGTGTCCTACTTCTTGCTTCAATTCAGAGGTTTTATTTTCTCTTTACTGTTTTTCTAATTTCGTCACTTCGTTATTGTTATTTTTCCCACTTCCTTCGGATTTTTATCTTCAGTCGGATATTGTGCAGTCAGCTCTGGGGTCAGGTGGATTAATTTCATTCCTTTTTTTATTCCAGAAAAGACAATTGTGAAAAATCATGAAAAAATACACTATACAAAGTATTTGCCATCGCTTGCTACTATTTTTTCCCCATCTGTCTGGCAGTTGTATTCAGTGACGGAAAAACGACTGGTCCTTCGAAGCGATCCATTCATTGAGCCATTTCTCTATTTCTGCATAATTGCTAACCCAATAAGATGCAAAAAACTTTTTCTTTTTTGCATGGCAAGCAACATTTCAGACATGGATTTGCGCCTGTCGATGTCTGTTTCTTTCAGTTCGTGCGGCAACAATTGCGCGAGCTCATGTTGCGACTGACACGGATCTTCATCGATTAGCGCCTGCAATTTCTCGTCCTCGAACTTCTTCGGCTGATCTGGATGAAGTTTGTCATCGACGCTGAAATCTTCACTTTTGAAACGTAGAAACCATCCTCTGCATGATTTATCAGTGGGAGCACTTGCACCATAAGCTTCTACGAGTATTCGATGAGCTTCACTGGCTGATTTCTTCCAATGAAAACAGAAAATGAGATCTTCCTGTAAATTATGCTTTTTCGGCTCAAATTTCGACATTTTCGAATCAGATAAACACGATGTTATTGTTACAAATCTAAACGTTTATCAACTGAATATTATTGCCATATGTCAACACTAAAACATATACCCGGTTGCAGACATTAGAACTTACATAGTACGGCAACTGACCGCCAGATGGACCGATTTAATTCACACACCTAATATTAAGAACTCAAAGTCATTTGAAGAAAGAACTCAAGTATGGGGGCTCCAGTTTTGTAGAACCTGATCTTAATGCTTCTAGGGAGGAATCTTATTTGCTGAAATTATGTTTTCGATTTGCTCGTATCACCCAGTTAAATGAAAGAAAAAATTCTGTCAAAGGTTTTTTCCTTTTCCTGCAACCATCTCTAAAGACTATGTAGAAATTATATTCCACCAGACAACACATTCGTTGTCTAGTTGCGGTTTTTAAATCTGAAAATTTCATATTAAACCTTCTCTATTTTTGTTAAATTTTCTCGCATCATCTTTAGAATATCCTATGCATAATACGAAAGAAAATCAGAATATAGAGCCACGGTACCGGTATCTGCAACGTTCAGTAATATTATTATTGGTGCTAGCTAGGAAATGCCAGGTAGCTAGACACTGCTTGCTGTATAAGTAGTTTTTACTAAATTTCCCCAATAACGACGAACAGGAAATTCTCTTCGAAAATTATTTCCAGTTGGGATACTCTACTCAGATATGATAGATTTTATGTGGCTTTTACTTACCATATATTTTATATTGTACGTATTAGTGTATGCGAAAATGGAATATACGAATTTTATAGACTTTTTAAATTAGAATTGGAAAAGTAGGAGTAAATATTTAAATAATATTTATTGAATATATAGTAATAATATAAGTATAAAAATAAGATAAATATAATATAATAGGTTTCATTTTGTAATACGTAACTAAAAGGAAAACGTTATTTTTTATGTTTATATTTATAATATCATCTTAAGCCGTATTCAGAGCTATAAATTATTGCACTGTGCTTAGTGAGTTGTTCATTGTAGATTGTCACTAACCAGTTTGTACTATGGTAACTCAAGCGACCGTCCACAGCTCTAATTTACCTGTAATTCACTGTACGTTGTGGACTATAGACCAGTCTTTCTCAACCTTTTCTGGCATTGGATCCCCCTACATTTTGTAAATATTGTCTGCTGCCCCCCTATATATATATATATATATATATATATATATATATATATATATATATATATATATATATATGGTGTATCAAGATAGAGGGAATACGATTTTTCTCGAAAAGGCGACATGGAACAAAATTTATCATAAAAAAATTAATGCTAGTATTGAAATTTTCTCATCTTACTCATTCTCACTTTACTCATACATTTAGTTAATGACAACTTTGATGACAAGTAAAATTAAAATTCCTTTAGTTCTGCTTAAACGTTGGGATAGCCTGTAGTTTAAATTAGCTCTCAAAATAAATATATTAGATATAATAATAAATAAAATATTTATTTTATTTATGTTATGAAATGTATATTTTTATTAATATAAATGTAAGATATTTATAAATGTGGTTACAATTTGTATGTTTCAAGATTGAGCGCATTTCCATTATATTTTCATGTTTCGATCTTGTATAATTTCGCGGCCCCCCGACGAAGCTCTTACGGCCCCCCAGTGGGCCGTGGCCCTCCGGTTGAGAAACGCTGCTATAGACAATGTTTCCAAACTATGCTTAATACGCTGTTTTAAGGTGATACATATAAAAATAGACATTAGCTATCTCACTTTACATACACTAAAAATGCTGTCGAACCTAACCTAACCAATTTCGTGACACGAAAAAAAATGCTGTAGTTGCAGCTACAATTTTGTTATTAAAATATAGTAGGAAATCACTATCTCACCGATGGCGATGGCATTAATTTTCATAGCTGTGAACGTTCTTATTAAACGTTAAAACAGTATACTAAATTTATCCACAACTCACAGCGTACAGTCTATTGATTTTGAAGCTGTAAATGTAGTTTTAGAGTAGTCATTCTGAAATGGTACCTTTCAAAATATTTGACAAATAATTTGATTAGAAAAGGCTTTATTTAGCTTTATTGACATTAATGACCATCTGACATTTGTAACTTTTGAATTAATTTAACCTTGATACAATTAAATCTAATAAAAAGTTAAGATCCAAGTTTACAAGTTGATGTGAACTTTAAAACTCCGTTTACAGCACCAGAGTCATCAGATCTAGTAACGTATTACAAAATGAAATATATAATAACAGTCTTGCATATAATGCTGAACAGTTACATATTTAGAAAATCGGAGTTAAAAAAAAAAGATAAAGAACTGTAAAATACAGGACCAAGCCGAAATTTTTTGGCGCCTGAGGCCTATATCCTCGGCGTCCCACATGTGATATGCTCTTAGAAAATTTCTAAAATTCTATCGACCATAAAATAAAACTTATAGCGTTATAGGTGCTAATAGTCACAGATACTCTATTCACTAACTAACCTGAAAAAAAAAGGATTTACAAAAATGTTCATAAGTTATAATATGAATTGTAAATAATGTAGTTTATTTGTAATGATTTATAATTAACAATTACATAATAATAATAAAATAAACATTCAGGAAATAATTATACGTTAGAGCAATTAAATACAGTGCTGCATACCTAATATGCAGGGTATATCAAAATAGAGGGAACACGATATTT
The DNA here is from genome assembly GCA_963971575.1 of Liopterus haemorrhoidalis. Taxonomy (NCBI): domain Eukaryota; kingdom Metazoa; phylum Arthropoda; class Insecta; order Coleoptera; family Dytiscidae; genus Liopterus; species Liopterus haemorrhoidalis. Next base: position 175,460,452 of record OZ020611.1, on the reverse strand, counting down.
CTCGAAAACGCGATGTGTGAACAAGTTGGGGAAAAAATAGATAATTAAACCTTACCCAAAGAATCGAATGGTTGTAATAAAATTTTCCGGAACAAACCAGAAGTACATGATATCAAGGACAAATTTAATTTTTTAAATGGGAACGTTTGCCGTATTGGGTATATTTGGATACAACTTTTACATTTTTCTAATACTTTTTATAGTATACGAAACATTTTATTCTCTATAACGACTTGATGATAAAGTATTTTTATTTCCAAGTGTTGCCTTCCATTTTGATTTAAACACTTTCGCATCCTTACTATAGTTACCTGTAGTTTGGAACATAATTAAAATTAAAATAATTAAATATATTTCACTATATAATACTTTCAATTCGGTATGACTTGAAAGTGATTTTTTATTTATTTTTCTTTTCATTATGGTCTAAGCGACAAACAGCGCAAGAGTAAGGTTTGCAAAAGTGTTTAAATAAATATAGAAGGTATTCTGAACACTTGTAAATTAAATTCTGTTAATTTCATGTGAGTAATTAAGTGAAAGCTCTCAATAATTAGAAAACAGGCCACAAATGATAAAAAGTCTCAGGATTTATGCTATATGTGTGTCAATGAATTATATATGCATTCCAAATTGTAACTGTATAAGCCCAGCTGTTGGGCTCCTGTTTTACCGAATTGATAAATATACTAGTGTCGGCAAATCAACGCAGTTACGTCACACGACGTAACAAACAACTGTATTGTCTGGAACAATGCAATCGTTTGTTACATCGTGTGACGTAAATGCGTTGATTCGCCGACGCTAGTATACACGCCTGACGGTATAAAGGTATAAAGATAGGGGAAGAGAGGATTCAGTTATAATTTGTATATATGCAAATTTAAAAGTAAACTACTGCCAGTTGTCGCATAGGTATATAATAAATCATAGAATCTGTGGTTTTAGTACCACAATAAAAAAAAGATGTTTGCCGTTATTTTAGTTGCATCCCCATTACTAAATTTCTGGATGTACAAAATCCTACAAATTAAGCCTTCATCAGTGGCTTAGCGTAAAGGCAAGGAGGTCCCTGATGTCAATGTTTGTGGGGACGCTTGTTGGTCTTTTTTCAGAATAACTTTTCCCCCTTTTTTGGTCGCTCGGTCTTTCGGAATACATTTTTTTCTTTTAATAAGAGGTTAAATAAAAATACTGTGTTATGTTTCACAAAATCTTTAATTGATATACAGTTTCGGCTATCGCCATTGTCAAAGTTGCAAAGTTTTTTCTTTTCTTTTAGATGCTTGGTCTTCTGAAGGTCAGAAAAATAAACATGCCGGGCACCATTTAACCTCGCTACACCACTGACTTTAATGATTCGCACTTAAAATTTCACTAGTTCTTGTCACTGTAATTTTGTACTGTAGATGTTAATATAAAGCTAACATCTCCCTGTCTAAGTAAGCTCCGCCTCTTATTTACCTAATTAATACTGTAACCCTAACTGTGATCCAAAGGACCAAAATTAACCCTAAAACAAGTAAAGTCCAACACTTGCTTGATCCGGCAAATAACTCATACTCTTACACATAGGGAAGCGAGCATGTGTATGTACACAATGTATTGGAAATGCATTACAACCTAGGGCTGTTTCTCGAGGGTCCTAGTTCAGGGAATCTAGTATTGACGCACTACTGTCGGTCCATTGGGAATGCAACTGCAAGGGATGCTGGTAGGGTGATATCTATGATTTTACTCTTATCTCACACCGCAACGAATTTTAACAGTTGTGCTGGAGGTTTTTGAAGAGAGATTAATTGATTTGGTCAAAGAAAAAGCAATCGCTAAAACTCAAAACTGAAATTTAATGTTAAATTCAGGATTGAGAAAATATCGCTTGTTTTCGTTAAAAACGAAAACAGGATTGTTGGTTTCGTTTCTATGTTCTCGCTTATTATATCTAAAACCCGTTTAAACCAAAATAAAAATAAAACGATTAATACCGGTATTGCTACATAATATTATTAACAGGTGTATTGTTATATTTCTGTTTCGGGCCAGTTTCAGGTCAAAAGTTCAGGGAATTAAGTATTTTTTTGTGTCTCGTGATCCTGGATAGGGATGTTCCGATGTTACTGATACGATACCAGTATCGATATTTTTCATTCGATATCGCGGTTACAATTTCAAAGGTGCATATTACTTAAATCAAAAATTCCTCTTAGTTTGTTTTTACAACAGTGAACAGCATATATAGGCTATACCAAACATTTAGGTGGAACTAGATTCTGAAATATAGTAATTTTTATCTATTAATTCGGACTTTTGGTCATTTTGTTGAAGCTTTGTAAATCCTACTCACACTGCAAATTCTAGATTAAATTGATTGTCATTATAAAATGTCCTTTTCATTGCATTTTAGTTTTTTGTCTTTTGTCTTTTTTGTCTTTTTTGTTTAAAGTTTTTGGTTAGTACCACCGTTCGACAACAAATTTTATTAGATAGTAAAATTTTCGTCCTTGGCCTATTCGTCCTTGGAAAATTTTACTATCTAATAAAATTTGTTGTCGAACGGTGGTACTAACCAAAAACTTTAAACAAAAAAGACTAAAAAGACAAAAGACAAAAAATTAAAATGCAATGAAAAGGACATTTTATAATGACAATCAATTTTATCTAGAATTTGCAGTGTGAGTAGGGTTTACAAAGCTGCTTCTTTCACTGGTTCTGATTGCAATTATTGTTGAAGGGACTGCTTACAATTAATATGAGGAGGTTCAAAACAAAACCAGTCATCAAAACTTTGGGTATTCAAAAAAAAAAAAAAAAACAAAAACGTTTTTTGAGTTTAGTTTTATCACTACAATGAGTATATTTTGGTAAATCTACTGTCTATGGTAATACGATTACGATTAAATAAGTCACACCACATCGAAAATATAATTGTTTGTGCGATAATTCACTTTTTTGTTTGGAAAAAGCTGGTTTTGCTGAGACTTGTTTGGATAAAGTAAGTTTTGCTGATATTTGATTGGGTAAAGTTGGTTTTGCACCAAATTGCTTCAAATTTCATTTCTTAAAACCAATATAATAAAATCAAAATAAAATATTTGGTGCAAAGGTCATGGAATAAAATTTTATTTAAGATTTAAAAAAATATAAATCAATTAATTGTTACGGAAGTTATGTACGTGTTATGACCAATGTTCCCTCTAAGCCGGAATGGGCACTGGGGGCTAAAAAATTTAACTGAGCAGCTATAAAATTCTTGTGGGCAGAATTTTAGAGGAGGAAATTATTTTGAAATTTATACATTTTAGTTTTTAATTAATATATATATATATATATATATATATATATATATATATATATATATATATATATGAGAAATAAAAGTTCTTATTTACTCGTCAAATTTTATTAAAAAATAATTTTAGGAGACGTTTCGATTGGGACATCCAGTCATCTTCAGTCTCGTTTTGTTCTAAAAGTCCCCCCATACTCAAAGCCGGCACCTAGGTGAGACGAACTAGGTCGAGATGTATATATATATACATTACAAATTGTAATGTTGTAATTAACAATAGGCATTTAATCCCAAAAACTTGCAACAATTACTTGCATTACGTGCGCGAGTGAGATTTTAACTGCGCGGCAGGGATGAAGACATGGAACGCGCGCGCGCACAACTTAGAGGGAACGTTGGTTATGACTTGTTATTGCTGGTTATGACTTGTCAACTTGTATTTATCTACATTTGTTTGTAACCTGCGCAAATAGGTAAAATAATGAAGTGATGTGATTGGCTGAAATGGAAAGAGTTGATTTTGCACCAGCCTCGCTTGTGGATAAAATTGGTTCTGTTTTGTCTTGCACAATTCGTTGCGACATTATAAAGGGATATCGTTGATTTTGTTCACATTTTTGTTTTGTTTTCTGAATAGCTTTCAAGGTAGAAAATGATAACCACGTGATATCTCGAATTTAAAAAAAAGTGATAAAGTCTGTTTTGCATTGTGCCTCCTAATATGTTCTAATAGTTTTGTATGTTATTGTTAAACGAATTGTTAACCTCAAAATTCTATCAAACTGCCAAATATAATAAAATGTGTTATCAAAGTATAAATAAATGGTATTAATTTATGCATTAAGCACATCAAATTATATCATCTGATTGGTTTTCAGATGCAATCTATTTTTAAATTTAATATTTGTCTGCATGTGTCACAATTAGTATTCAGTGGCGTGCGGTGAATTTTTGAAGGCGTATGCGCTAAAATCACATAAAAATTCTACACATAAAACAAGTAGAATACAAATATTTATTTTTATTTTCAGGGCAAATTGTTCAATAATTAATTTTTAAATCATAATGATTTTATAATAAATTTGACAATTGAAAAGATAAATAAAGTGCAAGGAAAATCTACATTCTTCCTTTTAATTTATTATTGACTCATAAAAAGATAAAATGGGTATTTGTCAAAAAATTCTTTATGAAATCCCTTATCGGATTAATCTTTTAAACAGACTGTAAACTGAAGAACGTTATTTTAAACCAGCATTTAATAGTATCAATTTCGTTTTCATTCTTGAACAAAAAACAAAACAAAATGTAGTTCCTGTTTTCGTTCCCATTCTTTATTAATTTTTTTGTTAATATAGTTATTTAGTTTTCCTTTTCGTTTCGTCCTTGACTACAATCTTACGATAATCGTTGGGCTGTAGATCCAAATATTTTAAATAGTAAATATTCAGCGACATGTCTAGTGGCCATAAGTAGTCATCATTGATATGATTAAAACTATATTACAAACAAATTTTTATTTCCAACATTCCAAGATACAGTTTACATGTATAAATTTTAATATGGTTTCAAAGATGATATTTACTTTGCTGAAACAAATTTTGCAAAAACTATATTTATCTTTATATATTTATATTTATATTAAATTCTGCTTTGTTGTTTGTAAATAAACTGTTTCTAAAAATTATATCATAGGAAATGGGTAAGGTTTCAGGCAAAATTATTGGAAATATATATTTAGGTTATAAAAGCAGTAAATATTGACGTAATTAACTTTTTTTTTTCTATCCTACATGCTTTTAAATTCTTAGAAAGGCCGTAAATGTACTCGTTATTATGTATGTTGGACTCAAATTTAATTTGGAAGCAGGTTTTTTAATAAAAATTGTTTATAAAATCGAATTACATTTTTTTTTTTAACGACAATAAAGTACAGTCGACATTTGCTTTAGTTCCGTACCTCAGCAATAGGAGAAGCTGTACGCATGTTTGACCGCTCAAACGATCCGTAATAACCAGTGTTGCCAACAATGGAGTTTAATTTTCCTCCAAAACTTGCAATAAAATCTACCAGAATTCTACCAAACACGCACCGAAGTGTTGACAAAAGAAAGGATGGCGTATCGAAGTGATAACAAAAAAACAAAGGAAGACGGATTGAATTGATTACAAAAAAAAAGAATCCACCACCAGACACTACAGAACCGACCACCACTTGCGGGGTTTCCACACGCCGGGTACGATCACGATGCCTTCCTTATACAGAATGTCCCAGCCAAGTGGCTCATCATTGCTATCTTTGTTAATAATATAGATAGAGATTCGGTTATATGGACAAAGTTCGAGTATTTTTTGCAGGAAATATGACAGACTCAAAAATATTTTTGAGTCTATCATGATATTTCCTATGTAGAATACTCGAACTTTGTCCATTTAACAGAATCTCTATCTATAATATTAAGAAAGATAGCAATGGTGAACCACTGGCTTGATTGGTATATGTCCCCAAGTAATGACAAAAAAAGACTTTTATATAATCCACCAGATTTTCTACTAGCTACTAGATCAGTGATGGCGAACCTTTTGAACTCGGTGTGTCAAAATTTGAAAAAAGAAACTAGCTTCACTCGGGTGCCGTGTCACGTTTAGAAATGCGCAAATAGCCTGTGTGCTGGGCGCAAAAAATGTAACTAATTAACTCACGTCTAGAAATATCCATAATTTTGTGATATTTGTAGCCCGAGTAAAAAATAGTTACTTTTTTTGTTAAAAAAGTTAAAACAAATAGTTCTCTTCATTAGTGACATTTTTGTTACTGATTTGCATTTGCTAAATCTTTAATTGAAGGTTGGTATTTCGTGCATTTCAAGCCCAAGCAAGCGCTACTAACTTCATCTGTTAGTCGATTTCTTTTATTGGTTTTAATATTATTTAACGCGTAAAGTAAGGTCTTATAAAAGTACGTAGTGGGAAAAATTTTGAATAAATCCGTCTCTAGATTTTTCAAAGTGCTAAAAGCGTCTGGTAATCGGTTCCAAGCACTCCAAATTCCCTGTTCATAGTGGCACTCTTTTTCATTCTCCAAACGATTTCTTTCCAGATTCTCAAGCTTGGACCTCAAGTCGACAAACACTTGAGGCCCGTCCGTAAACGATGCGTGTCACCCAAAATGTCTTGGCGTGTCACCCGTGACACGCGTGTCATAGGTTCACCATCACTGTACTAGATTCAAACTTCAGTCACCAAATCAACATCTCATTCTATCAGATTTATTAGAAAACTTGGGAACACTGGTAATCAAAAACAACGAATTAATATTTGTAACACAGTGCAAAAGTGGAAAAAGTGACAGACATTTCGACATAACATCGAAAAATGGCAACATTTGCAAATAAAAGATGTAAAACGATATAAGATTGGGGTGTTTGAAGAAATAAGACAAAATTCCGGACAAAAAGAGGTGCACGGCGCTAGAGAGAGTATTATACAGATGTTGTGCACGATATCAACATAGTCGTTGGCAAAGACGGCTTTTATGTAAAGGCAAATGGGTAATGGCCACCCAAGAAAAACGCTCTTTTTAAATTTTTAAATCTTAGCATTTAAATTTTCTTTAATAATAATAATAAACTTTTTATTATAATTCCAAAGATATAGAGGAGTTAATATTCTTATTTCATTTTTTGGGTTTTGTAGGTGACCAAAAAAGGATGACAAAAAAACCCTTATACCGTCATTTTGTCGTCTGTCTGTCTGTCTGTCTGTTCGGTAAAAATTGTAGCCAAACAGCTAAACCTAGAGCGTTGAAATTTGGCATGCTTATACAACTCTTTAACCCGCACATAGGAAAAATACTAAAACATCTAAAAAACATATCCCCCTAAATATATAAACAAATATCTGCTCATCGAAAAAAACATATATTTTTTTTAATTCTGAGTAGGGAATCAAATGAAAGTCCTTAGTACGTGGATTAACGAAAAAAAAAATTAATTTTGCAAAATAAATTATTTTGACACAATTTTTGCCAAAATTGTGCAACAACATTTTTGTCACACACCCTGTAGCCCAGATGGTTTAAACTAAAAATCTGAAAAAAATCTAAGTAATGTACATTTATGTGAACCGGAATAGTACAACAGGAATTTTGGATCAGATTATGTTTCCGGAAAATAATGTATTTTTTGTGTTTTTTGCTTGACCATGTAAAATATTTAATAACTTAGTAACAAAGTAAACCAACATGCTATCATAGTGTAATGGTTAGCCCTCCCGCGTTCTAATTTGCAAACTATGGTTCCGATCTTGAGACAACTTTACTTTTTCTGTTTTTTTTTGCATTTTTATTTTATTCAAATTATTTTTTCAAAATTCTAGTTATATTTGGGCAAATGTTGCATTTAATTTCTGAAAAAGCGTAAATTTAATAACCAGTGGAAATTGTTGAAATTGAATACACAAAATCAGAGGGGCGGAGTTATGACTTAAAACAACCAATAGAAGCCATAGGTGCAATTTTCAAAATCTTAATGAACCTTGCTATATAAAAAAATAAAAAAAATACTGCACATATTTAGAAACCTAAATAATGGTATCGGGCATTCGAATTAAAATTTAAAAAAAAAAAAAAATTTAACATAAAATTTGTTTTGGCATCCCAAATAATCATCATTGACGTACTAAATACCTGCGAAACTCTGAAATGTGTGAAAATTGACACATCAATTTTTCTGTCTGAACGCGACCTCGCAAAGTTACATCTGATCGTATCTAATAACGTTTGTAAATAAACATTTGATTAAAATAATAGCCACAGAGTACAGTATAGAAAATAGCTAAATACTGAATTTAATATGTTGAGTAATTTCTGGCAATCTGCTCCAAACTATTATCGCATCTAACATCCCTAAGTCTAAATAGTTGCAAATTTAATAAAAGATTACTACGTACCCCAAACTAAGACGCATAGCTTCACTTATGGGGTTGCACCCTCCTGACAAGCTAAAAAGCAAGACCATTCCTGTACGTCAAAGAAATACTTACCGTAAAAAATCGAGGTATTAATTTTAAATATTTTATAAGCTATTTTCTATGTGCCTTCTACCCCCGCCCTGCACGCCCTTGAGCTCAGAGGGTGGTTATATATGGGCACATATGCTAGTTGTCTGTGGTTATATATCTGAGCTTGGATTTCACATCTTGGGGGTGACTTGTGATATATTAAAGTAACATTTAATTTGACAAATTACACCAGTGTGATGACTTGTGCGAAGATAAGAATTTCCTCGACATTTTTTTGTGGTCTTTTTTACAGCTAACAGGATATTAGTGTCATTTTCTAATTTCCTTAAATGAAAAATGTTCTCAGCTATTTTTACAAAACAATTTGTCAATTTGGCATTAGGTAATTTAGAACAATATCATATGACATTATTTATAGTCATATTACAAGTAAATTCTGTTTTCGTACATTAATTTTATGTTCCAATAAAAGTAATAGTACTTTACTTTATTATATATCAGGGATGGGGAGTTGGCAGAAAAATAGACGACTCTCGACTCTCGACTCTCGACTACCGAGTCGATATATTTGAGAACCGACTCCGACTCCCGACTCCTTTTACTCGTAAATCGTACTTACATTAAATATTTTAGGTTGGGGTGAGTAAGTTGGCATTATAAAACGTCATTTTTTTTATATCTTGAATTTTTGTGTCTTCCATATCAATAAAACTGGAGGCTATACCTGTTTTTTTTTCGGTCTCATATTTGATTTTTCAATTTTCAATAAATTAAAAACATTTTTTTTTTCTAAATATGTATAGAGGTCAATTAGGACCTCAAGATTTCAAAAATTGCAACCGCAGGTCTTTATCGCATTTCGTTTTTGAGATACGTCCATGTAAAGATGAAAATTTCTATAAATCACGCCATATTAAAAATCACGTGAGTCGATTGAAAATATTGCAGTAGAGTTTGTACCATCGGGGAATCCGCGATAAGCTGCCATCGAGGGCAGACCAATTACCTAATTATGAATTCTAATAAAAATTCGCGAAGGACTGCCGTCAAAGACAGCCCAGTTACTAATTCTAAATTAATAATGGAAACTCCGCAGTGAAACACCATCAAGAAAAGTTCAGTTAGTGTATTACCAGATTTGATTATTAATAGTTTTGCTGATTAATAATATTTTTCAGAATGGCCAAAGTAAATTATTCATTTTGTTTACACCTTATTTTTATATGTATTGTCTTTATTTTGATAATAATTATATTTTAATACTCCTATTTACTTAAAAACCACATTATAATTTAAACCGGTCTCTCCACCAAATTGTGTGAACTCATAATTTTATGAAGGACTGCCATAGGACCTAGAAAGAAGGCAAGTAGATGGGTTGACACATAAAGTTGGTTTTATAGTTCAATTAATTGATCAATAAATTCATCAAGTTTTTTGTCTATTAATTGAAAAATTTATTGGTAACCTTGAAAAAAAAGCACCACTTTACACACATCAATTTATTTATCAATTTTTTTGAAAATTTATACATTACCAACTTTAAAACATGTTGACATATTTATCAAAATGAAAATATTGAAAAAATTTTCACAAAATTACATTTAAGAGCTGTGAACAAAAACAAAAGAAATAACCTAGAGGATGATAAATTAGAACGTTTGAGGTTATGTTAGAGATGAAAACGAAACACAAATAATATATTTCGAGGTTATGCTACAACTAAACAGTTGGCAATATATTAACAGATAAAAATATACCTAGAATTCCCTAAAAAATGGATGAAAAATTGACGAAAAATAGAACTTGTTCTACTTTCAAAATAAATTGATCAAATTTTTTGTCAATTAATTGACGAAATTTTTACACTTTACCTACTCACATCAATTAATTGAAGGCCAACTTTTACAATTAATTGATCAACAAATTGAATCGTGTAAAACCCACTTTACACATAACATGCACGCACAGGTTGTGACGTTTCTTTTCTACAATAAGAATTAAAAAACAAAACGTTTTCTTGAACGCAAGGAGGCTATCTTTCTTAAAGTCACAATAATTTTGAAGTGTTGTTCCAGTTCGTGAAATTTTCCATATCGAGCAGTGGATATTTCTTTGTGTGTGTAGCCCGATTAATGGGTAAAGGCTGGATATGATGATGGTGAATCATACTAATCGCAAATATATATGTAGGTATGTGTCGTTTCAATCTTTTCATTTCCTACTTTAAAACCGGTGCGATCATTCGACAGCTTTATGTTGATTTTTGTTATACAAGGTGTCTCAAAAGAAATTTTATATTTATTTAGCTTACTGCGTGAACGCAACGTATCCGAGGGGCGCGGGGGTTATGTCAATCGGTAGCCTGGCTCTTGGGAATTTAGTCGCTATGGAGCGTTTCTCGGGACCAGACCGCCCGTTATGCGTGCGAGAGTTTTACAAAAACGGTGATTCGGCGACTGTAGCGCGTAGAAAATTCTGCAGTATTCGAGGTTTTCGCCACTTAAATGATGCGCCAAGCATTCCTCTCATTCGACATTGGGTTAAAAAGTTTGAAGAGACTGGTACAACGCTGGATAAATCAAAATCCGGGCGACCTAGGTCATCAAGAACGGTAGAAATCGTGAAGAATGTTAAACAGTCTGTTCGTGACGACCCGAACCTTTCAATTCGGAAGCGCGCAAGTGCTTTAAATGTGCATAGATCATCATTACATCGCATTATGCACAAAGACCTAAAGCTGCACCCCTACAAAATTCAATTGGTGCAAGAATTAAAGCCCCAAGATGCCAGTCAGAGGCTTAATTTCGTAAATCAGGTGATTGAGCGATTTTCAACGTTTACCAACATTTTGTTTTCGGATGAAGCTCATTTTCATCTTAATGGTCACGTGAATAAGTAGAACTGCCGCTACTGGAGTGCAACGAATCCAAAACGCAAACATCAGAAACCCCTACATTCGCCTAAAGTGACCGTATGGGCTGCGATGTCGGCGCGAGGAATTATCGGCCCTTACTTTTTTGAAGACGAAAGGGGGCGTGCAGTTACAGTGAATTCAGAGCGTTATGTGGAGATGTTAGACAACTTCTTGGTACCTGAACTGCAAAACTTTCCTGGCTATAACCAAAGAACATGGTTCCAACAGGATGGAGCAACTTCACACACGTCCAATATGTCTCTGCCACATGATCGTGAAATTTTCTCAGGCAAATTGATCTCCCGGAGAGGTGACATAAATTGGCCTCCACGCAGTCCAGATTTAACCCCTATGGACTTTTTCCTATGGGGTTATCTTAAATCTAAAGTTTACGTCAATAAACCGACTTCACTGGCGCATTTGAAAGAAAATATCCGTCACGAAATGGCAGCCATCCCTGAGTCCACCTGCCGAGACGTCATAAGTAATTTTACTGTTCGATTAAATGAGTGCCGAGAACGCGAGGGTCTACATTTAGACGATATTATTTTTAAGAAATAAATCCCCAAAAAGTGTATTTTAATAATTAATAAACATTTTTTCTATATACGGCTTATTTTTTTTTTTTAATTGATCCACTAAATATAAAATTTCTTTTGAGACACCTTGTATTTCGACTTTTTGATGGATATCTGTGCTGGCCGTATAAAACTGTATTACCACGCAGTAACGCAACCAGGATTTTGTCTTGCAGAACAGTGTTAAATTCGGAGTTTTTTTTTTCGAAGGGGGGATTACATGAACAGGCGGAAACTACATGAGCCCAGGGGAACTACATGAGATGAAATAGGTTAGGCAGATATTATAACTAAAAGATTTCTCCAGAAGGGAATTTTTGCCACTGGCAGGAGGGATCTCTCCCTGGTATCCCCTTGGATTCAATACTATTGGAAAGGGCGATCATAAACCTTGGAAGGGGCCAACCAAACCCGAACCAGAGTCCATGCGAATGGTACTTAGTAACAATGCGCTGTGCCCCCTCACAGGGGGCACAGCCTTTCCCCCCTTGTCAGCGTCATTATTGCCATAAAATATATGCGAAACAAAAAACTCGCTCATATAATTAAGCAATCATAATTAAACATTAAAAACTGGTTTAAAAATTGACATTTATTTATAAAAGCAGGCCGTGTGAATAGTTGTTTTTTGATTAAATTAAGATTTAAAAAACGAGAATTTCTTTGAAGTGAAAAATTTAAATAAGACATTCATGTACAACACTCACGCCATTAACTCCTTTCATAAAAGAAACAAATTTAAAAGCATGTGAGTGCGAGGTGTCGTGTTACGCAGCCTGAAATATGTAAAAAATAATAAAGAAAACATCTTCTAAACGCCAGCTGTTGCAACGTGTTTATTAAATTAAAACATGCATATTTTTCACATTACATTATAAATATCACCAGAGACACCTACTAATATTTTTAGTGAATTCTGATGGAAAATTTTAATGATCGCATTTTTTAATTTCTATTTAAAAAAAGATAAAAACATTAAGTGACTCTCTATGTAAGAATAAAAAGATAGTTGCCTGTCTTCAAAGCTCAAAAGTAACGACACTGCTCCCATATTTAAAACTCAGTCAGGGTATAAATTATGAAATGACGATGGGTACCCGGGTGAGATTGATGGGTACCGACCCATTAAGATTGTACCCGGTACCGACTTTGAATACCCGCTACCCATTATTCACCCTTTACCGGTGATTGTGGGGGAGTACGAAGTTGCTGAGTACGAATGTTATACAAGAGCCATTCCTTCACTAAATAAGAGGAATGTTTCAGATCATTGTCCTGTTGAATATGTTTATATTCTTCTTTAAAATAGTTAGGGGAAGCCGGGGCATAACGGGCACCTTAAGGATTATCTTTAATAAAATCTTAAGGAATTTTGTAAAAAATTTCGAATTACTTTTATTCGTAAGATGATTTCTTGTTTAATTATTACAGACAGTAAAAAAAACTTAGAAAAATACAAAAATAAAAGTCATGACGATATAAAAAAAATCTTCCTTGTGGTCATTTTGCCCCGGTGACGGGGCAGAATGAGCACGGGCGGGGTATAATGGGCAATCAGTTAAAATCTGACGCAGAATGAACCCACGTGAGCAGTGCCGCACCCAGGAATTTTTGTTGGGGAGGGGCGGACGAAAAAATTATTTAAATTATGAAAATGATGACCTAAAAAAAAATGGTCCTCACTTCTAAAATACAAGTTTCGACCTTAAACATAAAAAGGTCCTCATCTCTATTTTTAACATTTTCTAGTGTGTTTGTGTGTTTTTATTTTTATTTCCTTCCTTCTTATGGGGGCCCAGGCCCCCGTGGCCCCTCCATGGGTGCGCCTCTGCACGTGAGTGCATTCTTCATTGTTATCATCTTCCCCAGCGCAAGAACAATGCGCCCACTTGCCACCAGCTCTGCACTGAAGCAATCAACGTCTGTATGAATATATCAATACAGCAAAAAACACGTTTCACCAATTTACAAAATGTAAACGCCAGCTCTCAGTCATACAACCACTCTCGGAGAGAAGTAATGATGCAGAAAAATAGGCTGAGAGGAAAGGAACTGTACGTTGATGATGACTTGACAAAGAAGGAGAGAGAGATTCAGAAGAAGCTAAGGGGTATGCTGAGAGAAGAAAAGGAAAAAGGCAGACAAGCGAAGCTGGGCTGGATGAAGCTACAAATAGACGGGAGATGGTTGAGATGGAATGAGGCTAGAGGCGAGTTAGAGGAAATGCGGGATTTTCGGCAAGGGGAAGGATTGAGATCGGAGAAGGATAATAGGTAGGTGTATGGGAATGAAGGAGGAGGACCGGAGGGATGCAGAAAGGAGGAAAAGGAAGGAAGGAAGGGGGATGAGGTTACCTGGATGGGGGAGGAAGAAATGGACATAGGAGATGGGGTGAAGAAAGGGCTGGAAGGGTAGAGAAGGGAAGAAAATATAATAAGAGGAGGAAGAGGGCTGAGTGAGGGAATGGAGAGAGCGGTGGAAAGAAGAAAATTGGAGAAGTTCAAAGATGGGGAAAAAACCATGGTGGAGAAAGAACAGGAAGGAAGAGAGACGCAAGGAGGAGGAAAGAAGAGAAGGAAGAGAAAAGAATTTAGTTTGTAAAGTAAAATAATGTATTATGTCTTTGAGTTTGTTAATGTAATAGCGTGAACCCGGCACGCCGAAAGGCCCAGGAGCAATAAAGAATAAAGAATATATATATATAGACAACCACTCTCGGAAGACACTAGCGAAGTACCGAACGTGACTGGAATGCACCCAAACATAGCGGCATACTTTAACAGCCAAAAATAGGGGAGCCCGTTATGCTCGTCCGTACCAAATATAGTACTACCAATACTATAGTCCGTACCAAATTAGTTTTGAAGATCGCAATAAAATAATAAAAGTTAGGGAACTTATAAAATTACAATAGTGATATAAGTGAAATAACTAGGCGTGTCAACCCATAGCCGTAGGGATTAGTATTTCACATTACGCATCTTACTTAAAGGATTAACAAAAACAAGTATACTTTTTATAGTTAGTACTTAACGTATGTATGCGCCACTGACCATTGACTGTTTACAACGTGGTTGTAAGCATGAACCCTAGTTCTTTTGTAGTTTAACAATGTGATTATAGTTATACGGGAGAATTGTTCTATGCCGATCTTCAACAATAATATGGTATGTTCTATACATTTCTTTACTATTTTGCTAGTGATTAAGACAGCAGCAAAGGATAGGGGTGACACAAATTTACTAACTCATGAAAACTGGCCTCAAATTTTATAAAAATATGAATTAACAGAGACCTTAACGAGTATATTGGTGGAAAATATTATTTTCATAAATAACGCGAAATATAAAATAAATACATAGTAATAAATTGATATTTATATTTGTTAGTTTTTTTGTGAAACCCGTCGTTGCAAGAGGCGACATTTATTCAATAATTTATGCAGTTTATTTATATTTTTTGCTTCATTTTAAATAAAACATGAATATTATTATAGCCTGACAGTAAAATATCAAGGATATTTAGGTTTTTGAAAGGGTTATTTATTATGAATAATAAGAATGATAGCTTATTTTATTTATTTTAAATTTATAACTTATTTAAGTAATGTGGCTCTTCCTGTATTTATGATATCAACATAAATTATAAAACTAGACTTGCTTCATCAGTAACTACTTAAAAATACGCAGGCATAAATATAAATGCAGTAAGAATATATAACTGAGATTAGACACATGTATTCAGGGCTGTTTTAAAATATAGGGTGGCTAAAAATTAACTTATAATAAAACAAAATCTTAAAAGAATATTGGAAAGAGAAAGCAAGCAAAAATCAGCTTACAAAAGGACCACGAAGCGGCTATTCCACTTAATAAGACATGGCACAACACCGGAAGACATCAGAAGACGAAAAAGAAAACAATCAGAAAGGCAATAGAAAATGCAAAGATTTGCAAATACAAGAACACTGGAGCAGAACAAAAGGAATCTCGTTATAATATGCTATACCAACACGTAGTCCCACTGAAGTTCCCAAGTACTTGACAAAATCTAGGAAAGAACAAAAGATGATAGCTAGATTCAAATGCGGAAACGAGGAAATGGCAAACTGCTTCTGGGTGAAGGAAGAGGAACAGCTCTACAGGATCTACTGGAAAGTACCTAATGGATTTTTTTTGTTTTTTTTGTTTTTGTTTTTTTAAACCACAGAACAGGACTAAACGTCCGAATTACACTGTGGCTCACAAACACCCATGCCCTGACCGGGATTCGAACCCGGGACCTTTGGCTCGTGAAGCAGGAGCGTTACCTCTACGCTACCAAGGCCGACATTTATAAATAATTCTGCCCACGTGAAATTTTATATTATTCCTATGCATGTCTGTTCACATAAAGTTATACTTTCATTATTCACACCTTGATTCTTTATTGTATTGTTACATTGGTATATAACGACTACGTCGAATCGACAACACTTTGCTACTGAAAGACAAATATTTCATAAATTTCGACGAGCGTGTGTTCATGATTGAAGAGGCCATTTGTGGATACCAACATTTTGCCACAAATAGCGCAGAGATAATTATCGGCAGAATAAGTTAACAGCGTCTGGAGTCTGGATTAGTGTTTATTGCGTTTATTGTGTTCCACGCTCTATACGTGTCTGTTCATTCTGCTGTATTCCGTTTGTCACTAGATTGCATCATGTATTTCGACAGAGGAGTTTTTCTTCTCAGTCTGGGCTGAGCAGCTGACATAACTTGAATTTATTTTTTAGCTAGTCCTTCTAGCGTTGCTTAGAAGCTCCCACATCTTCTGCAGCCTCCTTCAGTATACAGTAATCTTTTGGGTAACCTATTATTTGGCCACAGCAACTGAATTTGGTGCAGCATGGTCTCAATACTAACGATATCAACTTTAGCCAAAACTGTGTTCGGCACATAATCTTGCCATTTGTTTCTCAGTATCGTCCTAAGCCATTTTTTGTTGAATTTTTCTAGACTTATAATATACCATCGATCGAAACACCATGATTCACTACTGTAGAGAAGTACAGAGAGTACAGCTGCCTTGTACATCATTATGTTTGTTTTAAGTTGTAAATCTTGGCAGATCCATATAGATTCGGATTTTTATCTTCCGAAAATGTGCAGTCAGGTCTGGAGTCGACTCAGCCTCAAGTATTTCATACTTAAAATGAGTACCTGTTTATCCAGGGATCATAGGACCGGTCGAAACGTCACACTAACCACGTGGATTTCATATAATGGGTGTTTTTTTTAGAGGTATAGAACTTTAAATTGCAATAAAACAACGATGGATTATTCGATTGACATGAATTTTTTTTTATTCGAAAGATAATATTGTGGCATTACATTTTAAATATGATTCCTGGCATATGACCGCCACGGCTGGCTCGGATGTAGTCCAATCTGGACGTCCAATTTTCGATGACTTTTTCCAACATTTGTGGCCGTATATCGGCAATAACACGGCGAATGTTGTCTTCCAAATGGTCAAGCGTTTGTGGCTTATCCGCATAGATCAATGACTTTACATAGCCCCACAGAAAGTAGTCCAGCGGTGTTAAATCACAAGATCTTGGAGGCCAATTCACAGGTCCAAAACGTGAAATTAGGCGGTCACCAAACGTGTCTTTCAATAAATCGATTGTGGCACGAGTTGTGTGACATGTTGCGCCGTCTTGTTGGTATGATTTAATGTAATGCCACAAGATTATCTTTCGAATAAAAAAAAATTCATGTCAATCGAATAATCCATCGTTGTTTTATTGCAATTTAAAGTTCTATACCTCTAAAAAAAACACCCGTTATATGGCGGGCGGTCTAGAAACGGAGAATTTACCTTCTCTGTCCCATATAGGTACGCCTTCTACGTCCCATATATCTAGGCGTTGGGATCCTATTATTTATTATTTAGAGTATCGAATATACAGATTACAATAAATTTACAAAAATTAATAACTTTTAATATTTGTCTTGGCTTTTTGCGGAGCTCAGCAAGAATGTATCATTTTTATTTATTTTATTTTTTTTATTTCTGAAAAATCTAAACAATTAACCCGTAAATAGAAATATATTAAAAGCTTTTTCTTTATTAGTTCAACCGGACATCTGTCTCTTTCATTTTGCCATTTACAATTCATTACCTAAGAAATGTTTCACAGTATAAAGCGAGAGGTTTTTTCCATTTAATTTTTTCCTCTATTTTACACAAGAAACTATCTACAAACCATTATAAATAAGTAGTTATAGAGGTTATTTTTTATAAATTTTTTAAAAAGTGACCGACGTCACGTGTAATTGCCTAATTTATTTATATAATACATATGAAACGTATTTATTTATTTGAAGTAAATTAAAAATCAGTATAAATAGTGAACTAGTATACAAAAGTATTGGAGGAAGGACAATATAATGCAGAATTCTCGTTTTTAATTCGTATACAACCAATTTCACCAACAATTCTGAATACCTAACCTACAACCTAACCTCCAATATAGTCGTCAAACAGCAGAGTAATGTATTTTCTTGCATAATACAATAAAATTAGCATGTTTTAGTTGCAGAACAATATTCGCGAGACCGAAGAGAATGTTCCTTAGCAAACCTCAAGCATATATTGCCAGTATTGATAATGAATTTTATTTGTACGACTAAAAACAGATAATCGTATCAAATAAATGAAATAATAGGTATGTAAAAATACTAAAATTCATATTTTTTGCCCATCTAGATAACCAAGAACCACTCATTTGAAAATATTTCCACACAGAGATTTACAATTTTAAAAATTAAGTATAAAACATGCTAATGTAAACATAATATTCAAAAATTTCAACGTATAGATGATAGCGTGACGTAAAGCTTACTTAGGTGCCTGCACTACATCCGTACATTTGGATGAATAGTATATATATATGCGTATGTCATTGATTATATGCGTATGTCTTTATAAAAAAAATCGACAGCATATGGTATCTGCTCTAGTCAACAAGAAATATATTTTTTAAAACATGATCAATAAAATTATTTACATTTCATTATATGCTGAAGTTCAAGGAATGGATACATAAATGAGACTATGAAACATATTTTCAAAACATTCGCACATTTAAAGTCACTATTTTTAAAATTAGGTACCACTTACTTCTTAAAAATTTGACATAATGATTACAGGCTATTTCAAACGTTTAGGCGAAACTAAATGGGAATTTCGTTTTTATAAGTTGTCACGAAAAGGGACTTTAGGGTTATTGCTATTTTCACGTTGGTATGTGAAAATTTAAAATTCCAACAGTGAAACCATGGAAACGAATGACGTTTTTTAAAATTTTTAATACATTTTCATTTATTTTGAAGAAAAAAGAAAGGGAATTTATTAAGACAAAAATTCAAATGCAATGAAAAGGACATTTTATAAATAGACCGGGAGCTCATGACAGTTTTTGGTCTCCGATTTCATACAGCATGCCTTTTGGAGGAGAGAATATTTACCCTGTGACAACAAAAAAGGGATGGTACTAAACCCCTGCACGCTTTCCGGTCATAGGGAAAATTGCTTTAAATTTGTTATAACTTTCTTTTGACAAAAGAGCAAACAATATTAAATCAGAGAAAAACACAAAAATTTTGTCCCAGTGGAAATGCAATTTTCCCTATGACCGGAAAGCGTGCAGGGGTTTAGTACCATCCCTTTTTTGTTGTCACAGGGTAAACATTCTCTCCTCCAAAAGGCATGCTGTATGAAATCGGAGACCAAAAATGTCATGAGCTCCCGGTCTAAAAGACAATCAATTTAATCTAGAATTTGCAATGTGAATATGATTTACAAAGCTTAAACAAAATGATCAATAGTCCGAATTAATAGATAAAAATTACTAGATTCAAAAATCTAGTTTCGCCTAAACGTTTAGAATAGCCTATAAGTTATGTTTGGAAGAACACTGAAAATCGGAAAAGGACATATAGCATCCTTTTACTCTAAAAAGGAAGAACAGAAGTACGGAAAGTGCTGATAAGAAGATTGCTCTTTCCAAAAATAATATATTAAAACACAAGTTTCATAAGGCATGATTCTGACATAAGTTATAAAAAGAATCGCAATGCGATGAATTTTGAAATCAAAAAGTCGTATGTAACGATGTCATAGGTTTTATTTACTGTTTTTTCTATTTTGCTTTTGCATGCCTTTTAAAATAATAAATTTTTATTATATAACCAAACAACATCCCCGATTAAGAAATTTGGTAAGTGAATGTAGCGGTTGGCCGTATTAGTTTCCGGGTTTTATATTTTTCGAGCTATCAATAGCTATCAATTACCCTTTCTAAAATTTGCAAGCTAACACAGGTAAATCTGCACATGTGTAGCAAGCAAATAAATATAATTTTCTGTAGCTCCGTGGAGCTATAGGAAAGCGGAGTTTTCCTGAGAGGAAAAGTGGAGCAAAGGGCCTTTACGAAGCATCGCCATCTGCTTCCATTCTTTGCAAGAGCCTTAATTTCCGGTCAAGATTTTCCCATCCGTCCAATTTCTTGAGAAATTGACCTGCGCCAGGTAATTACAGGTCTACCTCTTCTGCGCACTCCCTGAGGGTTCCATTCAAGTGCCTGTTTGGAGATAGTATTGCCAGGCTTCCTCAGTGTTTGTCGTATCTACTTCCATTTCCGGGTCATTATTTTTGTTGCAATTGGTTTTTGGTTCGCTAGGCTCCAGAGATCTGTATTTGGCCAAAAGATGTTGAAAATTTTGCGCAGACCCTTATTTATGAAAACTTGTAACTGGGAGGTTTTTTGATTGGTCACCATTAGCAGGCAAATAGCCATTGTTAATGTGCTCCAAAAATTTTAAGTCACTAACATCGTGCATCACATTTTGGCCAATGTTTGAGAACAGTTTGAAATCTCTGTTAAAAATAGAAACAAATAAGGGTAAAGAGACGAGATATTCGTATAAATTGCCATTGTATAGTTTTTGTAACATTTGCGCTTCAATAATAAATAGGAAAGATTGAAACAATGTCGGTTAAAAAGTCAAATAACCATTGTTTTTGTAGTTGACTGTAATAGATAGAGATAATAGAGTATGCGGGTTCATTCTGGGACAGCTGTGGGTCATAATTCGTGTGTACGGTGTCACAATCGAAAAATTACGACTCACCCTTTACCCCATAGACGGGCAGGGTCGAACGTTACGTGCCGTACTCTGTTTGCTGGGCTGGATAAATATACCTACTACATGCAATCATCGCCATGAAATAATGCATGTTCTATAATCATTTCACACTGATACACACATACATGTAAACACAAGAATTCACCCCTTTTTAGACTTGTTAGGGTAGGTAATTTTTTTGCATATTTGATTTTTGGGATTAGAAAAATGTTTGTTTAGGTTGATATCTTGCATTCATGGATTGATGAACAATAGGGTTGTAGATTGACATATGAACCACGCAAAAACAACTGAAGTGTGCGATAAAATGCTGTAACAATTATCCATTTTCATTAAACTCACCAGTGTTATAGAAACTATTGGTACCTATAGACATTACAGGAAATAGATTATAAGTAACCTCCAGGACTGGATTGAAATTTTTTAGTGTCCCAGGCAAGATATTTTTTCGGCGCTACTTCACCAATTTTAGAATTCAATAAACTCTTTATTCTTAATACACAATAATTAAAATGCTGATGAAAAAAGCCTTTAAGGTAGGCCTTTCAATTAACGTTAAGAAGACCAAAGAGATGCGTATTGGTACCAATAACCCCAAAAAACTTATTATCCAGGGAACAGAAATTGAACAAGTTCAAGAGTTCTGATATCTTGGCTGCATGATGTCTACCGATGGCGGTACTGAACTAGGTATCGGCCACAAAATAAGGAGAGCCCATCTAGCCTATTCCCTCTTACAGAACGTCTGGTCTTCCAGTCTTTTAAGAAGAAAAATAAAAATACGGATGTTTAATACGAACGTGAAGTCCGTTATTCTTTACGAAAGTAAAATTTGGAAAATGACTAAAAAGTTAAACCAGACACTTTAAGTATTTATTAACAAGGTTTAAGGAAAATTTGCAGGATATTATGGCCAAACACCATAATTAATACAAAGCTGAAGTTGGAGATAGCCAGCAATCTATTGAACTGCAAATAAATGCACGTAATTGGTCTGGATCGGACATACGCTTAGAAAATATCTTACCGCTATAGCAAGAAAAGCGTTCAAATAGAATCCTCAGGGTAAGAGAAGGCGCGGGCGACCAAAATAAATCTAGAGACGTAAAATTTTGAAGGAGGCTGAGGTTCATGGAATATCATGGGGTGAACTAACGACAATCACCAGCGTTTGGAGTCAGTATTTAGAAAGTAAAAAAAGCCAACAGAAATAGCCCATTAGGGAATTAGGGTGGGGACAAATTATTTAGACGAAATTCGCGTTAAAATGTTTTTTTTTCTTAAACTCTGATTTTTCCCATCAAACTATGCACCCGGACCTTTCATTTGGAACCAAATTCAAAATTTTAAAAATACCTGTCTCCCTACATAAAAGAAAATTTCAAATTTCATACTAGGTCTAGCCGTTAAGGTACAATTTCTACCGTACATACAGACTGACTGGCATCTGTGCCAAATCTGTAAGCCTACAGACAGAATCTGTAAGAAGCTGTCCATAACAACACATAAAACAACTTCTTAGATGCGATCGTCTGTAGCTTACAGATTTGGCACAGAATTGCACCAATAATCCTACGGAACCGTAAAATTAATATTCTATGCCAGGGTTGGAAATAAGAGGCCCTTGGACCACCTGTGGTCCAAGATTCATGAGGTTCACCAATAAGAAAATATAATGTATATTTTTCTTATCCAGCGTAGCCAACAGATTACTGTCGTGCCTGTTCTTCTTACTGCCACTAGGCTTCTCACACTTATGGTGTTAATACGCGTAAACTGGCATAAATATCTCTTTATCAGAACCTAGAATAGGAAAAATAAAAATAGGTACGGGCAGCCAAAATTTTCTTTACAGAATGTGGTCCTAGACTTAAAAAAAAAAACTGTCGGACCCTGTTCTGTACAACAGTTATATGAATTCCTGAAAATTATTTTTCTTTTATTAATTTGTTGTTTAAGGGCGTCAGCAACTTGGCTATTGGCCCCTTTTTCTTTTAATATATTATAATTTGTAAGAAAATTATTTGGCTCATAAATCACATATTTTATTTCAATACTTTTTTACTTGCCCGACCTTAATATATAAGGGGCAAGTAGGTATTGTAATCGCGAAAATTTTCGATGTCGAGATTTTGACTGATGACCACGTTTCATGGTCCAGGGAATCCAAAAAACCTATTTTCGAAGTGCCGTCCGTATGTGTGTGTGTCTGTGTGTGTATACACGATAACTCAAAAACGGTTTAACTAAAAGAGTTCGTTCTGGTACTAAAAAATTCTCCTAATAATTGGGAAGAACACTATTGTTTTTTATTAAAATCCGAAACCGGAAACGGAAGTTATTAAACTTTAAAATTAAAAAAACAGTAAACCAAGCCTTGGACAAAAATTTGTATAGGACATAATTTGATGTATTTTTGAAGATATACCTAAATCATTTTTTAATTTTTTTTTTAAATTAAATTTTTTTTATGTACTTTTTTTGTTATTATTATTATTTTTATGGGAGGGCAAGTCTAGCGGAGGTCTCCCTTCTGGTTTTTAATCGTAACTAGATTTGAACTCTATAGCACCTTTTAACGATTGAATGAGGTTTTGAACCATTTTGTTTGACAATTAAGTCGTTAAAAAGTTAGAGCGTGACAACTTAAATATAAAATTCCCTTTTAGTTCCCTTAATTTTCTTATTAAGACTATTGTTAGTTTAGATATTCACCCCTGTTTTGTACTAAGACATGTAACGTGTTATGGCTTAATATTCAATCTATTCTCCCTCTACATGCAGTTTATAACTTTAAAAATAGTCAAAACCATAATTTTAGACCCCAAACACGTTTTTATAAACAGAAAATCTCGATTTTCACGATCATTCTCATAATTCCACC
The DNA here is from genome assembly GCA_963971575.1 of Liopterus haemorrhoidalis. Taxonomy (NCBI): domain Eukaryota; kingdom Metazoa; phylum Arthropoda; class Insecta; order Coleoptera; family Dytiscidae; genus Liopterus; species Liopterus haemorrhoidalis. The sequence continues at coordinate 175,436,565 of OZ020611.1, read as the reverse complement.
CTTACCAAAAGGTGAAATGCACCTTTACCGCAACAGAAATGTAATCCTATTCTCTATCTACAAATCTCCATATCACGTTAAAACACTTTAAAAAAAATCCCATCCCCAAAAAAAAATCCTATAAGAATTCCAACCACGGTTACTTATCAAATGCAACCCTCAAAACTTGATTCCTATAGGGGAATCCCCCCTCCTCGAGTATGCGCAGTTTTATCTCATAGCCAACTCCGTTGGATCAACCAACTTTATGTCAGTACGTTCTGAGCAAGCGAAGTGGATGTATGTTACAGCATGTTATAGATGTGTACAATAGATGTTCCGATTTTTTAACATGATTGTGTAGTGTTTTTGGTGGATAACTTTGTGTTTTTTTTGTGTTGTGTACGGTTTCTTTTATTTCACAATGGAGTTTTATAAAACGAGGAGAAAATTAAATGTAAGTTTATTTTGGTTTAAACCGGATCTCTTGAAAGTAAGATTTTTTTAAAGCAATTTCTGTAAATATTACTTGTGTTTACAAAGATTAATGCGTCATAAAATAAACCAATATTTGTAATAATCATGTTTAATACAATGTATGATGAAATTGACTAGAAATATAAACGCCCAGGACTTATTTTGAATCCTTGTTGAATATTGAGGAAAACTAGTAGTTCCGGATTTATCAATAGGCTGACTAGGCTAGTCTATGGCCTCACGATTTTAGGGACCTCAGAATGAGTGTTAATAACATTGAAAATACCACCCTTACATTTTGAAAGGGCCTTAACTTCCAGCCTAAAGCCACATAAAGGATAAATTCGACACTGAAAACAAGTTACTGTTATGAATTTAATAGAATTGTTGAACTTGGGAAAAATTTATACTAGTCACTTTCTTTGAGTAAACAGACATGCCTAATATAGCAGTAGTACCGTAGTGATCAGCACTATGGTTCAGTGAGATTATTAGGACGTTTATGGGCTCATACTGAATAATAAATAAATGATAATAATTGTATTCTACTAGGTCTCAGGCCTATATAATTCTGCTAATCATTCTTGAATCCGTTTTTGGTATTTTGATACAAACTTGGAATAAAATTTGTCTATTAAATATGTTGTAAAATCCCGCATAGCCAGTTTATATCGATGCTATTCAATTGATCAAAACCCAACAAATACATATGGAAAGACTTTAGATTCTTCGTTTGTATTTTTATTTTGTAAATTCGTTTCTCTTTATGAATTATTTACAAATACGATGAGTCCCTTACATAAACAGTCAAGGTTCCACTTATGGATAAATTTCATTATTTAAAATTGAAGTATATGTATAGAACACTATTGACAACAGTGGATCGCATCAGAATTAAATGAGAGTGAAATAGATTTGTCAATTAGAATATTGTCATCTTCAAATGCAGATTTGTTTTGAGTAATTTTCATATTTTCTCGGGTAAATTCCTACTTGTATTGCTCTACGTGTAAGTATTGAATACGAAACAAGAATTATTTGAATGATTTTTAATTATAAATTTCATATAATTCCATTCAAATTTTAATGAATTTTTCAAAAGAATTGGGGAGCCTTTTTCCAAAATGTCTCTTGTTCATTTTTCAAAAGTTTCCGAAAAACGATTTATTGCAATTAAAAATTACTTAAAATCACTTCGGTTTTTAAATCAGCTATTTATTTAAGGTAGGTAAAATATTTCTAGGTACATAGGTAAAATTAGTTTTTTGGCATTTATGTTTAGTTGTAAAAGGTGGCATTTATGTTGCCAATAAAACAATAAAATTTTTATAAAATTGGAGACGTTTTGGAAATACAATTGAGGAGCTAATTGACTTATTGAACTAATTGATACTCATTTGAAACATAGTAAATAAAAATTTTAAAAATGTAAACATTCAGTCATCAAAGAGTTAAATCTGTTGAAAACATATCCTACATAGAATATTTATTTTCATATCGATACATATTAAGCTGCCCATACACATGAATGTTACCCTCAAAACATAAACAAAAAAATCAGCCAAACAAAAAATAAAATTTACTACGTCTTGTAATTTTTGAAGAATGACTTCATATTTAATAATAAATTATTAATAATAATTTAATTTTTTGTTGTTTTTTTTTGCTTTAGAAGTCTTGCAAAATAATAAAATGTTGTCCATGAAAACGAAGCTGAATAAAATTGCACAAATGTTCTATTTTTCATTTAATTGAATTGGTATTAAATAGCGGTTTATGAATCTATGCTAAACGATAATAATTAAAATGTAGTTCGTCGACATTTTTTGGATTTGAGGGTCACGCCTATTGACCTTTCATGTATCTATATGCGTAATTTATTGAGATCTTCAGTGTAACTTAATACTTTTACAAAAAAATAGTATGTATGTTAAAAAAATGTGTGAAATAGTATTGAGGCATATATATCTAACAATATTTCTTTTTTTTTTATTAATTTATGTGCTTCAGCTACGGGGCTATTAGCATTTGAGTACAGGCTAGTACTTCAGATTACATACAAAATTTTACATAGGCATTATGATACAGTACATTTTTAGAGTAATGATATTATATACATGTGTATAAGTTACAATTATAGGTAGTACTTAAGTATTAAAAAATTGGGAGTATTTAGACATTGAGTAAAAAGAGAGATAGGTGAGCAGATATTATATGAGGTGGGAGATGTTGATGACTCTAAGGAATTGAAGCGTCTAATTTTCTGAAGTCTGCGTTGGAGCCAGTGCTTGTTCTAGTGTTGTTGGTATATTATTTTTAATTCTCTGAGCATTATATTTTGGACAGGAGATTATGATATGATCCACTGTTAGACGCACTTGGCAGTGAGTACAAGTGCTGGGGTCAGATTTTTCAAATATGTACTTATGGATCAGCAATTTCGACTTTTATATCTGTAAACTTAAAGAGATTCTTTACTTCACAAATTATTTTTTTTTATATCTGTATTTTTCTTTCATTTCAAAAGAACCCTAAAAACGTAGTAAAACATAAGCAGGAATTGGGAATCGGCAGCTCCAGAGCCTCACGAGCCTCTTAGCTAGAAAAAAGCTTTTATTCTGAATAGAAAGATAGAATTTCTTACAATTTTCTGTAATTTCTTACAATCAACCCTCAACAACCGTAGTGAAAAAATATATCCCACTATTAACGTAGTACGGTCATACTGACCGCTGATATTTTAAGCTACAACCGCTTTAGTAAGTTTTTTTACTTAGAGATGGGAACGATATATCGATATTCTGAAAATATCGATGGTTAATAAATATATCGATATTTGAAATGCCATATATCCAACAAAATATCGATATTCTTATTGTTATAAACTATAGAACATAAAAAAAGAACCAATAAGAAATTTGTGATGAAGTTTCTCAACACCTTTCTGTACTAGTATATCATCTACAGCAAAATTCTATATTAATATAGGATGAAATGAAATTAGTATATTCTAAATTAAATAAAGTTGCTGAAAAATGTTTTATAAAAAGTGTTGTTTTATTTATTGTACTAATAAACAACAAAATAATCATGTAAACATCACCGAGTTAGAATCTTATATGTGGAACTGGCGTTTTTCTCAATACTAAAATAATTACAAAATTGCCTACTTTAATTTATAACTTTCGATAATTTTCCACACAGTAGGATAACCCATTTTTCTACCCCTGGTTTAATGTGTTTGTATTGGATTATTAATTGTTGAACAGATCTAATTGCTAATAACCTTTGAAAAAATCACAATTGTGACTAAAAATGCACGTTTAACAATAACTTTTAAGAACTGACAAATATTTTATTGATATTTGACAACTTTGCAATTTAAAAACCATTCTTATCATATCATAATATACACTTACTAGAATAGCAAGCCATTCTTAGTAAATACCAGTGAGATCGTGCCAATTTCAACTCATGACGAAAGTGTCAAAAGAAAATTCTCTAATAACTTTGTTGTTAAATAATTCTTTTCTAGTATTGTCTGAAAAAGTAATTTCAAAATAGGTACTTATTATTTAGGAAAAGTTGTAAGAAAACATTTATCTTACAAGTGGGGGGGATGTTGGGAAGTGTCAAATTACATGAAAATAACATTACAACGATCAAATTCAAAATTACAAAAACGCCCTATTTTATGTGGTGCAATTTTGCGCAAACCTGTAAGGTTACAGACAGAATCTGTAAGAAACTGTCCATAACAACACATCAAACAACTCCTTTGCTACAGAATTGCACTAGGATTAGTTTCTTTTTCAAATAGAAGTGGAACATATTTTTGTGAAACATCTAGAAAAAGTGTATTTTTGCTTTCTTATTGCACAAGTAGCTGTGGAACTCTATATTTCTTGATTTTCTTAATTTTGATGACAATGAAACCATCTGCCATCTGTGATTTTTAAAATATTATACCTATATTTTTTACTCCGCATTATTTTTAAATATATTATTTATTTTTATAATACATCAACAATGTTTTTACGGAAGTTTTGTGATGTGTAAAGTAACAATTTTTGTTTTGATATTGGCAGTGAAATATAAACACAATATTCCGTGCTGTATACAATTTCTATTAGACCATTAATGATATTCCATTTCAAAATATTTTGTTCATTGATAAACATTCATTACGTAACATGTATGAAATGGTTGTAATAAATTACACAAGTCATCAACTTCTTTCATTCAGATGAAGTTTTTGATTTGTGCCTTTAAAGTGTCATATAATTTATTTATTTTTAGTGGGAGTAAGTTTATGAAAAGAATTGATGTTGGAATAAAAAGCACTAAATCTTGTAAATGATGAAAAATTTGATTTTATATTACGATAAAGCGCTTTAAGAATTTTATCTGTATGTTAATGGCCATCACTATTTTGTAGCTCTAAAAACTAGGTTTTAAGGCCGCAAGATCTGTAATCTTTTTACTTTTTAAAACCAGTTAAAAGGAAAGTAACAAAATTAGTTTGATATGTGCAATGTTTCATAACATAACAAAATATTGTTATTCATATTTTACGCAATTTTTAAGATTTCGTAGGTATGTCCATTCTTGGCCATATTTTTATACTGTCATTCATGTACCTGTTTTTCTGTCACTCTGTACGGTAGAAATGGTGACTGAAAGGCTGGACGTATAGAGTTGCAATTTGGAATGTATATACAGATCTTTGACACGACTATAAGAAAAATACTGTGTTTGATAAAATAAAGGAGTGCACACAAGAGGGGGTTCTCGGGACTCCCCCAGGAATGGTATAATCATATACTTGTTAAATAAAAACTAATCAGCTGAAAATAAAAATACACTTTGTTTTATTAATAAAATTCAAATTAGTATAATCAAACTTAAATAAAAATATATCCACCCCCAATATATATTATTTTACGGATATTTTTTTTATATAGATTGATTATTTTATTGATTTTATATAGACCCCCATATTAATTTTTGGTGTGCCCGGCTAATAAAATGCATACGCACGAAAAATATAAACGAATATCTATTTATTTGAAATCTATATTAATGAAATTGGAGGCCGTTTTATTATTTTTTCGGCCACATTTTTGGTTTCTACACGAAGATGATTATAAGATAATAGCCGCAAAAAAATCAGTTTTTGTCTGTCTATGTCCGAAATTCACGCAACAAGTGCTGGACATATTTTCACGTATTTTGGTATGATGATAGAGTAAAACCGCAGGTTTCGAACATAGGCTATAAGGCATCTCAAACATTTTATGGCTGTTGCCGGGTTAAAACAGTTTATTAAAAAACTTATTATTCAATGCATTTTTTCACTTAGATGAATATTGCGATGAGTTACGGGGGGACAGCCTAAAAAATATATAATTTCATGAATATTGCGATGAGTTACGGGGGGACTGCCTAAAAAATATATAATTTCATATACCTATCTCCCTTATTATTGACAACAGCAAAATCTTATTCATGTAACAAACATGGTTTATAAGAAGAAAACAAATTTATTTCATTTGTTTTTATGCATTTTTTTCAATTAAATGAATATTTGAAGAATTGCAGGGGTACACCCTAAAGCTAAACTATTGAAATATCTCCTTTTTTGACTTCACATCACAAATGTGTATAAGAAAAATTGTTTATAATAAAAAATCAAATCGTTTCTGTTCTATATACTTTCTCGATATAATGAATATTTGGGAGCTACGGGGGCACCTTAAAACTAAAATCTTGAAATGTCTTACTTATTATTTAGTTTACATTAAAAATATATATTATAAAAAGTAAATCTTTTTCGGTCCAGGCCGATTCGCTTACTTTTTTGGCCGCTAGATGCTAGCGCTATCTCGGGTCTATTCTGTATCTTTTGTGGTTAAAAAGATTAGGTTAAAAATGATGGTTAAAAAGTAACATTTTAACTAGGCGTTAAAAATTTTAACCTTGTTTCTTATTCTGTATCTCAGGTTATAACCCTAGCGTTAAGTTCTAACTTTTTAACCTTATGGTTAAAATTGTGTTGTGAAATTATCTACAAGGGAAGGTTTTTGGCTTGTGTAAGTGTGGATTTAATGTAAACATGTGTTATGGTTGAATCGTGAATCAACAACGATCAAATATAATAAATCTATATTGCGCAAATGTACAATATTTGCGCGTTTTTATTATTTTTATATATAAATAATTATGGGTGCAGAAAGTAAATAATATAATATTACCATAACATGCAAATGTATCAATATTTATTATCTCTTTTCTTTCTATCTTAATACAGAATTAAGATGCTTTTATTTTCAGGTTATGTTTTCCTTACTTTTATTTTTAAACAAACAGAGAAATCATAATTTATAAATGTATCACAATTTTAAAGTTTTAAATATTTACTTGCAATATATTGGGAAATCTTTTGGTTCTTCTCGGATTTTCAAACAACATTTGTAAAACGAGATATTCCGTAGAAGTTTTAGACAAATGAAAATATTTTAAAATGATTCTTGAGGTAAATTAAAAGGGTCACTTATATCACGCAGTTGCCTTTGTTCAATTCGAACTGATCTCCTAAAAAGCATTTTTATATATTTTTTTATTCACCTATATTAATTTTTTACTTATTAACCTCTTGACGTTCAATTTGTTCTAGTAATAGTTGGTTTAAAATAAACAGACTTGCCATGAGTAATTCTAAAAATGCATTCTTACTGGCTATTTGACGTTTAGAGGTCAAAATTACAGCTGGTTAAAAGTTAACGCCATGTATTTGGCTGGAGTTAAAATTCCGATTATAACCTACTGAATTAACCACATCGAGGTTAAAATTTAAACGTCATAGAGTTACAGAATAACAAAATATTGTAAAGCGTGGTTAAAATTTTTTAACTTCGACCTTGAGGTTAATTTTTAACTTTTTAAGATACAGAATAGACCCGTCTATGTGTTATTTCTTAAGTTACAAGATCTCCATGATTACACAGAACCAGCTGACAGTCAAACATTTATAATTGTAATAATTGTTCAATAACCATAAATTATCTAATGTAAATAAATAAATTTAATTTTTCTAATAAAAATTACTTTTGGTCGCCCAAAAAATATAATGTGCACCGTTGCCAAAAAGATCTATTTCGTCGTCATCTGTTTCAAGTCCTCGGCTGCGCGACGGCTTTCAAATTCAGATGCGGCCGACTTTTTGGCCATGGTACACAAATATTGGTCAATTTAAATCATTAAAAAATTAGTAAATTTAATTTAAAAACAGAAATTCTGGACGTCAATTGTAAAACTTCAGAACATATATCATCAACATGGCTACCGAACCGTCAGCTGATACGTACAACATAGTTTAAAATATTATTATTTATTGTTTCATTTATAATAACTTATAAATAATATTCTAATTAATAAATAAGACACTTGGTTATATTCCACAAAATATTCTACTTAGAAATATTGGCTGTGTGAGGCGCAGATAGCCATCGTTGCTGAGGTGTTCATATTTTGCTTGATCTTCCCATTGGTCGATGGGTAATTCATCCCATTACAAATATATCGTCCCGGACCATTTGACATTTTTTTCCTTTTTCATTTTCTTTATGCGTCCTGTCCACTATAAGCGTCTGTCTCAAATATGAAAGAATAAACATAGCTGAACAGATCGGATCGAGGGTGAGGCAAGTGAGGCACTTCCTCAGATGATCAATGGAAAAGGGCGCCAAATTAATGTAAAAATAATTAGCGTGATGTAATTTTGTAGTTTTTGTAGTAAGCATCTTTTTTTTAGGCCATTACTAGTATTTTTAGAAGTGAGGACCTTTTTTTTGTCAACACTTTATATAATATGTAAAAACTTTACATATATGAAAGACCTTAAGCTAAATTTACTAGAAGCCCATGAAATTAAGAAACAGACATCCAAAACCAATATTCTTAATGAAATTATCGACCTACACAACTCGTCGCTCATAGGATTAACACTAAACTTGTAAACATAATTTGCCGACCGGAATAGCGTAGTGGTAACACATGTGCTCTGCGTTGCGAAGGTCTCGGGTTCGAATCCCATTCAGGCATGGAAATGTTCCTAAAAATTGTCCAGGCTAATTGCCACAGCAGCAAAGGCCATTAAATTAAAAAAAAATACATAAATTGGAAATTTTGTATTATATATACCTGTACATACCTATTTCTTGTATATACTACTGTAAAATGTAATTTGTACTCATTGCAATTTTGACAATGGTGTGAGCCGAAACTGCAGTCAGTTAAAATAGAAGTTAGTGAAACAAAAACCATGTTTTCTTTCAACCTCTCAAGTAAAATGTAAAAGCTAGTTCCAACCCTGCCTAGGGGCGCTGAATTGAGTCTTGCCTAGGGGCGCCAACGACCCTCTCGCCTGCCCTGTATCTGAACATTCTATTCAAAGCCAACTACCAATATTTAACATTTTTTTGATATTTGTTTTTGATCAAATCCGTATGTTCTTGTGTTTAACCATATAGGAACAAATCAGACAGTTCGTAATGGTATTTAGTACCATGTAATTATTTTGAAAAACCCAAAATTCATATGAAGTTGCCTGCGGCATCTTATATCGACCACCCGTAACTCTTTACCTGTACCTACTTGCTTCCTTTGTGAGCTTCCGCACATATTAGCTTGAACCCGGTCAAGTGGAAACATCTGTAAATCCCCTAAACCCTTTGCTTACTATTTACATGTTTACACAACCTCTCCTCTTTGACCTCAATCATTATTATTTATTAAAAAATTCCAAAATAAGAAACTTGATAATTGCTTAAATTTGTTTACCTGGACTTGTTAAAAAGTTTATATAAAAACTTAGTCATAGGTTTTTTAGAGGTTAAATTTAAACAAAACAAATACAACGTAAAATCCAGGTATAAAATTATTTGTACCCAGCTTCAAATTTCTTGAGGCTATACGCTGAAATATGAATTTGGCCTTTCTTACTTACCTACTTACTTTATCGTTTGTTACCGTTAGGTGTCACGCTATGTTGGAGTTTCTGCTAAAGTTGGGATTTCCCATAACTCTTTCCATTTATTTCTGTCCTTCGTTAAGGTTTTAGCGTTCCTCCAATCTATTCCTCGTTTTTCAACCGCATTCTTCAGTTCTGCTCCATGCTTTCCTAGGCTTTCTTCTGCAATTTCTCCTAGATATTTTTGCTTCCCTGTCATTATTCATTATATGGTTTGCTCCACAGGTTTCGAACCTAGTTCCTGATTCGGTCAGTTTTGGTTTTCCCTTCAATTTTTCTCAGGAATCTCATTTCAGTGCTTCTTACTCTGCTTAGAATTGGTTCCGAGGTAGTCCATGTCTCCGAGCGGTATATTAATATGAGTATAACTCAACCAGCGAGCCGTGGCGTAGAAAATTTGGATGCGCGTTGAACTAGCAGAAAAGTAGTAGCGGGCGCGCGTTTCGTGTCTTTCTCTTTCGCCATTTCTCTCTGCGCCGACCTTCACCCATCCGCTATGGGTCGCTGGTTGAAGTCTACCGCTAATTTTTTGAAGATTTGTACCTTCACTTCTTTTGATATCCCTCTTTTATTGAGAAAGGATGTCTTTATACTGTTAAACAGTCTGCCAGCTGAACCTGCTTGTTCGGAATTTCAGCCTATAACTTTCCATCTTGTGAGAAGGTAGTTCCCAATTATTTTAATTTGTCCACTTATTCTATCATTAGGCCTTTCTACGTAAAAATAATTGCAAATACAAGAATACCGCAATAATCGTGTACCAGAATGTATGGAAAATAAGCGATTGTTGCCTAGATCTTTTATTTTCAATTTCCTACAGCATTTATTTATTATTTAACATGCAGTTTTAATCGATAACGTATCTAGTAAATCAAATTCAGTTTTTAATTTTAAAAGTTTATCAAAGTGCAATATTTTAGTAGACTTGTTCAACATTTTTAAATTTGGACTAGTCCAAATCTGCCGCAGAAGTAAAGAATATAGGTTTTAGAGAGAGATGGGAGACACGGGAAAAACTGTTGGTCAAGGCAAGAACAAAGCTAAAGAAAAATGTATCCTAATCACGTACTTCGGATTCTGATATGGAAGCAATGAACTCTAATACCAAAACAAATATTATAATGAATTATAGGTAAGATTCTGTCTTAGATTTGCTTTGCAAATATAAGGATATTAATAGCACCCACAGCCAAACTGTGCATTTTATTGTCCCATTCAAACTGGCATAAAATTACATTAAAGTGCAATATTTAGGACTGACAACGTGGCCAAACTTCCTCATCCTCTAATGGATCATTTAGACATCCAAATTAAGTTCTAATCTATTTTTTGTTTCTATGTAATTTATGTTTTAAAATCTTGAATCTTTTTAAAACACACAGCAGCGTTTTGGTATGTCTAATTTACCAGTTAAATTAGTGTAAATTAAGCAGAAAATAAGATGTATAACCTCATTTTCTGCACGAGATTATTTCAATCATGGTTTTAAAAAATAGTTTACTCTCCATCGTAATCGTCTATATGTGTTTTTAAAATTATAGCCAAAGTTCTAAAGGCAACAATTCCGCGCATTATCTCTCCATAATCACAAAATATTCAAAACATCTGGCAAAATGTAGGTTTCCTTCCAAGCTTGTGATTGGTTCAATTTAGTAGTTTTAACTCAAATATATGCGATATACATAAAATCGTACATAAAAATATATAAAAAAGTACAGGTGGGTACCCATGGGGATTTCAAGCCCCTACGCCCCCCAGCACTAAGAAAACCTGTTTTTAAGGAACGTACTTGAGTTTTTACTTCTTCACTTGAATTTTAGAGCTCATGCGCTTTTTTTTAGGTGACCATTTGTATTTTGCAAGCTAGGACCTTTTTTTGTCATCACTTGTAGTTTTGGAAGGGAGAGAACCTTTTTTTTAGGTCATTATTTAAATTTAAAACGTACAACCCTTTTTGGTTTTTTGACGTTTTTGGTCCCATCAAAATGTAGGTCCCGGTTCATCCATGCCCCTATAAAACAATTTTATCTTCTAAGCTCCCCCACAAGAAATAATTCTGGGCCAATCCCTGCTGTGAAATATCACAATAACTCGAATGATTACCGCAAAATTAAAATTTTGGTATCGAAATTGCAATAATCGAGGTATTTCGGTTTAATGACATTGAGCTTATTCTTGTTTGCAGATCGTATCTCCTTGATTTGTATAATACAGAAAGTAGTGCTTCTCAGCTTGTTGCGCATTGTGAGGGCGCCAGACCTAGTGTAGCCTCCACGATTGCAGGTCGTCAGGGTTTGGGATGCAGTCTTGTGTACTTTGTGTAGTTTTCTTGTCTTTACTTGTACTCAGGTAGGTACTTATGTTAGCTTTTTTCGATTTATATAACGGATCGTACTCTCAAAATTAAATTTTCCGAAATAACAGTTGAAGATTTTTGTATTTCTATTTAAACCGAGTTTAAAACTATTTCTTAGGGCCGGTTTCTGAAAGCTTAGTAAACTATAAGCAAATGGTCAACTACGGTCATAATATAACAATCCCATAAGTAACCATAGTAACCATTTCCTAACTATTTGGTTTTAACTAACTAAGCTTTTAGAAACTGGCCCTTAGAAAGCGATTAAAATTTTATTACAATTTTCAACATCGTACTTACGCGAGCTTGGTTTTTAAACATGAATTTTAAGAGAAAGAAACGTCAGTGGATGATAAATATAGAAGAGGAAATGAGAGTAGCTATTTCACACCTAACACTAGATGTTGAAAACAAGTCATCAGGCCCAAATATCCCATTAAAAAGATTGTGATAATTTTCTTTTTTTTTAATTTCATTTACTGATTGTTATTTAATATTGACTGATATGTAAACTGTTATGTATAAAAAATACATCTACTGTTTTATTTTACTGTGTTCCGCAAAAATGTTGTAAAATTGTAAGTGTTCCGCGATTCTGAAAAGGTTAAAAACCACTGCTCTAGTATGGTGTGGCTTAAAAGGTTACTGAGTTTGTGACTTGTGGATATTTATCCAAATCTCACAAACCCAAATAATAATTTCACAATCCAGCTTATTATTTTATTTGAAGGTTAAGTTATTTATATATTTTTATTTTATAATTAATTTTGAATGTCAACAATGTACTGATAAATAAAACACAATATTTTAATTTAAGGTCATTTATAAACATCATATTTCATTCTTCCAGTGATAATCTCTTCAACAACTTAGTTTATATTAGAAACATTTAAACAAAGCACATTTAGATAAAGTCAGATTAACTCGAACACGATTGTTTACAGCGGAAAACTAATTTTAAATTAGTTTTGCTAAAACCCGTTTCGTATAAATAAATTCGTTGTATTTGTAGAATGGACACAGATAATTTATTTGTTTATATATAATTAATATTCAGATAAATATATGTATTCGTTTCATTATTAATAAATAAGAATAATCACGTAGGTATATAAACAAATATGCACGTGCTTGTTTATATACATAAATTTCTAATAGAAAATATTGCATTTTAATTTATTAAACAAATAATTACGTGTGTTATTAATTATACTTTAAATTTAAATTGCATATTTCTACGATTATTATCGAGGATAAAATAATATAAACAATAAATAATAAATATTGGTAAAATATAGTGTGAATTTTCCGGTAAGAAAGGCATTTCCGGCAAGTGAGGTAAAATGAAACCACTTTTGATTCACCGAAGATAACCTCGGTTTCACAACTGCGTATGTGAATAGTAAGATCCTACGTTTTTCATTTTAGGGTTAAAAATCCTTATAACATCACTCATGTATGTCTGTACGGTAGAAATTGTAGCCAAACGATTGAACATAGAAAGTTGATATTTGGCATGCTTTTACAACTTTTCTGACCTGCATATAGGAAAAATATTGAGTGTTCAAAAAAACACATCAGTAGATAAATATGAATGTGTTTAATGAAAAAATTAATATTTTTTAAATGTTTTGAGAGGGGTATCACATGGAACTCTTAATACGTGGATAAACAAATTTTTATTTTTGAAAAATAATTTTTATATCAGATTTTCGCCAAAAATATGTCAAATAACTTTTGTCTTCCACCCTATTTCCCAGATAAGTTAATCTAAAAATATGAAGAAAAAAAGAAAAATTCAATAATGTACAATGATGGGAACCGGAATAGTTCAACAGAAATTTTTGATCAGATTAGTTTTTCGAAAAATATCTTTTTTTGTTAATGAAAAAAATATATTATTTAAAATTTTTTATTGTGTGGTAGCTTTCAGAAGAAAACTCTTAAAACATAGATTAAGGAACGAAAAGTAGTTTTTTAAAATTCGTTTATTTTAACACGATTTTAGTTAAATTGTGCGAAAATAGCTTTGTCCCGCACCTTTTAACATAAACGGATTAAACTAAAAATCTGTAAAAATTATAGGTAATGTACATTGACCTGAGTCAGAAACGTACGAGAGGAATTTTAGATCAGTTTGCGTTTTTGGAAAATATTGTATTTTTTGTGTTTTTGGCAAGATTCATTATTTTATAATTAATGGCGAAATTATTGCTAATAATGTTATGGATCTTTGTGTAGCTAAGGTAGTAGGTCTTATTTTGAAATAAAAAAAATATATTTTTTTTAACAGCTGAGAAACGAGTTCATATGTCTAAGGAACCTACCGGCGGAGCGCCTACTGTTTATACGTTATGTTTCAACTTATTGTTTGAATTACTTTCGTTTTTTGTTTTTAAGGTATCAAACAAGAATAAATAATTTATATTAGTGAAATACTTATAAACCAAATAACAAATTGTTAATAGTGAGAAATACGTTTTTAAAATTGAAAAAAATTAAGCCTTTTTCAATATATTTTTTATTACTTTAATGAAAACTTAGATACGAAGAAAATTAGAATAGATAGGAAAAAATTAGATAAGAAAAAATCGCCGGAATTTTTTAATTTAAATTTTATTGTAATAAAATTTCCACAAATTATTTAAATTTTGTTTAAAAAAATTAAATGCAAGCTCTTAGTACTCAAATAACGAATAAAACTGATTATTAATAAAATTTCTATCAAAAAAAAATTCTTAGACATCTGAAGAAGAAACTAGCATTCTGTTAGTTTCTTAAGCTGCGTTCACAGCTCTTAAATTAGTCGACTATAGACTATGACTTGTGCACTGTTGATTGTCACTACAAGTTTGACATATGGTAACGCGAGCCACCGTTCAGAGCTTTAAATTTAATGCATTATGCTTTGTCGATTGTAGTTAGTGCGTTGTTTAATGAGACAGACATTAAACGCACATTAGCTATCTCACTTTACATAACCTAAAAAATACTGTCACAAATATTTAAACAAATTTCGGGAAACGAAAAAGAATTACTGTGATTGTGGTTATAATATTGTTATTAAAATTTAGTAAAAAATCATCTCGCTGATGGCGAGTTCGTAAAAAGTCATAAATGTTTTTATTCCATTGTAGTTGGTTTGAAAAAATATAGATGTCACAACATTAGTTGCATATTATTTTTCATAGCTGCAAACGCTTTCGTTAAACGTTAAAACTATCTGCTAATTGTATATACAACGCATAGTCTTTATCGACTAATTTAAGAGCTGTGAATGTAAATTTACACTTATTAAATACTAACAAAATCCTGAATTGTGTGAAAATTCACACTTCACATCGATTTTTATGTATGTAGATAATATTCAAGTCGTCTTGCATAATCTAAAACAGTGTTTCCCAAAGGGTGTGCCACAAAATTTTCCAAGTGTGTCGCGAAATCGTGAAGAAAAAAAAATCAGCTGTGGCCACCACAGGACCTACCGTCTTCACAAAGTACTTGTTTGATTTATGCTGGTTTAGCAAAAAGTGTCTCAAATAAAAGTTGTTAGTTATTGCTTTTATAGCAAATTTTGTTAAATACATTTTTTCGAAATATTTATCTGTTGTTAAATATTCGCAAAAATCTTAAAATCGACACGAGTAAACTCCCAGTTCCAGATTTTTACCAAAAGTTGATCAACTCGTGCCATTGATGTCGAAAGCTTAAATATGAAGTTTCATAAAAATCCTTTTAGCCGAATTTTCTCTGCACGTGTACACGGACCAACAGACAGACAGATATGCAGGCCGACAGACATTTCTTCTTCTATGACTACGTAGGTGTGCCGCGAAATTTTTCTTCTTTGGAAAATAGCCACGAGAGTAAAAAGATTGGGAAACACTGATCTAAAATCTTGTGTACTATCAGCTACAGTAGCTAGGACATTTCCTAGATCCATATCTAGCAAGAGATTGGATATCAGAGATATCCTTGTTTTTAGTCTTTAGCAATTAGAAAGTATTTTTATCACTCCGTTAGTAATTGCCGCAATATATTCTATTTTTATAAATAGGAAGATACAATTGCGGTTGTAATACATACTGACATTTCATTACGATATTTATTTTATAACTCTCATTTCCTGATTATGTAATGACTACATCACTCATTTATCTGGTAGTTTTATCTCTTACTTGGCAAAGAATATATAAATGAAGAAAATGCAGCTTATTAGTTAATAATTTACAAGAAATGTTGCGAAGTTCAGAATATAACTACCTTATAATAATAAATACTACACTCTGCAAGTTTTTTATGCTTGTTTGAGTTTAAATGCACAAGTTTAAACATAGTTTAGTTAAATGTACTTTAGTTATGTAATTATAAGTTATAAATAGAGGAAATAACCTACCATTGTTACTGCAAAATAGTCTTTTTACTAACTAAAATATATGAATTTAAATGTAAGTTAACGACCTCCAAACTGTATAAAAAAATACATTTTCTAAATTCCCAAAATGTTAAATAAATAGAATGCGGAAATTTCTATGCGGCATAGTTTTAAATTTTATATTAAAATGCTTCAGCACGTCGTTACTTAATTGAAAATATATACTTTAAGTTATATTTTTTTCAATTAAAAACCCGTTTTCCTACGCACAATATAATTTTATAGAAATGTTAGATCTTTCTGATTTTATATTGTAATTAAAATATTGTTTAATTAAGTATTTACTGGTTTTAACAACAGATGGTGTTAGCTGACATAGTTCTACGACGAAATTTAGCTCGTGACAAAGATTCGTTAATCGTGCTAATGTTGTACTAAATAAAAAATAAGGAAGAAGTTAATATTTACTTTTTCGTTTGTTCGAGTCTAATGTGCTGAAGAAAAGAGAGAGACGTTTTTATGAACTGTTTCAATTAATTTATTTGTAATCTCTATATAAAAGAGAACATCTGTCTGCTTGTCTGTATGTCACTTTAGAATTTGAGAACGGCTGAACCGATTTTGATGCGGTTTTCGATTCGCAGGGTCTTAAAGGGCTCAAACGGTCACGTGATCTTGTAATAAAAAACAATATATGATTTTCCGCGTTTTCATGCAGCATGCCGATGAAAAGCATTAAAGTTTGTGTCATAGAACCCCCTATAAAAAATTGGTATGCGACCCAAAGGTGGAAAATATCGGAAAAATTTTGGGTGATTCACTTTTCCGAAGTTTTCCATCCTTGGGCCAACGAGGGCTAAAATTTTTAAGACTTTAAATTTGTTTTAACTTTTTTTTGATAAAAGGGCAAGCATTAAATCCGAGAAAAACACAAAATTTTGTGCAAGTGGAAATGCAATTTTCCATGTAACCGGAAGGCGTGCAGGGTTTTAATACCCTCCTTTCTTTGTTGTCACAGGGTATATATTCTCTCCTCCAAAAGGCATGCTGTATGAAATCGGAGACCATAAACTGTCATGAGCTGCCGGTCTATAACAAATAAACAAGGTACAACGCCAAACGCTTCACATGGCCGGAGCCGACTTGAGTAATGAGTGTTTCATATATGGCCAATAATTGTATGTGCCATTTTCTCAAGTTAGTACAGCGGTTAGTATAACACTTATTTTTGTAATCATCGAGTGACTGTATTATCAATGCCGTTTATAAAGAAGCTCTTAAAATATTTGTTTAAGATGTACATATTAATTTAATAGTTGATTAATATAAAAAATATATATACTTGGACCTTCATAAAACGATTCGCACCAACCCTACTTGAACGCCTTACTATGGGTCCTGTCTAAACCGGCTATGACTACTTATTCGGTAGCGGAGCAGCAGGTATACGTGTAGTTAGTTTATAGGAATTAAACGTTTTAGAACAAATAGAGGCTATAATCTACAACTTGGTAAAAGCTAAAGGAATCAGTTCACCGAAGATCTAACAAGAATTGGTATACAGGGAAGATCTGACATTTAAAAGATCAAGATGGACGACTTATGTGAATCAGATTGATGTTGAGTGCCCAAGAAAATGAATAAGAAATTACCGTAGACTCAGCACGAGAAGAGTGGCGTTTTCGGGCACTTTATTCAGTAAAATTATGTAGTCTTTATGTGTCCCAATAAACCGAAAAACAGTATTATAGTAATAGAGGACCACAAACATAAGGGCAGGTTGTATTCCCGGGCCCGGGCACTGAATTATTGTATTATCAACAACTGTTCCCCATTGTTATTAATCTCTCATCACAAATTTAATGACAAGTTAAAATTAGGAAAGTTCAAATTAGTCACACTAGTGTGCAAAAAATACAAGTGACCACCTGTCACTCTACTATTTACACCTTACAATCAAATGACGTAATTTCTTAATATACTTCCTATTCCTGTTTTACGACTTCCCATTTTAAAAGGTATAAAATTTAGTAGCATGATAACGAATGCTGTATCACCATTAACACCTTCGACTTTGCCTCTAAACAATAATTTAAAACAAAGATAAGAGCATAAAAACCCGCGGGTATCCTTGAAGTTATTCATATATTAATCAGAAATTCAAAAAGCGTCTTGTTACAATAACACGTTGATATTTCGCCCACTTTATAAACATGCATTCAATAATAAACATATGTTACTTTAATATGTTTTATTAAAACAATGCACGTTGCAACATTATTTAATAATTTCGTTATTTGTTTATCTAGTAAGTAATTTAGTTCTTAATTAAAACACTGATGGCGGTAGTGATTAGACTGAATTTAAATAAAACACATTCATGACTTAGATGGTAAGATAATAAGAATACTGTAGTTTCTTTTTGCTTCTTATAAGTTATGTAATTATTTCAATTATTTTTGTAACTTTCTGAGTTAAGATATTTTTGCTTTTACTTTTTTTGTAATTATATTTTATTAAAAGTTGAATAACGCTAAAAATTAATCACTGTCAAATATACAAGGAATATTCTTACAGAAAAAAAAGAACTAATATATCTACCTCATAGTAGTTTCACAAGTTCTGTTACAGTTTATTTATTTATTTTTTAAATGATAACTACAAAGGAATTTAAAAAAATTCAGTAATGATTGAAAATGGCTGCTGTTTGTCTTCACACAGGTGTTACGATGCTCTGAACACGGGACTCTTGCGGCACGCACCTCATAATGTGGCAATGGTTGAGAGCCAAAACTGCAATCAGTGTAATAAGAGTAAATTAGACAAACTCACACACAGTGAATTCTCACAAACAAGAACAGTGAATAAGCTCGTTTGTCGTAGCTAGGCTTAAACGAGGTACAAAGTAGATTGACAAACTCCGCACTTTTATTTCTTTATCAATCTGCCAGTGTGAGTGATATTGGGACACAGCAGTACGTTAATTATCATATTAGCCATATGGATCTTTAAAAATTGAGGTATATTTATCATTTAGTCACATTTATATTATACAGTTTTTACAAACTTTTAGAATTCCGAAGTTGGAATGGGAGCCGGGATGTTTTATTGCAGACTTTACAGCTCTACTTTAGAGGAGTGTTGGTCAGGCGCGCACCTAGTAATTTTTCTTGGGGGGGGGGGAGGATTAGCATAAGAAATTGTTTTAAAAGGGTAGGAATCGGGAAATGACGACAACAAGTGCTGGTAAAATACAGGTAATGACAAAAAAAAAATCATCACTTGGATTTTGAAAAAACACGTGTTTTTGGGTCCTTGAGGGGAGTAAAACCCATGCCCCCCCCTATATCCAAGTCTTTACATCTTTATTTCAACAAGGCAAAAATAAAAACAGTCAATCTTAAAATACTCTTGAATAAAATTTTCAAGTCTAAAGCTGAGTTCAGACTTATTTAAATTAGTTGAGTGTTTACTGTGCGTTGTGGATATGTTTAGTAGATAGTTTTAACTTTCAAGGCAGCGTTTACAGCTAAGGAAATTAGTGCGTTACGAATAGTGCGACATCTGTCTTTAATTCAACTACGGTAGCTTCGTAAAATGTTTATTATCTATTACAGTTTGCTAATTCTGCTGTCTTAGATTTTTACTAACTACATCTAACCTAATTACCTAAATTGATCATATTTACTGTTCGTCTTTGTAATTTTGGGCGAGATTTGTTGTAACCGGCGCGATGACATTTTGTTACGTTATGTAAAGGTATACAATGTAAACGTTCTCTCCGATGTAGACTGAGATAGCCAATGTTTTTGTATGTCTGTTTCACTAAAACAACTCACTAACTATAAATTTGGATAACTATCGACAATCGACAAAGTATAACGTGTTAAATTTAGAGCTCTGAACTATTGCTCGCGTTACCATATGATAAACTTGTTAGAGACAATTAACAGTGCACAAGTCATAGCCTATAGTCGACTAATTTAAGAGCTCTGAACGCAGCTTAAATTGCTCGACTATCAAATATGAACTGTCAAAATAAAACTCACAAACTAAACCAAACCACGGTATAAGAATTAAGAGGTAAATCGAGTGTGCCCATAATGTCGATTTATATGCTGACATTTCCAATATTTATTAGTTAATTCCTGTTAGTTTTGTTAAAAACTATTAGCAGGCATATATATTTACGAGAACATCCTGAAATACGTAATTAAAAATTTTAATATTTCTTATGTAACTATCATGAAGCAGGTGTTGTTTCACATGTTTTTCACATTATTTTATATTTTTAGAGTTTAAACACAAGTAAATTCAAAAGTAACAAATTACAAATTAAATGTTAAATGTCGTAAAGAATTGCAAAACGTCTACGTACTTAATTATATTTAAGCGTTATAAATGAAAAATCATGTAAGATTTAATATTTTTTTGAGTAGACATTTTCAAACTACAATGGTGCTAGTTCGATCAGAACTGATTAAAAACCACTGATTCTTTTCTAATAAGTTCCCGTGTTAACTATCTGCCACTGATTAAGTTGCATCCATCAACACCATTGGCCCAATGTTGTATGTTAAGGAACTATTTTGATAATATAGGAACTACCTCCACCTAATTAATACTACACCGTGAAACAAACCAATTCTTGTCTCATATTTTCGTTTCTCGTGTTCTTAGCTACACAATCTCATTGCAATTACACAAAGACCAATAAATCAGCAGTTTTGTATGAATACGTAAGGGTTTTCCGTGTGTATAGGGTTTAAAAAGTAGTGATTCCAACTCTGGCGACACAGATACATAGGAGGGAATGATATGAGGTCATTACGCGATAACACTATCTAGTATACTTTACGCGTTGTGTTCCACTGCTTGTGAGATTCTGCTCGCGGCACGTTCTCTTCTTTTTTCCTTCTTTACCTTCATTTCACACACACGTCCTGACGCTTCGAGAAAGCCATTTTGTCTGTTGTGATCGCCTGGTTTCAAACCTAAAGTAGCTACTTTGCAGTTTCACTGTTTTCTTATTGACGACGTTGGCAATATGGTTTTTCTTTTTTCCTATTTTTTTTTGTGAATTTTTGTTTGAGGAAGTAGAATGAAATAATAAGTGACTTATTGTCAATTCCGGAGGGAGAATAGAATTGGCAAATGTTTTGGATTTGCGAAAGCAAGAAAGAATATTATTATTATTATTCTGAATATAAATAAATAGTTTTCACATAAAAAATACTGTTTCTTCTGTATTACAATTAATAATGTAATAACTATAGAGTACTAGGAATTATGTTTTGCATTTTCTTCAGAAATCTTACAACAATCCTCATCAAATTTGGCTCACTGTTGATAAGGGATCAGTGGCGGCTCGTTGAAACTTCTAATGGAAGGGCTGTAACCAAAATTACAATCGAGATTTTCTTTCGGGAAAGTAAATCATTATTAAGATGGACATTAAAAGGTTAACTACATTAATGTATACAAATAAAATCATATAAAATATAGAAACGTTACATTTTATGATTTCTGCATTCTTATTTATTTTCTAAATCATTCATTCTTTAAAAATTCAGAAATATCTGTAGTCACACATGTACTTAGCAAGCTTTTAACTGCAAATGACTGCAGCTCCGAAATTGTTTAAGAAGCCGTTACTCCCACACAATACCAATCGCCGCGTTACCATCACAATTCGAGCTGTCAGTGCTTATAGCACATAGTACTTCATGACTTGTGGACGAACTACTTGTTTTACTTATGTCGCATGGCAGTTGAGTTGGTTTTTAATAAAAAATTAAGAAAGTGAAAATATCATAAACGTCTATAATGTTTAAATTATGTTAATTTTGGGGTTTAGCAGCTGCGCATCTCTTATGTCACTTTGAGGTTAAGCTGAGTCTACAGTAGCAAACCGATCCTGTAATGTATCGCGTGAGGTAACATGCCGTGTAATTTTTGGTGTAGTGTGGACGGGATCACGCACACAAACCGGGTGGATCGCAAAGAACTCTACTTGATCCACTTTGTGTCTGTTTTGGACGCGAACACAAAAGAATTCGTTGAACTTGTTTGGGTATGATCTTGGTACTTTGACGCCCGCGATCTTAGACGTTTGATATAAAGTTTGCATAACGTAGACCAGATAGTAAATGTTAGTTAATAAATTTCTTTAATCATTTTTCGACATATTTCGTCAGCAGTGTAGTTTCTTCAAGATTTTTTGTTTTGTACTGGGAGGTCACGGGCTCGAGCATCCCCCGCCCCCCAAGAACTTAAAAAACACGTGTTTTTTTTTTTTTTTTTCAAAATATAAGTAAGGACGTTTTTTAGATCATCACTTGTAGTTTAGAAGTGAGGAAGTGAGAACCTTTTTAATAATTTAAATAATTTCGTACTCAGACTCCTCCCCCAAGAAAAATTCCTGGGAGGATAAATTCAAAAGTTTTAACAAAAAATTAAGAAATCTACAACGTGTAGTATATTTTAACGTAACATATATTAACCCAGCAAAGCAGAAGCAATTTTTCGCAGAAAAAACTACAATTTGGCATAAAATGGGTTACATTGTGTATGTAGAATATCCCTGACTGAATTTTTCTCTTTATGCTCGTAGCATGTTTCTTGGGGAGGAAAAAAAATCTTAGGGAGGAGCTGAGAAGCAAAAACTTTTTCGTAGGCAGGCTTAGAAGTAAAAATTATTTCTTGGGGCGTGCTTACGTTCAATTATAAGAAAAATGATTCCCTTTAAAGCGTTTTTTTGTAATATTGGGGGGGGGGTAAAACCCTAGACCCACTTCCTGGGCGGGCGCCTTTCTTATGCATACATGATCCTTTTTCTAACGTAGGAAGGATGAAATACCGTTGTGGTGTATTTTTTTCTTCTTTTTGTTGAGATTTTGATAGTTTGGCACTCATTATAAAAATAATGTTAGTAATCATATCTGTGATCTAATCTGTTAATTTTTTTAGTAAATAAAATCTTCCCCGAAATAACAATGTTTAAAATAAAATTCTTTCTTAACTAGGTCTTTAATCGGTTTTACTCATCAAAATAAAAATCTGAAACACGTTGTTTGCTCTTATTATCTGTTGAAATTATCGTTGTGTCATCTGAAAGGCCAGACACAGTGACATCATCATTATAAAAATGTTATAAAAAATCTTGATGGAAAACTGACAACTTGATCTTATCAGCAAAGTAAACTTAATTTACAATTTTTATATTTCTTTAGAAATTCTCTGGCTGTTTTTGTTTTACTAGACATATAAGATATAACTTTATTTAACAATTTTCTATATATTTTTAAGTAAAATTTAAATTATCACATTAAATATAACGTTTTGTTATCAAATTAAAAGAAGTGATGTTATTTCGCATTTGGCCTTCGTATCGAAACAATACGATTCTGTAGAACAACAAAGATCATCAAGATTAATGTATGTCATCGACACATACATCTAAACGAAGCCAAATACATAACACTTCACAGCAGTGGCGTACCCAGAGGGGGTGCCCCCTCCCAAGAAGGAATGAAATAAAAATAAAAATACACAAACACACTAGAAAATTTAGATGAGGACTTTTTTTTTTAGGTCGTAAATTAATGGTAAATGAAAAAGAATTTATGTCGCAGAATATTCTTTTCAAAACAATCAAGTGCATTTTCGTCTTGCTTGATAGAGACCATGTTTTTGAAACATTACAGGTTCGGCTCGCTAATCTGGAACCAGCGTAACACAGTTATTATCCAGTATCCTGTCCACAGATACTAAGCCATTCTACAACGGTTCATACATTTATTTTATCCTCTTTTCTAAAATATTATAAAAAGTTGCATTTAGGTGACCGGTATCTGAAATTGTACACTTTCTTTTGGGATTTTTGCCAAAAATATGTCATAAAATTGTTGTCCTCCGCCTTATCTCTCAGAGGGATTGATCTAAAAATTTGAAAAAAAAAATCCTTAATGAACATTGATGGGAACTGGAATAGTTCAACAGGAATTTTTGATCACATTAGTTTTTCGAAAAATTTTGTTTTTTTTTGTCGTTGATAATGATTTTTTTTTTATTTATGGTGTGGCATCAAAAAAATAAGCTCTTAGAACGTAGGTTAAGGAACGAAAAATATTTTTTTAAACACAAAGTCTTGTTCCGCCTCCTTTTCCCAGAGCGGTTAAACCAAAAATCTGAAAAAAATTATAGGTAATTCATATTGGTCTAAGCCGGAAACGTACGAGAGGAATTTTTGATTCGCTCGTGTTTTTGAAAAATATTACTATTTTTATGTTTTTGACAAAATTATTATTATTATTGTTTTTTAATTCTTGGCTAAATTATGCCTAATAATGTTATGGTTTTTTTGTATTTATGGCTAATACAGTGTATATTTTTTTAAAATTAAAAATAAGATTAATAAGTAATTAAGATTAATAAAATTTTAACAACTGCGGACCGAGTTACTGAAATTGTAAAAAATGAAGTCATTTAGCAACATATTTCTTAATAATCTAATGAAGATTTGAATACAAAGCAAATGCAGAAAAAAACGTTGAGATTTTTGGAAAATTATTTAAATATTAAAAAAAAAAAAAAATGGAAGCTCTTAGTACTCAAATAACGAATAAAAATGATTATCAAAAAACTGTTGATTTTGGTGTGATTATAGAACAAATAATCCTAAACATCCAGTATTATGTTGGCTTCTTGTACTAATTAAATATCTACAAAAACCTGAAATGTGTGAAAATTCACACTTCACTTAAATTTTTTTGCTCATTACTTCAATTTTTTTATTTTTGGGATAATTCTATCCATTCTGCGTAGGGCCATAGAAATCGTAATCGAACACTGCCTGTATCATGTCTATTATACAAGGTGTCTCAAAAGAAATTTTATATTTAGTGGATCGATTAAAAAAAAAGTAAGCCGTATATAGAAAAAATGTTTATTAATTATTAAAATACACTTTTTGGGGATTTATCTCTTAAAAATAATATCGTCTAAATGTAGACCCTCGCGTTCTCGGCACTCATTTAATCGAACAGTAAAATTACTTATGACGTCTCGGCAGGTGGACTCAGGGATGGCTGCCATTTCGTGACGGATATTTTCTTTCAAATGCGCCAGTGAAGTCGGTTTATTGGCGTAAACTTTACATTTAAGATAACCCCATAGGAAAAAGTCCATAGGGTTTAAATCTGGACTGCGTGGAGGCCAATTTATGTCACCTCTCCGCTCAATCACCTGATTTACGAAATTAAGCCTCTGACTGGCATCTTGGGGCTTTAATTCTTGCACCAATTGAATTTTGTAGGGGTGCAGCTTTAGGGCTTTGTGCATAATGCGATGTAATGATGATCTATGCACATTTAAAGCACTTGCGCGCTTCCGAATTGAAAGGTTCGGGTCGTCACGAACAGACTGATTAACATTCTCCACGTTTTCTACCGTTCTTGATGACCTAGGTCGCCCGGATTTTGATTTATCCAGCATTGTACCAGTCTCTTCAAACTTTTTAACCCAATGTCGAATGAGAGGAATGCTTGGCGCATCATTTAAGTGGCGAAAACCTCGAATACTGCAGAATTTTCTACGCGCTACAGTCGCCGAATCACCGTTTTTGTAAAACTCTCGCACGCATAACGCGCGGTCTGCTTCCGAGAAACGCTCCATAGCGACTGAATTCCCAAGAGCCAGGCTACCGATTGACATAACCCCCGCGCCCCTCGGATACGTTGCGTTCACGCAGTAAGCTAAATAAATATAAAATTTCTTTTGAGACACCTTGTAGTAGTTGTTATATTTGTACTCACTTTTTGTTTCTACACACGGAGAAGAGGAAAGTTTTAGGCGCTCGTTTTTTAGCATCCATTTCCTCAATATAATATTATCGGTGACTATTAAACTGGTGTTATCTTGTAATGTTTGTTGTATGATATTCGTCTACGACAGACCGGCACCTCCGCAGCTCGCAGCAGAGTCAGACGGCAGGAATGCACGTTCGCGACATACTTTCATACAGATCTGTATAACTGCCTCTACACACTCACTCACACATGTGTATGCATAAGTACTCATACATTAACACAAACATACATACAGACACTAGCACATATATGTTAACACGTTCAACACACACACTTGTGAATGTATGCTAATTCTGTCGTGAGTATCAACAATTATGATTTCTGTGCTCTTGAACATTGGACAGTTCGGCGCAATTTAGTCACTACAGTAGGTGTATTGATGAAAACTGGAACAATCTTTGCGTTTTCAAAAATGTAAATTATTATCAAGTGTGAATTCTCACACTTTTCAAGGTTTCGTGGATTATTTAGAGAAGACGACAGAGGTCCTGGATGCCTTGGACAACACTTAGAAAATGCCTCAAATTATTATTATTATTTTTTTGATAATCAATAGTGTTAATTAAGTAGTGAGAGTGTTTATTAAATACCCGATATAATTTGAAACGTTGCAAAAATTTAAAATATTCGATATTTTTGGAAATACTTATGGCATCAAAAATTTCTGTCATAATAATCTGATAGTCGTATTTTCTGTTTAATAGGGCGGGGAACATTTTTTAGAGAATATGTTTGGCCTCATAAAAAGGTCGAAGAGGTTAAGGTGAAGAAGAGTGACTTCTAAATGTTTCTTCGAAATGTTTACTATTTTTTCTGAGAATTGTGCAAGTCGGAGCACAGTGTTCGTTGGTATAAACAATTTCAAAAAGACATTTTAGATTATGATCCTCGTCCAGGAAGGCCTCGTGAATCAGTTAGTCCTGTAAATATTGCTGTGGTTAAAAAACTGTTCGATGAAAATAAGCGAGTTATATGCAGGCAGATAGAGGAATATTTGCGCATTAATGAACCAGCTATCATTCTGTTCTTATTATTATTATGTGCTATCAAATTCAAGAAACAAGACATGGGTCTTTGAAGACGAAGAAACTTCAACCGCGGAAATATAATCAAGATCTGCGAAAAAGAAAATGATTGTCATATTCTTCGGTAAGCGAGGGGTTATTACGAGACTTGTTTTAGAAGAGTAAAAGACAGTTACGGCTAAATGCCGGTTTCTGAAAGCTTAGTAAACTATAAGCTAATGGTCAACTATGGTCACAATATAACAACCCCATAAAACATAGCAACCATTTTCTAACTATTTGGTTATAGTTAACTAAGCTTTCAGAAACCGGCCCTAAGAGGTACGTTGAGTATTTTTTGCCTCATTTGATTCAGTCTCTTCAAAATTTACGGCCACATTCACGCCTTTACACTTGGCGCTTGCATGATAATAATGTACACGCGCATTGAGCTCAACTAACAAGAATTTTTTAATAATTCTGGACTAGAAGTGTTAGAACATGCTCCGTATAGTCCAGATCTTGCTACTTGTGATTTTGAACTGTTCCCTTTCATCAAGGATAAGCTTAAAGGCCGCTATTTAAGAGCAATCTAGCAGCCTGGGACCAAATCTGTGTAGTAGAACTAACTGAAAAGTGAGAAGACATTTTTAACACGTGGTTTATACGTATAAGGAAATGTATTGAACGTGATGGGAAGTAGGTACTTTGAAAAAGTTTAAAAAGCAAGCCCGTATTTCAAAACTTTCGTAGCGCCCTTCAGACATATCTATATTCTAATTTGTGATAACGCGATGTAACCTTAAAAATTACCGGTTATACAAACTACGTGATGCTCTAATACTCTAATCACTTCAAATTACCTCAACCAATAATGTAACTCTTTCAAGGAATTGCACAAAAATAAATGCGCTTTACCTGTTAATATTTGGTGGTTAAGAAACAGAACTCACCATTTTCCCAATGCGCCACGTAGATGTTGGGAACATATTATATTTTCTTTTCCTTCTTAAACAATGATCTCTGTTAATTAAATCTGAGAGACTAGCCTTTAGATGAAGATATACTCGGAACTGAAACCCGATCTTTAGCTATTATATCGAAGCCACTATCTTTATAATAATTAATAAATTCTTTGTATCTGAGTGATGTCTCCATTCTTGTCAGTTTTACGATGTTGATAACCATTCAAAGGGGACATTTCTTACGAATTTTATGTTGAAGATAGTATTTATTTCCAATATTAAAATTATTGTTTCCACTTATTTTAAATACTGTATCAATAGTTATTTGTTAGTGATAGACATTTATGTGTTATAAATGGGATTTTAAGTGAATAAGGTAGTTAATTTAATTTAACCTTCAATATTAATTTTATAGGACGTTGTTTTAATAATTTATTACTAAGAAATTAAATTAAAACAAAATGTTTAGTATTAAACTAGCTGGAGTATTCGTACGGTTTTTGTAAGGTACATTTTTGCCGTAACGTAAATGATAAATGAGATACTTGGTTTACAGGTAGCTCTCCCCATAGCTCCCCAATTATATATTTTATTAAAAAGTGCATTCAACAGAGAGGAATAGTTTCTTTTCTCATATACATTTTTGCTGTTAAGTCAATAATAAAAGAGATATTTCAAAAGTTTTGCTTTAGGGTGTCGTCCCGTAACTCCCAACTATTCATCTAAATGAAAAAATGCATATAAATTTAAGATTTCCGTTCTTATTATAAACTTTTTTTCATATATGATTTGGCTGTTAAGTCCATAATAAGGGAGATATATGTAGATTTTAGTTTTAGGGTGTAATACCCCCCCGTAACTGCCTAAATATTAATTTAATTTAAACCAGTGGCGAAAGGAAACCTCCGCTAGACTTGCCCTCCCATAAAAAAAATATTAAAAAAAAAAATAAACTAAAAAAAAAAAAAAAATTTAAATATTAGATAAATCTTCAAAAATACATCAAATTATCTTCTATACAAATTTTTGTCCAAGGCTTGCTTTACTAGTTACGAATTAATTATCATGACCATGGAAACGTTACATATAAGTATGAAAAAATTGAGACTTGGAAAAATTTTAAATAATTTTACAAAAAATTTTCGAAATTTTTCGTTTTATCAAAAAACGTGTCAAATAAAAGTTATTAGTTATTGCATTTATAGTAACTTTTGTTCAATAAGTTTTTTCGAAATATTTTTCTGTTGCTAAATATTCGCAAAAATATTAAAATCGACACGAGTAAACTCCCATTTCTAGTCAACCGATTTTCATAAAAAACAATAGGGTTCTTCCTATTTAATAGGAGAATTTTTTAGTACCAGAACGAACTCTTTAAGTTAAACCGTTTTTGAGTTATCGTGTATACACACAGACAGACAGACACACACACACACACACACACACACACACACACACACACACATACGGACGGCACTTCGAAAATAGGTTTTTTGGATTCCCTGGACCATGAAACGTGGTCATCCGTCAAAATCTCGACATCGAAAATTTTCGCGATTACAATACTTGCCCCTTATATATTAAGGTCGGGCAAGTAAAAATGCATTTAACAAAAAAACTTTTTTTTCTTATTATAAATAGTAGCCTTCGATACCTGGTGTTATCGACGCATATTAAAAGTGAAATGGGTTGACACAAAGTCTCGAACAAAGAGGGGTTTCAAAGAGCTGAAGCAAGAAGATTTCTGCTTCAAAATATAAATAAAAGACGAGCTAGCTTGATAGGGCATATTTTGCGACATGAAGGTTTGTTGAAAATAATCGTCGAAGGAACAAACTTTAAAGGAAGACCCCCCTTAAATTATATGAGTCCGCTGAAGGAGCAACTTAACTGTCAGAAATATGTAGATCTGAAGAGAAAAGAAGAAGTCAGGGAGGAATGGAGAGCTGCTAAAACCAATCTTAGGATTGTAAACTTTAAGAGAGAGAGAAACAAGTTATGTTTTATACATTTTTCTGCTAAGTCAATAATAAGAGAGATATTTATAGTTTTTTTAAATTTTTAACCTCCCTAAATACCCCCTAGAATAAAAACTTTAAAATATCTTATTGCCTATGTTCGAATCTGGTTTAACTATATCCTCATACCAAATTATGTGAAAATATGTCCATTCGTTTTTGCATGAATCTCGGACAGACAGAATTGATGTTTTGCGGATATTGCCTTTTTACGGATATTTTGGTCTATATACTACTATATTTTATTCTACTATACTACTTGAAAGGCCAAGATCCATAAAAAGTTGTTGATCCATGATTGATGATTTATTCTTGAGCCTTTGTTTATAAAATAACGTACTAAATGTGTTTATGAACCTTTTTCAGATTTGTCCTTTATTTTTTCCAAAAAGATATGATCACCATACATAATGATAGGCTTTCCGAAAACGGCAATTATCCTTTTCCGCATTTAATGCGATTTAAGTGTGCCCTTGTAATAATAATAAATAATTTACACAATACTAATAATAAATTAAATAAAGGCATACATATTCAAGTAATGTATCGTCGATGAAATATTTCTTAATTTTTGCTCTTATTTCTTCACTTGGTAATTAATGTACTCTTTATGTATATGAGTATATTTACGGATCTCAGTACATAACCTAGCCTTGATGTATCGATTAATCAGTATTAACACGTTTCAAATATATTAATTATCAACATTGTAATTTGATTTGCCGTCCTTGGAGCACAAATTATAATAATTCTGTAATAAGGATGTTTGGCAATATTAATAATTTAATTAAATGAAATTATATTATTAATGGTTGAATGATATTTTAAAATAGATTATTGGTTTTATTAATTTTAATGGTATTTATTGCAATGTGATATTTGTTCATTATGCTGTTATTTAATGTGATACTAATTGTTTCTATTTTGTTTTAGGTGAGTTCTACTTTTGAGCAGTTTTTGGATATTTTAATTAGAACATGTAAGTTAATACCATTCCATTATTTAGTCAAGTTCTATTTTGCGTACATCCTTCCAAAATTATAAGAAATTGTGTAAAATCGATTCAAATGCATGTGAATGACTGAATCCTCGTTCATAATAGTCCCACAACATAGTGCATGGGTATATCCATAAGGTTTCACAAAAGGTTTTATTGCTTTGAACTTCTGTTTGTAAAAACAGAACAAAGAGATAGTTGTGATCTTTATGCTATGCCTATGTTATGTATGTATTATAAACCAGGCTTTAGATGGTATGGCCACATGGAACGTGTAGATTGTAGTGGAATGCCTAGAAAAATAAGGAAATATCCTATAGCGGAATGAAGAAAGACTGTCCAGAATAGCATGGGGATTGGAAAGCACGACGCCATGAAGGAACGAGGACTAGAAAAATCGGGATAGGTTGTGTTCGGGGACACAGTTTATGTGAATACGTCTGCGTGGTCCTCCTGTTGTACTACTGCGCTCCATTTTCGGTTTTCCGGCGTCAGCTGTCGTGCGTTTTCTGTAAGCCCTGCGCCTTTCCGCATTGGTGTGTGGCACATTTTTGATTCCTCGGGAACTCATCAATTCAATTTTCGCTTCTATTTTGATTTACTTGGCTTTTCGACCAATATATGCTAACATTGTGAACTTTTTAGAATTATTTTCCACAACCAATACTATATTCAGTTTCACTTCTGATGTCTTAAATCGATAGATCTCGATGTTAACTTTTGTTTAAGACCGGTTTCGACGTCGTAGCGCTTTGAAATCGCGAGTTATAAGGATTTGAACTTTACGCGGCGCAGCGGAAAGTCCCCAAAACGCCAAAGCAGCTTCCGTCCGGTTATCGCGGCGCGTGAATTCAAGCTCACTAACAAGTCTTTGTTTCCTTAGTAATCGAATGACACTATATTCTGTTTAGACTGCAGAAATAGTAATAAAACCACGTGAAAGATTAAAAGCTTTGCATTCTGAACAAAGTATATGTTGGTCTGGTTCGCATATATAATATAGAAATTATTTGACCCAATTCGAAGCCCATCTTTTCCTAATGCTCAACTTTTCGTACTGATCACCTAGTACTGGTCTGATTTGAAAGACGTATTTTAAAACGGGTTGAAAATATGCTAATGGAACGCTTACAACGAATTTCAAGATATTGACCTTAAAAAATCAGGGTATAATTCAGAAAATCGAGACACATTTCGGTATCTGTATAGTTTGTGATGTTTTCGTCTTGCAAAGATTGAAATAAAACAAAACTGGATTAGCAATTATTTAAGCTTTGTTTTTGTGCCACTGCCAGTATTTAATCTGAGGCAATTGCCTTTCTTTACGGTTCTGAAACCTGGATCTGCTACATTCATGTCCGTCAAGGCTGTTGTGAAGTTAAAGTTTTCATTTATAAAAAACAATGTGATCATCATTCTACTATTGCAATTTTATTCGTGGCTTATAACCTCCATATTTTTATGATTCTTGTTCTTTTTTGATAAATAAATATGAACAATTTATATGTTAACAACTGTAGAAAACACATATTATACAATTACAGGAAAACCGCTTGCCTGTGTCTATGACATTGTCA
Source organism: Liopterus haemorrhoidalis (assembly GCA_963971575.1). NCBI lineage: Eukaryota > Metazoa > Arthropoda > Insecta > Coleoptera > Dytiscidae > Liopterus > Liopterus haemorrhoidalis. The sequence goes on along the minus strand of OZ020611.1, from coordinate 175,403,917 downwards.
GTTCTTTGTCGGCTTCCTTTTATGGTGTAATGTGATAAACAAAGAAACCAATGTTTGTTTATAAATTATATTGTCGCAATCAACGGAGATTTAGAAACACTTCAGAGTTCATTCTCTTTTTAAACACATACATTTTAAAAATATTAAATACTATATTTATGGTCAGTACTGAAAGCTTGGTTGACTTTGGTCTCACCTTTACAAAACCATATTTGTCTGTTGTCTCTTCAGGTATCTTGTATACTAAAACTTGCTAGATCTTTTACGAAGTGCCCACTGGTAGACTGGTGTATTTTCTGTTTTTACCAGTTTGTTCTCTTTGATACTCGTTACGCATTTAATCTATTGTAATCATATTTCATTTTCTGACACTAGGCTTTGAATATAATTCTTGGTTATATTCATTCTTGTAGCTTCTCCATTCACCATTGATTTCAATAGGATCAGATATTCGGAAAAGTACTTTGTTTACATAAACTGTGGTATTGTTGATTTCGCATCGTTAGGGTTCATTTTTCAAAACTTTGAACATGTTTTAAAACAACACGTACAGGTAAATCTGTGCAGATGTACCGGATTCGCTGGTGTACACGCTATAGTTTTTCTTCACAGTTCTCGCTGCTAGTCATGGCATCAACAGACATTGCTTTGACAAGAGGTGACTTGTTAATAATTACAGAAAACGTATCACAAATGTAAAATAAAACGTGATATGTAGTGATATGGTTAAGAAGAAGAGAACTTTATTCACAAGTGAACTTGTTAATAGAATTGAAATTTGCACATAAAGATTGGCTAATTATCTATGGATGGATGTAGAAACTTATTAAAGGATTATGTCGTTACTTATTTCATTAATTAAGAAAAAATATGGTATAATGAAGGAATTGAACTGAGTAAGTATTAATCTGTCGCTACATACGCTCCGATACGACTGCACAGTTTATTCTAATGTAGGTATGGAATGAAATTATGTAGTTGATTCGTTTGCCTATGTGGGCAAAAATAACTGTTCAGTTTAATGTTTCCCTGTACGGTATACGTGTGTAGCGGTGTTGTCCATATATATCTTGATAACCACCATTGATTTAAGTTTTTGAGGATGTCCATTTGTTAAATATATTATCCCAGATGTTTTCATGTACGAATAATTTATAATATTTTTGTTATTGCTCTAAAAACTGTATTTTTAATCAGCAAACTTCAATGTCTTTTAAGTTTCAAACGAACCCGTAAAATGTGAAAATGAATCCTGCAGATGTTCGGTGTTGAAATTAAATCGACTCCATATTTGTTCTTATTTCAACAATAACAATAAACAACAATAAAAAGCAATTCAATTACTAAAAATAATTCAATTGCTTCTGTGGTCTCATAAATAGAAAATACTTTTTGTGTTGTTATTTTTAATTTGTTGTTCTTTTGTTGTTATTCCATTGTTTTCAAAGCACTGGAACTGGTTCTAATTAGAGGAAAACAAAACAAGACACGCATTCTTGTGGTCAAGTTACAAACTAAACCGGCAGGGAATTAAATCGAATCAAGTTTATAAAGGCACTTTTTTTACAATATACCAACTCGTTACAAAACATACCTAACATTTTTCAAACACCAAAATTTTTGTTTTACTTTGAAGTTTAAATGGTTTGTTATTTCAAAAATACTACAAATGGTTTGTGTTTTAGCAGTTTATATTTATCATTCATTTGCTCAAACAGTCTATACGAGGTTTGATAGAAAATTATTCGGACTAGCCTTAAAAATTTTAATAACTAAAAAATATTCTATATGGATTCGACAAAGTAACTGTGTCACATTAAGATTCATGGGCAAGGCGATGATAATTTATCTTTCAAATCGCAAAACAAAATAATGAATCAGAAAACAAACGAATGTATACAGGACAGAACGAGTATCAAATCTAAAATGGAAATGGACCAGACCTGTGGCGATATTGACTGATTGTAGGTGGACAAGAAAAATTCTTCAATGGACATGACGTGATTACTTCTAATAAGAGAGAGAGAAAGAGAGAGATTCCCTAATAGATGGGCGGATCATATAAAAATTCTAGTAGACCACGCGTTGCACGACACAAAATAAGTGGCTCAAGATAGAGTGTGACAAATCACAATATAAGCTATCGCGACATAATGTTACCATAGCCCTATTGGCTATTGCTAGCTCATGACAGAAAAAACTAAAGAAGCAATGGGGTGACCTACGTTTATTAATGCAGAAATATACTTGGTTTATAATGATGATTCTTATTTAAAAGGGTCTTTTTCAGAATAATTCCTTTCAACAATTATACACTGCTGACAACGTCTTTTCTACTTATGGAAACACTCCTTTTCGTCACTTTTGGTAATTGCTCTTAACAGCTTCTATGTTACTCTTCGATCTTCGCTTTTTCTTTACAGACTCGTGTAATTCCTTTGAAATCGTCTATTTTTTCTTAATTAAGATCGTCAGTAATGTTTTTGCTAATATCTTCTATCGATATGGATTTTCAACTGCCCTTTCTCTGGTTATACGAATTAATATGGTGTTTTGTATTCTGTTTATGTGCTCAGTCGTATCTTCCGATAATTTCACTTTGGAGGTATTGCGTACTGTTTTATTTTGTGTAATACTGTTTTGCCTGCAATTGAAATTTTTCATATTTTCTGTTTGTATATATCTTTTGGTTTTACGAGCGTCAAGACTTCTGTTGAAATAGGTTTTATACATATTTTGTAAATACAAACTCTTCTTTCTGTGTTGAGGAAAACATTTTGCCATATGAGGATCCTTTATTCTTATAGAATACGACTTTCCAAGTTTGGAGATCATTTTTCAGGTTGGTGGACACATTGATACCAAATATTTTTAAAGCCACAAGATAAAGTGGCAGATAAAACCGGCTCCTGTAAAATTACATAAATTGGCTTATGTGCATCTGTCGATCAACCTGAGATTTGAGAATATCCCTTAGTTATTTTTTTTTTATTATTCCAACATGTCCTTGCTATCTTGATACTCTTCCATTTTATGGCACATTCTCTCTGTTCTTACCTTGTGTATCTTGGTGTATTGTAAAATCCTCCTCATACTCGTACGTCCAACTCGACAGTTGTCCTCTTTCTTAGTTTGTCTATGAGAGGCCACGTTTATCCATGTGTTATTATTGTTTCTATGAAAAATCCTCCTTTTTTTTACAGTTTAACACTAAATGGTTCTATGTATTTCTCGAGTTGCCCTTTTTCCTCTTTCCTTAATTTGTCCGTATTGGTAATAATAAATAATTAATCAGTTCTCCAAAACCACTGATGAAGTAAAATTTTACGAATTATTTTGAGCAAATATTTACAATTTATCGTACAACATACTAACATTGAAGTAACCTGGACACTGTTTAGTAAAGTTTATTACACTTTAATATATTTAACAGATTAATAATATAGAATTTATTCCTTCGTGCATGAAATAAGAATTGCTTTAAATCTTTAATTCGATTTTTCTGAAAACCCTTATAGCGTATAGACAATGAAGCGTAGTATCTAGATCGCGAAAGAGCTACTACGATGTATGGCATATAGGGGATTCTGCTTTTCCCATTAACAGAAGGGTGTACTCCTCACCAACCCCTCTACGTCCCGTGAGTGGATAGACGTGCCCAGGAATAAACTCCGAATATCACCCGAGAAAAAAATACAGAGCATGGTGATGCATAGTTTTAGATCTAAGAAGATACTAGGTTATTTATTAATAAGGAAACAGAATGTCAACGTGGCTTTAAAAATTGGACTCTAGTTAAGATAGCCTTAAAAAATTGAAATAGTTATTTATAGACATTTCAAGACAACACAAAAATATATCATATTTAGTTTAGTTATGTTTATCTCATACACAAACTTTCCAAAACACTCCTTATTTGCACCTTACAGTTGATGAATTTGTATTAAAATACCTATGGACTTAAAACTATAAATATAGTAGACTCCCACATAACGCGATTTATGTTAAGTTAATTTTTTCTTTTGTGGGCATTGTCAGTTGTGTTTTGTGTCAGTTGACTTTTGGCTTCACTCCCGAAAGTCCTCAATTTTGATCTGATAATTGTCAAGTCTTCCCATGAATTCTGTGTACCAATACTTGTTAGATTTTTGGTTAGCTTAGTGTTCTTTAACCTTTTAATACTTACCGCCCACTTTTGTAACTTTAGTGAGGATACAATTTCTTTACCACCGACTAATATTTAAATTTAAAAAAACTACTTTTTCTTGGCCTGCCCCCTGGCGTGTAAGTCATTTCTTAAGTACCCTATAAAATTATATGGCAAGTAGGAGTTTGCAAAAAATAATGCAAAAATCAATATAATTATAAGATTTATTTTGAATACGGGGCCAGTATAAAAATATATATTATATTTTATAATAAACTATTTTGCCATGCGTACCCCTGGTAAAACACCCCAAGGCAAGGGGGCGGAAAGTCTCTTACAAAGAGAATATGTTCTCTTTTTATCCAAAATATGAAGGTATATTTTTGAAAATATTTAATAATTTACTAAATAAATTTTCATAAATACAGAGCACTGTTTAAATAGAAATTAAATGGACGTTAATGACATTTTCTACTGTATTATTAATATTTTTTTTCCTGTGCACAATTAACATATTCAAACCGGATAAATGATCATCAGTCGTAGTTGACCTCCTAGTTGACAATAACAATTGAAATAATGATGTTTATAGGTCTGGCCCATACCTGATTAGACTGCACACTTTGTTTATGTAGTTAGCTATCATCAATTATCAGTATTTGGGCCCTTTTGCTACATTTCTATCGCTTGCTTCCACCTGGAAATTTTATTTCAACAATTAGAGAAACTAAATCAGAAACTAAAGGAAAAACGTCCAAATTTATTTAATTGAAAAGAAATTTTTTCATCATGGCAATGCACGTCCTTACTCAGCCAAAATAGTCCGCAAAAAATTCAAGACTTAAACTGGGAAATTAATTCACATCCACCGTATTCACCCGATCTCGCGCCTTAAGATTTTCACCTGTTTAGGTCTATGGAACATACATTCAGGGATAAAAATAAAAATCTAAATATCACCGATGTAAAAAACCACTTGATCAGTTATTTTAAATCGAAACCAGAAAACTTCTATCGACAATGTATCGAAAACTTAGTACAACGTTTTGAAAGCCGTAATAATGATAGAAATAAAATTTTGTAATTATGCATAATAATAATTGTGCCCTAAAATAATGTATTTTTTTCTTGTCCCACTAACTTAATAGTAATTATAAAATAGACATAATAAAAATAGTTATAATATAAAACAGACAAATATAAAAATAAATAAATTTGTGAACAAAAAAACATACTTAAGTGTTTGGAATGAAACACTTAAAAGTGGAGAATCCAGAGGGGTGGGGGTAAGTTCCCCCTTTCCCCTTACGGTGGGCGCTCTTGGTTTTCGGATATCTTTATTCTTACGGCTTCCCATTTAACAGTAATTTGAATGGTACCAAAGATTTGGCGTACTGTTTTGTTTTCATGATCTGTGAGATGTGGATCTTGCTTAGTTAGATCAATTTTTCAAAGACAGAAGTATAAGAAGCATTATAGTTAGTTTGAACCTGATCTTGGTGTTTATAGATAGGAACTCTCTTTAATTTTATTAATTTTTGCTAAAATATCGCACTTCAAAATTATTTGTTATTAAATTTAACATTCTCCTGCGTTTCGGAAAAACATGGTGTGCACTAATCTATAGTCTGACGTTGTAACTGACAAACAAAAGTTCACTAACCATATTTTTTCCATTTGATAACCGACGCCATTAAATTAAGTTCAATGTATTCTCAAAGATATTATCAGGTTTTTCTCACACCCAATACATACATTTTAATTTCTAATAAAGTGCAATAATAACATATAATTTTATTGATATTACAATAAATATACTTGACTTAGAGGCATTTAGATAAGTATGTAAAATATTACACTTTGCAATTACCTTAATGGCGTTTATTTCACAGCAAATACTTTCTAACTGAATAATATACAATTACATATATTTATTTTATTAACTGCTAAGAGTATTGCGATATCTCACGTAATTTGATGACGCCTTTGCTTGAGAATTCATTGGTAAAAGTCACTATATTTTAAATAACAAATGTAATGGGATATAGCGTACATTTCTATGATAAAATAAATCGCAGAGTATAAAGTAAAAAGAAAAAAATCAAACAACTAAATTTATTTTACATATACCTGCATACAGAAATAAATAATGTAAGGTTATGTCTGCAGGTTGTTAAAAATTAACATGGCACCATTCCTAATTCTATAATTAGCAAATCTTAAATTAAATGGACAAACTAGTAGTATTTTTTACGCAGATTATGATATTGCGAACAACGAAACAATATATTATCAGATTTCTGCGATATTTATGTATTATTATTTTTTTGAATGGAACAACCTGAATCGGTATTTGTATATTTTGAAATAGAAAGCATGTAGCTGCAAACGTTAAAACGTTTGTACCTGCTATTTGACCGCTAAGCAAGAGCACGGAAGTGAGTTCATTTCCTGCTTATGTCAAATAATTTGTGTAAAAATATTTATACAAATTACAGGTTATGCTTAGCCGTTCGCTACCGGCTATAAACTGTAGGTGCCTTTATGTGTATGCTATAAAAAGGACGTAATACTGACCATATTACTCCTTAATGTACATAGATTGAAAACATGATCATAAAATCTGGAAATAAGAGGCCTGGGCTCAACTCGGGCTGTCGCGCCAATGATGTTGGTGATTTTGAAAATGTATGTGAAGTATGTATTTTCACATAATTGATGGTTTGTATAAGCTATTCCAAAAGTTTAAGCGGAACTAAATGTAATTTATATTTTTTAAGCTGCTAAACAAATGATCAAAATCTTCATTTAAACGTTAAAAGATCTAGTTTTCAAAACCCTAAAAAAGTATATTTCGTTGGAATAAGTTTAATAAATATGTGGTGTAGGCACGTTGGTGTAAACACGTTAATTTGAACCACACACTGTTTTCTTTCATAGATAATGCTAAAAATATTTCATCTTTCAAATGGTTGTTCCATGTTGATAAATCATTTTTCACTCATTTTAGTTAGTACTACACGCTCTTCAAATATCTGATCATTTTTTAACAGCCTTTCTAGATGAATATTTGTGTAACATTTCCTAAAAACACAGTTTTTATTTGTGCAAAATGCAGCATTAGTTACAATCTATGGCAGTTATCTCTTAATTAAAAAAAAGTCGTAAACCCCGTGGTTAAAGACATTGAGTTTATATCCCTGTGTGTAGAAAATCCGGTCTGAGATGTTACATTATCCTCAGCAGCGAAATACTCTTATTCCAAGGTCAACGTCCTTAGGTTTCTGACTCCTAGATAATCAGAAGCTTGCGACTGCAACGTTCAAGTAACTTTATTTATATTCTGAGTATATACACTGCTATTAAAACTCGTCTCGATAATAATTCAGGCAAGGAGGTAGGGACAAACACACATACTTGCTCGTTAAGATGCAACAGGCAAAACTGACATGATGGAGATGTGTAAATGACATATTTTACACCTGCAACTTGCGAGAACACTCTTTGTGGGTGAATACAACTAGGGTTTGTTCGGGGACATTGCATTGACAAGTGAATAAAAGTTGAGGGGAACAACTGTTCTGAGAACTGATATTAATTAACACCTGCAGGGTTGCCAACTTCAGTCGCGTACAAGTAGAAATAAACTAAAAAAGTTCTTATGTTTTATATTCAGTAAAACTGATTAAATTTGTTTTTAATTTTAAGGTTATTCATTTAAAAATAACCGAAGAGAAAAAAAAGGGCCAGAGGCCAAGGGCTACCAAATACTGAGAAACAGATATTCGTTGTAATGTTTCAGAGTTACATGTAAGTAGTGGACGGAATTCACAGGGCGGCAGTTGTGAAATTAAGATAAACATGACTACGTAACTTACACATAAAAGTGAAAGAATATAGGAATATCTGAATCCAAATAAAAGACTCAGCCAGAGTTCGGAACAGAATATCGGGATTATAGTAAAAAATTGATGTTGTAGTAAAAAAGGACAACTAAAAAATATGATTAAGTATTTAAATATATTGGGCCATGTGCATAATCTTTTACTAAATGTTAATAGCACTACTAGAGAATGAAACTAGGCACTACTAATCATGCTTCTCGCTCTGACATATTATCTGGGAGGTATGTCGCACTCTTTTCATAAACGTCAAATTTAGTTGTAGATTATAGTAAAAGAATATGCACACGGCCCATTATTTAATTGAACTTTAAACAAAATAATTCTTTTCAATATTTTTTGCTGCATTCTTCAAAATACTTTCTACAAGTGTTATTGGTTTTTAAAAATTCTCGGAACTTCTTGTATGTATCTTAAAAATTTCTTTTGCTATTAACTCAGCCTGTAAGTTTTTCAACAACCATCGATTCCGTATTTTCCGCTAAGCAGTTGTCATACTAACCATTCAAAATCTGGAATGACAATAACAATGTGTTTCTTTAGTTCGGTTTTGAAATTTTCTGTCCAAATCAAGAATTACAGTGTATTAAGAGTCGAGGTTAGGAATTAGGACATACCCGCTGAAATCCGGACGTCTTGCACATGGATTCATCAAGTAAGGTTCTTTCCTAACTAGATGAATCCATTGTGTTGAATCTCTGCTTCATTTTAGGGGTTACGGGACCTAAACACGAGGGGCACACTATTGCTAGAACCTTGGTGTTTATAGAGGTCTTATTTAAAGACATTGTCTAAATGTTCATCGTCATCATTGACTTTACAGCACGGGGGGAGGCTTAGCTTTCGATACGCAGTTATTCTATTCCGTTTTGCATTACCGTTCACCAGTTCCTTATTCCAAGGATTTTCATGTCTTGCTGCACTTCGCCTGGTCAACGTAATCTGCTTTGCGCTTTTCAATTAGTTGAATTTTCAGCATGTATCATGTGGTCCTGGTCTCGTTAATCCTTTTGAAGTTTCCAAACCATATGAGTAATATTTGTGTACTGTGAGATATTTACATCATTAAAGGATTCATGAAGTTCCTAGTTGTAGCGTCTGCTCCATAAATTATACATAATAAATAAATATTAGGATCCCAACCTCTAGATAGGCGTATACGGGGCAGAGAAGGCAAGTTCTCCGTTTTTAGACCTCTTGCCATAGATATGGTATACCACGTGGACGTTTCGACTATTATCTTTGTCTAGATTGGTAGTCATTTTAAGTATTATATACTTGAAGCTGAGTCAACCCCAGAGCTGACTGCACAATTTCGGAAGATAAAAATTCAAAGGAGGTGGTCTTCCTTAATGGATCCAAATGTTTTTCTTATTGTTTTGCTCTTAAAATAGCCCAGAATGTTCATAGCATGTTTTAACGGTCTCCAAGTATCATAGTCATACGTTAGTACAGGTGGTATTATAGTCTTAAAATAGTATGCTTCGATATACAGAACAGCCTGCCAGATCGGTATTGTCACACGATATGTTGTTGGATGTTATCAGTGATTCAAGGTACATGAACTCATCGACTACTTGGAAGTCATATCTCCTACAGCATGGGTGCCCAACCAGTCGATTGCGGACTACCGGCTGATCGCGGCGTGATTTTGAATAGATCATTACCACTGAACTATTTTGTTTCAATTGTTCATTAAACGTTATATATAATATATTTTCAACGTTATATATAGGTTTTATTATTTTACCTGTGTATTTATAGATCGTAATGATGCTTTATTAAAAAAGGTTGGGCATCTTTGTCCTAAAGTGAAACTCCTTCTTGCGGACACCGTTATTTTGGACATTTGCCATTGCTGATAGTACTAGGCTAAAATAGTACAATATAATTAGCATTAATATCAAAAAGATATAATATTTCATGAGTATGTATAATATATTCGGACGTTTCGGAAACTGTTCAACAATCTGTTTCCGTCTTCAGCGATCACGAGAAGTGATAATCTTCTTGGCGTAGGCCTCTGTTTGAGACTACCGTGTACTGTCTTTTATGCTCATTGCTTGTCAGCTGTATTTCGCGCTGCTCGCTTTAGCGCTAAGAAAGCCATTCTTTTTATTTTGCACTTATTTCCTGAATTTATACACGAGCAAATTTAATTTTTTCGAACAAGATTTTAGTTTTCGTTTCTTTTGCCTCTTTTTCTTCTTTAGCTCTACTATCCTAGAAACATAGTTATAGAATATAATCTACTCTTACTCTTATTCTTCCACTTGGTTATTTACTGTCTTCATAACCTTCTCGTCACCATTCTTCCATCTCTACATCTGGTCTTTTGTATCCTTTATTGATGTCGAATGGTGTACTTTGTTATGTCCTTTACTATTATTTCTTATTTCCAACACATGTATTGACATGCGATTCCGATACTTCAAATTTGAGTTTTGTTGTCATATTTTTAACAAATTAGCATGAGAGATATAATTTCATTTCTCATATTAAAAAATCCAGCGGAAATATATTAAAAGTTAAAATTGAAACAGGAAATATTAAAAGTGCATATATAATTTCATCCACATGATACGAGTCATCTGAAGCAAGTTACAACTTTTCCTCGTACCGTTAATGTATGTTTCGTCATGCAATGCTTTTTATGACACCGCATAGTTCTCATAGTCCATTTCTGGAAGTAATAATTGGAGCCGGTACGCTAATATATATGACCTCTGAATATTCTGACATTGGAAAGTGATAATAAATGGAATAATATTTAGTTTTTAGAGATTTTTGTTTGTTTAAACTTGAATTTTTTGAAAGCTTTGTTCTATTCATAGGTTGCCTTTAATGGAAACTTGTAGAGTTAGTTTCTATAAGCAAAACGACAAAGAAATGATATTATTTTACATCCGATTACGTGTTACAGAGTTATTTATACGTAACGAATATTTACTTCCTTGATTTTGAGTTTGAGTCTATTTTAAATCTGTAATATATTATAAGCAAGATTTTGTTAAAATTATGATAACATATAGTTTTACTTATACAGGGTATTTATAAAATAATAAATGGCCAAGACTCTTTTATTTTAAAAGTAAGACTTTTGACCTTATTAAACTTTAATCATAATCTAAATAGGTCGATCTACTGCTCTAATCAAATATTAAATCCCTACTGCAGGTGAGGCCAAAGTCGCCTTTTCTAACACATTTTACTGACACAAGGGGAAATTTTGCCAAGAAAATAAATTTTTTGTTTCAGCAATTGATATTTACTATAATGGTTAATATTTATGGTTACATTATATAAAATTTGCAATAGTATTATAGACTGCAATGATCTGTTAATGTTGTTCACTTTCTTAATTCCGTCTTATAATGTCCGCAACCAACATTCATTTTTCGTTTCCAAAACTAACAATAATATATTTTCCAATTCACCCATTGAAAGACTATCTTCCACATTCAACAATGTTTTTAATAATGTTGATATTTCAAATTTGTTGATAAATTTAACTCACATTGTAAAATTATATTACAACATTTGGAATCAAGCTCAGTGTAACTGCAGTTGCTTCTGTTTAAATTGTTGTATTATGTAACTTGCTTATTGTAATACTCTTGTTCGTACATGACTGTCGCGATTATTTCAATTTAATATATAATAGCTATAATTAAACGTTAAAATTTTTCAAATCAAAAATAAAATCGTTGCAGTCTTGTAGTATGTATAGTGTAATATGTAAATTTTACGCACGTAATTGTTAAAAATTTCTTGAACACTGCTGTGGGTTCGTCCTGTTTGTGTTCTTAAAATGTAAAATAAATAAATAAATAAATAATAAGTTATAGTTCTTCTTTTTCTTTTTCTTTGAAATTGTCAGTCGGATTGACTTTTGGTTTCACCAACATCCAGGGCCGGATTTAAGATAATTGAGGCCCCAAGCTAAAAAAATTTTGGATGCCCTTTTTGTAATAATTTGAATATAAAATTCAATATTAACTGAATTTGTGAGGCTCTTTCAAACGTGTGGCTCTAAGCTACTTTTTTAACTTAATGGTAAATCCGGCCCTGCCCACATCTTGATCTTTTAATAGTCAGATTAATTAGATTCTTTAATTGAGCAAACGAAAGCTACGTTTAGTAAAATACGGGAATATTTATTTAAAATAATTCCAATCTGGAGCAACTGTTATCTTAAACCAATCCAAAATAACACAGTAATACCAGAAACAAATTTTATTCAAATGAGGAAGATATGTATCTAGACAATATATTTTTTTTCATTTTTAATTAGGACGTTTATTTCCAAACATCTAAATAAATCTCAACATTTAAAACTCAGGTTAATTTGATTACAACTGAATCATTAAAGAAGTTATTTTTTTTTATCTTATACCTCATTGTTATGCCTTTCTCTCTCTTTACTTTATGTCTGGCCGACGTCGGGTATTTTGTATGCCTATCTGAACACGTCAACCTGGTCATGGAATATTTCAACAATTCCCTAAATTTAAATCAATAGAAATACTTCCGAAAGTACATACAACAGAAAATTAGACATTTTTCTTCGTTCAGAGTAGATGCATACAAGCTCTTTAACCCATTTTCTTCTTCTTGTCGGTTCACGAGATATCGATGGTTGACATAGTTGGTAACATCGGATGTCTTACATCCATATTGGAAAAATATCGAACAAAAAACATCGATGATTTACCGATCAAAAATATTGTTATTGATAATATAAGGAAAGTAAAAATTATTTAAAACAAGCACCAACAAGCTGCAACAAATATTATATTTCATCAAAAAAGTATACTATAAAATCAATATTTGTCTAATTGAGGATGTAAGGCACTAAAATAAACTTTGTATATTAAGAAGCATAATTTTATTTTTCACTACAATTTTATGTCTGTCGGTCCGTCCGTCCGTATGTGCGCTTTTCATTCGAGAAATGCTGATCCAATTTTCAAACAGTTTTGTTTTTTTATTTGTAGCTAGGGATGGGAAAAAAACATCGATGTATCGAAAACATCGATGTTTGTTTTAAAAACATCGATGTTTTCACCATCGATGGTCAGCTGGCGATAGTATCGATAAAACATCGATGTCTACTACCGATGTCGATGTTTAAACTTTGAAATTCAAAAACTACCGCTAGAGGCGTTGGAATCATAAAAATTTAATTTTTATTAAAATTAGTACACAAAATATAAGCGCCATCTATTGTGATATAACAATACTAATAGTGTTAGTTCTCATTCTTCTTAGCAGTTAGCAGAATACGAAAAAATAAGAAGAAACTTCTAATTTTTGCAAACAATGCGAACGACCAAAGACGCCAACACACTTTTTCTTTTTGAGTCTGGTTGACACTTTCTCAGTTGTTATTCCTTCAATCCTTGGATTTTTGTAAGTTGTCGTTAGCTATTTTTTTATATATTGAAGATGGCTTTTCCAGAACAAAATGATCAAAAGCTTCAATTAATCGGTAAAAGTAACTAGAATTGAAAATCTAGTTCCGCCTAAACCAAAGGAACAGACTTTATTTCAACTTAAAAAAGTATAAAAATAATTGTGTATGACAGTGTTATTTTAAATAATATAAAATTAACATTAAGATTACTATATTAGTATTGTAATATAATCCAATATTTCATTTTAGAAATGTAAAAATAGTAAGGTCTGTTCCTTTGGCTTAGGCGGAACTAAATTTTCAATTCTGGTTACTTTTACCGATTGATTAAAGCTTTTGATCGTTTTGTTCAGGAAAAGTCAACTTCAATATTTAAAAAAATATCTAATGAGAAATTACAAAAATGAAAATTGCGGTTAGTTCCGCCTAATCGTTTGGAAAAGACTGTAGGTACAAATTAGGATTATTATATTGGGTATAATAATGTTAATGTGAAATAAATTACTATTAAAAAGGAATATTTCTATTTCAAAATCTAATAAATGCTTTTTGTGTATTTTATGTTACTTTTTTCGTATTTTATCTTTACAGTATTAAATAAAACCTATATAATATAAATAAATAGCTTTTTTAATATTAATAAAACATCGATGTTTCCGATACATTTTTTTCAACATCGATGTAAGGCGCCGATGTTAACATCGATGTTAAACATCGATGTTTTGCTTTCGATGTACAACCCTATTTGTAGCTACATTATCTGGTCTGGTTTTCGGTTGTGTTCTATTAAAATCGGTTTAGTAGTTCCAAAATTTGTGCGTGCGGGTAAAACGTAATCCATGTTTTCCGTTCATATTTAACGCATTTAATGAATACTTTTAAACATACAAGATTATAAAACTGGAAAGAATCTAAAAAAAAAAAAATAACTTAACTGATTTTTTATTTCAACTACATTAATTTTCGGGCATACAGTTTTTTTAAATATTTAGTGGAAAAACTAGTGAGAAAAGAAATATCGGTCTAAAAAATTCATAGTCCTATAACATTGGTCTCGCAATATAGATACCAAAGACATTCATTATGAAACATCCATGTCTAAAATCTATGGAAGGTTTTTGTTACATAAGAATGTTTTCATTTTCACAAAGGCACTTTTGGCTTCGCTCTACAGTTATAATTTACGTGATATAGTTTCCTGTTCTATATCCCATTTATTATTTAGAATTTAGAGTATACAATATTCTTAAAATGGATATAATGAATATTAGGGGATTAAATAAGTTCATGCGGATGCTTTTAACACAAAACTTATTCTATAATACCACGTGCCATATTAAGCATTTAGAAATTCATTAATAATTGATTTTACTGGTGTAAATGTATATATTAGTTTGATTTACTGATGTGTCGATAATTTTTGCAAATAGCCTGTTTCCTTGTGGGAGACATTTCACGAAATACGGTATAATTATTTTAACATTTTACAGAACTGTGATGTCATACTAGTTCTACCCACGATTTGACATCTACGGCACTTGAAAGACATAATAATTCCTGTTATTTTAAATTTCAAATTATATTTTTGGTAATATTAAAACATTTTGGAACAACTGTTGATGAAACAATAGACTATTCCACGACTAAAGAATCTGAGGAACCAGAAAGTGAAAATCATAATTGGACGATGTGTGATCAAAAAGTACAGTGAATGCCATCACAGATCGTCACTTAATAAAAACTTTACTGAAATGTAATTGTGCAATCTTCCCTACGATACCTGGAAAGCTACAACTTATTTTGTCGATTAACTTTAGGCTATCGTTTTGTAAAGACTAGTTTTTCCATGGTTGTTTTGAATGGAGCATGAAGAGGATGTCGATATAACGTTATATATTAATTAAAAAAAAAAAAAAAACTGCAAAAGATACTCGTAAAATGTGCTTGTTTATGGTGATGTTGCAGTGACCATTTAGATGGTTTACAAATGGTTTGATAGATTTCGTAGTGGTTGTAATGGCAGTTGATGATGAAAGAAGATCGGGATGACTTTCAGTATCAAAAACCGCAACAAATATTAGTGAATCGTTCAAATAGGACCTAAATATAAGGATGTATTAGAACTATTACAGAATGATATGTACAGGAAATAACCGAGAAAATGGATGAACGGTTTTATCCTCTACCATGGCAACATGCTTTACCACATATCAATTGTAATACGACAGCTTTTAACGATAAAATAAAAAAATGCCATATGTCCGCATCCATCATATTCATTAAATCTCCTATTCTACGACTTCTGCCTGTTCCTTAATGTGAATTTGATCATGAAGGGTAAACGCTTTAAGTCGATTCTAGAAATGAAAGCAGTCAGTACAACGTGGTTAAAAGCACTCATGTAAAAGAATTTCCCGTTATGAAAAGTGTTTCTAGCTTTTTATCTATTTCATATACTTGTCCGTTACCATTTTTTTATTCCCATTGAGAATTTATCAAATTCATTTGTCAAAAGCAAAATTTCACTGCTGTATATACATAGTGATGCTCTTAACCAGGGCCGTCGAATGAAATTTTCAGACCTATGAAAGGCTCGGCCCTCGTCCATAAAAAAAATTACTTCTCTCGGATAAAAAATGATATACAATACTTTAAACATTATAAAAAAGGCACAATAAATCGCAGTATCTTACTTTCAAAAAATGTACGATATCTACAAACAGTAAATACAAAGAATTTTTTAAATATTTTTTGTATTTACGGTTTGCAACATTATTTACGTATTACAACATCTCTGAATATAATAATTCTGCCCCGACAACGTGGCACCGGATTCAACGTGTTTAAACTAGCTTTCCGAAAATTGATCGGCCGAGCTCTAAAGCTTCATTTGTTTTTTTTTCGACGGTTCTCCTATTAACAAGCGTTTGATATACTTTGCTTCAACAATATGTAACAGTGTGGACCGTTCTTACATTGCTTTGAATAGATTTTCATCTTGGGATATATTCAGTCCCAAATATTTATATACTTTACAGTAACGTGTAGTCCAATTTCTAAATAAGGTCTTGTTGTATTCCGCCTGTAATATACATATTCCGTTTATGTTTGTATAATTTGGTAGAGTCTATCAAAGTTGTTTCTAGAGAAAACATTGTTTTAAAAAGAAGACCAAGAGGGAAACAATATTGTTTGAAGTCTATTTCTAGGAAGTCTTATCTAAAACAAGTATAATTCAAAATGTTGAAATCTAGTTTATACATTGGCAAAATGAACAAAAACATAATTTGGCAAAGTACTAGGCAGTTGTAGGCTGTAATCTGAGCATAAAATTTCCCTAAATAACAAATTGCATTTGGGATTTGTGAAGTAAAGCTTAACATAACAGACTCGCAAAAAATAGACTTGAACATCAGAAATAAGAAGTTCATTTCGTATCTGTGTAAAATAAATTTGTTGTGTTTGGAAGCGTGTTGCGTGTAAATCTTAGATTGTCAAATGTATCGCCATGTTCGTCTTTAAACTGCTAAGCTGTTGTTTGTGTACCATATGTCAAATAAAGTGAACGAAACCGTGTATATACGTTGATTTGTTTGCATTCGGATCTGGCAGTGATCCAGCTATTCCCGACCAATCGACTGAATAAACTTCTTTATTTTCTTGTGCGTTTGTGATACATTAAACACGTTGCCGAATCAATGGTTTAATCACTAATAGGATGATGGAGAACTCACAACAAAACACAGATAGCGATACGCTCTGTTATCTCATATATCGATAGTAATGCGCATTTGTTTGGATTTGCTGTTATTCTACTTATTTAATCGCGTTTCAGCATTTTGATTTAATGTAATTTTTCAGCATTGTTTTATGTGCCGTTTGAAGTCATAATACCGCCATGTTTTCGGCTTTTTTTATTGTAAAAAGAATTTTATTAATAGTATTGAATGGGGTAGATAACAATACAGCCTTTTGTTCATAATTTTTAAAACCAATGATTATTTTGTTTATGAATATTCAGATTTTACTGTTTGTGTGTATAAGAAACCATTATTACTGGGTAAAGTATATTTACGTTAAAATTATAGATACGAAATAATTAGTTATCTAAGCCAGGCAACCGAACAGTCCTCTAGGCATATCACGGTAAAAATAACATTGACAGATGAGAAACTCGATGCGTGGAGTAAAAAAAAATATTAAAATAAAATTATAATATAATAAAACAATAAACTGGGATAAAAATTACGCTCAGAATTAGATAAGATTCATTGAGCTTGCAATAAATAGGTAGATGATGAATTCATAACATATTATTAAAAAATGTAGGAGTAATATTTTTCTCAATACATCTTTATTATAATTAGTATGAAATAAAACAATCAACAACAACAATAACTGATAATTAAAATAATATTATATGAGGCCACACTAGAATTATTGAAAATAAGTAAATCAGGTAGGCCGTAAGATATAAAAGTAGTACTAACAGTTTATGGTGTTATTTACCTGTCTTTTGAAGTTAAGTTGAGTCAGAATATGGAATTAACCAGAGAGCATTTTGCGAATAATGATTTGTTGAGATAATTAAGCGCTTACGAGTGCAAAGAAAGTTTTGATTCTGTTCTTCAATTTTCCATGAAACTTTAAAACTCTTAAATAGTGACGCAAATCAATTTTTTTCAAAAATTGTGACAGGTGACGAAACTTATATTCCTTTTTACGACGTACTTACATGCCAAGAGAGTCGTGTATGGATTCATGAAGACTAGGAAATTCCAATATTAATCAAGCAGCAGCGAGCCATGGAAAATTATTGTATACAGTTTAGAATTACGGACCTGGTAAAGGCAATTAAACTGGATGGATAGAAGACTGTTGCAGCCAAATGGTATACTGGAAAATATTTGCCTGAAGAGCTCAGAGAAAGGGATTATGTTACATCATGATAATGCGTCTTCCCATAGGGCAGTTTTAGCTCTCCAGTTTATGGCGGCGAAAATATAAAAAGCAATAGAATACACGCCATACCCCATTCTGAGTTGGTAATATGCGACTTTTGGCAATTTATCGGGATTTAAAAAAATTACGGGGTAGAAGATTTTCGGTTGAGAAAGAGTTTGAAGCTTTAAATTATAATTATTTTCAATGTATTCCAAAATAAGATTGGTTGGGAGCTTTTAAAAAGTGGAATGAAAGAATGAATAAGTGTATTGAAAAATGACACGCTCGAATACGCTAAAATACGCTAAATTATTGTACTAAATACTGCAGTACTGTTTGAACTTATGACTTATATTTTAGTGTTTAATTTTTGTTACAATTTCGACAGAAGTTGTGAAAAACTATAAAAGCAGAACAAATTGTAGTGTTTTTCGCTGTCATTCAAGAAAGGACAAAGATAGGCATCTTAGTTTTCTACTCTTCCTAAGAAACATGGAGGGAAAGTTAATATTAAGTCGTCTAGATAAATGTGTAGCGCTTAAAAATTCAAAAATATCGCAAATATTTACTTACATTTTAATGAAATAAAAACGTATTGTGCTTAAATTAATTTGTTCGCTATGCACAACTTGAGAGCTAAGTACTACTTTTCAATCATATTTCCTTGGATCTCAGCGCCACCACCGATAATGTCACTTCTCAATTATTGTTGAAGGAAACTACTTAGAACATATATAAATTAAATCAAACAAAATTATGAATCATAGGTCTTCTCAATATTACTACATAAAAGTGCTTGACCCTTGTACATAAAAAATAAATAAATATATTTGGAACAACAATCAACAAACAATCAGTAGGTACATTAAATTAATATTATTTCATGAAGTGGACCCTTGCTAGACATAAATTGTCTAAAGAGACCTTGTCTAATCGCGAACTCACCTTTGTAATTACATTGATGCTTGAATATATAATAAATAAAATATACCAAATATCGGAGTATATGTCTTTGAATACCGCGAAAAAATTATCGAAATCCCGGTATTTGATATCTCGGTATCTCGATTTTAACATTACTACTTTGTACAAATCATTTTATTTGTAAAAGTACAAATTTATTTGCAACTTTGTCGTGTAACAGCAAGAGTAAAAATCAAATGTTGTAAACGTGGCTTTAGCGTGTACTTACTTGAAAACGAATTGTCTTGTTCAAGTAAGTTATAAAACAAGCAGTAATCCAACTATTTATCAAGTAAGTGTGGGTAACAAGTTCCAGTAATAGTGCATGGGAGTCATGTACTGTTATCCTTATTGGCGAGTCAGGTGAATTTCACTTCTCTTTTTACTCCAGTTGGCGTTATCGACAGATTGCACTATCTTCAACGTGTGTCGAATTGAGTTCATTCACATTGCACGTTACAACTTGCAAAGCACAGGGGCGGACTTCTCATATATCTTCATTCTAGTAATACGTTAAAGAGCCGTGACATAAAAACACAGCTTTGAAGGGACGAATTTAAATACAGTGGAAACCATTTAACACGAAATCATGGGGCAAGTATTTTTCGGGTTAATAAAATTTTGTAATAAAAGAAGTAAAAAAAAAAATATATATATATACAACAATGTTATTTTACAATGGCGTTTACGTTTATTCAATCCACAAGATTGCTGAGATTGATCTGGTGACGTCACAGGATTAGTCAATTGCTCAGATTTTGTTAACATTTTCGTAAGCAATATAAGTCTGAAGTTAAGTAGTGACGCCTGGTGACGGTGGCGCTTACTGCAACTGTCAAATTTCTGTCGTTGATATGATATGATATTATTTTAAGATATGAGTTTATTACCAATAATAGAAATCTATCACAAATGGCACTTATTTCGTCTATTTTGTTAAGTTATATTTTCAACACATTTCAATTGGCTGTAAGATTCAATTTACCCGCGCTAACCCCCACCACCAGAAATCCATTAATCCCAGTAATCCTGCCAAATCATCGGATTGCTTGGAAACGCTCGGATTGCTCTGGCGTATCAATCGGATTGACTAAAAATAAGCTAATGTATATGCTCCGATTGACTTTACGAACGGATCGGGAGCACTTGGATTGATCTGGCTGACTAAACGTAAACGCCTATTGTAAATGAAATGTTTTAACCACCAACGGGTAATTACATTTACTTAAAATTAAGGGCAGTGTGTGGTAAGCGGCATCCTTATGTCTGTTGTTTATTATCAGATATTGAATTGCTAGATCAATAGAAAGTTGAGTCATAAATCCATATACACTAATCAATTTGGTAAAGACGCGATTGTCCTTATATTTTTTTGTTTTTCTGAGATAAACAATATTTTCTTAATAAGCGTGATTTGTTTCATGTTAAAAGAAAATAAATGAGTGCAATCACATAGCGTTTTGTCAGGATCATAATATTTTTTCATATTAACTGATTTTTCATGTTAGATGTGTTCCACTCTATAAGATATAGTAAATAAAAATGTGTAGCAGAAGTAGAATGCAAAATCGACTGCCGAAAATTTATTCCACTATTTAGTCTTTTTCTTCAGACCTTTTAGGCGAGGAAACGAAGCAGTGAACTTCCGATTTTTGGCGCAGTAAGATGGATTTACATGCGGTTTGGTGCATTCGATTCGTTAGAGCCTCAGGAAATTTTGTGAACCAACGCGATCAATGCAAAATGAAAAACTGCATTTGTGCATAAGAAAAATGCATTGGAAAAGTGCATTTTCCAGAGTTGCAAAATCAAAAATTTATAACTCGGTATAAATTCACTAAAATAAGTCAAATTTTGATACTCGGGGGTTTTTGGGGTCGCTAAATCCGAATATCGCAATAGCAAATGTCTGATTTTTGTGCTTCATTGCCTCGCCTATTTATGTCTATTCAGTATTGGACTTAGTCCTTCCCTTTTTGTTTCCAATTTGCCTGGTCATTCTCAATATGTGTTTACCTGCTACCTATTTTATATCAGCAGACCATCTTTTAGGCGGTCGGCCTACGCTTCTTTTACCATATCTGGCGTCAGTGGACAATGTTTGTTGCCCATCTTTCACTTGTTCTTCTGACGATATGTCCAGTCCATTTCTAATAATAGTAAAACTATAAATTGTTTTATCCACGACCATCAAACAATAAATGCATTATGTGTCCAACTGCAAATACATAAAGCTGTTCATATTGCAACAAGTGTAAAAAAGCGACGCACCTGCTTGCTCACTCTTAAAAAATTATCGTTTTTTACACTGCAAGTTTTTATTTAGTAAATTTGTTAATTAGTTAAAATGTTTGGCGCCCAGTAATGATGGCTATTTTGGCGCCTCGCACAGCCTATCTTTATAACTAGAATATTACTTATGAGTTAAAATAAATTAAACAATAAATAATAGTATTTTAAACTTTGTTGTGTAATACAGTCAACTGATGGTTCGTCAACCATCTTGATAATGTACGTTTTTAAGTTAGTCAAATGACACTAAGAATTTCTGTGTTTTTAACGGTGTGCTATCAGGTTTTTCTTCAGACTTGGGCACAGTGCAACGGAAACTTTTGCAAAACTTCAGCAGACCTACGGAGACAGTGTTTTGTCAAGGGCCCAGGTTTTTTGGTGGTTCAAGGCATTTTCATAAGGAAAAGAGTTGATTGAAGATGAATCACGCTACGGAAGGCCTTCATTTTCAAGAACCGATGAAAATGTCAACAGAATGTGGGATCTTGTGCGTTCAGATCGTCGGTTGAACAGTCAGACTGATCAGGGAAGAGTTGAATTTGACTGTAGTGTGAGTCAGATAGTTCATCAGATTTTGACCAATGAATTGGGGATCAGAAAAATCTGACAATGCGCCTTGTCACACAGCAATTTCAATAAACGAGTTTTTGACCAATAAAAGCATTCCTGT
Source organism: Liopterus haemorrhoidalis (assembly GCA_963971575.1). Taxonomy (NCBI): domain Eukaryota; kingdom Metazoa; phylum Arthropoda; class Insecta; order Coleoptera; family Dytiscidae; genus Liopterus; species Liopterus haemorrhoidalis. The sequence continues at coordinate 175,381,583 of OZ020611.1, read as the reverse complement.
GGCTCATCAACCTCCTTATTCGCCTAACTTGAGTCCTCGTGACTTTTTCCTCTTCCCAAGATTGAAAAATCACCTCAAGGGACGTCATTTTGGGACACTCGAAAACATTCAAGCGTCCGTAACCGACCAGCTGAAAGCTATTCCAGTATCCGAGTTCCAGCATTGCTATGAGGATTGGACGAACCGTCTCCAGCGCTGTGTGGGTTCCCAAGGAAGTTGTTTTGAGGGAGACAAAATTGAATTATAATTCTACTCGAATAAAAAAAATAAAAAAAATTAAAAAAATCAGTCCGGTTACTTAATTTACACACTTCGTAAATAACAAAATTTACTAAAATTCAACATGAATATTTTAAATGCTATAAATATTACTTTTTAGACTGACAATTAATATAACAAAAAAAAGTACAATTTAAAAAACATTGCCAACGGAGTGGCCGAGCGCATTAAGTCGTGCAGTTTCGACTGGTGGAAACAGTCTGGACTGTGCGGTCGGTGGTTCGATTTTCCTTCGTTGGTGATATTATTCGGGCGAGAATAATATGTTTACATTACTCCCATTACACAATCATTCACCCCTCATCCAGGTGTAGGAGCTCGCCCCCTGACATTGGCGATTAGCCTCGTTGCAGAAATAGGCCGATGTGAAATAAATAAATAAAAATAAAAAAACATTGCAATTGTATTCTAATTTACATAAATGTATTCATCAAAATAGATATTATTTATTCTTCTTATATCGACCATACTTTTTAAAATAGCATCGCATCTGGGCATATTATTGGCATACCCCAATTATTTTTGGCAATTTTCGACTGGGATACCTTTCCATTTTTGCTTAACGACAATCCACAATAGCTTCTTATTAGAAATGTTTCTTTTCCAACTTTAACTTTAAGGTCGTTCCAAAGATTTTCAATTATATTAAAACCTGGTGACTGCACAGGCCGAAGTACTTGTGAATTAATTTCGAAAGATATTTTTTTAACAAGGTTTTATGGAATATTTGGGGGTCGATGTCATCTTGAAACTGCTACTCTGCCAATAATATATTCCTGTATATTTCTTTTTCCGTTTCTTTAATCCAATATTTTGGACTTATACTTAATGTTTCGTCATCTGTTGTGTCATTTGTTTGCAAACTTGAGATGATTTGTTGCTATATTAGGATCATCGTTTGTTGACAGGATAAAAATCTAAATTTATATATTTTTTACTTTCTCTAACAATAATTCAATTTTATGGTTTTAGATGGTTGTGTTGCGATGTCAATCGTTACCGCAATCTATTCAGTCTGTCTCTGCGTTACGTGCTGTCGTATTACATGGTAACGTGTTCGCCGTATGGGAGTACATATTATAATGGACTTACGAAACTTAGTCATGGTTTATACATTGCTTATAACCAGGGGGGTTTAGATGTGAACAACCTAGACAGACAAAAGTTTTGAATTAGTCTATAAAGACGATTTGCTTATCTAGATAAAGCTATTATCTATGACAATAGAAGAAAGTCAGACTATTTACGTTTTAATTGGACTTTTTTTGTAGTTGATAATAAATTTTGGATTATTTTAAATAATCCAAGTGGGATTACATTTTTTAATTATAAAATAACTGTACTGCAGAACAAAATGTTCTTACTTCTCAGAGATTATACACGAGTTTAAGAATAGCTATAAATAAGAAGGTATTTTATTAAGGTAAATTAACTTATTTTTAATCTACAAGAGAGACAGGGAGTTGGATGTGCATTCATCGACACTGCATTGAAAATAACCAACAAGTTCAAACTCAAGAATCACACATCAGTCGCTTCAGCGGAAATGATGGTCATTTATCTGTGTCTTTGTCACATCAAAAATAACAAATACACAAAATTTCATAATCTTTAGTGATGCCAAATCGGTTATACAGAAATTAAAACATCCTAATTTCAGCAATAAAAATCCGTAAATAATATACAAAATACTAAACATCATAAAAAACTTAGAGCATCAAAATATAACTGTAAAAGTAATATGGGTCAAAGGCCGCTCAGGAATAATTCATAATAATCAGGTTGACGGCTTAGCTAAAGAAGCCATAACCACAGGGACACCTCTGGACAGTTATTTTATCCCCAATGACGAGATATCACAACACAAACGAATACTGAGAAATGAATGGAATACAGAATACCAAAATCCTATACAACATAAAGGCAGACATTATGGTCTGATCCATCCACAACTACCTACCTCGTTATGGTTTACACCTGATTTAAAAAGAGGATTAATAACAACTATCTGTAGACCCAAATTCAATCACAATCTTTCAAAACAACACTTATATAAAATTAACATGTCTGATACCCATAAATGCATATGTGACAACGAGTCAACCCCAGACGCCCATCACTTATTACTATCCAGCCCCAAATATGACAATAGCCGAAGAGTGTTATTTCAAAAACTTGAAAACTCCAAAACATCTTGACGTTTCCAATTAATATATCCTTCATTCTAAATCTTAACAACATAAAAATATATACATTAATCTACAAATTTATAATTGAAAATAATATAAAAATTTGAACTCTCATAAAATAATACAATAAAAAAAGGTTAAGAACAAAAAAAAAAAAAAAAAAACTACAATAGTGACACAAAAATTAAATTTGTGTTAGTTTTCAACATAGTAATCTAACTTGTCAACAAACCTGGCACATCGATGCACATTCTATAAAATATCTTCCCCCAAAGAAGAAAAGCTTTCGTTGCGCGCAAATCCAGCGTACCACGTCCTTAACTTCATCGTGCGAGATAAATCGCCATCCGCGTAACGCATTTTCAAATGCCTCGAAAAGGTGGTAATTAGACGGGGCCAAATCTGTACATTACGGACAAGAAAGTAGTTTGAATTTCAGTTTATTAATGACTAACTACCCCACCCGGCTTCGCTCGGTGAAAATCCTTATTACTAACGTATATTTTTTTAAAACATACGAACAAAAACAAGGATATCGCTTTACCCGCGCGCACAAACACCTGTATAAGTTTGGAATAACTGAACCGATTTTAATAAAACACAGTCGAAAACCTGACCAGATTATTAAGCTACATATAGAAAAAACCCGTAAGTAAATCGGGTGAATAGTTCGCGAGTGAAAAGCGCAAATACGGACAGATAGACAGACAGAGAGACGTTGCCTTTTATTTATATAGGTGTCTACCGCTTCAGCCGCCTTACGTTGTCGTGATGCAAAATTCCGTCTTGCGATAGCATTCCTCTTCGTTAAGTACGATTGGCAGGATTTAATTTCTCCTTAAGCATCTCGCAACGACGTTACCTATTGGCAGTTGGCTCACGCTTCTGGTAGGGTTTATGAAGATGAAGTTAAAGATGTGGTGCATCAGTAGCTTTGCGCGCAATTACATATTTTTTTGCGAAAGGTATTTTAAAGCTGAAAATAAGTATGGATTTATGAAGAAATCGTGTGAATGAGTCCTTTGAGAAAAATGAATTATTATTTAAAAAATAAATTTAAATCTGACAAAAATAACTAATCTGCTTTCATTTGAAGCAGTGCAGAAACGTGTTCTACTTAATGCAGATGATCCCATTAATATAAACGCGTTTAATTTCAAATGACCATTGAAATAAAAAGAACTCCTCGAACAATTTCCGTTGGCAAATTTGCAGCAGTTGCTCTTCACGTACGCTCGGCTATCTGGATTACATTCTCATGTTCTTTAAAACGTTATTGTTTCTGTTTGAAATTGAACTCGCTATTTTTAAAAACAATTACGTAGAAACTGAAGTGGTCAAACTCGTTCCTACTTGCTTGTTTTTACAGCGATTCGTTCAACGTATCGTATCGTACAGAACCGGTGGAAAATACACATTGTTATACTTCTCCTAGGTGACACGGGGTCTTTTGTTTCTCTGCGCCACTTTCAGTAGCTAATGATTTTAAATTAAATTTTAAATTAAAGTTTATATTGGAGGAGTTCATTTTAATCAGCACATAAATTTTCTTCAACACTCTATAACTACTAGTTTGCTTTATATTTTAACCATTTACTGCATGCATTTTTATTTTTGGCTGAAATAATTCATGGGCATTAGGAATTGGTTCTTATTGATAGAAAAATTAATTAAAAAAATATATTTAAAATAGTAATTATTATTTTTATGAAAAAGTAATAATTAAAATAATAATTTAGGGTTTGTGCCATACATGGAACATTATGATTCTACATTATGTTACAAAAGAGAATGATTCCGTATTATTTGCTCGTCAATTGCTAGGTGTTCTTCATTAGGGATTAAAAGCAGTCGCCCTCAAATTTTTGAAAGAAAAAGTCCTATTTTCTATTTGTCCTTTCTCTATAAATTCAGAATTATCGTTGAAGTGCAAATTCCGCTTGATATCCTCAAATCTATTGCAGCCCATTACTTGAGATACTGCAGGATCCATTGCTGTGTATGTGGCATATATGAACATTCATGAAGTAACGTTCTGATTCAGTTTTAAAAGTAAAATAAAAAATACAAATCGGAATGTGCCATAAATAGCACACTATGCGGTAAATGGTTAATTTTCAATATAATGTCGAAGTGAGTTATTGGAATAGGTGTGACCAAAGTAATAATGGATGTTATTTCTCAAGATACCGGTGTTTACATCGATGGTAATATCGGATGTCTTACATCGATTTAGAATGACATACCAAACGAACATCTATAAAAATGTTGTTATTGATATACGTATAACCAAAAATATTAAGAATACTGTCATCGTTTTACATATTTCACCTTTTATTTTAGAAGTTAGAAGTTCTGCAGAGGGAAGATTATTTTCTTGACACTGTCAATAAAACTATTATTGATTAAACGAAAAATTTAAGACCTTCATTATTTAAAACAACCGCCAAAAATATAGCTGAGAACTTCAAACAAATAATATTTTTCAACAAAAAAGAATTATATCATTGATATTTGTTTACAAAGGATGTAGGGCACTAAAATATACTCCGTTTGTTAAGAAAAATAAAGAAATTTTTACTACATTTTATATATCTATATTAACAAAATTTGAGGCTATATCTGTTTTTGTTCTTATTTTTTCGGCCTCGTACGTTTCAGATGATTATAAGACGTTATCAAAAAAAAAAAAAGAAATAAATAAAATAAATAATTATATAAAATCAATTTTTATTTCTGTCATATTTTCACATAACTTGGAACGATGATACAGGGCGAAACCTGTATTCGAACATCGGCTATATGGCATCTCAAAATTTTCATTCTTAAGTTTGTTTCGAGGTTCAAACTGTTAACTAAAAAACTTAAAATATCTCCCGTATTAATAACTTAACAGAAAAATGTTTACAACAAAAATTGTTTATAAGAAGTTATTTTTTGTTTTATGGGGATGAATATTTGGGGAGTTACGGGAGGACACTCTAAAACTAAAATTATGAAATATCTTATTTATTATTAACTTAATAGCAAAATCGTATATGACAAAAATTGTTCTGAACTAAATTTAACATGTCTTTAAAGGCATAGTTTTTAAATGTAAAATTTGGCATCTTTTGAATTTTATCATTGACTTAAAAAAAATGCATTCAATCGTCAATGATAATGGTTAAAATAATGGTATGAAATTAATTAACATATCTCATGAAAAATTTATCTGTGCATAGGTTCAACCAATCAGTAAAGCTTTTTACTTTGATTTGTAGACAAATTTCAAGACGATTACTTGTTTGGACAATTGTACCACAGTCATGTTACATCATACGCATAATGTTTAATTTAATAATTAATAATAATAAATTAATAATAGGTTCCCAAACTCCTAGATAGGGACAGAGAAGGTAAATTCTCCGTTTCTAGACCGCCGGCCACAGATATGAAAGCCACGTGATCAGTGTGACGTTTCGACCGGTCCTATTGCCCATGAATAAACAGGCACTGAGTTTAAGTATTAAATACTTGAGGCTGATTCGACCCCAGAGCAGATAATATGAGAAGATAATAATCCGAAGGAATGCGGTTTAATTAAATACACATTAGAATATATTTTCCGCTTAATATGAATGTTTTTAGCATATTTCTTAGAAATAATTTTTTTGTCCGTTCTCTAGTGATAACGTGATAAAATTGAAAGAGTTGAGAAACGATTATCAGGAATTGAAGTATATAAAATATCGCAAATTTCTTAAAATATGATATTCGAACATTAAAATGATTAATTAAAATTGGTTATTAAATTTAACAGAATTTTGTTTACTTTATATTTTAATAAGTTTATAATCCGCTGAACCAGAGAAATTTATTCTAAATCCTAAAACGAAAGTAAATGTAGTGAGATTTCAGGATTATATTTTTGCTGATAATTGAATTTTTTTCCCACCAAAATTAGAAAAACAATCGGGAACAATAAGCTCCTGAATTTTATATTTTTTAAAAAATTATTATTAAATAAAAGTCGTGTCAATGTACTGTTGTTTTTTTAATTTTTTTGTTAACATGAAAATTTATTAAAAAATATTTCATAAAAATTCTGTAACAAAATATTTTCGTGATAAAATATTTCTTTTTCCTGAGAGAACGGAAATACATTTTCATTAATTCTAAATAATTTAATATAATCCCCGAATATTTATTCTAATATATTCGGGGCAATGACTTTAGATTATATTTGTTCTGCGTCTGATATAACCAAATATTGACAAATACAAACTATTATTAGAACAAAAGTTTTTTAATATAATGTTAAACTTTGTATATTGGTTTAGAAACAATATTTATTAGATGTATTTGTTTAAACATCAGTCTCTCTCTCTTTCTCGTCTTTGGTACTATCACTCGAGTTAAATTTTGCCAGGACTCTTTTTACTACAATAAAAAATTTGAATAAACAATGATCGGGTGTATGCACATAACTTTCAAGAGGCGGCTCAAGTAATTCACAAGCATTTGGGATGCTTTGGCGGGGTGTCTCGTATGAAGGGGGTTACTGAGCTAAATTTTTGTGCTCAAGGTGTGAAGACAAGTGCGAAATCATACCAAGATGACATTTTGGACAAGGTCGTCAAGCCTCTTAATGAGACCATGTTTAATTCTGGTCATTGGATCTTCCAGGAAGATTCTGCTTCATAAGGCAAAGTCCACACAGCAATGGGTGGAAACTCACACACCGGAGTTCATTAGAGCTGAAGTTTGGCGTTCTGGAAGCCCAGATTTAAATCCGCTGGATTACAAATTGTGGTCAGTGTTGGAGGACATGGCCTGTAGCAGACGATTCCAAATTTAGAGAGTCTAAAGCGTCTACAAATCTAATAGCTAGGTTATAAACATTTGAGAAGATATGAATTATATTTTTATGTTGGTACTTTAAATGAACTGAAACACGTGTAAGAATTTCATTCTCTACCAAAAAATTGAAAAATAAATTGTATTAAAACTTTGACAACTTCTAGTTCAAAGAAAAAAGTTTAGAAAATTGATGAATAAAGTATAATGTAGAACACGCTTAAAGCAATCGTTGAAGAAAGCAGTGGCCAATTTTTCAATGGATGTCGTGTGTACTGCCATTGATGATTGGCTGTCACGTTTAAAGGCCTTTTTTTATTCAGGGAAAATCTTTTATGGACCCCAATCTGGTAGTGTCGGAATCTCCTTCAATTGGCCTACCGACTAAAAACCCTGCTTGCCCCTTTTTTCCCCACTAAGGAAGTATCTGTGGTGATTTTCATCTTGGAGGGGACAGGCTAGCTTAACCTATCCTCACATTCCCCTATTCTGTCTTTCTCGTTCGTTTGTCTCCTTCCTCTTTATAATGGCTGACAGCATCCGCCGCACCGTTTCCCAGTGTTCTTTGGAGTTCCGCATAACCTGGACCATGTTGTCGGGTGTCAGTTTCTCCTGTTATCTATCATGTATGCTCGCAATCTTTCTGCAGTCCATCTCCCGCATATGACTAGTGTATTTTCGGCTGTGTCGACTGTGCCGTAGGTACAGTCGTCGTCCTGGTCCTTCCCAATCCTCAGGGTGAAGGACTTAAAAGACCCATGGACTGTCAGGGCTTGCGTGACATAGTAGTACATGTTCCTGAACTTGCAGGCCAGCCACTCTGGTATGTTGGGGATGAGCCTTTTTGTCCACTGGCCTTTGTCTTGATTCCTAGACCACTACTCCTGCCATTTCTCCACCGAATGTTTTCTGGCAGCGTTTCTCATCTCAGATCCCCCTCCTGCCTCGTATATCTGTCGCCTTTCCTCTGCAAGGAGTCGCAGAGGGAAAAGACATTTAAAGGCCTGTGTGAAGGCGAAGGGAGAGCATTTAAGTGTAAGTGCAACAATATAAAATACTTATTTTTGTATTATGGTCAAAAAGTTGATATTTTTCTGCCGCATCTACTTTGAAGGCGCAGCCGAGGACTTCAAGCAGATAAGGACGAAAGAAGATCTTTTTGGCCAAGGTGCACATTATATTTTTTTGGGCGACCAAAAGTAATTTTTATTAGAAAAATTAAATTAATTTATTTACATTGAATAATTTATGGTTACTGAACAATTATTACAATTATAAATGTTTGACTGTCAGTTGTTGCAATGTAACAATGGAGATATTAATGTTACATAACCTAACAAAAAGCCATCCAAAATTACAATGACGAACAGTAAATATGATCAATTTAGGGTAGGTCTAGTTAGTAAAAATTTAAGACAGCAGAATTAGGAAAACGGTAATAGATCATAAACATTTTACGAGTCGTAGTTGGTTTAAAGACACATAGATGTCGCACTATTCGTAACGCACTAATTTCCATAGCTGTATCCACGACGCACAGTGAACAGTCAACTAACTTAAGAGCTCTGAACGCAGTTTTAGAGTAAGATAACAATAAGGGATGTTGCAAGTTCTAAAAAAAATGGTGTCAATAATAACGAATTGTATATATATATTTACTGACTAAACTCCGATTGGCGCATTCAGAGCTCTTTAAAATAACACGTTGTATACTGTTCGTTGTCACGTTGTAAGTTATATTTTTGTGCATTGTTTTAACGTTCTACGTACCTTCACAGCAGTTAGAAATTAATAGGTTACGAATAGTCCGATATATGTGTGTCTTTAAACCAACTACATGGCTTCGTGAAATGTTTTCTATGTATTATCGTTTTTATAATTTTGTTGTCTTAGATTTTAACTAACTAAACCTAACCTAATTACCTAAATTGATCATATTTACTGTCCATCTTTACTATTTAAGATATCTTTTCTAACATTTAACTCTGATTTCTGGTCAGCTGCTAAAAAACGAGTTAAGCATTTTAACTCGAGTTATGCCCAACTCGAGTCAGAACAATATACAAAAACATTATTTCTTTAGGTAGGGATAACTCTAATTAAAATATGTAGCTAGTTCCTTAACAATGAGGCGTTTCTAAAAAATGGTTGTTTAGTTCGAATTAATCTTTAGAATTAAAAAAAAATCTTTATAACATTAGTCTAATTCCAGGATAGCTTTTTAAAAATCCCAAAATCCCGATATCGAATATAGGGCTCGAGATTATATTCCCTAACTGTTACTAAGTTTATTTCAGATTGTAAATTTTTTATGAGAAACTTATAATCTATGGTGTTTATCTTGCTCTTAAGAGCCTTATCAAATAGTCAAATATTAGCTCCTAACTCCCCTCTTCTAAGAATGAAAAATAATTCCTATAACTCTTCGTTTATTTAAATAACAAACATATGCGGTATAACGAACACTTATTCATACAAACAAATACTGTCAAAGAGCTCTTAAAATAACCTCAAATATTTATTTGTACAACTTTCCGACACCCTCCACAGAAAAAAAAGTCGTTAATGTTTCTTCACCTGGCCAACTGTGTTAAATATAAGCTTATGCCTTTACTGTTTTTTGAATAGATATAATTTAATGCTTCGAAAAAAGTATGAAGTATGTTTTCTCTGCAGGATGCCTGGGGAAGATACGGAATATAAAAGATATATTAAAAATGAAAAATTGAATAATTTATTTGTTGTTTGATTTCTGGTCACGTATTTTGTTTTTTTGGCGGTTGAAGAATGTTTCGATGTTGTAACTATTTATATATAATTAACAGATGATTACTTGACAATGGATAATTAAAACCGTGTGTATTTAGTCGGTATTTACTGTGGATTTAAGTGACAGCTGTCGCGGTTAGTAAAGGGGGCTGAGCTAAAAATAATTGTCTGTAAATTTGTTTCTTAAAAAATAAAGTTTGTCTAGAATGTATCATTTTGTTTCATTTTGTTTTCTTTTGACATAGAATGCGTCTATCATTTCGTTTCAGTACTGGGACCCTCGGTAAAAATCCATGTGTTCCAAAAAAGTGTACATCAGACTTCCTTCAATAATTTTAAAACTATAAAAGCCAGCAACAATATAATAAGTGAGTTGAAGAGATAAAGGTTCAAAGAGTCTACCGACATAGCGTTTAAAGTCAGTAATGCAATAGTGAGCGGTGCGCAAGTACTCCATTTTGTGATGAATACGCGTTCGGTGTGCGCAGTAAAATTAGTATAACTCGCGACTGTGACCTGAAAGCACGTACCCACAAGGTGTGATACGTTTCATTTACGCGAGCTCCAGCGATATTTGTGATAATATTTGTGAGAAAACATGATTAGACAGCCAAAACAAATCTCTTTTTACCTAAATTCTGCGCATTCACTCATTTCTAACACCCAATAGCCATGTGACGTATTCTACGCTCAAAAGATTGCGGCCGTGGCTTCGACAAAGCTTCCGCCCTCTTTTTCATTTTCTGTTTTGCGTTCTTTTCAATTTTCTGTGGTTTTTGGCTTAACAAATAAAAATTAATAAAAAATAAAATAAAATAAAATTAGTCGTTCTGCCGTCAAAACAAAACTGTTGCGCGTGTAAGAGGTAAATTAAAAATTTGCAGCTCTTTTTTTACAAGTGGTACATGTCGAGGTACATGTTGTTACGCAATCTCTCCTAATATTTATTTGATGGATCGGCGCTCGGCGTGCCTTTAAATTAGTATAACTTAGGACTGCGGCCTGATAGCACGTACCAAGAAGTGTCATTCGTTTCATCTACACGAGTTCTATCGATATCTTAAATAATATTTGTAAGAAAATTGGGCTAGACAAAAAAAAAGAAAGAAAATAAATAGATAGATAAAAATAAATCTCTCATAACTAAACTCTAAACTCGCCGACCGCCGTATCGTAGTGGTACCACACGTAACCTGCGTTGCTCAGGTCTCGGGTTCGAATCTTGTGCAGGCATAGAATTTTCAACATGGAAAAATACAACTGTCCTGGCTAATTGCCTTAGTAGCAAAGACAATAAACGGAAAAAAAAAAAAAAAAAAAAAAAAAACTAATCTATACGTATTCACTCATTTCTAACAACCACCCTGCAACCACGCAACGTATTCTACGCCCAAAAGTTTTGCGGCCGTGGCTTCGACACAGCTCCTGCCCTGTTCTTCCTTTTCTTTATTTTGTCCTTTTCAATCCTCTGTGGTTTTATGATTGAAAAATAAAAATTATAATATAATCAGTCTTTATACTGTTAAAATAAAATTGTTGACATGTAAGAGGTTAATTCATTGCTTTAAACACCGGGCGCTTGGAAACTATGTTGATATTACAGAGTCAGCATATCGTTCTGCACAGGCGCGCATCACAATTTTTTCTTGTGAGGGGGCTTAGAACACAAACATTTTTCTTAGGAGGATTAGAAACCAATTTTTTTCTTGGAGCGGGCTCATGTTTAAATTATAAGACAAATGTGTTTTTTTTTAAGTGCTTGGGGGGTGGGGCATAAACCCGTGAGCACCCCCCTCCCCTGAGTGCGCGCCTGTTTCTGTAAGTTTTCGTCAAACATTGTCACTGCCATCCTGTGATCGTAAGCTAAACCGGGACTCATCTGTAAAGAAAATTGAACGCCAACCATTGACAGTTCAATTGACTTGATTTTGGGCAAATCGAAGACGTTCTATTAGATGAGTTGTGTACTGGTTCTGTTGTTGGCCTCTTGAATCGCAGTTCGGCTTCTTGCCAAGATACTGTTTTTGCCAAAAATGTCCTTCCTAGAACTTGAGCTAAGTGACAAGTCAATCTCGGAGTACCGTTGGTGCCGGGCAAGCACCCAAGGGGGTAGGGGGAGCTCAAGAGCTTGAGATAGGGGATATATAGGGCATAAGTACTCTGAAAAAGTTTAAAAAGTAAACCCGTATCTCAAAATTTTCCTAGCGTCCTACGTAGTATTGATTTATTCTAATACCTTATAAATGTTAGTTTTGAAAAATATACATATGTCAGATTTTTTTTTTGTTGAGTTTAGTTAATTTTCCGGTTGAAACTTACGCTGGAGAATTTACTTGGTTATGTTGCAACAGCAAAAAATCAATCCTATATTTAGGTTTTAAACTGGAATTACTTTATTAAATTGATTAACCAACCATAATTGCAAATGTCAGATTCCGTCAACAAAATTGAATAAGTCAACCTTCAAATGTCTAGGCAGTTCACTTTTTCATTTTTATCGCAGTTGTACAGGTGTCCATATCATGTCGAACGAACATGTTTCTATATTTGAAAATACTATTTACAGAAATGTCTTCATACTTTGACCTCTTATGGTGTTTTATACGAGTTTAAAAATTGTTAAATGGTTGAAAACTTGTTATTAAATAATTATAACCCTATATGAAAGTGTATTAATTATCGTTTGTTGACATTCAGAAAGTTCTTTGCCATTAGAAGTTCATGGTATGAAGTGAATATTGTTAATATAAAACAAAAGTTTATAACTTAGAAGACACGCTTGGACGAACAGTAGATTATTATCAAGGTAAGGTGGCGTTTTAAATTAAAACAAAAAAAAAAAACTTTGTTATGTTCTTTGTAATATCTTGGAATGTGGAAAATATATTCCGAAATTTTTTGTAAAACATGAAATTAACAAATTTCCGAAGCCTAATTTTATGCCACTAAATGGTAACATATGAAATTTGAAAAACAAAATAAACGCTAGCATATAGTATAGCAAGAATATCTAGTACGTGAAGACGCGCAATAGCGACTTGATTTGATGTAGTTGAGTTTTTTTTGTTTCGCTAAGCTATTTCGTTCGAATTTTATAGACATTTTTGTCAATTTTAAAGGTTTGTTCGTTTGTGTGATCTAGATCAGTGTTTCTCAACAGGTGGTCCGCAGACCATCAGTAGTCCCCAGAAAAATTTGAGTGGTCCGCGAAAGTTTTTATTTGTTGATTTTTACAGTTATTTAAAAAAATTTATGCACATTATGTATGTAAATAATTTGTTTATTTTCTGTAAACTTTCGCCATCATATTATATATAAGGGAGGTATTGTGATCATACCGATTTTGACATTCCGAGATTTCGATGGATCTCCACGAATTTAGGTCCCTACATAACGTTTTGACTATTTTTAGCATGATGTCTGTCGGTCTGTCTGTCTGTCTGTCTGTCTGTCTGTCTGGCTGTCTATCTGTCTGTCTGTCGGTGTGTCTGTCGGTCCATGTACACGTGCAGAGCAAATTCGACTAAAAGGATTTTTATGAAACTTCATATTTAAGCTTTTGACATCAATGGCACGAGTTGATCAACTTTTGGTAAAAATCGGTTAAATAGAAAGGGGAGTTTACTCGTGTCGGTCTTAAAATTTTTACGAATATTTCACAACAGAGAAATTTTCGAAAAAAAATATTTAACAAAAGTTGCTATAAAAGCATTAACTAACAAATTTTATTTGACACATTTTTTTGATAAAGCAGCATAAATTAAACAAGTACTTTGTGGTTGTGATGGCGGTCGGTCCTGTCGGTCCACAGCTGATTTTTTTCTCGTCTAATTGAACAATCATATACGTGAGCGTCCACAAAGAAAATTAGTTAGTTAACCCACACAAAAAAATAATAAATAAATAAAATAATAAATAAAATCTAGCTTCTGAGCTCTACCTTCTGAGTGAGCGCATGTTGCACTGAACAGTCTTTGTTTATAGTTACAACTAATAAACATCCTTCAAATTTTGAACTAACATTTTCATAGTTATTTTCTTATTCACCACAATTTTGCTCACTCCAAAATTTAATTTTATAATATAGCCCCTTCACACGTTCAAATCTCCCCAGTTAAGAAACGCTGAAAAATTATTTCTTATTAATAAAGTTTTATAGATATATCGTGTTTGACCTATTTCGATGCTTGTAGCGATAGAATAGACAAGAATCACATTTCCCTCTGCGTGAGACTTCCCTATTATGATGTTTTTTGTTATTAATTTTGCGTCCAACTATATGAGAATTATTTTAAGCGTTACTTGTTCAAATCAATTTATCATTTATTTCTGTAGGTGAATTATTGGTCCGCATATCTCACATATTACAATCCAGTATCTTACAGTATGATTAATTATGTTTGATATTGTTTGGTTGGAGTGAGCGAGGACATTCTTCAAAGTCAGACCTATTTACCATCGGTCATCAATTTAATTTTGAACATCTATACATCAAGTGCATATCACTGACATAGCACAGAGCACATGCCACCCGTCATAATGATACGATCTGACACAACCACACCACTGACATACGTGTCACTTTACACAGCAAACTTTGGAATTATAACCCGGGGATTATCGCACAAAACTTTTGCTCTAGATTGGACAAATTTGTAAAATGACATCAAATTTTGTAGTTTCTCATTGTAATACCGAACAAAAACCGTGGAAACTAAATACTAATTATACACAAAATAGACTAATTATATACGTTACTGATAATAAAATTATAGTTTGTTTATTTGATTTAAGCGGAACTAGATTTTGTGAACTAGTAATTTTTATCGATTAAATGAGAATTTTGATCACTTTGTTTAGCAAAGGCACATTTCAATTATTAAGAATTGAGCTCGTGACAAGTTACCTAAATAAAAATTCTATTTGGTTCACCAGAATCCATATATTGTTGAAGAATTATCTGTAAAAGAAACGTATAATTATGTCTACCTCGGCAGTGTTATTAGTGGTCATGGAGGAACTTTGTCTGACGGTGAAAATCGTATCCGGAAAGCCAGGAATGCTTTTGGCATACTCAGGGAAGGAATTCTGGAAGTTAGCCATGTGGCAATATGAGTGGAGCAGCATACAGAACGTTAAGTTGAGACAGATTATGGTAGACATTAAACCATGGAGTTCTTCCTTCAGGATTAACCGCAGGGAGGAAACCGCCATCACACGCCTCATTATAGGCCACTGTCGGTGGACCCGTGGACACCTTCTTCGAGGTGAAGACTCACCTCTCTGTGAGACGTGTAACACAAATTTATCTGTTACACTTTTTAACTGAATGTGTACAGTTCGAGGATGTCAGGGAAAGATTAGGCCTGTGCTATGACCTGTCAGTTGCTTTAGTTGACGACAGAGTACTCATGGACAGGCTGATACTCTTCCTGAGAGAATCGAACTTACTGTTTTATTTGTGAAGTATTGCACCTTATTTTAATGTGTTTTATTATTAATCTGTGATTTACGATGGTAATTGGCACCTTTACAGCCTCTTACCATCACCCTGCGTCTGTTAATTTTATCAAACAGATTTTTTATATTATTTATTTGTATTTGGCCGTGCAAGATTTCTTTTATTGAGTATGCGTATTTATAATGATTCTATTTATTTATTTACTGTCTAATTTATTGTTTTTAATATGTAGTGTAGTCATTTAGATGGGCTGCGCTAGGCGCAAATAGCCTTTGTTGCTGTGCGCCAAAATTTTTAACTAACTAAGTAAAGAAATCTGGAAGTCACAGCTATACTTCATCTCTACAAAGCTACGTATCTTCTGTATTAACGTTCTATCCGTACTTCTTGATAAGCAATATGGAAGATGACCAACGAGATAACCTTTCGGTTACAGTTTTTCACAAATAAGTGTAAAATCTTCAACATCTTTTGGCCAAATTCAATCTCAAATACATACGTATATCTAGCGAGCCAAAAACCAATTGCGACAGTAATAATGACCCGGAACTGTATGTGGATAGGACACATAATCAGATCAATTCTGTAAAAAGTTACTGTGTAATAACGTTACTACAACATAAAATATTATAAAAAGTACAATGCCTTTCATTCATGATAGTAACTGACCTTGCTCATAGTGACGAATTTAGTTACAATTATCATAGTAACAGAGTTACAGAATTGGTCTGATTGAGGAAGCCTGAAAATAACATCTCCAAACAGGCACTTGAATGGAATTCTCAGGGAGCGCATGGAAGAGGTAGACTGCAATTACCTGGCGCAGGTCTACATCTCAAAAAATTGGACGGATGTGAAAATGCATGAAAGGGTCTGAGTAAGAACAACGTATGGCTATTTATTAATTAATTTAAGATAATCATGTTTAGATTAATAAACAAACCTGAACTTTCGCAAATGTACTTTAATGTATTGTAAATAAGGCGCGGATCGTATATGCAAATCTAACTAAAATGTAAAACTTGTCATTGTCTTTACCGCTTACAAAGATTATAATAAGATTTATATTTTAATTCGTATTTCATAAAATGTCCGCGCCTTAATTTTAAATGTTTAAAATCTGTAATAACCATCCTAATTTTTTGTTTTCTGTTTCAGGTAAGCCACTTCACTATCCCACAGTAATTTCAGTAGTAAGTACTTTTATCCGATGGGATATTTGAAATAGATGATTGCTATATTAAAATCTATGGGCCGTGTGCATATTCTTTTACTATAATCTACAACTAAATTTGACGTTTATGAAAAGAGTGCGACATACCTCCCAGATAATATGTCAGAGCGAGAAGCATGATTAGTAGTTCCTAGTTTCATTCCCTAGTAGTGCTATTAACAATTAGTAAAAGATTATGCACATGGCCCTATAGGTTTTAATTGTGATATGACTTCTTATCTGTTTGTTACCTATTTTTATGGGATTATCGATCTACTTATCTATATGTGGCACTACAGCCCTTGATGATTTTTGGCTTCCTCAATTATCTGCCTCCAGACCGTCTTACTTCTCGCGCTAGGAATCCTTTCCGACATCGGCAATGATTTATTTGGGATCCCTGGCCGTTTTACCTAGCATTAATATGGCTCCACTATACGAAATGGTTGCACACCATTGTTGTACAGGGAAAGATTTAAGAGAGAAGATGCTCTGAAAGACGATGGATCTTCTATGCTAACTTGAGAAATTAATTTGGAGTTACAAATATTTCAGACAGCAAGTAAGGATTACTATGAAGATAGCCAACACTCTAAACTTATAAAGCAAAAGATGAACAAGAAGAAGAATAAAATATAGATTATTTATGTGAGCAAGGCCAAAAGTTTCCGTGACTGAGTACGCAAGAACAAAGAGTTTACATTGACTGTTTAATAGGTTAAAAAGATGGTTACAATTCTTCGGCTTGTAAATAATCTCATTTAAAGCAGAAAGGTAACCTAGGTCAGTAAAGACTCTGAACACTCCAACGTCCAAAATGGTAATTCGAATACCAAGCCCATCTTCTTTCTTACTGGTGGGAATTGTGCCGTAATTGGTCCATTTATTCGTTTTCATCTTGCGCATTGTGATGTTAATGTCGATATTATAATATTTATATATCCGTGACCTGCTAAAATCTCACCCTTTGTAATGAGAAAATTTTCACGTTTAATATTCAGTGTGCACATGAAATTTTTTTACAGAGACATAAACAAAATAAGCGGTACTTCCATTGTTTAAAATGAAACAAAAACTAGGGCATTTCGTTTACTTTTGTTTTTAATGCGAGCGTAAACTGCAAATATTATGTCATTACTGTTTAAAAGCTGGAATAGCGTATATGTTACGAGAACAGGGTTGTACCGTGCGAACTGCAAACTATATACCTACTTAATTAATGGTGTGTAATTCCTTTTACAACAATTATATAAATGCTTTATTACCAGTAGTTATATGTCTTTATTACATACAAATTATGACGAATTCGTTTGTTAACCTGGAGAAAATAGCGTCATTTATACCATTTTATTTCTTCTTCTGTACGGTAACTTGGGTAACGAACACGTAGAAATATTGTTTCCGGCGTCGATAAACAGACACCTATAAGAGTCTGTTGTCGGCGCTTGTTGCGCTACTTGTGGTTGAAGTAGCGTAGTAGTCATACCACTCGTTTTGTAAGTATGGGATCGTGAGTTCGATCTTCAGTAGTGGCAAAATATTTTTCAAAAATAAATTCTGCGCGTTGCAACTGTACTCACCCTTCCGTTAAATAGTAGTACCTGTATATACTCTTAATAGGAGTACCTGTATATCTGAATTAATATTCTGGAATATGGGGCGTGCTTCAGAGGGCACGTAAAACCGGCGATCTCGGCTACCGTAAAAAGTAGACGTTAGGTTATGCCAGAGAGCGCTAGTTGCGACCTTAAAATCTCTGACACCTTAGTATTCAGGCATGCGAAATAATAAAAATGCACTTGTTGAATGGTTACAGGCATCGGTTTACTGAAATTTCTTCATCAAAAATGGCCTAGTGTATAATGTTCCTGTATTATAAATTTAATTTTGTTCACGTTACTAGATCTGGTGACTTTGGTGATTGTGTTGTAAATAGACTTTACGAAACCAAATTAACTTCTAAGCCTAGATTTTTATTTTTGGTTAGGTTTAATTGTATTAAGGTTATATTCATTCAAAAATTACAAATGTCAGATTGACATTAATGTCAATTATTTGTCAAATACAGGGAGCCATTTCAGAATTACCACACTAATATGATAAATATACAACTTAAAAAATTAAATTTTCTTCTTAGTTACGTATTACAAATTGATACATACTATCGTTGCTTGGGGTGTAGTATATCTATTAAATCTTGCCACTTCTGCACAGTAGAAATTGAAAAGCGTTCATAACAAAATATTACAATTTATTCTTCCGATAAGTAACTGCGGCCAAGGGATTCTCGAAAATATTTTTAATATTTAACAGGCTATCAACATCCAGAACGACATAGTTTATGCTACACTTTCACGAGAAGCTTGTGAGAAAGCGAAGACGATGCAGAGAGGCAATTACCCTGATAATTTAATAGAGAATTCAGACTAGCGATTTAGAGTGTCTCTGTTTGTATTCCATGTCCCGGAATACGGACCAATTTGTAGTCCAAGAGGTTGAGGCCAGAGCATCAGGAGATATAAGTTTGGTATATTGCCTTCAAGCCATAGCTGCGCAGCCTACTCATTATGGGTTGGCGCTGAATCTTGCTGGAAGCTCTAGTGGTGACCAGTGAGTTGTTCAGTTCTTTAACTATCGAATTCAGCACGGTTTTGTAAAAGATTTCGACGGACGTTTTTACCACTTACTCGTAAAATTGAAGCTCAGTGGTATCAACATTGCTTCCCATCAAACCATAACTAAAGCAGAGTAATGGCCCCACTGGATCGTCGCCGCTTTCTTACAAGCTCCTCGTGAACTTGTAGCATACACCATGTCATTCTGGCGGTTGAAATCTTTCTCAATATTAAAATCCTTTCAAGAAATCCTTCGTAATTCTATTGACTTGAGCTCCAAAATGCGGACACAAGTGATCATTTTAAAAACTTAGTGGTGTTTCTTGTTAAGATGCATATATGTATGTGTTATCTACTAAAAGAAAATTAAAATATCTTTAAGCACTCTGAAATTACACTAAACATTTTGCAAGACTATTTATAACAATGCTAGGAATATATGCGGAAATATTAAGTTCAAAAGTTTGGAAACACCTTGAAAAGTTGTACATTTACGGATTTACTTTCCTGACAAAAATGTCATATATCATGATTTTCAACTTTCATCAAAAGTGTTATAGTCCATAGTTTATCAATAAAAAATTATATGTCTATGTACTATGTTGAAATTTTTTAATGTACCTGCCATTTTCCTGATGTGTTTTTTCATATTTCGATACACAAAAAACACTATTAAAAATGATGATAATAGCTTCCATATGATATCCAGTAATGGATTTTTTTACAAAATAGCCTGGATATTGCTTCGTCCAGTATATTTTTTTGCTATCACAAAACTTCGATACCTTCAATATTTCACCCATCAAGTAAGCGATTCCTTTCAGTTGTTAAATTTGTATTTGATATGAGACTAATAAAAAACTAGAATAGGTATGAGGCAATCATTCAACGTAGGATCAGACATGTTAAAGGACTTGAGCCATTTGTCCTAAACTTGAGAGAAAACAAGATTCAACGTGATTTTTTATTATCAAACTTTTGCTCTTGAATGGTTACTATTTTCACCTCGTGAATTTGTAAGATGAATCGGATTCAGACGAAGATAAAAACGTCTCGACGGAAAAAATAAAAAATGAAATGATTTGAATTTCATGTTTTGTACCAAATTATCTAATACATCTGTTGAAACAGTGTTTCCATTTTTGTATATTCTAAAATAATCGCTTATACGGAACAAAAAGCTTCATTTACTAAAATGTATTATAATAAGATCAAGATTGCTATTTCGATTTCTAGAACCATTCTACGAGTCAGTGACGGATTTTATTTTGGTTTGCGCAACCGCAAGAAAAGCCAAAGAAAAACTATTTCATTTATTGTAATAATAATCAAGCCTGTAAGTCTGTAGCTGCAAACGTTAAATCGTTTGTACCTGCTATGTGTCCGCTAAGCAAGGATATGGACGTGAGTTCAATTCCTGCTTATGTCAAATAATTTGTGTAAAAATATTTTTATACAAATTACAGGTTCTACTTAGACGTTCGCAATCGGCTATAAACTATAGGTGCCTTTCTGTGTACACTAAAAATGGACGTAAGACTGACTATATTACTGGATGTACATGGATTGAAAACATGATCATGAAACGTGGAAACAAGAGGCTTAGCCTCCACTCGGGCTGTCGCGCCAATGATGATGATATTATCTCTACATATATAAAAGGCAATGTCTCTTTGTCCGATTGTCTGCCTGGCCGTATGTGCGCCTTCCACTCTAGATCTACTGATCTGATTTTCATGCGGTTTTTTCTTTTTTTTTTATCTGTAACTATAGGGAAATTAATTTAAGATCCCAGCGTTACGCTGGTCAGTTTTTAACTTCATCATCATAATCATCAATAATCAGCCTTTCTTGTCCACTGCTGAACGTAGGCCTCCCCAAGTTTTTTCCATTCGGAACGATTTTGTGCTTTATATTTTCAGCAACACTCTTTACATCTAGTAATATGGTCAGTATTACGTCCATTTTTTAGCGTACACAGAGAGACACCTACAGTTTATAGCCGATTGCGAACGCCCAAGCAGAACCTGTAATTCGTATAAATATATTTACACAAATTATTTGACATAAGCAGGAATTGAACTCACGTCCGAACAAACGATTTAACGATTGCAGCTGCAAGCTTGCTTGTAGAGATAATAATAATAAAAGTATTAAAATTTGTTTTTCTTCAATTTTTTATTTTTTAATTTATTCCAAAGATAGCTCGCAATATCCTAAATTTTTCTCTTTAGCAAATAATTAATATCGATATCTTAAAATTATCTGCGGTTTAGTTATTGTATAACTCACTTGCTTTTTCCAACGTTGGTGACTCAATTCCAATTTTTGCATGTACACGTTCTAGTTATTTTAAATTTATTTCAGTAGGCAAATTCCGTTTGAAATTGGTTGACGTTTTATCATTTATTGAATCAGCAAATGAATCAGTTGGTTATTATCAAATTATTGGGAAATATTGATTCATATCTTTATTGTTATTGATTTGTTAACAACAATGTAAAAACAGAGTTATTTGTTAGCGATATGTCACGCTAAAAAAGTAAATATGACCCACTTATTGACAGAGAGAACTACATAATAAAATATCACACACTGTTTACCAATCTATATTTTCTGTTTACATACAGACAACGACCAAATCAATTTTATTTTTTCAGTTTATTATTATTTTTTTTGTGTGTGTTATGGGGTTTGTTTTTAAATTATTCTTACTAGAGACACAGCAATATATCTATACTAAATCTCTATATACTAAACTAAAACAATAACCTGTTCAAACTTTAGAATGCAGTATTGCCCTTATGAGAAATGGGAACGCTGTTGCCAGATATTGCAAAAGTGTCAATTATGTCAATGAGCCCAGAAACTTACGGGGAATTTCATGTTTTTTTGTTGTTAATTCATTGAAATCAAATGAATCTTTGTACAAAAATCAAGAATCATGGAACAATAATGAATAATTGTAAAATACCGCGTCTTCACTTGGAATAACTTGTTAGTGAGTATTAAAGAAAACTACTCCATTTGCCCCATACTACATTCTAACTTTTGAACGAACTAAAGTTAATTCATTATTTTTTCGCATCGTTGCTTAAACCGCCGAGACATGGACTATTAATATAGAAAAGAAAATATATACCTTTAAAATTTAGAGGCATATATGTGTATTATAACGGACAAACGACGTACAAATGCCTACAATTTAAAACAATTAAACATCCATGATTATTTACGAAGAGAATCAACTAGTCTAATTTAATAGTTTGGACCAACTAATAAGCATATAAACAGTTTTGGCTATGCCTTTGCTTTTTTGAAGTCGA
Source organism: Liopterus haemorrhoidalis (assembly GCA_963971575.1). Taxonomy (NCBI): domain Eukaryota; kingdom Metazoa; phylum Arthropoda; class Insecta; order Coleoptera; family Dytiscidae; genus Liopterus; species Liopterus haemorrhoidalis. Next base: position 175,358,892 of record OZ020611.1, on the reverse strand, counting down.
ATGAAATGTCAAAGTATTATTACTCGAGAATTAGCAGGAAATTAACACTATCTCTATCAAAGTTTGTTCGAAAAGCGCCCGTAGTCATTACAAGTCAGGGTGAGTTTTGGCTGTCATAACAATGAGTCTCCATTTCTGTCTAACTAGCGGGCGATTGTCTGCATGCTAAAAGATACGTATATCGGTTTTAACACCATATTTGCATATTAATTTGGGTGCCACTATAGGTTTTCTTCCCACCGGTGCTTCATCCCGTACTAGACGTATTTATCTATTCTTCCTACTATCTTCGAATATGCCCAATTGAAGTTAATTTAATTTGATATATATTTACACACTTTTGGCTTGGTGTATAATACTTCTAACGGGGCACTTGATCTTTACATTGGAAAAAATAGCAAGACATTATTAATAACAAATATGTTACTAATATTTTGTAACCATCTTGATAAATTAAATATAGCTCAATCGCTGAAACAGTGCAGTTCGTCATTTTCCGTCATAACTTCAATGACAAACTTAGTGGCGAAAAAATAACTAAATCGATTGTTTTGCGTGTGAATTATAGACTAATATTGCTATTTACTCTTTTATTTTACTAAAACATACCTTTTGAAGTCATATTTAGTTTGTGTTCGATAGTCATTTTGAAGATTTACAAATTTTTAAAGTGTTTATTTAATATAGGGACATTTATAAAACGATGTTTACATTTGTCACTTAATAATACGTCTGTTGTGTTATAATACTGACTTGTGTTCAAATATCTAACTTATAGTAATTTCTAAAATCTTTTTTATTTAGTTTGTTGTTTATTTAGTAGTTTTGTGTTTAGTCATATATTTTCTTATAGATTTTCTTATTTGATTTTGTGTGTACTGCATAGTTTTTAGGTTATATTCAACTTATTTTTATTTTATTTTCTTTGATCATATTTTTGGATCACATCAGTTCTTTGTAGGACTATTTTGCCTATTAGAATAGTTTATTTGTGTCTATTCTGTTCTTATTCTTATATCTTCATTTCATTTCGATACAAGTGACAGCGTACAAATATTACATTCGTTAAATAGATGAATGTAAACGTACTACACTTGACGGCACATTTTTTTGTGACGATCAAGTGAAGCAACTGCACTGTTTCACCGATTTCCCTATAGAAAAATGTTAATAGCAGTGTAGGTAACAAAAATGTTATAAAATTTCAAATTCTGAAATAAAATTTCAGAATAAATTAATTGATATAACAATACGATTAACAAAAAGTTATTAACGAAGTTATTAACATGTTATCAAAAAGTAAATCGAACTAATTTTGTTATTAATAATGTAATTGACAGTTTCTCCAGCCCGATATCATTAAGTCTTCATAGAAGGACGTAGCTATTGAAGGACGAAGGACTGCTTGTGTAGTGATTATGTATTGGTGCAGAAAAAGAAAAGGATGGGGCTTCGTCTATATCTTCAATCAAGGAACAGGCAGTGTGGACATAGAATAATAAGACTTGAAAAAATACGAAAGAAAACTTGCAATTAATGATTTAACAAGAATTTACATTAAGAATGAGTTTCAAAGGTGTTTTGCAAATGTTGTGTAGTGATTTTGATTACCTTGTGAAGGTTGTAGGTCAAAAAATTGGGCGGCAAGACACTACCTACAGAAAATCCATTTCATTCCGTGAAAGGCTTCGTCTTCCTACGATTTTTTAGCTACTGGTGATAGTTTTAGTAGAGAATATTGTTAACACTGTTACCACCACAAATAACTTTTGTTATCAATATTATTTGATCTAGACCGCCTCCAGAGCTATCGCAAAATTTCTGTTACTAACGAAGTTAGCAACAATATTATCAACATGATAATGGAAAAAGTAACAAATGTAAATAACAAATGTTACATTCCTAGTAACTTTTAAAAATGCTACTAACAAATTTTTTCAACAAATGTTGATAATAGAAGTCATTAACATTTTATCCGCGTATATTTAAAATTTGTGAATAACATTGTCAGTAACACGTGTTAGCACTGTTACGTCCGGTGCAAAGCCAGCTTTATGCTCGATTGCTGAGTTTCTGGGTTTCTTATTGGGTGGAATATTCTTAAGGTTTTTCATTCGAATCTCTTCAGAAGTTGTTCGTTATGTTTTGTGAGCGTCCATCTTTAATTGTCTGTGTGATGATGGGTCTCACTACCGACTACTATATCTTTGAAGGACTGTAGAGAAAAAAATCATTTATTTCCAGACTAGTTAATCGGAAAAATTTTCTTCTCTATATCAAACAAACACCTCATACAGATAGAGCAACTATTTTGATACTTGGCTGGTCTGTTGTACCTCACTCATCGTACTCACCTGACTTGGGCCTTCCCATTTTTATAAATTTAGATCAATGCAACACCCTGTAAAGAAGAAAAATTTCTCTAATGAAGATTTGTGAGTTCGTTGAAAATGTTTTATCCTGAAAACTGGTGTAATTCGACGCATCTCTCTATAGGTATTTCCGTCATACAAAAATTCATCCTTTATTTTTAATACACAATTACACGCCTGTATGATTGCAAACTGTTGTTGTCCATATTTCTTCTGGCAAAAAATTATTAAAACCCAGCAACCACAATTTTTTGTCCAATTTTCACGTTTCCTTCCTAAATCACGTTGAATTCAGCATTTAATATTTCACGGAAATAAGAAACGTTACAAAAAGCACAAGTGATAAAAGACTGCTTGAGTAAAACAGAAAAAAAAGTTGCTCATCTGTCATGATGGCAGATATCAAACAACCATTAACGCTGAGAAGAACAATGCCAGAAAATAATTAGAACTGAGAAAAGCAAGCTGTTGACGTAACATACAAAAACAATTCACGTCTTTCAGAAAAAACTGTTTGTTCTTTCATAAATCAGGAGCAGAGTAAAATTTCCACAATATATAAATTTTATAGTTAAAATGAATAAAAAGGAGAAGTAAAGCCCTTGGGCAATGAACAGACGATGTCTTTTAAGATTGGAAATACAATTCAGATTTAATTGTACATCAGTTTATTCACCTTTAATTTTTTTTGAATATCTTTCAAAATATTACAAATAACAATACTTCCACTTCTTTTGTAAACATACATTTTTTCTAAGTAAACAGAAGTGCTAACGAATTTGCAAATCGGATTTTGTTAGGTTAAGTTTGCAGATGCAGAAGTTTTTTCATACGAAATGTTATACAAATAAAGAAAATATACGTCATATTCCAAAATACAACAGATAAAATAAAGCTAATCGGATTATTTCAACGGAGAACTGTACCGTATATCATATTAAGTAAATATAATACAGTTACAGCATAACCTTATTAATATAAAGACGTTTATTAAAACATATCATAAGCATAACAAACTTGGGTGGTGTTTATGTTTGTTCATTGTTTATTTTAAAAGAATTATTAAAATGAGCGTTACGACGAACTCTGATAAAGTGTTTTTCAAATCAAAGGAAGATTTAAAAATAACTTAAACATGAACAAAACGGAATCATGCGGTAAGCACATGACTTTTTCTGCTACAAATGCTCAGCTATAATAGAATATGGGAAAATTAACGGCACGACAAATTATGTACATAGAACTACGTATATACGACAAATTAGTGTTTCCTAAGATGACGTTTGAACTATAAATATTGTACTCGTTAGTGTGTATGCCGAGTGAAGTTGTAATTAGCATTAAATTAAATCTAATCAGTGGGATAAATGTCAGATAAGAAAAGGTGTTCCTCAGGGGTGTGTGTTATCGCCCTTGCTGTACAATATTTATAGTGAACAGCTTATGAGAACTGCATTGGATGAAATGTCGGCATCTCAGTAGGAGGACGAAAAATATTGAACCTTCGTTTTGCCTATGACACCCTTCTTATTGCTGGAAGTGAGAAGGAACTTATAAATCCCTTGGGTAAGTTAAATACTACTAGTGCAGATTACGGGTTGAAAATAAACTGCAACCAGACTAAAATTATGATCATCGATCGTGCAAACGAGTCACAGAAAACTCTAAAGAATTGCTGTTTGGGAAGCTGTTGACAGTATGGTATATGTAGGCTCACTTAATCGTAGTTCAGATACTTGTGAACTTGAAAGGTGCCGCATTCTGCTGTGCCAGTCACGTGCCTCCTTGAGCAGCCTGACTAAGATTTGGAAAGACGAGAATACATCCCGTTAGACCAAATTCAGCTTAATTTTACTTCAATTTATTTATTTAGGAACTGGTTAACTCACACTGGTTAACTCGCTAGTCTACTCTGTTTTCTTTTACTGCTTTGAAACTTGGCTAATCAGAACAGCAGATAGGAATCACATAGAAGGATTTGAAATGTGATGTTGGCGCAGCATGTTACCATGGACAGATAAGTGTACAAATGTATCAGCTTTTGAAGAAATTAATCTTACGCAGCATCTGTCACGTCTAACCCCTGCATGAATTCAGTACATCGTAAGGTTAATTTCTCCAAAAACTGATACAATCCACCACAATTTTTTTAACATTTTTTATGTTTTTGTAAAATATAAATATGAAATAAGTTTCTCAGTTTTATTTTAATGGTTATGCGTATATATGGCTGTAGCGCTTCGTTGGCGTCGTATAATTTAGTCTACAGCTATTAGCTGGCACAAAATTTTAAGTAATTTCCGGTTAAATAATAACAATCATTTAAAATTATCCTGTGCTTCGCAGCTAATTGCTACTGTGGGTGTGCGGCAAAACTATCTCTACTGTACTTCACTTATTTTTTTCAAATGGCTTTTGTTCATCATTTCTTTGAATGTTCAGAATGCTCATTCACGCAGTTTTTAATTCTTGTTTTAACTCTCTCTGTGTAATAGAATCAGCCTTTACAAAAGTTAATAAGTCAGACATGTATTCTACTTTAGTTTCTTTTACTCGCCGCAAGGGGAGCTGTAGGCATGGAAATGTTACACATGAGAAATACGTAGATTATTCTAGTTATGTACATTAAAATAACTGTTTCAATTTTAGAAGTCAGACCAAGAAAAACTATTTTACACGGCATATATTTAATTTTTTGTTGGAATAATTGTTTCCTTAAAATTCTCTGGTGAATTAACAAAAATAATTAGGCGAATACTTAGGTGTTGTGTGACGCAGAAAGAAAGAAAGGAAGATAAGCATAAATAGAAATAAAATAAGTAAAAAAAAAAAAAATTAAATTCCTATAGAAATAATATAATAGAAAATATTTGCCAAGTTTTAGTAAGAATTTTTAGCTCACAGCAACAATACTTTGCGCCTAACACAGCCCAATTATTTAACTAGAACACATATATTGATATATAAATTATAATAATCCTTCGTCGCTTTCGACTATAGGAGTGTTGCGTCTTCGTCTTTCATGGACTTTAAGATGACTAAAGAGACCTATCTTGGCCGTAAATCGTCTGTCACAAATAGGGCATGTTAGCACGGCAATGCTGTTTTTATCTAATGTTTTCTGTTTCCTCGCGATAATGGATATACATGGTCATACATGGATAATGCCTCCCTTGTAGTTCTCCGCCATATATTTACAATTTTTGGCCAATATTTTTTCAATTATGACAGATGAAGTTTGTATTTTTAAGTGTCTGTATTAACACGTCTTAGTATCTTTTCTTCGGAACGCCTAAAGTACGAACACAAGTTGGCAGTTCAGGGTAAAATACCTGTCGAAGTCATCTGAGTTGGTTTTGCATAAGTAAATATTCTTTACTGGTGGAGTTGATCTTATTGAGAACAGATATATTGTCGACATGATCCTGCCATTTTATTTTCAAAATTTAGACATCGTTGATGACATCTATCCAAAGTGCGATAATAATAATAATAATACTTTATTGATCCAAAAAATTACATAATTTCAGAACAAGTCAATTATAAAACATAGTTATTGATTAAAAAAATATTATTACAGTCATATGATAAAAAAATAAATAAAATACAAAATGTTATAAAGTGTTATAAGTGTAAAATGTAAAAGTATAAAATGTATAAGTAAAATATAAGCGAAATAGCGACTCATGTTAGACTAACCGTTGTTAAAAAAATCCTCAACAGAGTATATGTTTCTATTGATTAAAATTGACTTCACTTCTTTCTTAAAGGATTTTATATTATTTATTTCCTTTAAAGTTGTAGGCAAATGACTATAAAATTTACAAGCATTATACTTAATACTTTTTTCAAATAGTGTTAGGTTGTACTTGTTAGTGTTTAGTCCATTTTTGTGTCGAGTGTTATGTTGATGCTGCGGGATGTTAGCGTTAAATAAATGTATATTTTTGAAAGTGAAGATTAATATTTCATAGATATAAACACTAGGAGCAGTCAGAATTTCGAGATTTTTAAATGCCGTTCTACATGAGTCTCTATTTCGTAAGCTAGCTAAAATTCGAATAGCCCGTTTTTGAATCACAAAAACTCTCTGAAGCTCAGATGATTTTCCCCAGTGCATTATGCCATATTTAAGAAGCGAATGAAAATTAGCGAAATAAATGTTCTTCATAACCAATTTGCTGCACTTGGAAGACATTATTCTCATTCAATATAGAGCCCTGTTTAGCTTTTTGCACAATTCATTAATGTATTCAGTCCAGGTAAGATTTGAATTAATGTGAATGCCTAAAATTTTAGTGGTACTGACTTCTGGTAATATTTCAATGCGCTGAAAGTTTAAATAATGTGAATTATGATAATGTTGGTGGTACGGCTTCCTTGTTTCTGACGCGTATAGTATGGTTGGTAGCACTATAGCTGCAGCTGCAACTGCTGTAATATTACTATACTGTGTTGTCATCTGACGAAATTGACAGATCAGAGCACAGTCCCAATCACTCCCTGACATCCCGGAAATGATACACCTGGTTAAAATATACAATACAGACAAATTTGTGTGATAAATTCGCTCTTTACCTCAAAGGAGGCGTCCTTAGGTTCACCAATCTATAGGAAGACTTGTGATGGCGGCCTCTTCCTTTCGATTGCTCCTGATTTGTACTTGCTTAGAAATTTATTGCTGCTAAATGAAAAATTAAATTTAGTAGGTAGGCCTTACTAAGTAACTCATTAACTAACATTTGTAAGTACATTTCTGCTACTATGTGTTTTTGTTTTATTTATTACTAAAGTTTAATAGCTCAATTATTGCGTTATATACCATAACTTCAATTGTTTTCATTTATTAGTGAATAAATGGTTGTTATTTGCTGATGTGACCGATTTAACTGGTGATTCTTGCTTGAATTCTCCACTGTCCAATGTGAATGACTCTTAGTCGACGCAGCTGCGTATCACGAGAGCCAAGAATAATACCTTTAATCTGTTTGATTAAATTCAGACGAGATCGTTTGGCCCCTGTTTGCAGGCCTGTTATTAAGGTCTGGAAAAAATATTCCCCAGTGCCACCTGTGATAATAACAATATTAAGGGCCCATAGCGTGATACCTTTCCTGAACTGTTATCCAGTAAAGCCAGACAAATTGTTTCTGTTTATTTACCAATTGTTAACGAGAATTGTTTTGGAATTCATTTGTTTTTAAAGGAAATACTTTGTTGGTGTTTCATGGAATGATGACGATTTTACGGAAAAAAGTTTGTTGTTTTTTAATTAAAAGTTTTAAAAATTAAAGGATGTTAAACAGTTGTTGGTTATTTGACGCATTAAATTAAAATAATTACTGAAATAATCCAGGACGAACGTACGGAAAAGTTATTTCTTTATTTAGGGAAAAAGCTGCGCGTTCTCGCTTTACTTATTTTTCCGAATTTAACTAATATTCCACTCTGACGGTATTTAGGTCAACTATTTTCTTTTCTATTTCAACTCTTTTCGTTTCAATTAATATTCATGTGTACAGTATTAATTGAGAAGTGTATTATTAGATACAAAATAGTATACTGCAATCCGGTTATCTGGAATACATTTGAACTAGATAATTTTACAGGATTAAGAGCCTGCTTCGGAAGATCTCAAGTTCTCCATTGTGCTGAACTTTTACCCAAATCCGTTCGTCCTGTGTAAAAACCGCTAGGCCGCTGTACAGCGCCTATCCGGTAGTCGGATACGTGTAGATCAGTGTTTCTTAACAGGTGGTCCGCGGACCACCAATGGTCCCCAGAAAAATTTAGTGGCCCGCGAAAGTTTTTGATTTAGCGGTTTTTTTTTTTAAATATATGCACATTTTTTATATACCATATGTATACCATGGTATATAATTTATATTTTGTTTATTTTCTGATGATTTCTACATGTAAAATGATGATCTTCTACAAATAAAATAAATGTATTTAGTAGCACATAAAATATATTTGATTTCATGCAAAAAATGAACCAACAATTATTAATAGTGGTCCGCCTTAGAAAATCATATATTATACCGGTCTGCGGTGTGTTTTTGGTTGAGAAACACTGGTGTAGATGATAAAACTGTAGTTATTTCTACCTGCATAGGCCATTGGTGCTAATAAATAATTTAATTCGAAGTACCTGTGTCCCGCAAAACGAATGATATTTATTTTTTATTTACTTAGATTTTTATAAAAGATTTCGAGGTGTTAAGCAACTCATCGGATGTAGCACAGGGCTTTAACGAAATATTGTCATATGTTGTTGTTCATCGCCAAGGCTATTATTTAGTTCTAGCTTTTCCCGTATACATTCCCTTCTGCGTTGCTATGGTTTTTCTCGTTTTCCTACCGTTATTTAACTTTGTGAATTCCAGTCCAGTGCCTCCTTGGACTGTTATATGATTTCCATCCAAGGCCTCGCCTTTTTCCTTTTAGGTTTGTAAATTTATCAAATAGTAAGATTAAAAAATTCAGTCTTAGTGAACTCACTGTTCGTTTTGAATCTCTTTGCTAGTTTTTCTCAAGAGTTAACGCCTTTGACACATCCGCAACTGGTATGGGGTGTCGTTATTGGAAATCGACCGTAACGAAGTTAGGATAGATTTCAAACGCTTACTGTTACGATTTGTTATAGATTTACGTGTAATAATTACTGCGACTTATCGCAACCTTGAACTTGAGAAGGCGCTGGCACGTATAAGTACGTTAGGTAAAATTTGAGCCAAGTCATAATTCAGCAATTGGAGAGGCTATACGTGTATTTGACCACTCAAATAATTCGTGATAACGAGTTCTATAATACTTAAGTGCAAAAATAATAAACTTATACCCGCAACACAGTGCCAAACTGGAAAAAATGGCAAAATTTTCTACTTAACTTTCGAAATGACGCAACATTTGCATGAAAATATATAAATGGATATACTATTCGGTTATTGGAAGAAAGAGGACCAAATGCCAGAAAAAATGATGGGCTATTGAGCGGCGCTGGGCGAGCACATCGCTGGAGAAAGCTGCGGCGCGCAGTTTCAACATTGACACTAGCACTGTCACCGCGGATCCGGTCGTGCCTGCGTAGGATCGTATGATATTAATCAAAGAAATAAAATTCATTTGGTTCACTCCATATTCTCATCAGAAATTTCATTTAGCATTTACTTTTAACGCTAATGCTTCCATATATTCAATCTTAATAACCTGGTTCATTGGAAAAATGTCAACCAGATTTTACGACTTTCCATTAGCTCCTGAAGTAATAAAGAAACCATCTAGCCAACACCTTAAATTCAAATATTAATACGTAAACAATTACGAACACGAGTAGTACCTGTTTATATCCCTTTTAATTAACTATCTTTTAATACTATAGCATCAGACGAAATAATAATTAACATATCTCAACGACTGGTATAAAAAATGACCGGTTCCGAGTGTTTGTTACCTGTTAGTAGGCCGCAGCTCCAGTAGGTGGCAGTGCTGTTACACAACCCACAGACAGGTGACCACGCGTGTCTTATTTAAATTACTGTACATACAGGACATAAAAAATTCTGTAATAACTACGCAGTAAGTTGTAGAGTTTGACCACTTGACTTGGGAGACTTGTCGACTAAGATGAATGGGGTAACAGATGACCTACTTACAAGATAATTCTTGTTCAATTGTTATTTGTAAATTGGAATACTATAATACATAGTGCAGTGCTTCCCAACTTAATACTTATGCGGACCGGCAAAATGTCAATTTTTTACGTAGAGCGGTAACAACTCTTGAAACACACATTTTGCGAGTAAAAAAATTATTTGTTCTACACGTGTAGCTCAGAGATGTTGATCTAAAATCTGAAAAGTTTTGAGATAATGCATATTGATGTGTGCCGAGATAGTTCCATAGTTATTTTTGATCAGATTATTTTTTGTTCATTCGTTAGGTGAGACTGTGGTAATAACATCGACCATATTTAATTTTTTTGCACATTTACTTCTAAATGTAATTGTCCTTGAGCAATACATCTATTTCAGAATATAAATGAGTTCAAAGATGACGTATAATGTAATATTCCCACGTAAAAATGTTCATTAATGATAATTTAAATAAACACTTGATAAAGTACTTGTTGAGACTTTTATTGTTTTTTTAAATTGTTCATTGTTATCACAGTCATCTTCAGTGTATTTTTCTTGAATATATCTGAATGAGTCAGAGGAGTGTGGGTTTTACCTAAATCTTGTAAGTGAAACTTTGAATGTATGTGACATTTTAGAAGTCGTTAGATAATACAAAAGCTGTTTGAAGAAACCGTTATCATTGTTATACGTCAAAGTGTAACTTTGATAATAAAAATTGAATTTCTCTGTTTCTGGTTTCTTTAAAACTGAAATGTTTTCCAATTCCACCCATGTGATTTTTAGAATATTTGACACAAGAAGATACACCAATGTACGTGGCACGTGTTCGTATTGGTTTATAGAAATTCAGTATTAAAAATGAACATTTTAAAAGATTTAGAAACGACATTTGTTTTTTGACTTCTTAAATCGTTAAGTGAAGAGGTATACGACGAAGAAATGAGCAGTAGAGCTAAAGCCACAGCTATCGTATCAGATGGGATAAAAAATTGTGATATTTTTGTATGTTTTTATTCATGGTTGTTACTATTGTCGCCTGCAAAGTAATTCCCATCGGATGTTATACACTTTTGCCAACGATTTTTCCAGTCTTTGAAACAGTTCTGGAAAGCGGCTGCTAGTATGGTCTTCATTCTTTTAACTATTTTAGTTTTAAGTTTTCAGTGGCCGCAAAATGCTGTCTTTTCATGTTATTTTTTATTTGTAAACAGAAAAAAAGTCATACAGAGGCAAATCTGGAGAGTATGGAGCCTGCGGGATCCTCAATTTATTTTTTGGCAAAAACTCTCAAACAAGTAACGAAGTGTTCACTCGTGCATTGTTATGGTGCATTTTCCACGAATATTCTGTATACAAAGCTGTTCTTTTATGTATTCCTTCACTTCATTTGATTTTTAACACAAATTTTGATGGAGATTCGTTCATCGTGTTTTCCGACATAATAAAAATCGCCACAAAATGCGTCTTACTTCATTGACTGTAAATTGATAAAAAAAATTAAAAAAATAACATGATCCCTACTTTATGCAGGTGTCAAGGCAAGGTGTACCAACTAAAGACAGATTCGGACAAGGTTTATGGAACAAAAATAAATATTGCACGATTTTTTTTATTTCCATATTTTTTATACCAGGCCTTGAATAAACAATAAAGAAATTAGCAGTACCGTAAAATTCGAAATATATAAAACAAACAACCTAGCTCATTAACTTGCTTATGGATGCGAGGTATGGGCAGTGGCGGCATTAGTGGGGGGTCCGCTCCCCCTTCAACATTGCTCTACCTCCCCCCATACTTGGAGAAAAATGTGTACGCCCGTGGGGAACCTTTTTTTTTAGGTCATTACTTGTAATCTTCTATTGGCTAAAGAGGAGGGCATACAAGCTGCAGAAATAATATGTATAAGAAGAGTTAAGGGTGTCAAAAAATGAACAGAATAAATGAAGCAGTAGGGAACAAGATAAATGTAGAACCAGTAGATAAAATAATAGAAAAAAAGAAATTAAGATGTCATGGACACATCACGAGAATGAGGGAAGAAAGACTAGCAATATATGGCTATCCAGGACTGTAGAAAGCAGACCAAGAGTAAAATAACATAAAGCATAGAACGAAACAGTAGCACAAATACTAGTTAAGAAAGGACTGACATGGAAGAAAGCAGTAAATAAGGCTCACAATACAGAATGGCGTAATATTTATTCATTGTCATCGATGAATTGTTTCTTTAGACTTCCTGCGTTTCGTTTTCCTAAAGGAACTCTTTTAAGTTTGCTTTTTGTATTTTGTTGTATATATTTTGTTTAAACTTTTTTGTATAAGCTGGCTAATATGGTTGTATACACTAATGGCCAATAAAACAATATATTAAAAAAACAAAAGTTTACTTTTTGTTTTCTTGTTCCACAAGCACAATCGTAAGCGAATAAGTTTGATGTTTCTTTTTGCCGATGGTTGATTTTACAGATTGTACAATTCATTATTGAAGCAACTGCGCCCTATACCACATATATGTACATCTTTACAAATTGTATTTTCCTTTCAAAATAGTCTACAGTCGATACATCAGATGTCATTGTCCAGCTCTCATACTATAATGAGTATAGTCTAATCCTTAGGCTTCTCATCGATGGCGATATTATTCTCAATCTGATTAAATTATGTTAATAATAAGACGAAATGTTAATCATTGCAATCATGCGAGTGTTAAATCAACTAAATTACTCTATTTTCCATTCAAAATTGATCTCGAAAATAACATAATTTGATCCTTATCAAAAATATTTGAATGTGCCCGGAAACTATTCGGATTGTTTCATCTGTAATAACCTCACCTCGCTCACACCTGAGATAAGATCTGACGCGTGTTAAGACACAATATTTATTTGTCTAACGTGTTGCAATTAGGCCTAGACACCTCCTATACACAAATGCCCCAGGCCAATATTTATACAAAATTTATGTTTGATAATATCAACATATTTAAATATGATTTATTGATGTGGTAAGGTAACACATTATCCGACGTTTATGCGTCATTATCGGATAACCCAGTATAAACAACCTACGTAATTATATGCAAATACTTATTTTTTATTAAACTGTAGGCGCCAGGTCACTGGATATCATACTTATGATTATGACCTAATCGTGGGGGCATATCATATTCATGACAACAAAAAACAATTTTGAAAGTCTCAATCTATACTTTGCGTCAAATAAGAATTGAGTAGATAACGCTGCGAACCGAGTACGATTTACACAGGACAAATACATTATAGAAGGAAATTTAAAAAAGTTCAAGTAGGACATGGGCGTGGAAACTGGGTTAACCAAAGTTTTTTCTTTTTTAATATAATAAAGGAATTGGGTGATACGGTATTGAAATAAACAAGATAAATAAATCACTAACGTTAAAAAAATATTAATTTTAAAAACTTATGTATTATAAATATAAACAGAGATTTGTTTAAAAGGTTTTAAATAAACAATAACGCAAACAACAAAGCTTCAGAGCTGAAGTTTCTTATAAACATGTTTATTAGAACATTTTTGCGTAGAGCTATTTTATGCTGTTCCTCCAATATATCGAATGCAACTTTATATGTTCTTTTCTTGGGTGGCGAAGAGACGGATCCGTTAACCTTCATTTCTTTAACTATTTGCCATAACAACTTTTCCAATAGATCAACCTCTTTTGATGTTAATTTAATAGCTTGAGTTTTGCTTATTCCCTCTTGACTTGGTCGCAAATACTTTGTAAGCCATACGTCGCTGCCCACTTTTGACATACTTCCCTTGGGTACATTCGATTTGACGTTCCGAGTGCTCCGAGCACGTTCTGTACACTCAAACTTGTTCGATTTGACGCTCGGAGTACATTTAAATGCATTCGTTTTGATATCGAGGGTGTATTTAGAGTGCGCTCTATATTTTAAGACCGTGCATATGGGGTATGACGGAGAAAGGTGGGGGAACGGCGGGAAAAGTACTATCATTTTTTGTATTTGTGACGTTTTTATTAACTTCGAAAGCTATATTGTGGTTGTAAACAAAGCATACAAATAATTAAAAACACCGTGCATAAAACTAACATGGAAGAAACAGGGTTATGTTTTATTTGTAAATTTATAGAAGCTCTCAATGTTGGCAAGGTACCATAATGCTATCATAAGCTATTTTTCGAGTTTTGTTTTCCCCCTGGTCTCAGATGAACCTCGTCTGACATTGCTTGCAGTTTTTCAAGAAAATTTTCGAAAATTGTAGATACCCGAAAATGTGATTTGAATTGACGAACTGTTCGCTCAGCGTTCGTTCTACCCTCGAATGTACCCTTTATAACCCATTTGTACCCAGCAGTGCCAAATTATATTAATTTACTCACAAAAAAATTACTTATGTATCAAAATATTTATCAGATTACCTAAAAAATATATATCTGCATAAATACAAATTACTTAAATTCTCCATAATATCTATGTCAAGAATATAAATGAACGTCTAAATATGTAAATAATAAAAAAATATACCCTATAAATAATATATATTTCGATATACAACATTCACGATGACAATGATATTTATTTAAATGCAAGTTACTGAATATCTAGCTCAACTTGGGCTAAAAACATTTTTTAATAAGTAATGTAAAAGTGGTGATGTTCTACTCAAACAGAACCAAGGACAAAGTGTTCCTACTTTCTACACACAGTATTCTTGCGTGATATAGAGTATAGAATTGTATATGGAAAATATATTTTTTTGCAGTCTCATTTCTATTAACTCAAAACGTAGGGTTACCACCCTAAAACGAAGAACTTTTCTTGAATTCGTAAAGTGAAAGCAGAAAAATAAATAACGGCAATCTACCCTAAAAAAACTTGGAGATAGAATCGTAACCTTCAAATGTACACGTCTTTATCGACTTTCCCTGTATATAATAGTTCAATATTTTCTCAGTAGAGGAGCGAAATCTAACATATATATATTTTTATTGGCGCGGTGGGCTGTTTTCAATAATATCACAATAAAAACAGTCATATACTTGGAGTATTCGAGTATATATCCAATAGAAAATTGACTCCACTTCAGTCGTATAGACTCGAACACTTCTTATTTTTTTTAAATCCTCTCCGCCAATATTGACATTAAATATAGCCTACTTGAAAAATTTCGTTTGTCTGGAAGCCCGAGGCGCTGCCAAACCAATGGCGTACTCTAATTGGATTTATAAAGGGTTTGTAATATATTAAATTTAAGGTTATTCATATAAAGTAGAGGATATTGTACCCTGAATGTTGACTTTTGAATATATTAATTTTTTTGCAATATCACAAAAGGGTGATTTCGAAAACAAAATTAAGTTTACTAACATAAAACATTTTTTGCGCCTTTCACACAAAGAAAATTTTAATATGGATATTACAAAAAAAAGCCATCAAATATTTCTTCCAGTTATTGCTTCGCTTTAATTTCTAAAATTGTTTGTATACTCGTAAATTTACTGAATAATGTCTTTAATCCCTTTGAAAATATTTTGAAATTGATTATACAGCGTCTGTGCTTCACGTGATCACTTGGCGAACCAGTCACATGACTTATAATTTAAGATTTTGTTTAAAAGCTACGGGTTGCTCAAAAAATTTAATCATTCAAATGGCAACATATTATATTATCCAGTAAACGTACTCCAACCTAAGATCCTCCGTTTTCACTACACACGAGCATTTGGTCACTCATTGAGACTATAACTCCTTTACAGAATTGGTATAGTATAGGTGGGTTCGGCAAGCAAGCTTGGAGTGCTCCGAGTCACTCTGTTTAACTCCAGAGCGTTCGAGCAAAAACCTAAATGCGTTTCCTCGAGCGGTCTGGAATTAAACAGAGTGACTCAGAACACTCCAGGCTTGCTTCCTAAACACACCTCATGTAGAACTCATTAATGATTTATAGGCGTTTGAATTTAGCGCGTTGTCGTGTTTTAAGTTAGTTAGTAATTTTCATCCCTAGCTGTACATGACACATTTAATCACAAACAGATAAAGATGTTATATGACATTAACTGTTATCTGATTTTGGCAACTTCTTGTGTAATTATCAGAAAAGGTTCATTTTATTGCCACTTTTATGTATTATTTCACTGGTAAGCAAAAAATAGCCACATAATCAAGAGCAAATGTATGTTATTAATAAATTGTTTTGTTAATGACTCATTAATTTGCTTTTGTAAGATTTCCCATATGTGCCTCTGGTAAGTACCAACCTATAAAATAAATCTTATGAGCGGGAAATTCAAACGCCTATCAATCATTTATGAACTCACTGTATATTGGTTTGATAAAAAAAAAAATCTCGAACTCCTCACTTTTTGCAGAATCTGGTGAGGAGAACAGTGACCTAATATGATGCAGCTATTTATGAAGTTTTAGTTTGAGTTTTAAGTTAGTTAGTAATTTTCATCCCTAGCTGTACATGACACATTTAATCACAAACAGATAAAGATGTTATATGACATTAACTGTTATCTGATTTTGGCAACTTCTTGTGTAATTATCAGAAAAGGTTCATTTTATTGCCACTTTTATGTATTATTTCACTGGTAAGCAAAAAATAGCCACATAATCAAGAGCAAATGTATGTTATTAATAAATTGTTTTGTTAATGACTCATTAATTTGCTTTTGTAAGATTTCCCATATGTGCCTCTGGTAAGTACCAACCTATAAAATAAATCTTATGAGCGGGAAATTCAAACGCCTATCAATCATTTATGAACTCACTGTATATTGGTTTGATAAAAAAAAAAATCTCGAACTCCTCACTTTTTGCAGAATCTGGTGAGGAGAACAGTGACCTAATATGATGCAGCTATTTATGAATTGACTTGCAGTTATTTCTTTCCAATTTAATAGTGATTTTTATAATCGATTTCTTTTACACTGGCGAATTTTAAGATGGATCTGGAAGAATAGCGTGTCTGTGTGAAATATTGGAGTAACAGAAACACTTGAATTTTGAAAACAGCTTTCTGTAAGATCCTCTAGCTTGAACTATTTGTTTTAAGTGGTTAGGACGTTTTAAAGATGCTAGATTCAAAGATGGAAGATGATGAGAAATTGGGTGGGCCTTCAATTTATAAAATAGATGAAAAAGGATCCAGCAAATTAACCCATAACAATCGACGATGGACTGTTAGAGAAGTTGCAGAAGAAGTACAGATATCATACGGTTCTTGTAAAGACACTTTTACCAATGCCCACAATAACGTCCACACTTATGGTTCCTTTTTGGTTCGATAATTTTTATAGAATCAAGTTACACTCTTTCCTATATCAATATGCGCACCTAACTTCGCCTTGCATAATTTTTATTCCCGAAAACTGAAGAGTTCTCTAAAAGACACGTTTATATCGATTGAAAAGAAAAAAAATAATGGTGATAATTAAAATTAAGAAACAAAAATTAATATTTTTTGGACATATTATGTGCCTAAGGGGTGTTGACGGGACCCTGCGTACAAGAAAATGTGATAAAAAGAAACAGTGAGCTAGAAGAAGAGAAACAGTAACACCAAAAGACACAGAATCAAAAACTTTTAAAAACTATGGCTGTAAGAAACTAACAAAAGATATTTTCGTTTTTACGCATATTATTTCGCGGTCTTTTTCTCTGTTGAAACGAACTCTAGTAATAATTATAATAGCACTCGTCCGGGAACTCTTTAAAACTACTAGTATTTTATATAATAACAAATGTGATTCGTGTTTACATTTGAAATATTTAAATTGGAACACTGCTACCTGTAACAATTTCAACTAATAATAATATTTTCGCTGTCACATTAACGTCAAAATATACTTTATAATATGAAATAATTTTCAATTTGATTGGACTGGTTTTTTCCGCGATTAATATATGCAAATAAAAATTAAAAGTGGGTCGTACAGGTTGGTCCGAATGCTCAGACAACCACGTGGGATGATTTTATGTGTACAAGTCATTTCCCTCTTAGTTTGATTAGCGATTGAAGAAATTTAGTATCTCGTTTTAACACCTCAAAGCACACCTCTGTATTTATAAGATGTAGATCTGATTTTCACTTTTTGTTACAGAAAATGTGTTTTAGGCGTAGTTGTATCAAGTTTCTCAGTTTTTTTATAGCAGTTTATTTTTTTCTGTAAGATACGCGACATAATGTAACATAAAAATATATAAATACGAGGGTGAGTCATGAATACCTGGAATATGTTTATAAAATTTATGAAAGCACTGATAAAATTTAACTTTACTTTATTTTTTAGCTCACAGCTCAAGCAAAAACATTTTATTCAGAGTGTATAATGAAGCTTGAGCATCGATGGAACAAGTGTGTAAAGAAGAAAGGGGACAATGTTGAAAAATATTGTAATGTTAAATCTCTAACAGTGCTATATTTTTATAAACAAATTGTGGATAATAAATGATACCCTCGTAAATAAATACAGTAGGATCTCTATTTATCAAACCTACCTATATCTAATTTCTGATGGGCTGCGTTAGGCACAAATAGCCTTTGTTGCTGTGCGCCAAAAATTTTAACTAACATACTAACGATTTTCTCTGTATATCGAAGTACTTGTTAGTCCCCATGATCAGTACTTAAGAAACCTTTTTCTGTTTATCGAAAATTATTTCTTTATATTGATTTTTGCATATATTTCATGAACTTCGTAAGTGCTAACATTGTTATGAAGAAGTGTCATCAAAATGTTGTGTTCAGCAAGATATTAGGATTTTTTTCAACAAATTTAAATAATGAATGTATACACAATGAGCTTTCAAGGTATGTACGTTGCAGAATAAATTTTTTAAATAAATACCACGTATTTTCTGTTAATTTTGTTTGTTAATCATAATTTGGTTCATATTCACATTATACGAATGAGTATTTTTGGGTATGTACCTTCTTTGTTATTTCTATTGAAGAATAAGTTATTTTCTATATATCGAAATTTCTATGTATGGATTTTTTCTTATGGAACCATATACTTTGATATATGTAGGTCCTATTGTATATATAGCTAATGGACAATTGACTGATTTCGATGCAGTTGCGTTCACTGTAGTCATTTTGTCCTGTTATCCCTATAGAGCAACGGTTTTCGTTCAGCAACTTAACCACGAAGATTTGCTTTTTGCAAACGGCTCCCGTGTTGCCAGACTTCGGAAGCTAAAATACCGTACATGCGCATGAGAAATTACCGTATTTGATTGCAAATTACCGCACAAAAAAAGTAGCCAGATTTGTTAGTGAAGAGCAAATAAAAAACCCCGTACCTACATACTAAAGTTCTGGAAAATAAGGCTGTAAATAAACAATAAAATATCAGACTGTTTAATCTCATTTTACGCACTTATACATAAATCACAGACATATGCTATGACAAAATCACTATCACTGTTTTCATCACAAACAAAATAAATTATTGCAATATGAAAAACGAGTCCAAATCTCACTTTACGCGCTTAAATGTAAATCAGATATTATTTACGACAGCTTATATGTGACAGTGACAAAAACGTCATCGTCGTTTTCATCACACACTTTTGTCTCTTCGTTTCAATAAATATTTGCGGCATTCATTCTGGACAACATGTCTTTATTTGGGACAAATTTCAGACAGTTTCCCTGTTTTGTATTTCTAATAATTTGTATGTATTGGGCTGCAATTTAGGCATAAATAATTACACAGAATTAACATATGCTAATTTTGTATGTGCATGAAATTTAAATATCGAGTACAACTAAAAAGTTTCGCACGCTAATGTCGCCAAATTAAATACAAGAGCTCCATACAACTCGGTAATCAAAGGTTACGATCGCTAAAATGTGTGAAAATTTCAAATTTTTCAATTTTTAGTTCATATTGAAAAAAGTGAAAATCACCGTATTTTTGCGTATGGTAACAGAATTTGGAGCTTGCACCGTACTTTTGCTTTAATTACCGTACATGTACGACAATTACTGTGCGGCAATATTGATCGGCACTTCACTGTCTAGAGAAATGTTTCTTTATCAGCGTAAATTAAATTCTAAAGTGATTTTTGTTTTATCTAAGTAATTAAATGCTAAGAATATTATTCGTTGATCATCAGAGTTTAAGTTGATTCGCGATGGTCCATGAATCATCAGCTCTTCGAAATCATATTTCTTTCCTATCTGCGGATTTTGTCATACAGTCTTCTTTACAATATATTCTGAAATTTAAAAATATTTTGATATAACGTTCAGATTTATGTTATAAGATAGGTAAAAATCTGATGTAAACACCGCCAGTAGAGTTAACATATCTGCAACAGAATAGGGGTATTAAATTAACCTTTTGCACTCCATCCTAGTGACTCACCAACAACTCCATCAACACCAACAACTCCAGCAATATATTAGTTATAGAACATACCATATAACTTTTGAAGATCAGCATAAAATAATTACCCCGTATAATTATAATCACATTATTAAACTAAAAAATAACTAGGGTTCATGTTTACAACCATGTTGTAAACAGTAAACGGTTAGTAGCGCAAGGATGTTTGATTTTGTTAATCCTTTAAGTAAGATGCGTAATGTAAAAAACTAATCCCTACGGCTATGGGTTGACACGCCTAGTTATATCACTTTTATTGTAATTTTATGAGTTCCCTAACTTTTATTCTTTTATTGCGATCTTCAAAACTAATATTGTATGTTCTATACTTTCGTACATTAATAAGTTTTTGCGGTTAAGTCATTAGAAAGAGAGGTTTTTAAAAAATTAAATTTTTGGAGTTTTCCCGCCACACCTCTCAAAATATTTATCCAATCAAAAAAATGCATTTAAATAAAAGATTTGTCGTCTTATTCTAAACAATTTTTGTAATTTAAGTTTTCCACGGGCTGAAGTGTATCTATACTTTTGTAACTATATATTCAAAAATATTTAAAAATCAGCGATGGTCCTACAATATATCATATTCGATATTTTAAAGTCAACAACAATTTAGGAATCCTTTTTTCGATTCGTGTCTGGTCGTTGGGTGTCGGTTGGCGAGATGCAAATTGCCACAAACTGCCAAATATAAATGGTTATCATTATTCTTCCTCCACACAATATAACCCTGGCATAAAATGATCATCTATCATACATGTTTAGGGTTGACATACAGACAGCTCCAAGCGATAAGAGTCCGCATTCTACCCGCTGTGATTCTTGTAAAAATATTGTAAAAAGCGTAGATGACACTGCAATGGCGCTTTATACACATTTTTACATACATTGCTTACATTAGATGCTTTTTACTAGTTGTTATCAATGGTGTCATCCAGTTGCAAAACTCTGTTTGTGTTGCAATTTTAAAAGCATTCGGAAAAATGAT
Organism: Liopterus haemorrhoidalis; assembly: GCA_963971575.1. Taxonomy (NCBI): domain Eukaryota; kingdom Metazoa; phylum Arthropoda; class Insecta; order Coleoptera; family Dytiscidae; genus Liopterus; species Liopterus haemorrhoidalis. Next base: position 175,337,487 of record OZ020611.1, on the reverse strand, counting down.
ACAAAAAAGAAAGGTTTTCGCTGGACTGAAATATTAATTAGTATCACTTTGCAAATAGATATTAAATATTAAAGAAAATTGAACTGTTATTAGCGCGGAACTTGAATTCAAATAGTTTATTGCAGTGCAAATTTAACGTATTCTTTAAAAATAGAGCCAATAATATTTTTTGTATAGTATATTTCGTTCTGTAATACGTTACTGGTAACTTATCTGGTGACTGGTGATTTTTGTGTTGTAAATGGGCTTTTATGAAACCATTTAATTAGTATTTTTGAACTGGTTTTAAAATTTTTCTTTAGGTTTCATTATATTAAGGTTATATTTGTCCAAAAATTACAATCACATGGTCAAATTTCAAATTAAAGTGTTAAAATTGTGATTATATAATATTTTGAAATATAGATATATTATTACAAATGTTAATTAATGGTGAAATATTTTGAAAGGTGCCATTTCAAAATTACCTCCCTAAGATAATATTATAAATATACAACATAAAAAATCCCTCTGAGTTACATATTACAAAATGATATCTATGTAACAAAACTACGGCAAGTGTAGTCTATTCTAGGCGGTATCAAACTGGCGGGCCGCATGTGGCCCAAAGCTTGCATTTTGGCAGCCCGCAACGACTTATACTATAATAAATTTTTATACTATATGTCTTATATAATACAAAAATGTATTTAAACGAAAATAGCTTGTGACAGAATCTGTTCGGTAAAGGGCGGAAAACCAATGATCAGGTAGTAACTGTTACAGTTAGCTAAGGCTGTGCGATAGTTGGTAGATCGGGGATTCCCCGTGAATCCAAATAATATACTCGTAAGCAGAGTACTTTTTTATAGGTGCAACTGTTGTGTACAATAATACAAAAACACAGATATTAAATTGTAATTCAAATAAAACAGCACACGTCATCAATAGACCAGCGTGTGCGAACCAAAATGTGCAAGTTACGGCGCTGATGCGATAACTTGCTGAATAGAATTATATGTTACAAAAATATAAAATAAACAATGAAATTGAGTTAATGTAAAATTGGAATGGACATACAGACTGATGGTTTCAGTCATAAATATGTAGAATATCATCCCAACTTTATATTACGTGTTACTGATGTCCCAAAAAAAACAGGTTCCTGGGTCCTCGGATGGTTTCCTCAACAGGTGTTTATGTACAAAAATTAAATGATAAACCAAGAGGTGATATATCACTAACTCGCGATAGAGACGCGTGATTTTATTAGAAACTGTTAATAATAATTGAATCGACAGGCGATGTACTCTCTGATCAGGTCCGCATACGAATGAAATAATAATGTTGAAACCGGTAGGTAGCGGCTCTGAACATTTTATAAAAACACAAAAAGTTTTTGTGTTTTAAATTAAATTAAATTAATTTTATTTATACATTTAAGTGTAAATAAATAGAATCATAAGAAAAATTTAGTAGTTGTACCTATTTGAAATCTATTAAACCAACTAATCGAAAATAATAAAAAGGTGGAAACGTTCGTGTTCTTAGATATTCAGGGAAACTATGTAGAAAAATAACTTAAGTACTTTATAAATATTTTAACTGAATAAAAAGTTATTGAAAAAGTTCGGTTTATATTTGACTGACCATCGTAAAATATTTAATTAAAACTTAATTCTCTGAATTTGAACTTATTCTTGAATGTTTTTTTTTTTTTTTTTTTTGTTATCGTCTACCAAAGTATTTATCGTATATGTCCAATTAAAAGAGTTAGTCCGTAATGCAGTCCACACTTAATTCTGGTTTGGTTAATCGCCATTTTTAATTTGTTTTACACAATCCCTTCTGCTTTCGAGCGGTGAAACCGTGTACTGATTTACAAAGTTCGACGTTATAACAAACTTAGAGCCTTTCCCAGTTAAATCCTTTGTTCGAAACAATGCGCATCCATTTTCCAAACGTTATTTAAAACAAAATGTCAGTAGGGAATCACGATCAAGCAATATATTTCACTGTTATTTTAAACATTCAATTACGTTACCAAAAGAGGAGATATCGTTAGGAAGAGAATAACACTTAACCTACTATTTTCTTATATAGGAATTCCTTATTGCCATATTGTACGTATGTAAACATTGCAGATGTTATTAAAAAAAATCAAAATTAAATTTTCCCCTTCCATTCAACTCAGTTCTCACGAGTAAATATGAATTCCTCGGGCTATTCTTAAACTAGCACTCGAGTACATGTTAGCTTATACATCGGGATTTTTCTATTATAAACATTGTTATTTGTTCTAGAATAAAACGCGTGCCTTTAATTGAAATAGTGCAAAAGAAAAAAACAGTATAATAATAAATAAAATTTATGAAGATAGTCTACCATGCGGACAACCGGTTATTTTGAAGCAGCGGTTTTAAAAACGCAACATGTTCTATTTTTCTAAGGCTCTATTACATTAAGCGATTTTACTACTCGCTACTACTCAACTCGCTCAATACAATAACGATTGCTAATAAATTCATTGTGTGTTTAGTATTCGCCAAAATGTCAAGAGATATAGTTCGTGCGGGAATAGTTGTTGTTACCCCTTTATTATATCAGGAGTTGGAAAAAAGAGAAAAAAATTAATTTAGAAAAATGTGGGTAAAATACTGGATGACAACTAGAGAAATTAAAAAAAAAAAACTCTTGTTACTGTTCCACTTCATTTTAAATAAAAAATAACGAAGCGGTCGACAATTTAGCAAAGGAAGCCAAAATTACAGGAATGCCTTTGGACGTCCCTACTCGGAATGATGACGGGTACCTGTTACCCGACCCGTTAAGATTGTACCCAGTTCCGACTTTGCATATCCGCCACCCGTTATCTACCCAATACCTAACTAACGGGTAATTAACGGGTTGTGGGCAATTAACGGGTAGCGGGTAATTAACAGGTAGCGGGTAATATCAGGGTAATAGTAGCAGGTACCCGGTTGCACAAATTTAAAATTCTCATCATTCCTAGTTCTTATCAAAATGACGTTTATAGTGTGTATACAAAATTCATCAGAAATACATGGAATGAAGAATACCGAACCTGTTTCTCATCAAAGGTTTCCTTTTATGGTTCCTTACAACCAAATATTCGTACTTCCAGATGGTTTACTGCGTACATGAACAGGAAATTCATCACCACGATAAGCAGAATGCGTTTTAACCATACAAAAGACAAACAACACCTTCAAAGACTAAATATGAACTGCGGTGCTGATGCTGCTTGTAAAACTGAAATCAATTTAATCAAATATAGGAATACCGGGAAGAATAGCTGCTTTTTCTGTTCTTTATTTGGTTTATCTGTGCCTCTTCATCACAAGCTTCACGCAGTGCTTAGAAACCACTTATTAGAATTATTAATAAATAAATATGGATAGTGAAAAATTAATTGTTGAAATTGAAGTGCAGCTTTGAACATTGTAGCTTGCAACTGCAGTCAGCATGACGAATTCAAATTTTTAAAAATCTTATTATTATTATTAGCACAAATGATCAGTTGACTGAAGTGCTTTCTTTAAATGATAATAATAATAAAAATAAATAAATAAAAACGAGGCTTAAAGCCTGGTTTATAATAACTCCATAACATAACGCATTACATATAATGGGCATTAATTAGAACAATGGGTTTGACCTTTCAAAACATCTGTTTGTAATAAACAGATCAAAGAAAGTAGTCTACTTTTTATGCGTATGTGTCTATAACTCTATTATAAACCAAGCTTTAGCGGCTAAATTAAATATATATCATAGGATTAAGTTTAACCTATGATATGTGACGTTATTCTATGCTATGCTATGCTATGCTATGCTATGCTATGCTATGCTATGCTATGCTATGCTATGCTATGCTATGTAATGTATGAAATAAAACATTGACATCCATAAGTTTACGTAAATTTAGTTTGTGTAAATGTTGGTATGCTATCAACATAATATACCTTCTGTTGACTTTGAATCCAGATTCTTCAACCTTGCAAGAACACCAATTTTCTATTCAAAATAAAACTAATAACAACATTAAACTATTATTAATTATATTGGAGCTAAAAGGATAGGTTAATTTTAGGAAAAACAAATTATAAGCAATTTTCTAATATTTTGGAGCAATAATTATTCAACCAAGGTTTTTAGGCCTTTGTTTTAAAGTCCAATTAAGAACAGCCCACAGACAAATATGTTAATGAACAGTTAGTGACTTCCTACTCACTACTCATCAGAGTACTTAACTTAAGTAAATATGGGATAAGAAGTAAAGTATTCAAGTACACAGTATTCTCTTACTGTGTACTATAATCACTCTAACACTTTAGAAAACGTTAGATATTTTTTATCAAGTTCTTTGTCTGAACGTAGACAAATAGATGATCGTTGACCTCTTGGATAGAAGTAATTTATATATGATGAACGAGGGTTCCGGTATTACAGTAGAAGAAAAAAGTACTCAGTTTCATCGGATATTATTTGTAGTTATAATAAGAAAATTATATACGCTTGTTCGGTTTGGACGAGATTATATGTTGTTTATGCATAAGTGTAGGTATCAATCATATCAACTACGATGGCTCGTGATACTCTCGCTCAGTATTTTTCAAATGTTCTGCGGAACCATGGGCTTTCTTGAAACGAAAGTTTTTTTTTTCCATTGCTCAACAATCATCAGACACTTACATTTTTCAAATTTAACGTTTATAATATTTTTTTATAATAAATTATGATATATTTTTTAATTGAAGTATATAATTAATTGTTTATATAGCAAAAATTTCGAATTATTTTATTATTGTGGACGGTTTATTGGCAAAATAACCTGTAATATACAGGCGCGCATCCAGAGGGGGGATGGACTTTTATCCTTCCCCTCCCCAAGACTTAAATCACGTGATTTTATTGTTTTTAAAGAATACATTTGAATTCATCTTGTATTCTAGAGCAGTGATCCTCAACCTTTTTAATAACAGGGACCTTTTGGAAAGCATGGCAAGCTTGGCGGACCCCCAATTAAAAGTTCAATTCGTGAAAAGCGCTATACTTTAATGTAAAATTTTAAATACTTACGAATACTTAAGAATATTGTGATGTCATTATATTCATCTGTCACTTACTAATATATCACTTATAAAACCGTGTAACTTAAAATTAATTTTTATTTTCTATTTTGTAAGCTGAGTCAAGAGCCTTGCGGACCCCCGGTTGCGGATCACTGTTCTAGAGCTCATGAGCTTTTGTATATAGCTGTAAGCTTGTTTATGAGAAGTATGGACCTTTTTCCTTTCTTCCCCTCACTTCTAAAATACCAAAGTTGACTTGGTATTTTAGAAGTGAGACCCTTGTTTTTGCATTTTGGAAGGTAAAGTGATTTTGGTCAGCTCTTGTTACCGAATAATATTCCGATCCCTGCCTCTATAAAACAATTTTGTCTTCTAAGACCCCCCCCCAAGAAAAAATCTGGGTGGGCGCTTAGTAATATCTCAAACCAAAATATCTGTGTTTTACTTGTTCTGTTCAAAAAGTGATTTGATTTGATGAGGAGCTTAAAACAATTGTACTGGAGGTATATTGATCTTGCGTATCATTAATACAAAAATTTAAAAGTGAGACCTGAAGACTTTAAGTCAGTGCTTTCCAACCAGCGTATTGCGACACCTTAGTGTGTCACGACTCGATAGTAAGGGTGTCGCGAAATTTATAGTTTAAATAAGTTTGCATAAAACTAAAACTAAAAAAATCAATTTAAAAATCTTCATCGCTCATAGATAACAATGTGCAGTCTGTTCCGGCGCCCATCTCTTCCTTGGTTTTTCTTGGTCTTACACTCCTTTTGACTTATACAACAGAGCCTGCTTGAGAATGCAACAAGTATGCAATCTTTTCAGATTTCACTAATCATGGGAGAGATGTTCAATTCTTCCCGTCGAAATAAAGATATTTCGACTATGGTAAAGTCTGGTTCAGCTTTTCATGGCTTTCAAAAATTTGATTTTCGCTGGCTGAATTCGGCTGTCATCTGGTTTTTTAATAGTCATGTTTCATTACTGTATGTAAAAATAGGAACTACCATTGATTTATAAAATATTTATAGAATACTAAGGGTATACTAAATGTGTCGCAGAAACAAAAAAAAATTAAAAGTACTGCTATATGGAATGGATGAAGTGTTCGACATATTACCGCTACCTTAAATTTGACTTCAAACTTTGACTGAAGTTCAGAGACGCTATTAAGCGTTATCATAGAACAAGAGAGGTTATAAGAAGAGCAGGATCGGGCTATAGTTGAGTAACTATCGAACGGCACCAGCAGTGTATATGAAAGAAAAAGAAAAATAAATAAATTAATAAGTCGTTACTCTAACTGGACTATATTTTTATGAAATTGATATTTTTTTTTACCAAAAATATTTCTCATGTACAATAAATAGTAATATGTATTTTTATTTTTGTTTTAGGTAAGTGTCTATACTGCAGTCTATTGGAAGTAGACGGTCTTTTCGTAAGTAAAACTTATTTGATGAACTTAACAAACCAGTATTAGGTTTGATATAAAATACATGTGCGGTTTGCGTTGCGCAATATCTAGTAAGTGGAGAAGAATATCGACGTGATATGATACAGCTGTCATTTGTTGAGTTAAATGCTGTTGAGTTTATTTCACTAAGCTACTTCGTTCGGTTTTTGCAATTCGATTTTCAAAATAATTTATTTTGCAAAAATAATATTTTGATCGTTAATTCTCGTACTTAGGGCTTTCATTTGATACCCTATTCAGAATTAAAAATATATATATTTTTGTTTTTCAATGAGCTCATATTTGTTTATATTTTTAGGGGCATATGTTTTTTAGATGTTTTAGTATTTTTCCTATGTGCGGGTTAAAGAGTTGTATAAGCATGCCAAATTTCAACTCTCTAGGTTAAGTAGTTTGGCCACAATTTTTACCGAAAAGACAGACAGACAGACAAACGACAAAATGACAGTATAGGAGTTTTTTGGTCATACCTACAAAACCCTAAAAACGGAGAAAATAATTTTAACGCCTTGAATTGACTTCACAATAGTAGTAACAATAATGCAAAAAGTTTTTCTGCGAAACCTTTACCAGTAAAATTTCCAAGAACTACTAAAACTTAAAGTAATATATATTTTTTTAAATTTATGGCCCACTCTGATCTCACTATTTTTCACCTGTTATTCTAACCAGTTCAAACGATTGTCGTTATCGCTAACAACCATAATTCTTAACTTTTTTTGTGCTTTTTTTTTTCTTTTGAACTTTCAACATCTGTTCAAGTTAAATTTTTTTGCTAACTCGCGACTAGAATTTAAATCTCTTGGATAATTGTATTTATGATCAGGTGACCTTCACTTTCAAGGTCATACGAGATTCGTCATATGCTAAGTTTGTGACTTAGATTTTTGGCCTGCAACATACATTATTCATAAATTTGCTTAACACATGTGTTGAAACAACATAAATATGAATATACTTTGAATATATGAATGGGAAGATATTTTTAGTTTGGTTATTTTTGTTTTAGACGGACGTTCTAAAAGTTCGTTACAGTTGGAGTACTACGACTTATGCTGATATTTAATAACAATTTATGTGTCTACAATATACTATAACGAAATAGCAAACTATGATACAATTCAGCACATGTTTTGCTCAATAGACTGTTGTCGATTTAGGGTTTTGTAGGTATAATTAAGAAACCAGGGATGGCGAATCCGATTCGGAGTCAAAGTCGAAAGTCGGGAGTCGAGGATTCGAAACTTTTTGGAGCAGTTAGGAGTCGGAAAAACTATGGACTCCCGACTCCTTGATTTATTTTTTATCAAGGATTATAACACACCGACAACGAAATAAAAATAACGATATTAGAATTTTTTAAAGAATAGAAACGGGAACAACTTCAAGAACGAAAACGGAATTGGATATATTCAATACCGGTTTCAACCGGTTTCCCATATTCTCTAGTTTTTAATTTGATTAAAGCTGCATTCAGAGCTCTTTAAATTAGTTGACTGTGCACTGTACGTTATGGATATGTTTAGTAGGTAGTTTTAACATTCAAGGCAGCGTTTTCAGCTCTGGAAATTACTGAGTTACGAATATTGCGACATTTGTGTGTCTTTAAACCAACTACGGTGATTTCGTAAAATCTGTTATCGTTTTTCTAATTCTGCTGTCCTAGATTTTTCCTAACTAAACCTAACCTAATTACCTAAATTGATCATATTTACCGTTCGTCTTTGTAATATGGGGCGATATTTGTTGTAATCTGCGCGATGTCATTTTGTTAGGTTATGTAAAGGCATACAATATGAACGTTCTCTCCGATGTAGACTTAGATAGACAATGTGTTTATATGTCTGTCTCATTAAAACAACTCACTAACTACAAAGTTTAGAAAATTATCCACAACCGACAACATAAAACGTATTAAATTTAGAGGTCAGAACGGTTGCTCGCCTTACCATATGATAAACTTGTTGGTGACAATCAACAGTACATAAGATATAGTATATAATCTACATATTTAAGAGCTCTGAACGCAGCTTACCAACAAACTAATACGATGAGACAGAAAATATTTTTTGCTTTTACTCATATCCTTTTTTATATTTTTCTGCATGCTCTGTTTGTTATGTTTGAGCGGAACTATATGGTATTTTTATTTCCTACGTGGTTATTTTATGTTTTATGTTGGTAGCCAAAATCTAAATGTCAAAAGGAAACAGTGACATGTTATGAAAAATAATGTATTTTTTTTAAAACTAATATACTCAAAAATTTGTGTGAGGAATGACACAAAAACTCAAGATATAAATAACAAAACAACAATTACTGACTAGACGCCACATATTTATAGAATGAAGCTTTAGGATTTTTACGTTTTCGACCAGTTGTTCTAAAAATACTTTGTACAACTTTTATATTTTTATTCAAAACACAATTTTTTTTATGTATTTTATTCTGAATTTAACAAAATAAACCAATTATAGCCTTACATCAAAAAGGAATTGAGAAAATGCAATTTAAATTTATACTAATGTTATTGAAAACTCGCTATATTTTTCTTACAGGCCAATTCTTTGTCGATATCTGAAAAATGTCATTTTAAATTACTGTGATAATTCGTTAAACTGATATTTAATCAACTGGCCTTTACCCAAATACTTTTTTCGTTTCCTAAACAAGTTTTTAAAAATAGAAATAAGATAAAAAGCAACCTGTCATTATATCTGTTCTTTTTAATGTTGTTTAAACGTGTCCTGAAGCTTAAGTAGTATATTATCGTAAAACAATTTGTAAAGTGCGTTGTACAGGTTTGCATACAATACAAATATAATTCAATGATTTCAATGCGTAAAGGTCAGTTACAACCGTAACAATATTCTGTAAAAATATTAGTGTATTCAGCAGGAAACGTTTACACTAGCGATATTACCATACTATAGTGCAATACCCTCCAAATCACGGTTTTATTTAAATATTTTGCAGTGTTAATTTTGTAACAGAAAGGAGCTATAACATTACAGAAAGGCCTAAGATTGTTTCTAGTCTATAGAGCACTAAAAGAACTAAAATTATAATTGACAATCGGACGCTAGAACAAGTATCAAATTTTAAATACCTAGGTTGTCACATGTACAACTATGATAACCATATGAGGGGTCTAAATGCAAAACCTGCAATGTCTACTCTGTGTCATTTTGCATGAGAGACGAAAAACTGTTATATAATACTGCAGAATACTACATTTTTACAAACAATTCTTTTTAATTGTCTTAGTATTATGATTATCTACTAATAGAGGGTATCAAATCAAATATTGGTAAGAGGATTACATAAAAAAAATTCTTTAAGTTTGGACTTGGCGGGTTTTGCAACAAAATGGTGCTTTAAATCCAGAAAAAGAAGGCTTTTGTTATTGCACTATTGTTTTATGGCTGCATTCTGGAGTCGTCTTTTTAGTTGATACTCCAATATCATCCATTGTTACTCTTAATAATACAACAATAATGAACATTCAATACCTACTATGTTCTAGCAACTGATTCAAACATGGGCGTAACCTCCAGACAGCAGACAGCATGCTCGGTTGCCATTGGTCCACCATAGAGAGCAGAATGCCGTGCATATATATATATATATAATTTGGCATGGCTGTTTTTGCATTTAGTCCCCTCATATAAAAAATAAGGTTGCGCGTTTTCAACATATGGGGGTGCAATTCACTAGTCCATTGGTAAGAAGGACCAACGGGAAACCCAAATAAAATTTTAGACAATGGCAGTGCCAATGTTATTATATGGCAGTGAAACTTGCAGTCAACAAAAAAGGGACATAAGCAACATCCAGTCGGCAGAAATGAGATTCCTACGGTCCTAGATTAACTAAAAGATGCATACGTCTCGATACACCAACAAATAGTTCCATTAGAACAGACCTACAGATATACAAGTTGGAGAATATATCTGGCCAAAGCCGAAATAATTTGGTAATCCATCTAGAGAGAACGGACGAAGAAAGACTACCTAATTTAGCCTACAACCACAGGACTCAAGGGAACAAGCAATGTTGCCAGACCAAGAAAAGGTTCGGAACAATCCTTAAAGGTCTAACCCGTGAAGATGTTGATGATGATGACGATGCTGGTGATTTTTTCGTAATTACACTTATTATACTAAATGATATTGTATTTTCTTAAACTTAAATGTATTTTTTCTGTTCATTAAAAAAGTAGACACCTGGTTCAAAAATTAGTTATTACTATATTACATAGTTCTTTTTCATTCCATGGAATATATAATTGTTAGCAAATAACGCAAAATGATCTTGTATAGTAAAGTGTTTCAACCTACAGATATTTAACTTTTTACCAACTAAAAACATTAAATTCACTAATTGCTACAGACTGAATCAACTTGAAAATCAAATCCAAAAAGTTAACAAAGGTAAGATGTTTGTACAGAAAGTTCGTGGGCAGCTATAATAAATCTTTTGTGCGGAATTGGTAGAAGACAGACAGACAGACATTGCAACACACGGTAGCTGGCAGTAGCTCGAGAACTCCGGTCGCCGGAGTTCTCGGACATGAGGATCGGCCAACTCAAACAACTCGCCAATATAAATTCCGCACGAGGGTGCAATGAGCTCGAGGTTTTATATGAACCAGAGGCGGAACCAGACCATTAAATCGAGGATTTAAGTAAATTTCAACTGTAAATTGATCCATGAAAAAAGGATATGTAGGATTTTATATACTTACAAAAGAGATTTGATAAAAATTTGGAACTGTTGAACTCTACTATTCTAAATTATTTCAAACTATGGACAAAAAAAGAAAAGAAGTAGTAAAGATATAAGGAAGTAGTTTTTGATAAATTAAAGAAGTAGATTTAGATCAACAAAAGAAATGCCTTACTCAATCAGAAATAATAATAAATTATTAATTTGCCACCACCAACTCTTTTAGTCAACAAGCTGTACATGGTCGTGCCGGATTTCGAGACAAAATACTTTTTTCAGCTGAGAGAAACATTACTCTCAAAGCGTCAAGAAGAGAATCAAGTACCTGGACCTCTTGCCCAACCCGAGTTCAAGGAAGATATACCCGGGTTATTCAGTAAAGCTCGTAGTCTGATATTGGCTGTATTGGGTGGCCTTAAATCGGCTTTCAAGACGGAAATCGAGACATTTCCGTTTGCGGAACTTCTGTTGCCTCTCTGGTTTGCAGAATGCATAAAGCAGTCCTACTCGAATTGCTTCGCATCGTACGAACGTTGGATTTGGTGAAAGTCCCTTGGTCGGATATCGCCAGGGTTTGGAATGGGGCTGATACCTGGCATAAGGTTCCCTCGTCCTTCTCTGGGGAGATTGGAGACTGTGCGTGTCGTCTGGAACGAATACGTTAAGGGCAAACCTGGACTATACTGGCGGATCTACAAGCCCTTGTAATAATAATAATATTAGTAATAATAAGTTTTATTTACTAAAGTAGACTATATACATCTTACTTAACAACAGAGTTACTATAATCTCTACCATATAGGCTAAATTTTAAAACTATGTTCAGTATTATTGTACAAAGTCAGCATATAGTCGAGAAAATTTTTATTAAAAAAAAACGCTTTATGTATAAAGATTAGTGCTGGGAACCGAAACAGTTTTTCGGGTACTCTATTTCGGTTTTCGAGTAAAATTGGGTTCGGATACCCTTTCCGAATACCTGGTTCTAGGGTCGGACATTCGAAACCGGGTAAACACAAAATCAGTTTTTTGGAACCGGTTCCGGTCCAGCGTTGGCGATATCTGACAGCACTAATATATATATATAATGTAGAAATTAAATATCAAAATACTGCCTCACCGAGAATCGAACCCTTCAACCTAAGAATTTCGCCACTAGACTACGAAAACAGCTGTTGTTAATATGATTCCAGCTCTAAATTAAATCTCTAGATGACAACATGCCTTCGTAGTCTAGTGGCTCTAGAACGAGAACACGAAATTCTTAGGTTGACGGGTTCGATTCCCGGTGAGGCAGTATTTTGATATTTAATTATATATGTATATGTAGTATCGCTTTGCGATTCAGAAATCCTGAATAACCATTTACTTATATTATATATATTATTGCTGCTGAAATAAGGAAATAGTGTCAAATATTTCTTCGATTGTCACAATTTTTGTTCAACTACGTTAATTCGTGCCTACGAAATTCATGTGAAAACAGCTAGTTATTAATATGATTCCAGCTCTAAATTAAATCTCTAGATGACAAATTTCTGTTATTTATACGACTTTTATGATACGTTTTGAGTGACGCCACTGCACAACACCACCCGTTAGCAAGTCTACGTAGCACTATAATACATAACGCTGGCATTTTGTCGTGCCATTCTCGACATTTTTACGGCCGTTTAATCCAAAATAAAACAGCAGGTAAACAGTAAACATGAGATAACAGGCCCTTTCTTCTTTCTTCCCTGTGTCAGTGTTGTTTTCAGAGTGCATCGCCTATCAAACAGTCAACTAGATACAAAAGCACATATATCCACTGTGAATTATATGAGTACCAGGAGAATCGATTGATTATTTTTATTATTATGTTATTTTTCTCTTGGGGAAGTGAATCTAGGGAGGAAATGGCGAAAAGTGGACATATGGGAATGTGGAATAAAGATAAAATAAAGAAAATATATGTAGGTTCAACGATAAAATGTGTGCGTGTTGATATTTTTCAAAATAAAGGATATAAAAATATTCTACTGAGTGATGGCAGCTTCCATACAACAATAAAAATAATGGATAAGATTCAATAACTTATTTTCAATCGTTGTACTCAAATACAGCTTTCGTTTCGACAACGTAAACAAAAAATTCCCCCACTGTATTTTGTTATTGGCGTAATACAAACGAAAAAAAAAAAGCTGGAAGACTCAGCAATATCCAACACATAACGGCTACGTCGAATGGACGACGGCACTTTGCTACTAAAATAAATCGCAAATTTCGACGATAGTCAGCTCGTTCATAAATAAACAAACTAATTCTGGATATGAACATTTTGTCACATATAAAGCAGAGTTAGTTGTGGACAAAATCAGAATAAGATTCAATAACTTATTTTCAATCGTTGTACTCAAATAAATCTTTCGTTTCGACAACATAAACAAAAAATTCCCCCACTGTATTTTGTTATTGGCGTAATACAAACGAAAAAAAAAAAGCTGGAAGACCTTCTGGCGTATGGATTTGTGATTATTGCGTACTTGTGTGGCGTGCTCCAAAATTGTCGAATTTCTTTAGTTTGCAGCATGTACAGGGTTTCTGTTCCCAGTCTAGACTCAAAAGCTGATATAATTTAACATTATTTTTTAGCTTGGCTTTAAAGCGCTGTTTTTTGCGCCTGTACTTCTGGAGCCTCTTACCAATTCTGATTACAATAAATAATCTTTAGAGTAATCTAGTGTTCGGTATTCTTATGACGTGTCAAGTCCACCACAAATAGGAAGGAACTAGGAAAGTGACTGTCTAATACTGATGAGGACTGTTAGGGTGGACTAGGGTGGCCCTGGTATGAAATCCTCAAAAAATTCGACGCAAAGTAACCTTACCAAACCATGGCGAAGAACACTCCTCTAGGAACAGAAGAAATATTTTTATTTTGATATGATTTTTTTCCAAAAATGTCCCTCACCCTACTTTTTAGTGGGCTTAAAAATCGAATGCGCATTAATGTGATTTTCTAATAGTAGGTACAATTAAATTTTTTAAAGAAGTCTTTTCAGTGACACATGAATTAACACATTCCTTCCAGGCATGAGTTAGAAAGAAATATATAAATAAGTTGATTGTTGATTCGTTCATATGTCATTGAATAGACTTCTTTAAAAAAAAATAACGTTAGGCCAGGAATTTTTTAACAGATTAAGCATGTATTCGAATTATATTCATAAATTTTTTATTTTTGAATATATATATATATATATATACACACACACACACACACACATTTTATGCGGTTTATGGGAACGGCAGGAATCCACATAAAAAAACGCAAAAAAAATAGGATTCTACGTTTCATAGCTAGAAGATAGTAACAGTAACGACTCTGTAACATCAGGCTCGTTCAGGGTTGATTTTTTGCTTCTTTGGCAATGTAATCAGTCTTTGTGTTGGGTGTTTGACCAGCCCCTTATATAGTTCGCAGTAGTTGGATATACAAGACTTCAGCTAATGTTGAAATTTTAAGGCTTGTTGAGAATAGGTATCATTAACATGAAAATTACCGCCTAAAACAGAAAAAAGCCTTTCCCTATCTACTTGGGGCACCCAAGTTTAGATTTTCCTTGAATCTTTCATCCAAAATCTCTTCGCGTAATATCAATTGGGGTTTTTTTTTCTCAGTGTTTGATCTAAAACAACGGTTAATGTGCCCTAAAAATAGGCTTTAGAGGCAATAGAATTTAGCGCAACTGTTCGTTTAGTCTTTCTTCCTAGATCCTCTTTACTAGTCTGTCTTCTTTCAACTTCAACACATGTTCTATCCACTATATCTATCATTCTGTCATTTCCTGTGCAAATAAAAATTGTGTGTCCTAGCCAGCCTACGATCGTGTAGTCCCGAGCTTGGGACTTATGCGCCTATAATTCAATACTGTCATGTTGTTGACGTAATAATATTTCTAAATTTATGAGTATGAATATAATATATTGAAAAACCAAGTCACCTCAAAGATCTTTTAAATGGAGATTGCAAAACCACAAATAATTAATGCTAAACTGTTAGAAACACCAAAATGGTTTCTTGGAATTTATTTTTTGTTTATTTTTCCGCATACCATGTTAATTTTTCTAGTCAGATTTACAATTCCGTTCAATCAGTATTCCGGATGTTGTGATGCTACAGACAGGCATTAGACCGAAAATACAGTGTGGGTCCTATTGTTTGATGTGCACTATTAAAATTGATGGCTTATAGTAAATATACGTAACAACAACCATTAACTAACATGTAGTAAGAATAGAGTAGACCCTGTGAATGAAATGCAAGAGCTGTCAAATGGAGTAGGTTATGAGTGCCTCTAGCGGAGAATTATGTAATGTTAAGTTTAAGAATTAAGCAATTTCAAATTGTTGTATACATTATTAATGAAGAAATTCTTTATGTTTATATTTTAATGATTTATCTATTTATTTTTGTGGCATGTTTGACGTGTTAATAATGCTGCACTTAGAGGTATATAATGGGAATCTTGATAAAAATGATTTAGAAGATAGGAATTATAGATAAGGACAAAAACTCAGACCTAACTGACATTTAGTAGACTCTTAACAACTCGTAGCTAAAAGCTATCTAATGTAACATGCTATTCATATGTTGAAATTATTTTATATAGTACTTAAATATTACTTTTCAAAAAACTTATTATGATGTTATTTATTACTTTAGAGTTGCTGTAACTCGTGATAAAAAGGTTGCCTACGGAACACAGGCACGTCAGTTCAAATTCCAAACTATACAAGATTATACATGTTCATTTTACTTTGTCCACAATGGCCATTTTATGAATATCATTGGAAAAACAATTTTTAGTTTCGACCATAGGTACTCAAATTACGTTGTGCAACTTTTCAACATGTACACCTTTAACTAGTACCGACTAGAGATGGGTCGTTCATGAACGAACCGGCTCACTGAGCCGGCTTAGTACACTGACCGAAGTGACACGATTCACCAAATTGAAATGAGCCGGCTCACGGCTCACTGTATAGTTTCAAGTTTCAAGGATACGATTGGTCGGGCGATTATGAGCAGTGACCGGAGTGATCCGGATCTGGATCGATGTCATGTTGAACTTCGCGAGAACTCGGCTTGTAATGTATTATAATAAAGTGTATTTTGTCATCAATTTGTAGGGCAGTTTATTTGAAACTAATAGGCTTAGTCTATATTTTCTTACAACCATACTATATAAAAATATTTAAAATATTGCCCAAATCCCAGATGTCCGATTTATAAGGGCAATAAACATCGCCATAAACTTAACACATCTGGTTTAAAATACAGTAGCTACATAAAGTGAATTGTTTGTTTCAAAAATGTTAGATAAGAGCCGGGGCTAAGCGACGTACTACCTACGAGCGAACGATCGACAACTGACTGATCTGTGTCTCGGAATCATGTTTACAGTTCATATATTGCAAGAACCGGCTCTAAGCAAGAGCCGGCTCTAAACGACGTTCTACCTACGACCGAACGACCGACCAACCTGTGTCTCGTGATCATGTTTACAGTTCATATATTGCAAGAACCGGCTCTAAGCGACGTTCTACCTACAAAATAACGACCGACCTGTGTCTCGGAAACATGTTTACTTAATCGGATCACTGAGCCGGATCAATGAACCTCAACAAACTCAACAAACTGAACAACCTCCACTGATCCGGTTCCGCAAACTGAGCCGAAATTCCCATCTCTAGTACCGACCCGTGGTTTTGTGTGGTCGACAGTGGCAGAAGATATAAAATTGAATTCCTAAAAAGAAAAGAGCTTCCAAGTGATGACAAAAAAAAAAAAAAAATACGAATACGACCAGTTTTTTTCAGGTCTTTTGTCATTTAAGGCTTGAGCCTAGTTCGTCTCACTCAAGAGCTGGCCCTGCCTTTAATATATCAATTTTTACTAGCAGTAATGGACAAATTAAGAAGACTGGATGTATAATGGTTCGTCCACACATAGTTGGCAAAGCCAACTGGCAAAACCACTTGAAAACCGACTTATGTTGGTCTGGATCAAATAAAGCCGCGCCAACGTTTATAGTGTGGACGTGCCAACCGTGTCAAGCGGCATACAAATACAACTTGAGCTTACATAATGTATTTCACAAGCTATACTGAACAGGCTTGATAACAGATTGATGTGCTCTACCTTAAATTGAAAATGTTAATTTCTCTTCCAACTGGCATAGTATGGACGCAGCTTAACTTTCATATAAAATATTGCAACTAGCACAAAATTTAAAGTAAACAAATATATATGATATATCAAAATTAGTATATTAAAATTAAAATATAACGATAAAGTAGAAAAACAGACAATAAACCCTGAGTAAAATAAAACGTTGTAGATAATAGAAATGTAGTAGATTAAATAACATAAATAATTAAAGTTTAAAATAAAGTTGTTGCGTCGATTCTGAGGGTAACGTTAGAGAGTAGTGCTTGTTGCGCTAATTCGGGTAAAATGAGTGTAAATATGGGTAAAAATGAGCGTAAATATGGGTAGAAATGGCACTTATAAATGGTACTTACCTTTATATGAAACGGGCCCCTTGAAAATTGCTGCTGCACAAGAGATATGGAAAAAAGTTCAGGAGCACAAACTCACACAGATACTACTAAATCAAAAATTTTAATATATAACAGCGTTATTATAAACTTTACGAACAGCATGTTAACAGCACATGAACCAGTGAAGGTTCATGTGTCTTGTAAATAAAGAGTCACTAAGTAAATAGAACCGCAGCACGCATGCGATAACGAACGACTCAGTAGGCAGAACGTCCGGGAAAAAATTAGCCGGACCGCACAAAAATTAAACTAACCTTTAAGTATACGAAGTGAGTACCGCGAACAAAAGTAGAATGACTAGTATTAAAATTCTAATACGAATTGGTTATACTTACTAAATCCTAAAAAGGAACAATGTGAGATAAACCGTGGAGACAAATACACATGCTGGTCTGATTTCAAGTTAAATCGAATGCTGCGGATATCTAAAGTTTTAGTGGACGTAAAACGTTCTGATGCTTTTTTGTCGCAGACATTTCATTCCCAATATCTTAAAGTAAGTGTCCCGTTGATGTTTTGTCGCATTAAACGTGGGTACTTTATCGACTCGCCTGTTATATATTTCAAGTTTTTGAGCTGTGCAAAACCTAAACATATACATTTTGTTTTGTAAACAATGGGAGTACATTCACCCACGGTGTCTCGGATATATTTCCAGTAGACGACATTTTATAAGGCGACAAATTCCTGTCGAACATGTGATGTCAACGCGACTGACGGTTCTCTACGTAAAGTTTGATTTAGACAAAGTGCACAACCAAATGCAATATATAAATTCTAACTAGAACTTTCTAACAAACTCTGAAATATTGCTAACGGTTTCTCGTTCGAAGTTTTTGATTTTAGAGAAAACTTTTTAGTAATACTTCTTTTTAAAGTATATACGGCGTAAATGATGCACCAATTTCCAAGTGTAACTAGTTGGAATAGTAATATATGAGGATTTATTAAATAATTCGCGGTCTAGTGACAAATAAATTTATTAATAACAGATCATTTTACACTTCAATTATCATCTTCGAAATAGTGCCATCTTACGACTACGTTTCGGTGTTAGCGTCTCTTCTACATCTGGAAACACATTTTATGTGCATTTTTTGGAATAGCTTTTCGATCGGTTTCTTTTTCTTCAATCTGTTCAATAATTTCTAAATGGCGTCCTTTTGACGAAACAAAACATTATTAAAAGTGTCTTGACAAAACGCTTATGATAATCCTGCTACTTCTGGAACCTCTCCAACTGTCAATTGTGGACTGGAACTGATTAAGTTGCGAACCTGGATAACCTTTTCATCGGTTTTGGAAATTAAAGGCTATCTTGATCTCCTATCCGCATCATCTTTGATAGAATTTCTACGATCTCTAAAACGCCAGAACCGATTAAAACACGCAGTTCATCTCGGAGCATATTCTTCAAAGGTTGTTTTAAAGTTTATATCGCTGCTTTCCAAGTTCCCGCTACTGTCCTCGCTAATTCTGGACAACACAATAAAAGAAAGTAAGACATTGGCAAGGATGTACACGATAGGTAACTGAAGGTTGGAGAAAGTCAATGTTATGCAGCTAAGCTATGCTGATGACTTGGTGATACTAGTAAGAAATGAGAAGGAAGTACAACATAATGTAAACATATACCAAGAAGAACAAAATGAAAAAAATACGAACATAAGTGATGAAAAAAGTAAAACCATGATTATCAGCAGACAAAAAACACCAAAGCATAAAAATAAAGGGAATGCAGATAGAACAAGTGCAATCCTTCCTAGGCACCTAGAAGTATTAATAAGCGAGGATGGAAAGGTGGACGAGGAAATAAACAAAAGTAGTTAAAACAACTTTTCTGGGAAAAAGAGAAATACCGGCGGAAAAATACATCTCAGTACTATCGTGCTCATCCGAATCATGCAGAACAACAGAAAGGCACATGTTCAGGTTGCAAAACATAGAGGTGAGATTTATTCGAAAATTAGAAGAAAAAACCAAGAGACCAAATCAAGAACGAAGTATTCCGAAAAAAACTGAAAACAAAACTGGTAAGAACAAGCATACAGGGAGGGCAGCCAAGGTGGATTGGACATATAATGAGAATGGGGAAAGAAAGAGTAGCTCATAAAGCTAATAAAGCAAAAGTACCTAAAAAGAACGGTCTGAAGACAAAAAAAAATATAGCAAGGAGTGGTGAAACACGCAACGGAAAAGAGGGGGTATCAAATGGACCAAAGTGAAATCTCTAGCATACGGCAGGAAAATGTGGAAAAACATTAAGTTATCCAGAAACGCGAACGTGACTAAAATAAATTATTCGCACCGAAAGGTAGAGAGGCTAAGAATTAAATAAAAAGTCATTCCAGTCAGTTTGAAAATTCACACGAAAATGCTAATCTTCGATTAGTCAGGACCATCTTAAAAACCACCGGTAAAGTATTTCGAATTATAAAAGCCGCTATTAAATTCGGAAGAAATAACTTAGCAAAACAAACTCAACGGAAGTCAATTCACAAATGAGAGCGTGGAGGTGATCATATCACCCCTTCGTTATGCCCGTCGTTTTTATCCAAACTTCATATATTGCCTGTATCTTGTTTACAACGCCACACTTCTGTATGTGTAGTTAAATAGACGATCCCTTTAATAAAAATAAAAAAACAACTATGAGTCAAATATTACAATGTTTGCTTTTGAAATCACAAAAAGGGAACTATTTTCATGCACATGCCTCGTGCCAATTTATCAAAATAGTCAAACCCACTGTTAACAACCTACAAAAATAAAACTACCCTAAATAGTAATCCTCTAACAAAACATAACGATGTGAAAATTACTCAGTTGTGTTTAAAATGGCACGTGTCACTATCACGCATGTGACACACATTTGTCGAGTTCTCACATTAAAACTTAGAGAGAAACACACAAAATTCATCCTTAAACAGGGGCGTACGGTGATATATAGGATCTGTGTATGTAACTAACCTAACGAGAGTATATAATACAAGGTGTCTCAAAAGAAATTTTATATTTAGTGGATCGATTAAAAAAAAAGTAAGCCGTATATAGAAAAAATGTTTATTAATTATTAAAATACACATTTTGGGGATTTATTTCTTAAAAATAATATCGTCTAAATGTAGACCCTCGCGTTCTCGGCACTCATTTAATCGAACAGTAAAATTACTTATGACGTCTCGGCAGGTGGACTCAGGGATGGCTGCCATTTCGTGACGGATATTTTCTTTCAAATGCGCCAGTGAAGTCGGTTTATTGGCGTAAACTTTAGATTTAAGATAACCCCATAGGAAAAAGTCCATAGGGGTTAAATCTGGACTGCGTGGAGGCCAATTTATGTCACCTCTCCGGGAGATCAATTTGCCTGAGAAAATTTAATTTTTGCACCAATTGAATTTTGTAGGGGTGCAGCTTTAGGTCTTTGTGCATAATGCGATGTAATGATGATCTATGCACATTTAAAGCAATTGCGCGCTTCCGAATTGAAAGGTTCGGGTCGTCACGAACAGACTGATTAACATTCTCCACGTTTTCTACCGTTCTTGATAACCTAGGTCGCCCGGATTTTGATTTATCCAGCGTTGTACCAGTGTCTTCAAACTTTTTAACCCAATGTCGAATGAGAGGAATGCTTGGCGCATCATTTAAGTGGCGAAAACCTCGAATACTGCAGAATTTTCTACGCGCTACAGTCGCCGAATCACCGTTTTTGTAAAACACTCGCACGCATAACGCGCGGTCTGCTCCCGAGAAACGATCCATAGCGACTCAATTCCCAAGAGCGAGGCTACCGATTGACATAACCCCCGCGCCCCTCGGATACGTTGCGTTCACGCAGTAAGCTAAATAAATATAAAATTTCTTTTGAGATACCTTGTATAATCAACAACTTACTTTCTGTTGTTTTTTAATTGATTACTCATCATCTACTACAGTGGTGTCTAACCTACGGCCCGATACTAAATTTCACACGGCCCGCTCGTAATTTCTGCCCGTTCGTCCTCAAGTGATTTTTGCAATTTTCTCCCCTCCATCCGTTCTCAATTGATTTTCAGGATTCTTACCCTCCATGATCAAGTGATTTTCGGATTTTCTACCTCCCGTCCTGAAGTGATTTTTAAATATCTGGCCCACAGTCCAACTCGTCAGGCCCCTGAAACATATTGAATTTGATAGTGGCAGTTGATAAGTGGTGTTACAATTGGTCGCTCCCTCTGAATACGTCCAAATGTTGCGTATTACATCTTAGCCGCAACAATCCAAATACATGTTATTACCTCGGCGACATCGCTCTGAAACACGCCGAATCTTCGGTTGACCTGGGTATTACAATCACACCTACCTTAGAATGGTCAACACACGTCATCAACGTCGTTAGAAGAGCAAATAAATCCCTCTTCATTATTAAGAAATCATTTCCAGACCTAACCCCATGCTTATTTCGCCAAATGTACCTGTCCTATGTCCGCCCACTCCTGGAGTTCGCTTTCGTAGTCTGGTTCCCGTACCTTCAACGGGACATCATATTACTGGAAGGAGCCCAGAGACGCGCCACTCGTCTTCCAAGATGTCTCAGAGCTCTGTCATACGAAGAACGGCTTGAGAGGCTAAATGTACCCTCTCTTGCAGCCCGCAGAGTTCGAGGTGACCTCATTCAGATGTACAGAGCGACAACTGGAAAGTTTTCTACGGACATGTCGACTCTGTACTCCATCAACGCCGACCAACGACTTAGAGGCCACTCTCTGAAGCTCCGCCACGACAAGTACGGAAAGCAGCTGCGACAAAATTTTCTATCTAGTCGTGTGTTCGACCAATGGAACGCCTTACCCGAGAGCGCAGTGTCAGCACCGTCCATCAACTCCTTCAAAGCTCGAATGGCCCCACATTGAATTTGTAAAACTAGTTATTTTTATATTATTTTTAAATATGTACTAATACATTTGTATTTCTGTTGTACTCTTGAGCATAACAAGCATTTAGGTTCTGCTCTTTACATTGTAATAATAATAAATAATAATAATAATATCTAGAATTAAATATGGCTTCACTATAGGAAATGTTGGATACCACTAATCTATTACATCAACACTACAACCTATTTTATAGATCCTGGCCTCCTTTAGTAGTTATCTCCAATTAGTCCTGGCTTTCCGTCTTCACCTTCCAATTTCTAATTCTCTCTAATATTTCTTTCCGCCTGATCTCTGTAGAATTCGATCTGCTGGCTCTACTTCTTACTATTAGATATTGATAGACGTTTATTCTATTTGTTCTTCGAATTTTGCCTCATGTTTTTCTAATACGATCTTCTTGCTGTGTTAAAATGGTATCCATTGTAGCACCGTCTTAGGCGAATGATGTTCTCCCATCCGTTGAAGATGTCTGTACAATTTCAGTTACTCATTCTGTAAATCGTCTATTAACGTCTATAAACGTCTTGCTTTAATTAATTACATCTGGCTTCTTGCAACTGTTAGTTTGTGATTGCATTTGTGATTCGTACTTCGTGTATTATAATTATTATGCTTTGATGTGGTTCTTTCTGTGCAACACTATTCTGTTAAAAGTTTAATCTTTCGTGAATAGCCCTTACGATATGGTCATACCGTATTATTCTCTTTTCTTTTCTGAACTCTAAGGCATCTTTTTCTTCTTCCATCCTTCTCCTTATCTCTTCACTTGGTAGTTTGTCCATTCTCTTCTCGTTCTCTTTATTCGCTTATTCTCAACTGCACCTTTGCCAAAATTCCATCTCGAAGATTTTGCTCTTATTTCTTTTTTTTTTTTCTTAAAAAAAATAATAATAACAGATAAAATTAAAGAAAATAAAAGAATTATGTTTTATTATAAGATGCGCAGAGGCGTTAATTTTATGAATCAACTCATTTTTGGAACTATACTCCGAATCAACAAATGCGTAGGTAAATAACCAGCAAAAATTGTTTCTTATTTTTTTTTATGCGCGATATCAATTGCTGTAATTGAGGTAGTTTTTAACAAAAACTAATGGAATTCGGCAATTATCGACTCCATGCACCAGCTAAGAAATAATAGAACGAAACAAAAAAGGCAATAAATTGTTTATGTTTACTATCTCTATCATGTGCATGACTTGTGCCAATTTATAAAAATAGTCAAACCAACTATTAACAACCTACAAAAATAAAACTACCCTAAATAAGAATGCTTTAGCAAAACATAACGATGTGAAAATTGCAGGTGGATGCATCTTTAAATATTAATTGTTAAGTTAACGTGAAGTTTAGGATGAGGTAAATTTAAGAATGAGTTTATTTACTTCACAAATTATTTTATTGTCACTATACGTATATTTCGGCTACAAAGTAGCCATCTTCAGTCGCTAAATGAATGAAGCCGAGTTTCATTCAGCTACTGAAGATGGTTACTTTGTAGCCGAAATATACGTCTATTGACAATAAAATATGTTGTGAAGCAAAGAATTTCTTTTTTAATTTTACCTATTTAAAGACCATTTCGAAATATTGAACATCTAAATTACATTCGTGCCAGAAGTGAGATGCGAACTCAATACTTTAGCAACGGAAAGTTAACATATTTGTGCACTACGTACACCACACTATGCTGTTCGACTTTTAAAGCATTTAAAACTATAAATTCTCAAATTTAGAATTTTAGCTACACACTGCTTATATTTTTGATATGGTGTGCACGCCACTGTCTTTAAACAGGGTGCCCCATTCGTAGCGGAAGGTAATGACGCCATATAGTTATTTATGGTTTACTATTTATCGGCCAGTGCATATATAGGGTGGTCAATGAAGTATGAATTTCCTTATATATGTTATTATCGCTTTTTGTTATGACTCATTTTAGGGAACACCCTTTATAGTGGAGGAGTTATTGAAATTATGCAATTTTATTTCATGTTTCATTTAATCTTGTTATTGATTTTTTTGGGGCATGTGTTTAGGTTCAATGGTCTTAACAGGATTCTGATTTAGGCTGAAATTGAAAAGTTTCAGTTAAGTTTGGCAAACAGATGTCAGCTTTGTTATAGAATAATATCTATATTCTATTATTCAGTTATTTTAATGATATTTTCTAGTATACAGTCCTTGGACATATTATTAGATACTGCGTAATGTTTGAATACAATTCAGATTGGAAGGAGAAACAGGAATTAATATTATTTATACATGCTTAAATTTGCGTCCACACTGTCAGTTCAAGGTAGAACACATCAGTTTGTTATCAGTCC
Organism: Liopterus haemorrhoidalis; assembly: GCA_963971575.1. Taxonomy (NCBI): domain Eukaryota; kingdom Metazoa; phylum Arthropoda; class Insecta; order Coleoptera; family Dytiscidae; genus Liopterus; species Liopterus haemorrhoidalis. Next base: position 175,312,352 of record OZ020611.1, on the reverse strand, counting down.
TATTCAGCATAGCTTATGAAATAAGTCTTGTAAGTCCAAGTTGTATTTGTATACCGCTTGGCACAGTTGGCACGTTTTCACTTTGAGCATCGGCGCGGATCCAGATCGCCATCAGTCGGTTTGTAAGTGAAATGCCGCGCAGCCTATTGCCATAACGTCGGATACCTGGTTCCGAAACACGGTTCTATGCTCGGGTATTCGAAACCGGGTAAACTCGGAACCGTTTTTTTAACCGGTTCCGCGTTGGTTGATTTCTTAAAGCACTACTTAATATCATTGGACGTACAGATTTGGTAGATTTAATTATGTGTTTATTAATTTTTGTCAATTATTTAAACATTAAAAAAAAAAAAAATACATACAGCGATGTCCCAGTAGTTGTGGCCCCGTTTATCGTGTGCATCTTATAATCGGGCAGCGCCAATGCAAATCTCGGAGGAGCGGAATGGGATAGACCAGGAAGTGTTTATGTTGTACACGTTTTACTGCAACCAAAAGCCTTGAAATTTGTTTAATGTGGGCAGAAGAATTGCTCTAGTTCGGAGATACTTCTTTTCTGACGAATACTGAATACTTACTTTTCGTGTGTCCAAATCATCATGATCCGTTTTGCCAATACGTTGCGGTTTTAATTAATTTCTTGACAGTTATCAGAAATTAGATCCTCAATAGTACAAGGATGACTCATGTTTGGACAGATGAGCAAGTAGTCTTCGTCCTATCCACACTCTCACGACACATCCTGCTCACGTAGTCCGCCCCATGTTCTTAGATTAGTTTTGCACCTGGAAACACTAGGTCTCTTCCTATTAAGAGATTTCCATATCTGGTATGGTAATAAGAGATAAAGCGTTATTTCCATCACATAAATTAAAACAAAAGATTCATCAAAATATAGATTATATATAGATAGATTAAATATAGAATCTGATTATAGAATATGGTTTTTAATTTAAATTCGAATGATACAATTTATGTCTTGTATATGTACATATTTCCAATACGTATTCTTAGTTAGAAGTTGTCTGATTTAAAGTACTCTCCTTAAAAATGGGATGTAATCGAGAAAATTCGCTCATCAAATACTGACGTGTAAAGCAAATGCCAATTTACTGCGACACCACTGTATTTTTAATATTTATTTAAAATGTTAGGTAGTTTTCATTTGCCTTATAATAATTAATCCTATTACAATTTCATACATTTGTGGGTGATAATTCGAGGACTAATCAAATGCTAACCTTCTATAGAACAGTTTCTTAACATACTTCGATCGATTTAAAAAATAATAGATGATTCGTATTATAATGCTGGTGCAATTAATTGCAAAAAATTAAGTTGCTTTTAATAGTATGATCGAGACTGTATATTTCAAGTATAACAAATTTATAATTAATTGATTTTAAATCTCATTGAGTAATATCTTTTCTAGGAAGTCAACCTTTAGAATGGTTAGAGACCATTGATTTTTATATAGGAATGAATACCTGTTGACGTAAAAAGCTGAAAATAAACATTACTCTCGCTAATATTTGCTCAGTGACGAATGACATCACGGGCAAATCAAACAATTGCTCAGACTGGTTTTAGATAAATTAGCGACCAGCATACAAAACATGTTTGGAATATTTAATATTGCATTTGAATTCAGATGTTTCATATATATTTTTTTTTCCTTTTTAATTAAATGAATCCATAACCGACAGTGTTGGTATTAGTCGTGTCAATATTAACAAATATTTAACTCAATAAAAAATTCATCATCATCAGTGGCTTATATATATACTTTTGCCTGCTCATCCTTTTCTCCCTCCAGGCTATACGATTTGGAGCCAATCTACGCCAGTTGTTCGCTCTTATTTCTGGAGGTATTTGAATAGGCATATATCTCGTTCGTGGTCCCTTCCTCGGCCTTGCGGTATTAACATGCTCTCGAACAGTTTTGCACATTGTCGTTATTTGGAAACCTAAACATGTGGCTTAGACAGCGTATTCTGAGGTTCTTGATAAACCCAATAACATCATAATCCTCATACAGTCTTCTTATCTCTTCATTTCTCAGTATTTTCACATTCCATCTTGTAGCATACCTTATATTCAGCGCAATACTTTCCTTTCGAAAATTTTGAGCTGTTTTTGTTCTTGTCAGAGTATCCAGTACTCGCTACTATACATGAGGTCTGACCGAATTATTGTTTTATACAGTCTTATCTTTGTATTCATGGATAGAATACTAAATTTGAATTGGACAGAGAGTTCATAATACGTTTTGGTTGATTCCAAAATTCTCGTAGACGATACTACAAAGTCGTTGCTAGAATTGACGAGACAACCTAGACTCTTCATCAACTTCTGCAATTTAAAGTCCCAAGATAAATCTATTCGTAACATTAGAAAAAAAAACTAACCATCTTAAATAAAATTATTATACTAGCGTCGGCGAATCAACGCACTTACGTCACATGACGTAACAAACGACTGTATTGTATGGAACAATGCAATCGTTTATTACGTCGTGTGACGTAAGTGCGTTGATTCGCCGACGCTAGTATAACAATCTACACATCAAAAATTTCAGCGAATTTTTATCTATCTAATAAGATATTTTTAGTTGTAGAAAATTGTTGTGGAGTTGTAAATAAAATATATTAAATATGGACGCCCTCTTGCGTCCAATCGACATATATTTCCCTATAAGGCAGTCAATTGTAGCTAAATCTTATTTTTACAAATATGTTTGTAGAATTATTGTTCTATTGAGAAACTGGCTTATAGATATTGTACTTAGTGGTTTATTTTTGCCGCCATCTTAGATTTACAGCGGATCGAAAATAAGTTCTGCGGATCAACATATTTTAATTTTCGTAAAGAACACGTGCACTATTCCATTATCAAGTGCACTAATTTTCGATGTAGGTTCTGGACTATAAACAATAATATGGAAAATTTTTTGACGTATTATTTGAACATTTCTACTCAAAACTATCTAAATGTAAAAGTTATTTGAAACCCACAAATATATTTAAAAATATATGGAAAATTGTTGCCTAACATCTATTATTAAGATATTGAGCGACTAAAATTTTATAAACAAATTACATATATTTACAAATAAAAATATCCTATTTGATCAATGGTTGCCAAATATTGTTTCTTCTGACCCAAAAATTTAAAACCTATTTTCTTAACGACCCATTGTACCTATACCTAACTTGATTAAAATTTCGAGAATCTTGATGAACAAAAATAAAGCATTTCGAGAACCCTGATAAGCAAGAAAGTGCAACATTTCGAGAAACCAGACGAGAAAAAATAAGGATTTCGAAAATCTTGATGAGAAACAAAAAAAAAAAAAAAAATCTACAAATATCAAAAATCAGTTCGTAGCCCACCAAAATTATTTTACGACACAACAGGGTGTGGCGATCACTGTATTGGATAGATAAAAATTCGCTGTAAAAGTTGATGTATAGATCTTTACCAATTATATACATATCAGATTATTTGGTTTAAGAAGCTTGTAATTTGTGGTGCTTACACAGCCCTTAAAATAACTGATGTGTCACGAATTTTATTTCTATGTTTCAACGAATGTCACCCATTACGATGAAACGAAACAATTATTCTAAACATAAATTCCGAAAACACTTTTACTTTCCCATAATTTGCAAACATACACACCCTCTGGACGTCACTGAACGCACTAATGTCCCCTTGTAATTCTACGGTGTTTTGTGCGATGTTCAGAGAACAAAAGACGCTATAAATCTACTCTATCCTAGGAACGTCAACGCCATTCTATCAGCGGAATTATAGTTGTCCATTAGCAATTTAGCTTGACATGATGCATTGTGACTGCAATGTCAAAACTGCTTTACACTAATACCAACTGCTTAGAAACTTACATTTTAAAAGAATATAACTACACTTTTCCGCACAACATAAAACAAAATAAAGTCAAAAATATAATTCACTTCCAACTAGTTTTGAAATTGTTTTGTTCCGAAGAAACAATTGTTGCATTTTCGCCTTTATTATTAACAGTCTACAAGGAACTACTTTTAACATATAATAATAATATAGTCTATTCTAAACGTGTAAGCGGAACTAGATTTTGACTCTGGTTACTTTTCACTATTATATCAGGCGTTTGTCTATTTCGTTTAAGCTTTGTAAACTATACTTACATTGAATATTTTAGGTTAAGGTGACTGGCATTATAAAATGTCACTACCATTACTTATGATTTTGATTTTCAAGTCATTTTTATTACTTGTGATTTTGATTTTCATGTCATTTTCGTGTCATTCTTAATACAAATTGCCCATTTATTATTTTTTCTTCTTCGAAAAATGAAAAATTGTCCTATAATCGGGTTCTTTGATTTAAGCGGAACTAGATTTTGCAATTTAGTAATTTTTAACGTTTGCATGAAGCTTTCCATTATTGTGTTTAGCAAAAACCTCTTCAATCGTTACAAAGTAAGACCGTGACAACTTAAGAAAATTAATGTTATTTAGTTTAGTATATATTCTGTTTTTTACAGTCAATCAGTAGTTTTTCTGGTTCCCATTTTGAATTTTGCCATGCCAACATGAAACATGAAATAACCTAGACAAACGCTTCTCTCATGATAACTTAAGATAATGAAATTCCCATATAGTTCCGCTTAAGCGTTTGGAATAGACTATATATATATATACATATCAGCATTATGCTGATCTTCTAACATATGGTGTTGCGAGATTGTCGAGCGACGAATACTTATGTGAGCTGTAATAATTCAACAGATATTTTTCATGACATTAATGAGATAATTTTTTCAGTAAATAATTAGTTTTTTAAATGAATGACAATAGTTTACAAATTTTTATAAAGAACTTCCACACAAAAGAAAACTACATTTTATGAAATACTTTTCCGATGCTGAAATCGAATTTAATTTAAAAAAATTTCTATCACATCTAAGTTTCGAGTTATTAAATCTTTTTCTCTCTGCCTCTCTGTCACTCTCTTTCTTTTTGCCCCTCCTCTCTCTACCCATCTGTCTCTCTCTGCCTCTCCCTCTGCCTCTATCTCTGCCCCACTCTCTGCCCCCTCTCTCTCTCTCTGCCCTCTCTCTCTCTGCCTCTCTCCCTGCCTCATATAATGGATTGTAGCTATATATGAGCGATTTTTTGCGGCTGTTGTCGCTTCGAGCTCTCTGTCTCTCTCTCTCTCTCTCTCTGAAGATTTAATGCTTTTCTCAAAACGTTGGTACAAACCAGATTTTCGTAGGATAATTAGGTACAGAGTTATTAGTATATATGTTTTTAGAGAATATATTTCCATATTATTTTAAAGTTTTTGCTTGATATTATTATTTATTTATTTATTTATTTATTTTTTTAAACATATTTTACCATAAATGATGCTATGAATGCTCTGGTGTATATTTTTTTTAATAAATGAAGTGAAGCACTCTATCGGAAGATGAAAATTTCAAAGTGAAGTTCGGGAGTCGAACCAACGATTGTACGATCTCGTAGACTATTGTCTTGAAATGGAGCCACAGCATCTCGAACAAAATTGTAGAAGAAATAATGTCCCTTCTACGTTTTGTTCGATCCTTACGTCAGATTAAAACAATTCAAAGTCAAACAATCTTAAGATTTATGTAAGACAATTCTGTTTAGAGAAATGCGTATGTTAATTAGACAACGAAACTAATGCTATCTTACATTAATCTAAGTTGTGAAGTTGTAAGAGAGTGGCATTCCTCATCTGTCACTACAAACTCAATGACGGAACAAGCAATATTATTAATGAAGACGAATACGTTTCACGTACCAAGAATTGCGTAATACCAGTTATTCCGAAAGCTTAACCAGGATGGACACCTGTGATTTTTTTAGATTTGTAATCGTAAAAATGTCAGGAGAACATTTTTATTACGTACGTGATGGTAATAATACATAAATGAAATTTTAAATTTGGTAGATGATGGTATTTAAATTTTATATGTGGGTAGTAAAGTTTAAATCCTTCATTGTTGTGAAATTTAATGAAGAGAAGGAAGCTTACCTTTAATTCCTTCAACGAATAAATTATGATTTTAGTTGAATATCAGTTAAATTCTAGGTCACCATTATTTGACAACCTATATTTAACCCTTTGCGATCGAAAGTCGCGCCATTCCTTTTATAGTCCCAGTCGTAAACCACTATACACGAGGCAAGATAATATAGTATAATTTTTTCCTTTAATAGACAGGATATCCCAGGAGGAATCTTTCAGACTTCAAGGATGTACTCCTTCATTAATTTTAAGCAAAAAAATAGTTATAAACTTGTCGAGAATCCTCATGCCGATCGATAGACTGATATCCGATAAACAACTCTCTATTTAACAAATTCTACGCTATAGCTATCTATAACATATTTGAACTACTTGTTCCCAACCTACATTCATTGTTTTATCTTTGTTATATTTTAATACATTCAAATAAAAGTATTCTGTGTCTTTGTATGTGCACAGGTTTCACGAAAGACAGGGAAAACAGACTGAAACCCACAAAAATTTCTTTCTCACTCTCTGAACGAATAAAAAATTTGGGTTTTGAAAATCTTTTCGATTGAATTATACGCTTGTTCTAAAGGTCATCGGCAAGCATATTCTCGCGGCTTTATCAACATGATCTTATTCGAAAAAGTTACGAAAAAATTTCAAGAAATTGAACATTTACTGAAATTGGCATATTGAACACAAATTTTTTAAGGAGTAAGCGTAAACTACTAACAGTGTTATTATATATGACCTGTTTCGTATTGATTGACTTATTTTCGATAGCTCTGTTGTGGATTAATTAGGAATAAAAAAATGAGAATTATTTACCATATAATGATTTGTAGCTATATATATGAGCGATTTTTTTCGGCTGTCTTCGCTTCTCGCATCATCATCGCCAGGCGTTTCAATTTCTCAATCGCCTTCTTGAAGACCTCTTCTTTTAGGCTATCGCGTGTCGTTATTCTGGTAAATGTCCAAACCAAGAAAGTCTCTTCTTATTAATGGTGTCGAATATGTTATCTTCGATTCTTATTGTGGCTCTAATTACTTCATTACGTACATGATCAAGCTTAGAGATACCACAATTCCTCCTACATAAATCCATTTCTACAGCACTTAATCTTTCTTTATGCTTCATACCTGCCAAACTCCCACTTCATACCTAGAAATCATTTCTAATATGGTCTTGTAAGTGGTTTTCTTTGTTTTTCTAGCCATTTTATTATTCCAGAAAACAGATAACTCCAGGATTTTTTCCAGGTTTATTTCACCGGCGAAGTTCTCCTGGCTCTTCCTGGAAGTTGGTACAGACGTACCTAAGTACTTAAATTCTGTATAGTCTCGTTCTCCAGAGCGAGGTCTCCTGTTCCTTATCCGATTATGACGTATTGCATTTTCTTGAAATTTTATCAAAATCCAGTTGTTTATAGCCTTCTATCTTCCGAAGCATGTAGCTACAATTATCGTCATCTTCGGCAATTACCAATTGATCATCGATAAAAAGCAATATTGTATAATAGTTATTCCCATAGTACTAAGTTTATTCTTTCAAGACATTAGCACTTCTTCCAGTGGTCTTTGTGAATTTTAGCTACAGCCGAAATTCGTCTTAATCCTCTAATTGTAGAAATTGGGACAAACACCGTTTTTGACAGTGCTCAATTGTGTATTATAGTCGCAAGTGGTCATTGAACAGTTATTGTGATTTATTTAGTTATTACTTCATTATTATTTTGATATATTAAATAAAAAACGTTATTTATGAAATGTCTTGCATTTTTCTTTCGATAAGCCAGATCTGTAATTTTTTTGAATCGGATCTTTGTTGATATAACTTTTTATAGTTAAAATTAATGAAGGCATACATCCTTGAAGTCAGATTCCTCCTAGGATCATCCTGTGTTTGTATTTGTTTTATTTATAATTTTATTTGTTTTGGCCGCTCGTTAATTTCGTCGTGGTGTTTAATATGGAGATAACTTCAATTACTGATGCAATATATAAATCATGCATGGTTTTTCAACGCGGAACTGATTCTTGTTGCGAAGCATAATATGTAATTTATAATAATATATTCATAATTAATGAATAGTCAAAATCGTGTAGGTTACATTTTTGTGCAGCATATTTTTTTTCTAATCCATGATTATACTTTCTCTAGTTATATATAGATCGCTTCCGGGATTCAATTGGCAACAAGATCACACAGTGTTCCTTTAAATATTTTTATGATCAAAACACTATGTGTCTTCTTATGTACTAATGTAATGATTTTTGGCAGTCAAATACGAGGGTCGTCTACATGTTAAAGAATATTTGCGCCTAGCACCCGCGAAGTTCAACCTTCGGCGTCATTTCGTGTCTAGTTGGCTTCAGTATAACCTTGGCTGGTGCAGAGTAAGTTTAATTGTCTGGACTAGGTCATCATCTTTGTATAGAAAAAATTGTAACGTCTACACCACTCTTCTCGAAGCAGTCCAAAATATTTTTGATCGTCTTATTTGAACGATAAACTGCACACGAACGCACCAGTTTAAACAACCCTGCGCTCGAACAATCATGATCCGCTGAGTGTCGGTGTTTCAAAGAAAACTTCGTGATCGCGCACGGTCTTATAGATGGCAATGGTGCCACACAGTTGAACACAACAACAAATTTTCAAATTACGCGCGGAACCGCAAAAGTTGTATGATGCAGTTTGGTGCGCTTGGTCTGGATGCGGCTTTAGAATCTTCATATCCGAGAAGATGTAAAGAATAGGGAGATAAAATTTTACGATTATTTTCAAAAGATGACAAACAATCGCTAACCCAAAAAAGTACTGCTATGGATTTCACCTAATTGAAATAGAAGAGACCCTAAAAAAAGATGAAACGGAATTAGAAGGACCATGTTACAGTGAAATCTGAAAGACTATATTCAGTAAGATAAAAAGAAATGATGACTGGAAATAGAAGTGTCGAAACATACATTTTCAAAATGCATTGTTTTACATAGAACACGTGTGAAGTTTGGAGCGTGTCACTACATACACTTTTTTATTGAAGCCCTTCCTACTCTCTTTCTCTTTCCCTGGGTCTGCGCTAGATACATTACAAGCGTTTTTTCGATTTTTTCTCCTCATATCTACCGCTAAATATAATTTTTAACCATGCATTTTTCAATTCTCGTGCGTTATTATTATACAGGAGTGATGGAAATGAAATTAATATGATAGTTTACAAATTGAAGGTCGTTAATCTTTAATGTCAAAGGCTTCTTGAAATTGTTTTTTGGGATCGTCAGCTAAAATGTTAATCTGTTTAAATTCTGTCCATCCGAAAAAGTTAACAACGTTCTCATATTACGCCTTGGTACGGCTTCATCAATACGTGTAGGGATCGTCCCCTACTTTTAACTAGGTTATATTGACACAGTATCATGATAGCGAGTAGATTATTTAATATCATAGTGATATACATTATATGAGGCCTTAAAAATGTTCTCAAGTTCATGTTTGTTCAAGTTTTTGTTCGATATTGTTCAGCGATCAGTGATAGAATTAAATTATTATTTGTATACACTTGTTAATTTCTACTTCTTATAGCCACCTCAGTTAGGTTTTGGGCCCTTGAAACATGGCTTCTATTTTTATCTTGGACAATACTTTCCAAATCGGGATATTCCGTTGTTTCTGATTCTCCGCCCTACTCAAACATTTTGCTCTTGTTCGTCTTTTAGGTCTGTCCCTATCATTTACATGTTCTCTCTTTACGCTTGGTCTCTGAATGTTTATTTTTTATCGTTAGATTTCTTGGAACATCTTTTCTGTTTTGGTCGCTAGGTTGCTCGTATGTCTTTTTTCGTCAGTAATTCTTGATGAGGCGTAGAAGTTAGAAAAGATCCTGCAACTTCTGAATTTACCTATCTCTTAGTTAAATGATCTTCTCTCTTGGCATTCCTTTCAAAATAATTTATATAAATTCCAATAGATTACTGCTATGTATAACCCCCAGAGATTATTAGTTTCTTATACAAAACTGCAATTTGTTTATTTACAATTTCATGCCAGTTCTTTTTACAATTAAAAATAACCTATCTATTTGAAACATAAAAATTCTCTACAAATTTTGATGTATCGATTGTTACTAATTTTATTGCAGATTGTTAGCTTTGTATAAGAAACTTTACGGTTGTGTGCCCCCTTAAATTAAAAAGTGAAAGAATATGTTTCGCTAAAAATTAAAATTAACTAATAAGCTACTGTTACTGGGATTTTTTCTATATTTTCATGTAATATCTTAGTATAATAGATAGTAGAAGTAATACTATTTTTCTTTTTGTTTTAGGTAAGTGTCTATACCGCTGTTTATTGGAGGTAGATGTCCTTTTCGTAAGTATGGCATATTTGGTATTCTAAACTAACAAATACGAGGTTTAATAAAAATATATTAACTGCTTGCGTTGTCAATACCTAGTAAGTGGAGAGGAGGATAACACCGATAGGATGCAACTGTTATTTGTGAGTTGACTGGCATTGATTTTGTTTTCGATTATTTTGTTCGAATTTTAGAGCAGTTTTGGTTATTCGATTTTCTTTAATCTGGCGATTTTCAAGAAAGACCTGATCGAAGGGCAGCATGTCATGATGACATAAGTGCTTTTGAAAGCATCTTTCGGAGAAGATGATGTAAATCGAGGTCTTCAAATTGGATAATTCATTGAGAATGGATATCAACAGGCGAAATTGTAAACATTTTTAAAATGTAAATATTTTCTTTAATAATCAAAAGTGTTTCACGACTTCCAAAAGACTATGAACCACTAGTGTAATTTTTGACTTTGAATACAGTTTTCAGATATCTAATTGTTGCTGCCTCTCCAGTAACTATCAAGTTGAATATGACCAATGATTCGGCGTAGCATTTTAGTTTTAAAAACTATTAGGTGTCGATCTCGTTTTGTTTCAGAGCCCCTGTGAGAGGCGTAAACTTCAATTTTTAAAAGGTGTCTGATCAAGGTCATTTGGACATGTATGCAGTAAAAGTTTAACCACGCCTATTAAGTTTAATGCAATTGGTTCATTTACATTAACGCTAGAATCTAAGACAAACTCGAACAGTTTATATGTACGTTTCTGATAGACAAACTACACATTTGTAATTCTTTTACTAGCTGCCTGAGTGAGTGAATGATGGCCTTGATCGAACAACATTTCAAAATTGCAGTATAGCTCGGTAATATATTGTTGGTACCGAGTAATATTTTAACAAATAATCACCTTTTGTTCAGATTGTTTGAAGCTATATTACATAATTAGATAATAACAACCTTCAAATTATGTTTTCATAACTTCAAAAATAGTAAAAATAAATTTATTTTATTATTACATTACACACTGTTAAACAAACATGACATTCTAAGTAATTACGTAATATTTATTGTACACGAAAATGTCAGAACAATAGATGACATTCTAAAATTTCAACATTTAACTAAACAATTTATTAAGTTATTCGAATTATTTCCTTTCAAAAATAGCAACAATTTAAGTTCAGATCACGTTTAATTTTATTAGTTCAACATTTTTAGTAACCAAATAAGTCTTACTTTCTATGCACTAATTGTGTTTTCTTTCAAAATAATTTTCTCTATAGTGTAGTTGGAATTTGTGTAGAACGTGTTTAGAGAAATTTACTTATTGCTCTGAATTATGACGAAAGTAAAAATAATGCACTTGAATATAATAACATTTTACTACTTTTTGCTTATATGGTAATTTTATTCGTGGAATTATAGCTATAAAGGTTTTTTACGGACACCTGCTGAATAAGAAATTTTACGGATTTAGAGATTGCCAAATACTGGTAATAACCTGTTTAACGTCTTTGTCGGTAGGGCTGCTATAAAGGGATGATGCTCTAATTTTTAACGCCCACCTTGATATCAAAAGTGATGCGGTGTCTGCCCTGTTTCATTACCGTGCGTTTTTTATTGTAACATTTGTGTTTTTCTGTGATTTTTGTATTTAAATTGAAATTGGCTGATTAGGAATTTGAGCTTCCATCTAATCTTTCACTCTACCCTAACCGAATCTTCAGTATTGTTTTGATTGATAACAAAAGACAGTGTCAAAATATTCTTGCCGATATCACAATGAATACTTTTGCTTTGACCATGCATTTATGGTCTGCAATATATTTTTAAAATTATTTTGTACTACCGTAAAACTACGATAGACAAAAACCTAGTCCAAAGCATTATGGCATACGGAGCAGAGATCTGGGTTATGAACAAAAGGATTCAAAATAAACTCACAGCTACGGAAATAGAATACTGGAAATGTTGTAAGGTCACGAGAATGGATATTATCAGAAATGAAGAAATAAAGAGAAGAACTGATGCAGAAATAACATTTTAACAAATGTAGAAGGAAAGAGACTAATCTGGTACGGCCATGTTAGGAGAGCAAATGAAGGAAGATGGATAATAGAGTGACAAAGGACCCCAAAAGGATGAATAAGAAGAGTTAAACCAAGAAGATCGTAACGGTATTAAGTAGATGAGACCATAGAGAAGAGAGACCTGAAAGAAAATGATTTTTTAAAATATATTATGTACTAAAAAGTCTATTGAGAAGGTCTAAGTTATTTATTACTGAATGAACTTTTCAAATGATTCAATAATTTGCTTTCGTAGCCTACCAGGGGGCCGCATCCTCTTGGTTGGGAAACAGGTATAGCTTATATAACTCAGAAAGGTCAAAGATATCCACCACTAACAGATTTTTTCAAATTGGTTCATTAATTTGATTTTGTGGCACACTAGAGGTTCTCGTCTTCTGGATTGTTAGTATTAGAACGAAATATTGTATTGTCTTCGGCAATACACATGTCTGCACAAGTTCAAGGAAATCGGTTCGGTAGAAGTTGGTCAAAAATTGATTACAAGATTTGATCCAGAAAAACATAGAACATGAAACCACCCTAAATAAAAACGAGTAAAAAAAGAAAATCCTTATGACTCAACGAAAAAACAACTAAATCCGACCGACCCAGCATAAAAAAGAAAATAAATCCGAGAGACCAAACGAAGAAAAAAAGGTCAATCCTTGCAAAATTCGCATAGTCTCGTGATCGACTACTGGAATGTTTGCGAACGACCAATCGATTTCAATTGACCGTTTGTTCACCTCTCGTCTAAAAAAACACTTTTTCTCAAGCCCCGGTCCGCGGCAAGTTCTGACTGATCCGCCAAAACTTTAAAAACAATTTACGACTAGTAGAAGTTGTACGTAACTAAAGTTTACTTGGTCCGACAGTTATTAGTTACGATTCTTAGACGATGGGGTAATGTGTGTGTGTCAAGTTTTGTTGTGTGATACAATGAATAAATAAAATAAAAATGATTTTAAAATAATATTTTCAACGCTTTCAAAAATATATATTATATTTTCCCGGTAAGTTTTGTATTGAGAAACACTGGTTTAAAAGATGAAAAGCTTAGTCTCCACAATTTAATAGTTTCGAATTTATTTTAAATTTATCTTAACATACAGGAAGAGCTGAACATATTAAAAGAAATTATTAAAACCGTCATTACGGAATTATAGTCTTATAATTTTCATTCGCAACTGGTCGTGCATTGCATACCTGTGGCAGTTTCGTAATAACTAGAAACAAGATCAAAGTCAGCTGTATGTAATAAAAACCGAGGCTACATACCAAACATGTTGTAAATAAAATTTATTTTTGCAAAAATAAAATCTCACTAAGCTTTTAGAGTGCACTTGTTTATGGCTGAATGTAATTTCTAATCTCGAGTTGATGTTATCATTTTCCTGTTTCCAACTCGTTCATATTCCATACAGTTACGTTTATTGCAGCAGTTAAGTTTTAACATATGCCGTGTGCTGCTCCAAATAAATCTTCCGATTATTACAGCTACATTATTTTCTTGGATGAATATTTCGCAATATAACCATTAATTAGGCAAAGTTACAACTTTACTACAGAGAAGTTACGACTTTCTACTTTAACTAAGAACTGGTTTAAAATTTGGTAAAAAATTTACGCAAGGAACAAGAGCCAAGTAAAGCAAATTTTTGGTCTGTGTCATCTAAGCTCTATATCATGCTGAGTATCTAAAAAATAAATAATGTAAAAGAAATTTTGTAAAAAGTAAAGATATATTAACGCAAGATAATGACTACATCATTTACTTATGCCCAGTTGCACCAGCTTTATTTGAATTTTAAGCATTCCTTAACACGCAAAAATAACAACACAATGCGTCGCTACGTATTTTGGCGATTTTAGGAATACTTTAAATTTAAGGAAATAAGGTCCAACTGGGCATTATGGAATTATTCTCTAAAGCCTGCGTCAGGTGCAATTGATTGTGCGATACATTGCACCAAACTTTGTAAGTATCTTATTGGCTGTTTCATACCAGAATTTAAGCGTCCAGCTAACCTCCCACTCTAGCTTAACAAACTTCTCAATATTGTTTCGACAGAAAAAAATAAAATAAATCGGAGTAGGTTGTGTTCGGGAACACAACCGAGTTTTGGTGACTACGTTCGCATGGTCCTCCTTCTGGACTGTACTACTTTCCATTTCCGGCTTTGCGGCGTCAGCTCTCGTGCTTTCTGTACGCCCTGCACCTTTCCGCATTGGTGTCTGGTATATTTTTGATTATGGGGAGGGGTACGGCTCATACAATCAAAAGAAATCTTACAAATGTCCTCAATCCATTAACACCATTAACTCCACTTGCGTATATTTTCTGAGATGCACGATTTTAAAGTATGATCTACTTTCGTAACGGTGAGATTTTTAAATTTCTGTTTTTAAAGTATATATGGTAAAAGAAAAACAATATTGCAATGAATATTTTTGCTTTGAGCATGCATTTATGGTACGCAAAAATTGCCTACTTAATCGTAAAAGGGGATGGTTATGGATCTGAATAACAGTACCGTATTTTTAATCAAAAAATTGACTAATTTTTTTGTTTACTGTATTTCGTAAAATATTTTTGTTTCGTTTTTTATGCATTTAGGAAATTTAAGCATACTCAGCTGTTTTGTTAATTGCTTCTGTAAGCATCCCCACTTCAACGCCAAACAACAAAATAGAGAAGACGTAGGCTCTGAGTTATGCTACGGTTGCATGCCTCATCCTAATAAATGCAGTTCGAGAATTCTCGATTCAAAATAGATCTTTTTAGAGTTTTCAATCTGAATTTAAAGAAGGTCTTAAATAAATTAAGTTCTCAACAAGTTCCTGCTGTATATATTTTATGCTTAAGTTAGCATCAACGTTCTTCTTTTTGTTGAGTATCAAAAATTTTGTTTTCTGTGTATTGATTCTGCTTTTTGCTATAACATTATTTACTAGATTTTGAAGACCTTATTCTACACCTTAGGCAACATAGAGCGCTACTTACATTATACATAGCGTGCATGATATATTTGCTTACCTATTTTTGTATATTGTTTGATTTGTGGTTATATTTTTAAGCATCTCTGACGACGGGTATACGCGTTAGACTCGAATGAAGCCACGTGTTGCCAAAATTAGCTCAAAGTGGTTTGTACTCATTTAAAAGTATTCTGTGGATTTAACTTAATCTTCACGTAACCTTTGTTTGATCAGATGACGAAATTCACTAAACTCTTCTTTTCATGTTAACTTCGTAACTGTCATTCTCACTGTCTTTCCCGTTTATTGACCAATAAATGTAACAATAAAATTTCATCGTCAATGTTATGATTTTCCCAAAGCAAATTACTCGCCAACATCTTGTACAAGGTTAGTGACGACATAAATATAGGTCTTATTCTCTGCGTCTCGTACGAATCTTAGCCAGTGTGGCCATTTGATGTGGTGAACGTAGTAAATGTAGCGTTCAAAGCATACGTAGCATACATAGTGTAGCACTTTGTGCAGCCTCAGCATTAAGTTCGGCACACTTGTGACTGGCCACTTGAAGGGCGAATTGCCTCCATTGAAACCGGCTATTGCCAGCGAGCCAGATTGAAAAGTTTTAAGTAGCAAGTTCGTAGCTATTTACAAAACGCCCCTTGATTTCCTTGTAGATTTTATTGCTGTTGAAACCAACTTATTATCCTCTCCGATAATATTTCTGATGCATTTGTTTCCGGTTTGTCGAAATGGTGTAAACAAAATTTAAAAGCTCTATATTTGAAGTTATCAGTAACATTTTACTGCAAAACTCAAGCGAATAAGTGCGATATCAAACAATATATTTAGTTGTAAAGTTTATGAGTGGAAATCACTTCAAAATGTGATGATCGAAAAGTTGTGAATCTAACCAAACACTATTCTTCGCCTGGATTACATCCGCTTAACATGCAAATGGAGGAATTGTTCGCAAACAAAGATTAAACAAACTTTACTCCTATTATTTGTTTAAGCGTCCGATTTTATGTAGTGAGATATTCCCTTAAAGCGAATTATGGACGTTACAATACATAGAGAATCACATACAGTTAGCTCAGACTGACAGTTAAGTTGTTTAAGAAGCTTGATCGTTCAAGATATGAATATGCGTAGGATTTGCTTTCCTGTTGCCTTTCAGAAGCAAAATCTTTATGATTGGTAGTTACAGAAATATACAGATAATCTGAACGTTACTGCAAACTACCAGAGTAGCTGTTCTTCACAAAGGATGAGGTCAATAATTAAATTGATTACAAAATAAATAATTATGCCTTTTAGTAATTATTAACATGTCTAAAGAACTTCTTTGTACACAACTATTGTATTTTTCTCTTTCAGCGCACAAATGAACCAATCTACGCTATTACTCACCCTTGCACGTATTTAATCGGCATTAATACGCCTAATGTGTAAGAAGCCTAAAGCAGCGCGGCAATAACGTGTTAGCTACTATGAAAAGTAATTATTATATTTTTTTATTAGTGGGCCGCATAAAATTATTTGGCGAGCCGCTTTCGTCCCACGGGCTACCTATTGCCTATGCTTTAATAGATTAATGTCCAAATTATAATATTTTAAAACTATCGTAATTTCAGTTCAGGTCCACTGAATAACATAATTTTTTTTTTATTTATTCAATAATGTTCAAATAAGACATAATTAGTATTTTGTAGGTATTGGTCGATGTAACAAAAGCACAGAGTTTGTCATATATTTAAAATTTATTTTACTTCTGTCTGCTGACTAGTTTCGATTCACTCTGAACCATTTTCAAAAGCAAAATTTTGGTATTTAAGAACATGTTTTACACTTACATACAATTACTTAAAAAATTCAAAAATATTTAATAGTAGTATTATTTAAACATATTAACATTATTAGCATTTATTTTAATGGAAAAAAATAACACTTGTTGTTAGAAATGATTTATAATGGGTGTTTTTTTTAGAGGTATAGAACTTTAAATTGCAATAAAACAACGATGGATTATTCGATTGACATGAATTTTTTTTTATTCGAAAGATAATCTTGTGGCATTACATTTTAAATATGATTTCTGGCATATGACCGCCACGGCTGGCTCGGATGTAGTCCAATCTGGACGTCCAATTTTCGATGACTTTTTCCAACATTTGTGGCCGTATATCGGCAATAACACGGCGAATGTTGTCTTCCAAATGGTCAAGCGTTTGTGGCTTATCCGCATAGACCAATGACTTTACATAGCCCCACAGAAAGTAGTCCAGCGGTGTTAAATCACAAGATCTTGGAGGCCAATTCAGAGGTCCAAAACGTGAAATTAGGCGGTCACCAAACGTGTCTTTCAATAAATCGATTGTGGCACGAGCTGTGTGACATGTTGCGCCGTCTTGTTGGTATGATTTAATGTAATGCCACAAGATTATCTTTCGAATAAAAAAAAATTCATGTCAATCGAATAATCCATCGTTGTTTTATTGCAATTTAAAGTTCTATACCTCTAAAAAAAACACCCGTTATAAAAAAACATAATCATAATATTAATGCTTAAAACAGATATATAATGTAAGCAAAATTTATTAACTAAATAAAATAAATAAAATAGTTCCATCTATTACAACTGTAACTAACTTCAATTATAAATTACGGTAATTTTATTTACTTATTTTTTGTAACTTAGTTGACTTGTATCTAACAATGTCAGAACTTGTTAGAAGATAATGAAATATATTTTTTCCGACAACAAAAGTCGTAGTCCTGTCAGTAATAAGAAAAGTAATTATCTTATTGTCGGTAGGCATACTCATGAAACGAAGGCCAACTTTCATAACACAATTCTCTCTATATTGAATAACGTCTATGGATCATACCTATGATGTGAGCCAACACGTAATTCAACAGTAAAACTAGAACTAAAATAAAGAATAAGCCATAGCTAACATCGTTAAATCTTCGACTAAGAATAGTTTATACGTCTGTAGAACTGCACTCGTTTGTTGGATCGTAAATATAGAGCTAAGATGAGTATATTTTCTTTGGCTTCTTCAAATATAAGGCTTAACTAACTCCGTAAATAAGTCGTAATTAGTTTGATAATATTTAAAATGCACTTCAATCTTAAATAAACTTAGAAGTTACATCATTAGTTCGAAAATGTCGTAACTGAGATTTAGCCGTTTCGAAAATTTAATTTTTTAGTGTTATTTCAAAAGCGCATTCATTTGAGACCAGTTGCTGCTTGTTAAACTAAGCAAACGGATCCATTCAATATGTGTATGAATCTTCTTGCTCCAATGACAAAATTTACATTCATTCTCACCAAACTGGTTAAATATTTTTAATAGAATATAAAATTATTTACTTAGTTATTTTGTTCTATCGTGAAAACGACTTATGGTTCTCCTGCTTGGTGGACTATTTTTGCCATCTTGGATTCAGAAAGTAGTACGCATTTTAATTATATACAACATGTGTGCCAAGTGTCATTCCATTATCATCAAGTGCAATATCCTGATGATATACCATGGCCACACCAGAGAAACATGGTAATGCGACAGTATCGAACGACTAACACTTAAGTAGTACCAGGGACATTAGTTTGTCAGCGGACACGTGTCTCTCGTTGTCAGTATCAGTTGATAAAAATAAATGCTTTTCATTGAACAGTACACCATATCGACCGATAGCTTTATTCAGATTTACTGATCTCGCGACAAGAAAAGTCGCGCGAGTATATAGACGGTGTAGACAGTTTCTTGACAGCGATATTGTTTCTGGATATGGTCGCGATGTAGTTGACTATGTCGTTACAGTATAGTCACGGTTGCAGTAATGAAAAAAATATTTTTCCTTAGTTTTCCTGAAAATGAGTTCTTTTAATTCTAAATTAATATTTGGGAATATAGAACGTGCTTCAGAAGCTACGCAAATCTGTCGGTCTCGAATACAGTTAAAAAACCGGGGCGGGCTCTCCGTAGGAGAGGTCCCAGAGGTTTTGGGCATAGCACTTACTGTGATGACTTTCGTACTGCTGGTGTTAGTTTATTGGGATGACGTGGGTGGAGGAGTCGTAGACGTCGAGGGTTGTTCTTGTGGATTTTCTGGGTGTATACTCCCGGACATTCTCAGATCCTGGTTTAGAGACCTTAGGGGCCTTAGAATTTTGGGATTCTACCAAAGCCTTTCCGTTTGCGGATCTAAACATTTTTCTTAGGAATTCTGCAACTCGGAGGTATTTTCGCCACTTATATCGTCACACCTTACAACACATTTATTGCACTCAAATTCTAGTAAAATAATTAATTCAAACGAAACAAACTTGACCTCTCTACGACGTACAGTTCGCGAGTTTGAGCGTGGCCTCTCGCATCGAATTGCGATTTCGAACGTCCATTTCCTGTTCCCACACTTAACGCCAATAGTGGTTCACAACCGTTATACGTGCGTTTTTGTATAAGGTCATTGTTGCTCTTTCGAACCGTATATAACTTTTGCAAATTGCATTTTGCTATGAGCGATGGTGAGCAAGTTCTTGTGTAACGCCAAAACGTTACATGCAATTTCTTAAATCATCATAATCAGCCAGGTAAATGATCGAAAAAACGTAAATTCTACGTCAATAGTCATCGTCAAGTTCTGTCAGAGGGCGTTAGTCCCATCATAAAAAAACTTCGACACTTAGACGTATACCATACGAAATCATATAATTATAAATAGTCGCTCCAGTAGAAACGCAGAATAAGATCGCTGTCTCTGAGCTTGCAGTACTAAAATAATTCTGTTACAATTTAAGAACAATCAATAAATTAGTAATATCATCTACCTATCATCGCCTAACGGTAAATGTAACCTTCAAAACCCTTTCTTTCAACTCATATTTTACTTCCTGCGTTCCACTCATTAAAAACAAAAAATCACTGTTCAAAAAACGCCAGTAATGTAATTAGCCGTGATCAGCAGACCATAACCAGGCGTCAAAACAACTTGGCTTACAAACAAAACCTCCATCTTCAACACTTATCCCAGCGTCAGAATTTGATACCTTAAGCATCCAGTCAACTTTGTTATATCAGAATGCACGTTCGATTACGTCATTCGCATCAACCAATCAAGTTTTCATCATGCATCACTGCCAGTAATATTGTTCAGTGTTATATCGAGTGATTGTAGTGCGTGCTTACAGAGCAAGTTGTAGATTTTACCATGAATTGCACTTGTGTGCCGATATGAGTGAACTGTTGGCTCCAATTATTAATAAACAAACACTGTGCAATTAGCTCAGATGGAAATGATAGATTTGGCAATATTTGGACGATTCTACGTGTAATTGGATGCATGTGTATTAAATAAATATGGATAGGCAAATAAGAGATGTGCAATTGCGTTGGATGAATTTAGTTGTTGAATTTAGAGACTAGGAAAATTACAAATAAGGTTGAAAACGTAGTTACCTAATTCAGGGATAAGTCAGTCAAAAGTCGTAGAATTACCATTCTTTAGTATACGTTATTCACAATATCAGAGGGTTTACGTCATCAATAAAAGTTACTAAAACAGTGACGTCTCTGTATAGTTCATTTTTCTGTCAAAAAAAGACACAGCCACCTAATTAATATGATTACAATATCAAGTATGCATTCAAGTTTCACACACTGTTATTAGTTTGGTCCTAAACACAATATCCAAAGCTTTAAGAATAAAGAGCATCACAAGTATTATCACTATCAAGTACTAAGAGTATCACTCTGACACATATACTCAAATATGGCTGAATGGTGAACCGCGATGTATACTATCAATATGTCAATATTGCCAATAGCAGTAAAATATATATTTTTTTTATTTAATAATAGTTAAACTAGTCAAAACTCTTGATAAATGAAATAATAATTGTTTTTCATTAATATATATGTTTGTGTTACACATGTATATTAACAAAAGCATACGAATTGGTCTATTAATTCAGTGAAAATGTTTGATCTTTAGAAATATTTAATTTTTAAGGTATATTATTAACTTTGTGACTTTAATCCTTTAATATTGTGGTTCACCATAAATATAGCCACGGGGAAAATTAGTACTAAAAAAATACGAGAAATCGGACGAGCAAGAAAATGGACCCTTGATAACGACGAGCAAAAGAAAATCGGACAGGACAGTGTTCGGGACACATCAGCTACATAGAATCCGCTACATGTCAGTGTTGTTTTGTGACAGTGTCATTTGTTTTTAGTAGTAAAAGAAAGGTTAACAATGAATTTAAATTATTTCGATATTTGTTTTTACATAATACACATTGACGCTGCGCGCAGGTTTTTAACAACGCTTTTACCAGCTCCATGCATGCTCGGCGCCTCTCAGTTTCATTTGTTCTTCCAACACCCAAATCTTCTATCGTTTTACATATTTTCTGCGCAAATGTTGCGAAATTTTGAAATTATTGACATTTTTTCCACTTTTGCACTGTAGTATGGATATTTCTTCGCTGTTTTTGCACTTTAATATTGTAGAACTCGGTATTACGGATCATTCGAGTGGTGAAACACGTGTATAGCCTCTCCAATTACTGAGTTATGATTCCCGAAGTGGTGCGAAATAGTATTTTTGCATAGCATGCTTACACGTGCTGGCACTGTCTCAAACTCAAGGATCACAGTAAATCGCAGTAAGTGTCACGCGTACATCTATGGTCTATTACATGATTCGTGCTTCGTTGTATGTTGTCAACCTAACTCTATTTAAAATTGAAGCTGCAAAAGTAAGAGTCAACGTCATGAAAAGACGATCAGTTTAAAAATTAATTCAATTCAAAATAAAAGAGCTGCAATTTAGAACCTAAAAACCTAATGTGTCTCTGGTAAAATGTTGGTTGTCTACTTCTGCTTTAAACCGTCAAGTGCCATCGCTCACTAGTTTAGAGCCATTAGCTTAAAGTAATAAACTCTTAACAAAAGCTTATAATTTTATCGAAGAACCAGACATCCAAACCTAAAATCTTCAAGGTGTAAAAATAACAATTGTAACCTGAAATATTCTTAAAACATGTGTTTTCCCTGTTTCCCTTTAACTGTTTTCTCTTACGCTCAATTTTGAAATGATGCTTTACGCGTTAACCATCTCCCTTCACATAAAAGAACCCGTAGTAAAGCGAGTGAAAAGAACTTATGTGAAAGCCCTGTGAAACAATTGCTATTTGAAACAACTGAAACACGTTTTCCGTTGATGAAGTACGCCAATGTTCATGTTTCATGATCTAAACACATGGTACGCTTAGAGCCATATCGAATAGAACGCGTAGAGCTCAATTCCTCGTTATTTAACGATTCTTTGTTCTGTGTGGTCGCACTACGCCACAAAGCAAATGCACACCTGCATATTACCTGCAAATAAACAATAATTACACTGAGGTGGGGCATAATATAAACATATGTATTGGATTAATATTCATTAAGATTATCACAGTTGAAGTTATGTGTTATTGTGAATTGGTAATTTAAACTTCAAGTTATTGTAGCGATATGTTTTCCTTGATCACTTCAATTGAATTCTCGGTTAATTAAATTTAAAGTTAACGCAGACAACAAAGCCACTAGTAAGTAAGTGAAATTAGTCTCGACTACAGGTTTCTTTAGATTTTTACAGATTATTCTAAATGTGACGGAACAATGAAGAAGTTAGAACAGGGCTGCTTTACCAAATAGTCAGACCTAAGCTAAAGTTCCCGCTTTTTGATAGTCTTTCTCGTATGCGGCTATGTTCTATTTCCTCTGATAATCCCGAATGATATAGTTCAGGAGGCTTTAAATGCCGATTGATCGACAGAGATCCGATAAACATAGGAAGTAAAATGGGTTTATGTATTTATCTATTTTAAATGTACTGCGATGTCATCGAAACAAGAAGAAATTCGATTGCGTCGAAACGTCAAAGTTGTGATCCAAGGTCTGTACTGCCCATAAGAACGCAGTGGAGCACTACCCATAGCTGTAAAATTAGCAACACTATGACACGGCAAGTGTTGCATCTTATTGCGAGCGCGTTAATTACTGAATTGTGAATAATTTCATAATATTTACATTTAATATATACATCCGTGGACAAATGTATGAAGCACCCTACGTTTTATTGAATTTTAGGATTATTACAGGAAAAATGGTAAATAAAATAATACATACAACCTTTAATGACAACTTTAACTAAAATTATTAATATTTTGTGGTACCTCCTGGTGTTTTAATTACCGCACGTAACCTTTTAGGCATACTGTCCAGAAGTTTTCTACATACATCGGATTGTACATTGAACCATTCTTCCACAATAATTTTCTTCAATTCTTCTTTTGATTTGCATTTGTAAAAAGACACCTTGTTTTTCAGAATCGACCATAAATTTTCAATTGGCGATAAATCTGGTGACTGGGGGGGGGGGGATGCAAAAAGTGGCATATTGTTTTTCGAAAACCATTAATTTGTTGCTTTGGCTTTATGAAAGGGGGCATTATCCTGTTGAAAAACATATTCTAGGTTGTCTTCATCAAATAATTTTAATACTTATGGCTCCAAAAGTTCATTAAAAAGTAATATAACGAGCAGATAAGAAGTAATATAACTCATGCGTCCCTCGCACAAAAAGATTTTGCCTAAGCCACTGACGGGCATGCAACCCCAGATCAAGATGCTATCACCACCAAATTTGACCGTAGGAATGATGCAGTCAGGATGAAAAGCTTCACCCGGCCTACGTCTTACAAAGATGTCTTCAGGTTGTCCAAAAAGCTGATCCACAAAAGAAAAAAACAAACCTGAATTTTGTAAATTTATAGTAAATTATATTTTATATTGTCAGCGCAATAATTGCTTGAAATATTTTTTTGTTTATTTCGTAAATTCATTAAACCATTACAATGCTTACTTCTATATTGGAGTCATCAGACCAAATGATTTTCGCCCATTCATCAGGTGTCCAATTTAAATGTCTTTTGGACTACTCAAGGCGAAGTTTTATGTGTCGCTCGGTCAATAGTGGTTTTCGGCGAGCTCTTCTTTCATGCAAATTAGATTCCACTAGACGTCTTCTAACTGTTCTAGAAGAAACTTCTTCTCTTTATAAAACGATCATCTCTAGAAGTGGTGGCACGTTTTCCGGTTTTTAGTATGTTTTAAATCGACTGCACGTGTATAGATATATCCCGAGCTGCTGTAAAAATAGACAGAATGACCATGATGGTTGTCACCCTTCGATATCAAATGACGTAGAAGAAGATGAAAAGGATGTTAAACTCAACAAATTCATCGTATAATTTCACAAAACACCCAGCGTCAATGTGAACTGAGAATAGACATAAATTTTGATTCCTAGAATAGAGTTTAATAATAATTGTTTAATAAGTTAATTAGTATATCCGTTGGGATTTCAACGTTACCATCAACAACAAGTAGAAAATAATAAATATATTTAATATAGTTTAATTACAATGATTGTCACATGTGAAAGTGGCTATTACCGAGAAATGCAAGTTATATGACGAAGGTATTTGAATTCATCAACAGATTTCAACATATGTCGTACAGGTAGAAACGTGTCTGCGATACTAATAATAAATACATTTTCTCTGCCACCGGACATTAATAAGTCTCTAAAGGACGACTAGCTACTGTCTAGTTCATTGCTAATGCGTATTTCTAAAGTATTACTTAAGACTTGGCTTTTGTCAGGGTTAGCCTGACCGCTAAATGAACTTTTATATCAGGTTACATAAGTTTACCCACTAAAAATGTTTGACTTTTTAATATTTGTTAACAAGTGATTTCAATTACCGAATAGTTTAAAAGAAGATTAAGTTTCTTAATTGTTGACTTATATATTTTTCATATACATATTGGATATGGCTGCATGCTTTGCTAGTTTTTCTATCATTTCTCGTATTATAAGGGAGCGTTTATGATGGAGTGATAAATGATAAGGGCGGCGATAGTAGCGAAGCAGTGATATGTATATCTTTGGTAGTGTTGAGCAGTAATATTGAAGGCTTAAAACTTACTTAGGCTAAAAACGTACTGAAACAAAGAGCAGCAAAGCAGCGATGAAAGAGGAGAGAAAAGCAGGGAAATAATTTCTAGGCAATAAAAGAGTGGCATACACATACTTACAAGTTTATAATCCAGCAAGAAGGTTACTTTGTAAAGCATTAATCGATTACTAACAGAAAATTATTCCCTAAAAATTTGCTATTTATTAAATTTGGAAATAAAAAATTATTAAAAAGTTGTAATATACACGAAATTTATAAAAGCAGAGATATAAACAATAAGCAATCACGTGATGATTCTAAAAAGCTTTCTTTTTATTTGCAAATGAGTATTTCAACTTTTGATTATATATTGATAAAATACAACATGAGTTAATACAGAATCTTAATCTGAACTTAGCTGTCAGTGCTACAGAATGTTGATATCATTTCATCGGCCACATCTTTTCGGAGTATCTTTTTGATCCTAGAGGGGTATTTTTAACGAATTTGAGTTCTCACGGATGTAATATAAATTCGTATTCAAAATTTTAGTAAATACTCTTGCAAGAACACACAGGATTTAAGAATAAAATATTATAAACATAATTTTCGGTTAGAACCATTGAACATTCGGAATGTAATAAAGGATTCGCTCGCTGTTGTTCGCTATATGTAAACCAATCATAAGGATGTTCATAGTGCATAGAGCGATCATCCTTAAGTACATAAAGTTGTTACGAGAGCAAATTTGGTTCATCGATGGATCAATAAACAAACATATCATGGCTTGTTGAATATAACTAGTTAATTAGCAAACTAGGTAGCCGGGATCTAGGTGCCATGGTTGCAACAAGAGCCCGGCGGCCAGCGGCAGTGTCCTTTGTCCAAACATTATGCTTTCCAGCGAATATGTGCAATAGACTGCTAAACTGTAATCCGACTTAAAAAGTTTGTTAAGGTCAAATACAGCAGAAATGAGTGCTGTACCTGTGATTATTTGACTGGTACACAAGAAATACGTTTATTTAATTAAATTGGTTAATTATTATTGTATTTTTTGACTAATTGACGCAATTTGGGCCCCAATTTGGAGCAATAAGTTAAAATGTATAATATACTTTTTTTCTCGTAAATGCGAGTGTGAGCAAGTTCCGAAGAATGTTGGTGACCAAAGTCTACACAAAGAATCGAATGGTACTATTGGAATTTTCCGGAATAAACCAGAGGTACAGGATATCAAGGACAACTTTGATCATTTAAATAGTAACATGTCGAATTGGATATCTTTGGATAGAGTTTTTGAAAAGGAGCAACTTTTACTTAAGCATTTTTTTAACAACTTTGATGGTTTACAAAATATTGTATTTTCTTTTGTACCATATTAAGGGTTTAATAGCCAAGTACTTATTTATCTGCTTTTATGATAGAAATTGTGAGCAAGAAAGACGAAATACGAATATTACATCCGAAAATACAAAAAGTAAAGACCTCAAAAAAAAATATCACTCGAAAAATATTTACATATATATTATCATGAATCCCTTGTTACGTCATTATAGTATAAGTGAGAAAACGTTAGCTGACGTTACACTTATAACTAAATAATGTTTATGGATAGAAAACTCTGGGTTTGATACGCTAATCAGTTGTCTTCTTGTATTGTACCTGTTGTACCTGACGCTAACATATGTTTTTTCGAAATAATTTATGATACCAAACAGAATCTCTTGATGCTTAAATTAAAGGACAAAAAGAAATAAAACAAGAACAGTTTTTTGTCAAAAATATGCAAGACTGCTTTTGTCCTCCATCTTATAACGCAGAAGGGTTGATCTAGAAATGAACCAAAACTAACGATGAACTATAAGAAAAAGTAGACAGGTAGAATTAAAGTTTGAAATTTGCTGATGTAATTGTATTGATCAAAAATTAGCTTTGTTCCTAAAACACATATTCCATGAATAGGTCCAAACATAAAAGCCCTTACAAAATCACTACATATCAAGCATCCGACGTTCTAATGAAGGCATGATTTCAATAAAAGCTACAAGCATATCAATACATCGTTATATGAAACGAGATTTAGCTGGTCCCCTCCGTTATGAAACTGGCGTGTGCTCTACCACCACCTTTGTATTAAGTGCTTTCAGGTAACGATGTAGCTTAGGGCAACACAACGATCGCCGGGGTAATTTGTAAACTTACTTCAATAGTTTCAAATGGGATATTCAACACGCATTCTTATAAATCCTATTACCTAGCAGTGCTTCGCGATAGGGGTCGAATTGTTGGACTACCGGAGTTTCCTATTGATGCTATTGAATGAATTGTTTGAATGTTGTAATATGCAATTTTAACCGCTATAAAATTTAAGCACTTTTAACTCTTAGATCGGGTTTAACCTCGGCAAAGTTTGACGATGGAGTATGACAGGAAGTTTAAATTTAGGTTTTAGTCTGTTCAAATTAGTCCAGTAATAACCGACAATTTGGTTATTTCAATTTTAACTTCTTGTTGCAATTTTCATCCTATCTATTAGGTGTACTGGAAAGTTTTTTTCGTTTATTGGGTATTATTAAAATAGAAATAAATCGAAAGAAAAAATGTACTTTATGGAGTAAAATAGTTACCATTGTGATCCTATAACACTTTGCCATTTATCAGGAAGAAAAATATTCCCGATTTATAAAGTTCCTGATTTTTTTAAGTAAAAAATTGTTTAAGGCTCATATTAACATGGTTCATATCTCTAAGTGTCTTGTTTCTTAAAAAGTGTTCCAGTGACCGAAATAAGTCGGAGGGTGAAATGTCTGATGAGTAGGATAGGTGTGTTAGAATTTCCAATCAAGCTCGGAAATTTTTTCACGTGCTTTTTTTTTTATGAATGAGATCAGGCATTGTCGCTATGAAGAATAACTCCTCTGCTATTCACAATTTCTGGCCGATTTCTGGTCAAGTTCTGATTCAGTCGATCCAATTGTTCAATCAGTAGATATCAGAATTAAAACTTTGCCCCGGTTTTAACATCTCATAATAAATTATTCTTTTATAGGGCCTTCCAGATCGAAGTTCATCATCCAAGCATAAATATCTTGATTTAAATTTGTTAAACCACTGTTGACATGTGCATACACTTAGTTTATCACCATAAACAGTGCAAATGTTTTATGTAGCAACTGTAGCAGATTTTATTTATGGTACTCATACAACATTAAACAGCATAAAAAATGTTTTGATGAAAATTATTCCGCCATTTTAAAATGCAAGGGTTTAAAATGAAACGAAAATAATAATTAGCTACTCAAGAGTTTAAACAAATCGCAAAAGACGTCTGTTTAATTCGAGAATAAGTCGTGACTAGTTCACATACTACACTAATAATAAAAACGAAAAAGCTTTCCGGTGAACCTAATACATTAATAAAATTGGAGGCTATATCTATTTTTTTATTTATTATTTTTTTATTTTTTCATATTATACGGAAACATTCTCCCCCTACATCTACACTCGAACATCAAGCTGTCAGTCAAACTCGGTGAATTTCAACTGCTCGAGAAATAGTATGCGCATGCTCTGACATGATGTTTTTGACAATCATATTTTGTTGCTCAAACAAAACTATAGTTTCAAAACAAGAGCCTACATATTTGAGTTAACATTGTTGGAATGAAGTACCAAATTGTAATGCTTATATTCGAAATGCTAGTATAAAGCAGTATGTCGTTTTTTCCACCCTTAAATTTATTATCGTGGATTAACCAACTTTTCCAAAAAATTAATGACCTCTCCAAAAGAAATCCTAATGCGGCTCTGTTATAAATCGCAGCATCTTATTAAGCGGAATTGCGAAAGAGGCAGCAAACGGCGGCCGAGTGACTCCAACAAAGAGCTCCAACTGTTTGGTATGACGCGGCCGTTGTAATACGCTGATAACGCTGAATAAATAACTCATGTAAAAAGCGTTTCCTTGTCCAACACACGGCACACGGATTAATTACCGACAATTTCAGAACTCGCTGCAATTATGGACAGATAATCTGACTCATACTGTGTTTTTATGGGAAATAACTGGATAGAAGGTGTTTAGTTGATGGCTTAGAATGATGATTCAAGGTTGGGAAGGTCAGATTGCATAATATTTTAAATATCACAAAGGAAAAACTGCTTAGTTTCAAGACTGAAACTGTATAACTGACAGCTCCAAGAAAATTGTACTTATAAACATTTGTTCTTTGCACCTTTTTTTACTTTTCTCAGGTCTGGAAATTGGTTAAAATACCCGGTTTGCTTAACCGGTTAGCTGTTAAACTTTTTCATTAACCGTAACCTAAACGGAAGCCGTTTTTTTTTTTTTTTTTTTTTTTTTTTCTCAGAAATCACCGGGTATTTTTAACCAATTGATCTGAATACCGGGTTAAACGCTATTTTATCTACAATTTACATGCATCACAAATATAACATCGTCGTATTGAAAAATAAAAATGGATTAAATTAAATCACAGTCAGTAATTAATGTACGTCAATGGTTTTCCCTGCTTGTGACGTCCTTGAGTCTCTGTCCACAAAACATTTACTAAAGAAGTGACATTCCCTTGTTAAAAATTTCAACAGTATATTACTGCATTCTGTGAACTTGCCAGGAGTTAAAAACCAAAATTTGACTTTGAATCAGTCAAAACAAATATTAAATTATGAATACTGTACACAATTTTTATTGTGTTTATAATCCTTCATTACACGAACACAGATTTGTGTCACAAAAATGTTATATTGGAAGTTTCAATGTAATTTACGCGATTCGTTCGACGTCACATTACATATTAATGGCAATAAAGTTGCAATAAAGCTCTTTGTGCAATTTTGTAGTTAATTCAATATGAAAACTTTAAATCGTGTAAGAAAGCCCATTGGTTAAACAGAATTTATTTTAAATATAAAAAACATAACCCATTTGAAATTCTGTAAACCGGTTTAAGGAAAAACGGTTATATATTTCCAGCCTTGTGTCAATTTATATATAACTAATAGTATTTTCTTTTGTTTTAGGTAAGTGTCCATTTAAACGCAACTTGGCGTAAAGACGTAAAACCTTCTCTTGAAAGGGGTCATGTAAGTTAATCCTAGATAGATATCTGTCAGAATTATGGTCCAAAAAGGATTTGTGTACAAGGAACCTTAATTCTAGCAGGTTCAGGTTGTATAACATTTAAACCTTCGTACTAGTCAAGTATATTCCTGACAAGATTCTGGCCACAGCAATACTACGAGGGTGATATATTAAGTAAGAGCAATTAATTTATTTCCTAAAATACAAGAGCAATAGAAAAAAATAAATTAGTGTAACTTTTTAACATAATCACTGAGTTTATCAACACAAGTGACATACCTGTCCATAAGCTTTGGAATATTCTCCGCAAAAAAAACCTTGGTCTAGAAATCGCTGATCCACCGCATCTTTAACTTCATCGTCAGAAGTAAGTCGCGGTCCACGGCCAAGAAGGTAGTAATCAGAGGGACTAAGAATGGACTGTACAGAGGTTGAGAAGGCTAAGATTTCAGTTTATT
This sequence comes from Liopterus haemorrhoidalis, assembly GCA_963971575.1. Taxonomy (NCBI): domain Eukaryota; kingdom Metazoa; phylum Arthropoda; class Insecta; order Coleoptera; family Dytiscidae; genus Liopterus; species Liopterus haemorrhoidalis. The sequence continues at coordinate 175,281,305 of OZ020611.1, read as the reverse complement.
TTATCCATTATTTTCGAATATGGTGTGCGTTATCGTAATGCAAAATTATACCTTTATACAGCACTCCCTATTTGTTTAGTACGAATGACTGGCTTAATTTCTATGCAGGCATCTTGCAGTAATGTTCGCTGATAACAGTGTTCGAAAGAAAGCCCAAAGTCTTGATACTGTTGATGAAGATGAAATTAAAGATGTGGTATGTCAGATGTACTGGCAAGCTAGGTGACTATGATGAAATGTGACAATTTTGTTTCTGTATTGCTCTTGTATTTTAAGCAATAAATTAATGGAAATCTGTGTCTTAATAAAAATTATTGATTCAGTTGTATTACTTTTTAATTCGTTACTCTTTATAAAGAGCAGCATAAAACCCATTTCTGATATTATTTTCTTTACTTTTGTCATTACTTTTGTCATACTTCTGTGCAACTAACGTAATCTATCGAACTTTTTTTTTTTTTTTTAGCTATTAAAAACCGGAAATTACATTTCTTAATCGTTTCAAAATATGATTAAATCAGAATTTTGTTCGCCATATATGGGAAAGTAACACATTATCAAAATTCCCAACAAAAAATCAAATTAAGTCACCACAATTTATTGATATAGATGTTGATTATCATAAAATACAAGTTAATAATTAAAAAATCACTGTTAATATCGATACTTAACAATCGTTTCAAGTGGAGGTTGCTCAACTTGAACAGGATGATGTAATATTGTTTACATTAACATGACTAGGTATGTTTTCCAAGAACCTACATAAATAACAAATAAAATAAACTTATATGTTATTGACATTTCTACGATTAAAAAATATATGATCCATTAAATTATTTTAAAAAATTCTGGCGTCATGTAAAGTACGGTGAGAGGAACTCATTAATTCGGAAGGTTGATTGTTTGTAAACAAAGCTGTATAAATATTTTATATGAAGTTGTGCTAGCAAGAGAAGTGTTACTCCGCCTTTGTTGAAAGGTCATCTTAATTGACAGGACACTAAAGGGCTTTTTCCTCAGAACCGACTTCAGTTTACAGTTCGAATCCAGTATACTTCAATTGTTAGATTTCTGTTTCTGGAGGTCTTTGTATACGGTGTCTATCCACCTTGGTCGAGGTCTTCTCTACGGTTTTACAGTACTTGGTATGCCGACAAACACTTTTCAAACTTTGACGTCGTTTGGCAACCTGATCATGTGCCTAAGCCAGCATATCCTAGCGCACTTGCAAAATCAGACTAAATGGTCCTTAAGAGCTTTCTCATCTTTTCATTTCACTGGATTCTACATATTTCTTATTTTGTACCGGACCATATGTTCGTCGCAATAGGTTCCTTTTGAAAATTCAGTGCTCTTCTTGTCCCTGTATTTAGACTTAAGGCTTACTGCCAGGCAGCGAGGCATCCGCCGAATGCAATGAATGATGAATGAGTTTTCTTTTTTTTAATTATTATTATTTGATCACTAGGTCACTCCGGGGTCTTTTTGGTCGTCAAATGCACAAAAGGCGCCACCAGTTGCCTCAACCACCAATTTTTCTGGTTTTGCCCTCTTCCGCAAATTGAATTGATCGATTGGTCGATTTATAGTTTTGTACCACCTTGTCTTTATGTTGTTAGATATAATACGAGATTCGAATAGCGTAGATAGTGAGTCGTTGAATGGTAACTATTGACAATTAGCATCCGATACGTTTACTCCTGATAATTGGCAATAAAATATATGAGGTGTGTCCAGAAATAAAACAGTAGGTTATTCTAATTAATTTATAGCTTTATTTCTAGCTTATTAAAATTTGTCGTCAAGGAACTCCCATTCACTTTTGCAGTTCGAATTTAATTTTGCGTCACGATAACTATACCATACTACAACGAAAATCGGTGAACATCATTAATGAAGTCAAATTCATACTGTGCTTTCTCATTCTCTATACATTCCAGATTTGGTCCCGTCTGATTACCACCATTTTGGGCCATTTATACACGTAGACGGTGGTTTAACTCGGACCGTAAACTCTGAAGTTAAAGATGCATTGCATTAGTGTCTTTGCCCGGAACAGAAGAATTTTTATGCGGCAGGTATTTGATTGCTTATAGACTGGTATGCCGCGTGTGTTGACAAATTAGGTGTTTGTGTTGAAAAGTGCTGAACTTAAGATCGTAAAAAATATAAATTACAAAAGAAAGTATGGCCCGCAAAAAAAATTACTGAATGCAGCCCGTAACGTATAAAAGATTGCCGATCCCTGACTAGAATACTAGAAGTATTTTGACTGTAACCTGGTGATAGGCTCAATTATCTTAGAGTAGACGAAAAAGTTTACATCGAGCTTCTAACATTAGTAACACTTATTCAGAAACAAAATACTATTATTTGTCGTTAAACTTCCTTAATCTCGAAAATCAGGCTTTTTTAAAATTGAATGTTTAATTTTACATTTAACAGTATACTCATACCTTTAAGACAAAGGAAATACTGTATGCGCCATGAGAATCTTTGTTTAATTTGCACAGATTTGCTCCAGAAATGTTGAGAAATGTACGCGCGTTGATGTACACACGGCCATGTATTCAGAAATACTTGTGTAACAGATTATTATCAACGTACATACATATTTTTCATAACACAGACGTTAAGCGATGTATGCGCGTTGATGTCTGCACGTACATATCCTAAGACAAGTCTCTCCGTGTGTGCCGGGCTTTATAAAAAGTTGGTTTATTTTTGCATAGCTCTAATAAAGAAACTAAGAATTAAAGACGATTGCCAGCATTACAGAATGTCCTAAATTATATGAAATTCATTTGAGTGGAAATATGTAGTTTGTAAGTGGGATATTGTATAGTGCGATATATTGTTGTAGAAATGAACTATTTAATCAATGAACGTTAGGTGTGGTAGCACGGCTCTTTTAAGAATGTCCTGACGGGTAATGTATGCATGTATGTGAGGAATGCCATTGTACTAATCACTGATACCACATACATACCACGCTCCAATCACGGCCTTTGTTGTTGTTATTAATTATTATCATACGCCAGAGAATATTCTAATCAATAGTCTATTAATTAACTAGCCTCAAAGCAATATGTGAGGAAAAACAATTTTCATCAACACGACTCATGTGAAACATGCATGTACATGAATGACAATGTTGTACCTTGAAGTTACAATAAAGAACTTTCTTCGTCTTTAAGTTAAGTAAAATAGTGCAAAACAAGATAATTAGCACGAAGTTCTATGAGGTTCGAGAAACTATGCTCTAGGGGTGATAGAAAAAAACAACGTTGTCTTTTTAGTATAGTCTCCTTTTACATCAACCTACTTCATACATCTCTGAATTAACGTTTTAATACCTTTAAAAAAATAATCAGCAGTTTTGTCCTGCAAAATTCTCATAAACTGCCTCCTCTAACTCTTCTTGAATGTTAATTTTTCTTCTTCGAAGGATCATTTTGAGTTTTGAAACGAGGTAATAATCCCTGTGGGCTATGTCTGGGCTGTAGTGGGTGATAAAGCTCCTTGAACCCAAACTCTTTCACAACATCCTTGGCAATGGCGGATGTGTGCACAGGTGCTTTATCTTATAGGAGACGAACACTGCGAATCAATTTTCCGTGCTTCTTCTCCTTGATGGCATTGCGTAACTTATGCATCATGGCTTTATACTCGAAACACGTCCGACTTAATGGAGTGTCTCCAAGTGGCTGATGTAAATTGGCGAGAGAAACTTTTGTATTCGTCCACTCATAGATGGCACTACGGATACTGTACATATATATTCCGTAAAAAAAGCAACATTAGGTAATACAATAATAATTACATAGTTAATGCAGTTGTATAGAAAATAATTAAAAATTAAAAGAATACTAAATAATAAACCATAGTAGTGACCAATATGCAGGGTGGGTTACACATCAATATCAAGGTTTCCTATCCTCGTTAATTTCGAGGATACGGCCAGGGAAACATCTCGGTGGACAGTGTTTTATATATGATCTGTTGTCTGCAAAGGCTCACCACAGTCACAAGCCGAACAAGGTGTCGTACCCATTCAAAGAGACCAAGATGACCGGTTCGGACACGATTCAGTCTCCAAATGTTGTGGTAGCTCAAAGCTGGATAACTTTTTTGCAGCATCTCGAATTATGTTTTTGTTTTTCACAGACGCAGCACTTCATAGATTGTTTCATTCAAAAGGAACGATTACTGGTTGTTTTAGTCTATGGTCGATCCATATAGGTTGTGATTTTAGGCAAAGGGATGGCAGATTTTCAAGATCGTCCTTGACAGGCAACTGTTCACAATCGTGTTCTTGTCCAACTCCCGTTTGGGGGCTACAGTTCTTCTTACGGTAGGAAGAGTAATATTTTATAGTGTGGATAGCCAGGTTATTTGAGTCGGATTTTTTTTTTATGGATTCTAACTATCTGCCTTGTGTCTTTAAGTTGTTGGTCAATCTTTTGAGCATGTACACTATCAGACCAATTATGAGCAAGGTCAGTTACAATCATGAATGAAAGTCATTATACTTTTTATAATATTTTATCTTGTAGTAACGTTACTACACAGTAACTTTTTACAGAATTGATCTGTTATGCCCCATACGGGTGTACGGGAATACTCAGCTGTAAAATAAACGAAAGCTACTTGCCGTACGCAAAATATTAGCATCAGCACCCCATGTTGACCCAGTCAGCGTATGTAGATACTGTTCCTGGTTTTTATTTTTATTTTTTTACCAGATATTACCATTGGTTTATTTCTGAAAACTTTTAGCGCCTACTTCGTATTATACTATTATACGATATACACACCTACTTATACAACTGAACGAACAAGTTAATTTATACGCATTTTCTTTATTGATTGAAAAACATGAAAAAATTTAGCACTTAAGAAAATGCATCCATTAGAGAAACATGTATTACGTAACTTGCAAGAAACCATTTGCTTATAAATCAACATCAAAACAAGCTTAATAATTATTACTGAAAAACAAAGGCCATGAAAAGTCATACATTCATTTTAACAGTGTACGAAACATTCTTGACAAAGTACACTATAAATTCTCTGCAATATATTATGCAATTTATCCTAATAACCTTGCTTACCACTGGGGCGCTAGAGTTCTGGCGCATTTCCATCCGCGGTTAGATAATGGCGTTTGAAGTATTACCAACTTACTGAAGAATTGATTACAGCCGGATAGTGACTTATGTAACCAGGAAGGAAGAATATCATGTAAGTTATACGGGATGTTTTAGTTTAACGGCGCAGATTGTTAAAGCTGATTATAAACTGTCAAACTATGGGAATTTCACACTAAAATATTTAGTTTTCAACGTCGCTGAAACAACTACATGTGCCAATCATCTTTCTCTCCTTTGGTCTCACGCACATAAATTCTCCTTCCTGCTATTTTATGACAGATCTTTCCAGATAACACTGGATAGATCTTCTGCCTAGTACTGGATTGTGTTACGGGTGAGCAGAGCCCAGGCCCGGGGCATCATTTTCCAACGGGCGCCGAAACACTAGAATGATAACAAGAATTGATGTGATGTTTATATTTTCACACATTTCTGTATATTGTACTTATTTCATGAGTGAAAAAGATCAACAAAGGGCTCGACATATGGATGTCTTCATTCTTCATGAATTCATTTTTGATAATCTAGTCTTCAAGAACTTTCATTTTATACCCCATTTTTTTTTTGAAATATAATTTATTTTTCGAATACAAAAATACTTTTGTGAATTTCGTGACAAAATATAAACTGATTAGAAGGTCGAAGCTACTATTCCAGTTCTCGTTAATTTGTAATATGTTTTTCTGACTTTGAAACCATCCCTTTGGGGTATAAGATGGAGGGGTAAAAGTTTTTTTGACTACTTTTGGCAGATAGATTATTACTCCAAAGTTACGCGATTCAAAGAATTAATTATTTTTTTAAATATAATGTGGAATATCAAATAAGTGGCATCAAAGCGAAGGATAAGTGACAAAAATTTATTTTTATAAATACTTTATTTTGGCGCGGTTTTTAGCAATTTTTAGGACTTCGTAAGTACGACCAAAAATCCCTTAGAATGTCACCCCGGCGGGACGTAGAGAGTTGAACTTTTGCATGCATATACAGTTATTTGACCCGCATATAGCAAAAATACAGAGACTTCAAAAAACAAATCGCTCGAAGAATATAAAATTAAAAGAAGAACTAAATATGTAAGTATCTATATATTTTTATGATATAAAATAAAACCTCTTAAAGCGTAGATAAACCAGTAGCATTTTATTTTATAAAAAACAAATATATTTACGCGATTTTCACCAAAAATGTGAGAAAAAAAACTTTTTTTCCAAAGGGGTTGGTATAAAAATTTAAACAAAATCCCAATAACATATATAGATGGGAATCAGATTAATTTTTCGAATTTTTTAAAATAAAGTTATAAATTAGAAATCGAAAAGAAGTTTTTTAAAAATTATTTATTTTAAACATACTAAAAAAACTTGTCCCCCACCCTATAACCCAAAGGGTCTAAAATTCTGAAAAAAAAAATTAGTAATGCACATTGGTGTGAACCGGAATAGTTCAACAGAAATTTTTGATTGGATTTTTTTTTTCTCGAAAGTTTTTTGCAACATCGTGCTTGCAATATAATTGACTGAAGAACTGTGCAGCTGAATTGATGCGCGGGCGTCTTGTAATTAAGTACGGTTGTAAGTCTCTAATAGATGCACTTGGATTACTTTTTCAAAAGTTATCGAATTTTAACATGTATCTACCCACTATTTGTTGTCTTTCTAGATACCTACAGCATCTGAAATGTGTGAAAAATCACACCACATAATTTTTTTAACTTAGTTTAGCCATTTGACCACAATACTACAGACACACAGTGATGGTATATAAGTTTCTTGGTATCTACCTAAGTAATCCAAAAAATAAATATTATCTAAAAAATTATAAAAGAATCTTAAATTTTCGTATATTCTTTACCTCAATTTACCATTTTCTATAAAAACTTTTCCTTCCGCGATATCTCTTAATGTTGTAAATAATGTTTTGAAAGAAACATAGTATTTATTTTGTGTGGCGCGATTATTTTGATTGATTTTCCATGTTAAATGTAAAAACATTTGTTTCCGTTCTTTTGCCGTTCAGAACTTTACATTGTGTAACATTGTAGCGGCTGATAAAGATGAAAAACGATTCGCTCTGGTTTTGTGCGTAAAATGGGAATCTCTTGTGTAATTTATAACAGTTTCCTGCTAATTTATCTAACATGTCAAGGTTATTATAAACACCAATATATTTTTTTTAATCAAAGTTCAAATTTATGATATTTGTGAATTGGTTATCTTGCTCTTTTATTTATTTATTGCGACTGTTTATTATTTTGCGCAGCCGTGGATAAAATTACATACATTTTATGTGTAATTATCTTGTAAATGTGAATCATACTGTTTTTCAGTAATAAAGAAATTCTTAGATAAAGCATTTTGCGATAAATTGCAGTATGCAAATATTGAACAATTGATTTTGCGTTCACAGCACTGTACTCGTGTATTTTTACTTTTTTATTATTTGCAACAAAAGTTAACTAAAAGGAAAATACTATTGTATTGTTAGCAGTACTAACCAATCGTTTTGATTCATTTTGTACATGTTTTTGACTCCATTTAAATGCTAACAGTTCCCACAAATCTTTTCCACTAAACAAAACTAAAACCAAACAGTTTCCTTTTCCCACTTTATATTGTTACCGAATTATTGTTATCTAATATTGGTATGCCCACCTCGGTAGAGCAGAGATAGTGATCCTCCTTCTCGTGCTAATGGTTCGAATTTCGGTCAGGGCAGGGATATTTATATTTGCCTATCACTTCATTTTCATTTAAAATAATTTTAAAAACAAATAAATAAATATATACAAATTTTAAAAAAGCACCACATCATAAATTTATCACCCCTCCCAACCCGGATTAGGTCACCTTGGGAGTTGTAGACCTGAAACTTCACTCTTCGGAGAGAAATGCCCTTGCCCAATATAAAATAGCAGTACAGTAGTGAAAACTACGGTCGGTGTACATATTGTATTTATTATGTATTATGTATATGCTCGGCGCGAGCATAGCATATGTAATTAAAAAAGATTTTTTGTTTTATCCAAGGAAAAATTTTTATAGACACCATATTCAGGTAGTGTCGGACTCTCCACAAGCAGCATACCGACTAAAAACCCTGCTTTTCGCCATGGGACTGTCGTAGTGAACTATTCTTCATGACGGAGTGGCTAGTTCTTCCTGCTTTCCCTCTTGATTCTTCCTGTGTTCTCTCTTGATTCTTCCTGGTTCTCCGGTATCGTTCGTCCGGTAACCGTCCTAGAGTCAGGCCGCAAAGTCTGTCGAGTCCCCCACCAGATCCCCCACAGTACCCGCCCGCTTCATTTATCCAGCTGTAGGTGTCCGTTTCGTGTTTTTGGACTTGACCTGTCTACCAGGTTATCCAGTCCGAATACAAAGTGTCCCCGACGAAGACGCGCGTGGTTCTACGCACGGACCCCTCCCCCCCCCCAAGGCATCGTTAGGTGACTACATGCATACCCACACACTCTGGATACGAGTGTCCATAACCCGACCTTTGAGCTGCCTTTAGTATCCGCGAGCGACCCCGTGGGTGGCCCGGCGACCTAGGACTAAATTTCTTCTAAACTAATGTCGAATCCGAGCAGTCATTTTTTTTGCCCAAAAATTGTACAATGGTGCGCTATTAGACAACGTCTATTTGTGCAGTTTATGTCTACTGAGGGCCTGCTTCCTGGAATAAATTTATTTTTACTAAATTCCAATGTATAAGGTAGTTATTGTGATCATACCGAGTTTGACATTTCGAAATTTCGATGGATGCCCACGAATTGAGGTCCCTACATAAGGTTTTGATTCTTTTAGCTTGTCTGTTGGTCTGTCTTTCTGTTGGTACGTAGACACGTGTAGAGCGAACTTGGCTGAACGGATTTCTCTGAAACTTTATGACTGATATTTTTTTAAATAATTGAGGTTAAATATAAAGCTTCTACGTTTTATCACTGTATGTCGCTACTAAATCAATTCATTCGTGCGTACTTTATACCTGTCTTCGTTAAAACTCGATTTAGCTACAATTAGATTGAATTTGTTGTTAGCAACGCACCTAAATTATTTAAGTTGTAATAGTTGTAAGTAAAACTAGATATAGAAAAGTTTTATGAAACTAGGCATTAGTGTTGATAAACCAAAATATTAGATGGTCCCGAAAAGTCTAGTCGAGAAGCCGGAACTGTGACAATTCTATGGTTAAAGTCTTTGAAGCTTAATTGTAAAGCCATCCAAAATTATTATACTACGTTAATCTGTCGCGGGCATTAAGACTAACGTCGTTCCTATTAGCAGAGCATACCAACTGATGTTGTTACACTTTAAGAGGAAATGGCATCAACTGTATTTTTAATAATATTACGTGAGATGAAGATTTGTGATGTATATTTTCAAATTTTCTAATCCTCCAAGGTATTACAACCAGAACATTTACGTTAATAAATTTCCTGGAGTTTCTCTCAATTATAATTTCAACACGTTATAGTTTTCATTAATAAATGACATTTTGACAGTATATGCATAAATTAAACAACTAATTTATTTTGTATTTACAATACATGTACAGTTGAAAAGCTGTTATAAAGGTACAAAATTGAATACCTGATTTTCAATTAGTACTTCATACAAATTTCATTTATTTCAATTCAGATTTAGTTATTTCAATTTGCAGTCATTTCAAACAAAAATGTGACAAATGAAAATATTGAAATACGGGAAAGTATTTTACCCGTATTTTATATCTAAATATTACTGGATGTTGGTTTGAATTGTGTCAATCGAGAACTTGAATTAAGGCGCCAATAGAATTCCACCGGGACAATTATAAACTATTCCAGACAGGTGAAAAACTGATTTGTCAAATTTGTCAGTGGCTGTTTAACTTTGTAAATTGCTTTTGGTAACTCCTTAGAAAAATACCTTGCATCCCAGGGCTCTATTTACAACTGTAAGGCCAAGTATTCAGTACCATGCAAGACACATAATATAAATAATTTAACAAATACTTACGTAGAACATAGGACTTCAACAAATGATTACTGGTGAATCCTGTTCGATGCTGGTTCTTCCAAGTTATGTTGGACCTTTTCAGAAAGTACCTTATAGATCTCAACGCCGTGTCAGAAGTACATTCTCTACGAGAGCTTCCCTGAGAATTATAGTCTATGCCCCATTTACAGATGTCGTTATTTGGCTGTCTAAGGATATATCCAGTTAATTACCATTGAAACGGAGTTTTTAGCTCTACTAGTCTGAGCTTACTTATGTACTGTATCGTAGAATGAACAATTAGAGCGGTTTCACAAGTTCGTGAATCGTGATGCGTGTATGAAAGATGGTGCATTTATATGAAGTTAAATAGAAGCATTCATACGGTGGACACTCGTGGGATACAAAATCGCGATACTGATTTTGAGTAGCATGAGTACCTCGGTCGCCTGTTTCTTTTTTCTTATGAAGGCGATTGATGTAACATGGAGAAACTGAAGGACAAACGAAGGACAAACGAAGTGAATTTGGCCATTAGCACAAATACTACAATAGAGGTGGGCAAACAGAGGTGGGAAGTAGTAAGATCTACTTTCTACTTTTTCGTCGTATCGTGAGCTACTGACGCAAAAAATCCTTTCGATGTGCAAAAAATAAATAGAAATTGGAATGACCAAACTATCAAAAAAAAAAAAAAGAAAAAGGAATTCCCAGTGACCCAGTAGGAGAGGAAAAAAAAGTAATACTCAGGACCTAACGTTCAAAATAGAAGGACAGTCCAAAAAACATCGATCAAACAAACGAGAATTTGACATGGTCCTCAATGGACCATTTGATTCAAATCGATTGTTTGCCCACTTCTGGATAACAATATCGCTAAATTAATTATTATTATTGTTGATTAAGTCCAAGAAGCAGAAGCCAAAGACTTGTAGAGCTTCGATACAAGAACATACATAGGTGGTACAAACAAAAAATTAAATAAAATATAACATAATAATATAAAAATAATAGAATATAAATACCCAGATAATAATTAATACTAAACTATGTACTCTTATGAGAATTATCTTTTTTTGAATATTCATAGTATTAGAACTAATTCTTGTTGTGCTGGATTGTTTCCAGAGACTGAAAATTTTAATCCTTATTACAAAGCTACTAAAGGACGCTAGGGTACATTGTGGGTTCTTCTTTAGCCTCATTCGTTATGAAGGTTGAATATCATCATTGCAATACACAGATTACTTTTTGCCGTCTGGAACAGTTCTGTGGTTGTAACTCCGAACCATTTCCTCAAATTAGCGAGACAGGAGATTCTTCTTTTAGAGACTCTGTCTTCAGCAACCTTTCTCAAACTGGATTGTAGAGAATGAAGAGAGTAGATGGGATTAATTATTTTTCAAATGCCGTCTCTAGGTCGAAGATTGGCTACTAACATAAAATCGGTTCCTAAAATAATCTTCATTGGTTAAGTATTATTAGACGCAAGCACAGAGTATTTTAACGCACTTCTATGAACTTTGCGCCTGCGTCTGAAAGTAATAAACCATTGGAAATGACTCTACGAGAAGACCTATAGTTATGAACTAAAAAATTATAGTATGTAGAGTGTAGGTGAAAAGCGGAAGTTACAGTTAATTTTAATTTTTCCTCATCCTGTATCACCCTTTTTAAACTAATTTTTTTGTTTAAATCACTCTAAAATCGAAGCCAGTAAACAACTGTTTGTAATTGGTCGATTGACACCCCTGTCGCGGTCCTGCACAAACTGTACGTCAGGGTTGGCTGAAGGGGTGACTTGGACCAACTGCTGTTCATCGTCATGATAATTAGTAGCGCTTAATTAAGCCACCGTCATAAATCAGGACCAACTGTACACAAATGTTAGACTAGTTTACACTCACTGGCTTGATTTACTGGAAAAATTGATTCGGTGAAAAATGTAGGTTGGTAGGAATACCACGATTTATTTTATCACCGAATAATATAGGTAAATGTGATGATATTTGTATACAATATACCTGTTAGTTAAGATTAATTAGGAAGAAAAATGAGAAGCAAAGAATCTCCATGCGCCTATGGATATTCCTAGAAAAGAGGATAATGTACCTAGATTCGTGCAACGTAAACATGTATTTGTTCGGGCTAAAGAATTTAAACCAAATATTCGGATCAGTTTGGTTTTTTTTTTTTTTTTTTTTGTAGATGACTCCCTTCTGCTATAATATTGAAATTTTCTTTTATTTTTAATTTACAGTTTTATAATTTCCTAAACTTAATAATCTTCTCATCACCGTCATTCAGTAACTAAATGAAAATGTATATAAGATTGTTTTGTTATTGTAGTTAAGTGCTTCTTGTAGGGTGTCAGGTGTATGGTGTGTCTGTCTTATTGTGTCATATTTGGTGCATTCTGTAATAAGGTGTGGTACTGTAATCATTGCGTTGCATTCTTTACACAATGGGGGATCTTCTTTCTTTATTTTATAGCTGTGTGTAATTCTTGTGTGTCCAATTCGTAGTCTGGTAGTGGCAGTTTCCTCTCTTCTTGTTCCCGAGAATGGCCATTTTTTCGTATCGGATTTTATTGTTCCTAGTTTATTAAGTTATATTTTGCCATATGTTGTCTACTTGTTCTGGGATTTTATGTTTTATTTCATTTTTCATGTTCTTGCTCAGGATTCTTTCTGGCGGCGTCTTTGGCTACGGCATCTGTTTTTTCGTTACCATTTATGCCTATATGTGAAGGTACCCAAACCAAGTTGATCATTGTGTTTTGTTCTTGTAGGCTGTGTATTTTTTCTTGTATTTCTTAGATGATTTTATTGTTGATTTATATTTTGCCTTTGGTGGTTAGAACGCTCAGGGAGTCCGAGTAGATGATATATTTGGAGCTTCTTTGGTCTTTTTGAATGATGATTTCTACACTTCCTAGGATTCCTATGGCCTCGGCTGTGAAGATGCTGATTGGGCTGTCGAGTTTGTATTGGTGACTGGTATCTTCTTCTGTAACCGCTATTCCTACTTGGTCTCCGCATTTTGAAGCATCAGTGTTCGTACATAGTTACTTTAAAGAAAAACCTTAAGATTTAATTTTGATTTTTTCTAACAGACACAAAACTATACAGACAAATATAGACTACCACCAACATACATAATACCTACATAATGTAATTTAATTAACAATATTATATCAAATACAATACTGGGTACTAATAACCCAAGATGTTAATGTACCTTAAATTACCTAAATTAAAACATAAATAAATAAATAAAAATTGCAATTTCCAACATTATCACAATCTAGATTGCTCTTTTATCTTTAAAATACGCCATTGTTTGTAAAATTAATTAGCAGTTATACTAATTCTGCCTCCCTACAATGAAAAAACTGTTTATAAGAAAAACATCTACAAATGCCCAGGCGAGCTACTGAGTTGAGTTGGCTACATTACGGTCTTAAGGAATACAATTTTATTTTTGACGAAACTCTTATTTTGTCATGAATTTTGCCACAAATGTGCGAGAATTCACATTAATGTGAACCGGAATAGTACGATCGAAATTTTTGGTTAGTTATTAATTTTTAATTTTATTTTTTAAAGTTATAAATTTATTTGTATTTTTCAAAAAAAAAAATTTTTTGTTTGCGAGGTATCAAATCTTTTGAAGCGTAAATAAAGAAACAGTAATGAATTTTCAAAAATCTTTTGGCATTTTATACTATGCCATAACTATTTTCAAATTTTTTTCTCACCCTGAAGGTTGGTTTAAAAATCTTGAATAATGCAAATTAATGTGGGCCTGAATAGTACGCTCGGATTTTTCATGCGATATGTTTTTGAAAAGGTCGAAAATTTATTTGTATTTTAGTGGAAGAAAAATTAAATCAATGGAAGAAGATTTTCAATAACTAAATATGTTGTCACTTATTAAAAACTAGACAAGCTTGAAATATATGAAAATACTCACAAATATGTAGTCAAATCGGGCAGCACCCTGAAATTTTCCTGGGGGAGGGCTCGGAAGCTAAATATTTTTTTTAGTGGTACTCAGAAGTCAAATTTAGTTCTTTTGGCGGGCTCCCATTTAATGACAAGACAAATGTGTCCCTTCAAAACGTTTTTTGAGTGATTAGGCCCTGTCAAGCTCGCGAGCCACCCACTTGGAACGCCTCTGATTCAAATACTATCTTTTTCATATATTCTGTCCTCTTTAATCCCCTGATTCTCATTTCTTTGTGCTATTGAACTTTGAATACTTAGTTGAAATATTTTTATTCATCCCGTATAATACCACTTCACTTCAACACGTATCAGTTTTACCAACTACATTTTTTCTCGCAACTATTGTTTAGCTAGATCCCATGCTGACGTCATGATTGATATTATTCACGTAGCGAATTAATAACAGTTAGTGAGTTCAGCGAAATGTTCCATAGGTGTCACTGTGTGTATGTGTGTAAGTGTGAATGAATGTTTCTGTTACTAGATATATTCAGGAAGTACTGTTAGAATGGGACATGCGTGGCTCCGCTCAGAATGTGAGTAGGTTTGAAAACATCACTGTAATTAATAAACATGTTTTTTAAGGAACTGAAGTTTGCCGACCGAACTTATATTCGTCTAAATATTGTTATATATTTTTCATATATTTTTAATCTAATTCAATTACAAAAAGTAACGAAAAAACGCGTGGTTTTAGTGTTTTTAAGGAATACACTCGAATTCTACAGCTCTTGAACTTTTTTTTTAATCATTATTCGAATTTTGGACGTTTTTTAAGACTTTTTTAAGTTAATACTTGCTTTTTGAAATAAAGTTTGGTCAGCATTTCTTACCGAAACAATTTTGTCTCCTGCCCCCCTCCCCTTCAAAGAAAAATCTTAGGTACGCGCCGGCCTCAGGTTGAAGGTTTCTCATGCAAAACTAACATTTCCTTATAAAAGATGTTTATTAATTACAATGATACAGTGAGGTCATTAATTCCTGAGCGTTATGTAATACTTAAAAGAAACATTTACTTATTTCCAAAAACATGTACACATAAGCGTAGATTCGATTTTTATTACCTTATACCAATTAATTATTAAATGAACATTTTTTTCTAAACGCTATTGAGTTAATAAGAAATATGACGTTCGCAACGGATTATCGTTGTTCCTCGGGTGAGTTCGGGTCATCAAAGTAATCTGATCAGTGGCGTAGCATGGTATTTTTGCGCCCGGGGACAACAAGTAGGGCCGGAGCGAGGGTTGGCGCCCTTATGCAAGATTTAATGAAGCGCCCCCAGGGAGGGCAAAATTTTAAGTGAAGATCTAAAAAAAAGGTTTTCACTTCTAAATTTCAAGTGAAGACCTAAAAAAAAAGGTCTTCGCTTCTAAATTTCAAGTGAAGACTTAAAAAAAAAGGTCCTCATTTCCAAAGGTTGTTTAAAATTTCTTATCAATTATATTTAATTCTAAAGAAATGCAATATTTATGCAACTTGTGATTCTGGAAAGTGAATCTTATGTAGAAGTTTTGTTACTAATTTCGATATTTTAACAAATTCATTTCCCATAATATTGTGTATTTTTAAAAATTACACGTTTTGACTTTTACTTACGATTATGACTTTCTTGTTTTGAATATAAAATGTACGAGTATTTCAACACAACATATATCTGTATGCAATGTTATACATGGGAACATAATTTTATAAAAATAAAGTTTTGTGATGCTAGCGTTATATGAAATTGAGCATTACTATGTGCAACGTTGTAGTGAAATGGACATTTTTATAGTATTTACTACGAGTGCTATTGTAACACGGAAAGAAGATGAATACAAATTATTAAGAATAATATACAATATGATACAAAGAGATTGAGAAATAGTAAAAATGTAACAATAAATATTCGAAAGTGAACACTTTAGTCATAGTGTAATTAAAAAGTTCTGAACTGAAGCTAAATTTTGAAGCATGAAAAAAACAAATTGTATAACAAAGCAGTAGTTAATTTTATTTTATTACATTTCATCTTGTAGAAAACTTTAAGACTTCCTTCAAATATTTATGTACCATGATAAATCAGGTAAATCTGATTCAACAGGCAATCACGCTTGGCCGTCTCTACAAAGCAAGATTTTTTCTATGCAAACAACAATATTAAGCTACATTAAACAATAGTACATTTTAATACAATACTTATTTATGGCTACGACACATGAGCCTTAAAGAAATGAAATCAGCACAGTCATTGAAAATAAAGTACCTACTACGTCAACTCTTTGGTCCTAACTTGTAAGGGAGGTAATTGTATTGTTTTAAAAATAAAATTTCTTAATAAAATTCAATATAATTATCCAGTTAAAAATATTAGATAATATTAAATGATAAAAAAATAATCTATTTCTTAGAATGGGCACTTAGTGCATGCAGACATGTTTATTATCATATCTCAGAACTCGAATATTATGAACAAGAACATGGAAAAGAAATCGTAAATCCTATAATATCGTCCAAAAATGTCAAATAAACGTTAGAAGTATTCGGACCATATGTTTAAAATCATTGTAAAATAACCGTCTTGAAAATATAAACATCTTCGTTATTTTTCTAGAGAGTTCTAGATTTTGAGATAGACCAGATAACCGAGATCATGGGGTTCAACATGACTCGGAACATGATTTTTTTAATTGGGCGATATAAGTGTCTCGTGTAGTTCAGTGGTAACTCATGAGTTTATTACAACTTTTGGGCAGTCAGTTTTTGTCCATTATGGATTTTAATATATTTAGTGTTCGGTCGAGTCAGTTAATAGTAACAATTACATTGTTCCGAATGTAAGTTAATGTAGTGCCCAGCTAAAAAAATGGAGAGACAATATTCAGAGAAGTATGAGAGGCAACGTATTTTTGGAAACGCTAGGGATTTGGTTCCAGTGGACAAATTAGTGTTTTCACAAGGCCTCTCATGTTTTAGTATTCGTGAATTTACGGCTCATTTGGAATAGCTGCCATCGTTCATTTTTAAGTAATATAATAATATAGTAATATAATAAGTAAGTTAATTTCTAATTATTGCGAACCCGGAGAATTCATATCAGTAACCGCTCTCGGAAAAAGAAGTTCATCAAGATAATCTTTCTGTTTTTATATTCATGCGAGCATACACCGTGCCTTTTTTTTAATTTAATGGCCTTTGCTGCTGTGGTAATTAGCCAGGAAAATTTTTATTTGTAAAAAATTCCATGCCTGAACGGGATTCGAACCCGAGACCTTAGCAACGCAGAGCACATGTGTTGCACATGAAAGGCACTTTCATCTGTTTGTGGAGTAATACATAATTATTCGATTTTTTAATTGAAGGGGCAAGTGGATGAAGATGTTATGTTACAAATTTTAAATTCTGAGTTAATTGCCATTTAGTAAGTTATTGTGTATTTTATTTTTCACTATCTCTCCGCTTGTCACATGAGTTGAAAGTCTGTCAAATTTATAATATTGTGAGAATTAGATTTTTTCCGTAAATTACTGCATTTTTTCTTCTTTCGCTACTGTGTGATACCTGAAAAACATAGATAATTGGAAACTGAGTGTTGTGGTTAGGATAAAAGAAACTTGTACAACCTCTTACCAACCAAAATTTCAAAATTTCAAAAAATGCTGCATAATACTATCACCCACTGGTCTCTTCAATTATTTATTTATTTATTTAGTAGTTAGTTACAATAATATAAATATTGTTTCAGCAGCAGTACTATCTTCTTCCATTTTAACTTCGTTTTACTAGAACGATTGCATTTTTACTGTATTTAAATTGAGTATTTAAAGGTGTGATATAGGTATATTTATTCGTTTTTCACGCGTCCCGTTCTTATCAGTCATCTTATATACCTATTTCCTAACCATATTGAGTAAAAATTTTGTCACGTTGCTGTTCCCCAAATTCTGTACATTCATTTATTTTAACAAGGCATTCTTAACATTTACTCTAAAATATTCTTATCAAGATCTAGCTAACATCTTAGTTAGTACTTTCACGTCTGTATTTTGTTACAGTACCAAATGATTTGCTAAGTCATCTCGTCCATACCTGAGCAAGATGCTCATATTCTAAACTTGTACCAGCTTGTTATGATTGTTAAACAGATAAGATACATTCTCCCTATGATAATAAGGCTACTAATTTAAAAGAATATCATGTGCCACACGTGTGCTTTGAATATATAATACAAATTTTAAATATTGTTTAAAAACAGGCGATGAATCGGAACACATTTTTTAACTCTCGTCAGATTGAAAGAGTACATCGAATAAGTAAAAAGAAATGCTTCGTAGTTATCAAGTAAGTGAGGGATATTGATGTGATTATATATACAGCGTCTAATCTTTTAGAGCCACTGTAGTCATGAGATTCCCAGCAGGTTATTTTTTAATATTTTTTATTGCAAAAGAAAACCCTAGTCACATAAAGCCATAACAGAAAATGTATCAATGTATAATATATATTTTTTTAAATTTTTTGTGTGGTAGTAAATGAAATTCTTAATACTTGACGAATGCTTTCATTTTACGCACTAAAATTTAATTAAAAAGGTAATACACACAAAAAATCTGATATTCTGAAAACACTATCTGTTCAAAAATTCTTGTACTATTTCAGTTCATATCAATGTGCATTACTTAGAATTTTTCAGATTTTTAGATTAAGCCATTTAGGCTACGTTTTTGTCAAAAATGGTGTTAAAGAAAAGTATATTTCTTTTCTTATTCTACGTCTTAGGAGCTTTCTTTTGATACCAGACAATAAATTTTAAAATATTAATTATTTTTCTCAATGACCCAAGAAAAACTAGATTAAAAATTCCTGTTAACTTATTCCGGTTTCCATCAAAGTACATTATTCAATTTTTTGAAAGATTTTTAGTCTAGCTCCTCTGAGAAATAGGGTATGAGATAATAGTTTTTTGACACATTATTAGCGAAAAACGAATAAAAATATTTATCTGTGGAATTTTTTGGCAGATTTAAAATAAATGTGTCATTATTTTTGTTACCTTAATTTTATGAATATTTTCAATTTTGGAGCAAAAATCTTTGATAAATATATACTAGTATATACAGTTCAGATACTTTATATTATAGAATAATGTTTTTATAAACATGTAAATAAGGGTTCGAAGATATATTTATAGGTTACGTTTTTAAATAATATGAAAATTGAAATATCTTCAGTATTTACTTAATTAAAACAAGTAATCATTAATATTTTGTTTCAGAATGTATAATGATGTATTGTTTTGCTCCAAATTGGAACCATTACAGCTACATTCTTAATTGCAAATTTTTTTCGTTTCTTGACAGATGAAAATGAAAAACAATAATCGATAAAATAAGAACAACATATTGTTTCTTCAAACTATTTAGAAATGGCAAACAGACTTATTGCTATTTTCCTTGCCATAACAACGATTATTAACGTAAATTTTTCAAAATTAACCTGAATAATATGGTTGTGCAAAAATAATGACATTAAATTATAATGTATGAAATAAGAATTTTAATAAATAAATATTGACTTGTAGTTTTTATGTGAAGTATTTTCTTATTTTCTTTGAAAACTTAATTTATGCTTCCAAAATACAATTTATAAAAATAACAACATGCTTAATTCAAATAGAAGAAAACCAACCGTTAGGCAGCAGCACGGAAGCCCATTTTGTGACGTAGTTACTAATATGGTCTATTGCAGCGTTTTTCAACCGAAAACGTACCACGGACCAGTAAAATATTTCATTTTCTACCGCGGACCTCAAAAAATATATGTACAATTAAACAAATTTATCTACTCTACATATAATATCTCGGTAATAAATAAATACTCAAAAATGAACAAAAATCACAGAAAATGAACAAAAAATCATAAAAAATTAACAAAAAATCTCAAAAATAATCATTTATAAGCCTTTCGCGGACCACTAAAATTTTGCTCAGGACCACCAATGGTCCGAGGATCATCGGTTGAGAAACACTGGTCTATTGTACAGTACTTGAAGATGAAAATTTTATAGTGTAGTCAGTGGCGGATTTAGATCAGTTAAGGCCCCGGGCGCAGTAAGAATATTAGGCCCCTCAATTAGAAAAAAGTGTAAAGTTAGGTTTTTGCGGGGCCCTTTAGAGGATGGGGCACCGGGCGCGCGCCCGGTGCGCCCGCCGTTAAATCCGCTTTTGAGTGTAGTTCGGGACTTCCCTGCACTATACATACAACTGTCTTCCCACGACATCACAGCATCTAATTTATTAAAACTGTTTACGTATATTTTCTACCATTTTAAATAACATTTTCTTTAAAATTTCTTTCTTTATAAATTTATTTTACGTCCTCATTACTTTTTAATAAATCAACTGCGAGTTTATTTCTTTCAATAAAGCCAGCTGGAAACAAAGAAATACTTAAAAACAAAACATAAAAACAATACACAGTATGCTTCTGCAGTTCCGGGGAGTAAAACAAATGTCATTAACAGATCTAATGGCCGAGTATCGGTTGAAAACAATGCTTTCCCCTTTCAATGCAATGCCAGTGACAAGCTACCCGTTAGACTTACGTGCTTTGCGGGGTGCGGTTAATTACGTTTAAAGGGGTTGCATATGCATAGTCGTAATGAGGAATTTTTAATGAAATCTACCACACGCATGTGTGAGATGAAAGTAAAGTATATAAAACGGTGTATGTCAAATGCAGTCTGTTCATATATCATATTGAAATTGCATGAAAATATGTTTATTTTCTTTAGGATTTCGTAGGTAGATCACGAAATCCTTATATCGTCACTTATTTATCCATTTGTAGGTAGTTTAAGGTAATTAATTAATTATAGCTAAATAGCTAGACCTAGAAATATGAAATTTGTCATCCATATACCTTTCTTTGATCCGAATATAAGAAAATAATGAGATAGTTCGTGCGAAAAATATAAATAAATAATTGATGTGAGGTGTGAATTTTCACACATTTCAGGGTTTTTTAGGTATTTAATAAGTGTACGAAGCCAACAGAATGCTGGAATGCTGGAACCCTAGTCCGTGAATTTTTTATCTGGTATTTCCAATTTCTGCCCATCGTTTCGATGTTCTGCCTACTATTTAAAAGGCGATTATTATCTTTTATTTCGAAATTATCACTCCACTGTTTTCTTCTTCCTCTTGTATACGTAATTTAAAATGTTTTTGAGGTAGGCTGAATAGATTTTTTAATTCAAGGTTACCATTTAATCTTTATAAATTACTAATTGTTTCACAAAATCGTTGTGGATTTTTTTTTAACATTATCTTAATAAGATTAAAAATGCTTATTATAAAATGACTTTCAAAAATTATCTTTCATAATAGGAGTTAAACAAAACCCACCCTAACCTTATATTTGAACGACCTTACCTAACAGGGTTTCAGTACGACCAATAAGCTGGTTTTGGGTAAAAGTAACCGTTATCTTCATCTAAATTTCGTTAACCTGCGCTATAACGATGATTTTTTACAGCTTTTCGCCTTGGAGAATGTCCTGTGTTGCTACGTGATGTAGCACTCATATCAGTGAACTTTGAGAACAGATTTCCCAAGTGCAAAGATGTTCCCGCTGTTTTAAAAACGCCTCTATCCAGTTACGATGTTTTGTTTTAAAACATTGAATTTATTCGCATGAAAAAATGTACAGAAAACTAGCAAATATTGCATGTCTTTATAATGCAAGGTTATAATTCTAGTGTTTGAAAATTTTTACAATACTTTTATTTTTTCAAACTTGTAATAATTGTAATTATTGTATAGAATCCGTGGAGGACTGGAAAATTAATCGAGCTGGGAAACTTTTATAGACTATTTTCATTTTGAAAAAATTAAATAAACAATTATTCTCAATTTACAAAACAACAACAAAAAGTCAATCCCATAAAACATAATTTAAATAATACAAGTTATATGAAAGGAAATAAACAAACTTTAAAACAGTACAGTTGACAATTTTTAAAGAAATGTCAACAAAAAGAAAAAGCTTTAGAAATAAAAAGGCATCCGGGAATAGGCTTACCATATGGTATTCAAAGGGAGGATATGCCCTCCATTTTTAAATAAAATACTCCCTCCTCCATTCAGCAAAAAAAGTCCTTCTTTTGTGTTATTTGTTCTATTTTGAACATGTATACAAATTAAATGAAATATATCAGGATGGTAAGCGAGAGATGACGGTTCATTTGACAGGCTGAAATGCGCATGCTTAATCCCCACTCTTACTCAGTCTAGTAGTCGGGTCTGAGCGCCATTATTAAAAATATGCGAATTTTATTTTTGCATCGCTGCTCACAACGTACAACGTAACGTGGAAAGAACTTTTTCTTTAATCAATACTCAATGGAGTAGTAGTTAGTTAGTTAGTTAAAATATCTGGCGCACAGCAACAAAGGCTATTTGCGCCACTCAATGGAGTAAAGAACAGTATAGTAGAGAACTTCACGTAGATTTAGTTAAATTAAAGATTATGATGCAATATAATTTTAAAGAAATTACTTTCACGATAATTTTTTCAATTATCTTTTGCATGAAAAACTTCTTGCAAAAATAAGTAGTTCCGAAAAGTATGAATATTGTTTATTATGAATATTATTGATTATAATAATAAATAAATAATTAATTTTTTTGACATTGTACTCTGGCTTATCAAACAAAAATGTTATTAATTTTTATTTATTTAAAATTTAAGAGTTTATTTAATTTTTAGCTGGACTAACAGTTCATACATATAGAGTGTTTGTAAAGGATTGAGAGGCATTTGAATTTCTCGCTCATTAGATTATTTTTATAGGTTGGTATTACTGGTGGCGCACTTGGGAAACTTACAAAGACAAATTAATGAATCATTGAGATATGAATTTATTAATAACATATATGTACTATTGTTTATGTGGCTATTTTTTGCTTTCCAATGAAATAATGTTGAAAAGTGGCAATAAAAAGAGTATTTTCTGATAATAAATATATTAGAAATGGCCAGAGTCAGACAGCTCTCAACATCAAATTATATCCATATCCACATTTTAGATTAAATACATCATGTACAAAGGATACAAACAGGTAGAAATAAAAATTACGAACACGACAACGCGCTAAATTCAAACGCCTGTCAATCATTAATGAATGCTCTATATAGTATAATCATAAATTTCAATTTAAAAAAGACACACTGGTGTAGTAATACTAGATTTAAAAAAAAACATTATACTGTTTAATTATTATATATATTTATTTTTATTTTTTAATATGATTTTCATGCCGGCTTTGGGAAGTCAATTGTGATCTGCCTACCGGGAATTTTCCTGGACTCTCATGGTCTTAGAAAAATTGCTCGTGATAAATTAGTGTCACTTTTCAACAAAGTCACCTAAACAATGGCGAGTAGTTCTTCCCTAATATAAATTAACGTGTTCTGTCACAAAATGTATGAGCGGCCAAGAAAACTAACCGGGTGAGACGCCCGGTAAAAAGGGAGAACACTGAACACAATTAAGTGCGTGGGCAAACTATCTATAGTGAACGTTATTACGAGATGCTTACATTGAAATTAAAGCCCGTCATTCGCACTAAAACAAAGGTAAATGCTGTCGAAAAGCGTAATTTTACATTGACCTCATACTGCGGCTAGCACGGTGAATTTCATTAATAAACTGAAATTCAAGCTGATTCTCATCCTCCATACAGTCTAGACTTTGCCCCGTTTAATTAACACATTTTTGCTAATTAAAAATATGTTACGTGGACAACAATTTACCTTGAATGATGGAGTAAAAGACGCAATTCATCAATGGCTTTGATGACAAATTTTTTTAGCGGACAGTATTCGAAAGTTTATGGATAAATTTGCCATGTCTGTGGACAGTCTAGGTGACTATGGTGAAAAGTAAAACTAAATTTGTATCGCTCTTATAATTGGTGAAATAAATTAATTGGCTTTACTTAATAAAATATACTGGCACATACTCGTACATATGTATTTGTCGATAAAAATAAATAAATAAAAACTTTGAGTAAGGTATCAAATGAAAAGTCTTGATACGTGGACTAACGGACGGAAAAATATAATAGATAACAACAATTTTTTGATGTATTGTAATCTGATATCTAGAGGAATTTAATTATATTTTTCCACAACTATATAGATATACGTTCATTATATGCGTGTCAGTGATTAGTAAATTTAGCACGTTCCCCATTCCAATTTATTACACACCGCTGACCTGTTACGTAATGAGCTCATTACGTAATAGGTTGAGCTCATAGTAACAGGTTCATGCAGGAATGACCAATCGTTACTAGGCAATTGTTAGTTTGTAATGGGAACCGGATTAAAATTAAATACTATAGTTAAAGTTGTCGAATTTTGCAAATATTTTTTTGATAGAGAGGGTTTTGGTCAGTCAGTTAATTCCGTATGACACGTAAATGATCGTAGCTAGGCAACGTAATAAAAATAGGTTGAAAGCAACTGTTAAATTATTGTTAGTTTTTAAAGAGAACTGAATAAAAATTAAATAAGCAATAAAGTTATAGTAGTGGAAAAAGCATAGTATAAAACTTGCAAGGAATAGTCATTCTTCACTCGTATGAATTGCTCTACTCGCTTGCGGCTCGTCATACAACTTTCATACTCGTGGAAAATGACTATACCAAAAATTCCATACTCGTTACATAATATACTATTTTGTCTTGATTTGTGTTTTCTTATATTTTAATTTCACTAATAATTGGGGATGTCTTCACAATGTTTTGAAAGATGTTGATTCATGGTCTATTAGATTAGTTCATCAAAATACCAACAAATAGAGTCTCTCTTCTGACTCTATTTGTCTATTACAGCAAAAAAATATTGTTCAGCATTCGGGCCTTCTGTTGGATACCGTTACTTACTAGATACCTATAAAACCCTGAGATGTGTAAAAATACACACTTGACGTCAATTTTAAAAAATATGATGTATTTATAGGAAGCATAACCAAAGTATCCAACAGCAATGAGCTATCCACTATGCAAAGATTTCTTGAAGTAAATAATGAAGTTAACCCTTAATACAAAATTTTCTTTGGATTTTCTAGTGCTTGTTAATGTAGATTCATATTTATTTGAACTGAAAACAAGAAACCATTTTTAAACTGTCGTTGTGAAGGTAGCAAATTAAATAAAAATACTTCTTCCGTAACCGGTTCGTTATAAAGTATAATAATACGAAACATAAAATAACAACGAATGTACAAGAAAAAAAAAGATAGAAGACAACGTCACCGAATAATAAAAAATACAGCCAACTGCGGAAAAATAAATTCACCAGGTTCACGAATTCATGTAGAAAAACACACCATCTATCTCAACCGCAAATATTCTTGTCAGATTTCAGGGCCGGCTCATAAGAATTTCAAATATTAAGATAAGAAAAAAATTTACGTGGTGTTTCTTTAAATTTACTTCGTGAAACTATTTATTTAATAAAAAAAAAGAACTTGAACATAGGCGCACCAATACTTTTTTATCATTTGTATTACATGTGAAAACTTTTATAGTGACATTTATTGACTCTAATAACAACCAGCCTGGACATTATCATAAGTTACTGAAAACGCAAGCCTTTAAAATGTGATCTACTGGCGAATACAGGCAGAACTCGGTATACTCCACAGTTTCGTTCCTAGGATAACCTACGTTAACCGAAGTGGCGTAAAATGAACCTAACTTGTAGTGAGGTTATAGGGTTAGGTTCCAAGTTAATAAACAATAGACATAAAGGGTATATATAACGCTATTTTATTTGACTTAGTACTCGTTGACCCGTACTTAGCGTTTACTTCTATAGTTTGCTGGGCAGATTGTTTAATTTTATCTGCATTTTTCATAATAATAGTAACAATTCAAGGCGGTAAATTCATTATCCTGCAGACATCGGGACGTTTTCCCCCACTCTCCATTCGTCTAATAACTTCCATCTTCTTCTCAAGAGAGATAGAAAGCCCTTTTAGGTCCATCTTGAGTTAACATTTTCTTTCTCCTCTTATCAAACTTTTTATTTGTTTTACTGTACCCTTTTGTATATGCGTATGCAAAATGAAACATCTATTTTATAGAAACAAATAAACTAATTTAATTACGAATAACTAGATATACGCCAGCAGGTTAGAAGGATATTTATACGCGATGATACTGGAGCGTCGTCCAATCTAGTTGCCGCGGTACTTTTCGCAGTGAAGTTTGGAATTATTACGTATATTTTAGTGTTGAATTTTTGTTACAATGTCTATAGAAGTTGTAAAAAACTATAGAAGCAGAACAAATTGTAGATTAAAAATTAAAGAAGAATTTGTAGGAAACTTTAGGAGGTATGGTTATTTGTTTCAAAGTCAATAGTCAATATCAAATAGGTTTAAAAGGTGTTATTTACACCAAATTAAAATAAATACGAATAAGTTAGGCATTAAAATATAACCAATGACAAATATAGATCTAAAAATTTCGTAATAAATTTAAAAAAAATAGGAATATATATTTTTAAATATGAATATTTGTGTTAATATGTAAAAAAACGTAAAATGAACAATTTTTGCAATTTCATGTACAGAAAGTTTCATTAAATAGCATTGTATTTTTATATTGTTTAAAATCTACATACACAACACAAAATTGTACAATTAGTAAATAATGTAGCAACAACTTTATGAAATAATATAAATATTGTTTACATATTTATATTATGTTGTAATATAAATATGTTTTACTCTATTTAATAATAAAGTTTAAACGAAGAAATTAGTCGAAATACAGACAGAATTACGATGCATTTTTCCAACTATCATATAGATAAATTCAGAAACAAGAATGTTTTGCATTAGAAGGTACGGATCGCTTTAATTGGAATTCGCGCTATACTCTAAAGCTGGGTCCAGATTAGCGAGCCCATCCAGTAATGTTCCGTGTAACGTAATGCTCGTTTGAAATCTACGTGTCGCGAACGTATTGCAAACCTCCTGTAACAGTCCGAGAGTGGATCATGTTATGAACAAAAATAAAATATTGAAATTTCAGTCAAAGGGTATTCAAATACACAATTTAACTCATTTTATGCCAAGTTTTGTATAAAAAAAAATAGTCCGGCATTACTGGGTTAATATTTGTTAGGTTAGGATAAATTTTACATTGTAGTTTTTTTAAATTCTTGTTAAAACTTCACATGCATAATATATACAACACATAAAAAATCTTGAAAAAGCTAAACTGTTGGCTGAACATGTCGAAAAATAATTTAAGAAATTATTAACTAGCATTTCCTATCTACTTTAGTTTATGTTAACTTTATGTCAAACGTCCATGCTCGCGAGTTTCAAAATTATCTCGAACACGTCCAACTAAATTCGTTGAACGCCTTTGTGTTCGTGACAGAAACTGACACAGAACGGTTTAGGTCGAGCGCTATGCGAACCGCTCGGCTTGTGCACGTGATACCGTCCAAACTAAACAAAAATGTTATACGGCGTGTTGCATTTCGCGGTACGTTACAGGTTTGCTAATCTAGACAGTGCTTAAGACAGTGGTTTTCATACTTTGTTTAGTGACTGCACTCTAATATAAAATATGAAAAATTCGAGCCACCGTACTTTCTGTATGGGACTGGTCTCTGTATGGGAATTCAACTGAGTGAAATACGGCTTAAACGAAAGTTTTACCTAATGTTTGATAAACTGAAATCCTATCCTCAAAAATTCTTTGCATATTTTCATATGAGTGTTATGAGTTTTGATGATTTACTACATATTTTGAGACCTGCCACAACTTATAAAAATACAAATTTGTGATTATGAAATCGACCCGCAGAGAGATGACGTATACCAGTATATTGCTATCAAAATATTCCTTCAAAGTTTTGTTGTACAGGGGTGGCTTCATTTTTATTTCGGTATTAAAATATTATATCTTCCTCTAGCATTATTGAGGGCGTTGTCGCCGACATTTTCTAAGACCAAGTAATCTGACTAGCAAGCAGCAACAAAAATGCGCGCTCATTAACGTAAATATAAACACGCCGTGACAGTTTCGTCACCAAAAAGTCTCCGGCCTGAGAAACTGAAAAGTCACCCTGCTGTCACATTGCTTCGTACGTACTTTTATATTTAAAGCTATGGACTTGAAGGTAGCGATCAAAAAGTTTCTTGACAAAAAGTCTTTAGTACGCGACAGCTAGTTTTAGTTCACTTATTTTCCACGGCTTTTGTAAATTTAGCCGCTCTGTATCTTTCTCTATTGTATCAGTTATTATAAGTATATCAATACATGCTAGATTTTCTGTTAATTAATTTATTCATTTTTTGCAAGGTCTTTTAACTGGTTTATGAATACTAATTCTTCCTACTCAGATCCTTTACCATTCTGTCAACTTTCATCAACTTGAGTGGCACGATTTTTTAAATTTAGATACAGGCAAGAAATTTACTAATTTTCTAGTAAAATATGCCCGAATTAGAGATTCACAATTCGTATTGAAACAGTAAATCCTGTAATAAACTATTGACTTTACTAATTGATATATTACTTGTCAAAATTCATCATCCTCGCTCTGGTATTATCAATTTCATTTTCATTCATTTCTCTTTCACTTTAAATCAACA
This sequence comes from Liopterus haemorrhoidalis, assembly GCA_963971575.1. Taxonomy (NCBI): domain Eukaryota; kingdom Metazoa; phylum Arthropoda; class Insecta; order Coleoptera; family Dytiscidae; genus Liopterus; species Liopterus haemorrhoidalis. The sequence continues at coordinate 175,252,492 of OZ020611.1, read as the reverse complement.
TTTATCTAAATAATCTGATTATTTATGACTGTCGTATATAACAAGCACACAGATATACACAAATACATAAAGATGCAGATATCTGAAACACTGTCCAATAAATTAGACTATATATGGACGCAACTCTCTTCATCAACTCAGGTTTTAGTTCGGTTAGTTTACAAAATATAACATATTTATTAAGAAGCGTTTAGATTTTATGGCACAGAGGATATTTTATGAAGATGATCAAATAACGAGAGATTGGATTATTTTACAGACGATCTGACAAATACTGGTATGCGAGATTCCAGGAAAGACAACACTTAAGAGAGCAATATGGAGGGCGACTCCTAGCTCCATACCGCAACCAAACATCCAACCAGAAAACCAATGATAAGCAAGAATTGTCACATTACAATTCGCGAATCGCGATACGCGTATACGATTCACGAAGCCGAAAATAAAATCACTGTCGGCTACACAGCGATAATTTCCTATCCTCCTGTAAACTGGCAATCAAAAACTGGCAAAAAAACAAAATGATCAAAAACCTCACTTAAACGGTAAGTTACAATAATCCAAAATCTAGTTCTGCTTAAACCAAAAACCAGACTATGATAAATACAATGATAATAAATTTGACATTGTCAAAAACATTCCTCTCGTTGGTTAAACTTTTTTCTTTATCGGGAAACAAACCATCATAACCGTGAACCGAACGATATTGTTGCCTCCGTGTGTATATTATAATTCACTTCAATGTTTCGTTCGTTGCCTTCATACGAAGAAAAAAAGAAACGGGTCAAAAAACCAGCCTGCTCAAAATCAACATCGTAATTCCATTTGGATTCATCGGCAGTATGTTCGGAGGGGATTTACTTGATCAATGCCCGCCAGAGAAAGGGCATGGTTCAATCTAGAACGTCATAAAAGTTAATTTATTGTTTTGGATGGTGAGAAAGAACTATTGCTTTCTTTCACTGGATCTTGACACAACTGATAAGCGCTTCATATACAAAAACACGTTTATCTGAATAAATTAAAATATAACAAACGAAGATGAAAACTACGGACTTACGTTGGGTATGAGAAGCTCACAGACATCATTGAATTTGACATAGAAATGTATGAAATAGGTATATATTTGTTTATGGGTTCTCTGTCAATCAATAGGCATGAAAAGTCTCCTGAACTATAGCTTTCATGTGCGCATCGCGATTCATGTAATATGCATTGAAAGAAGACGCATTTCCTGTCCGTATAGATAATTCAGTATAATCCAATATATTATGAAATCATTTGACCTTGTTAAGAACTAATTTACAGAAAATTCTAGAACTACGCGGGATGGGATATTATGAACAAAAAAGTCAGACCTAATCCCCATTTACGTAACATTAAAATGACTCCGTTTAACACTATTTTATATTAGCGTTATCCGGTGTTTTACTGTACATGAATGTCACTTATATCTCAGCTGTGTTGGAAGATCTCGGCGCCTGAGAAACGCTGGTTTTACACTTAGTGATTGCCAGGCTTATTTCGACACCTATTTAATTCTAGCGCCTGAAGCAGGTGCCCTTCTACTTCATCTTTCGGTACGTTCCCAGCTTTAATCATAATTCAACCAAGAATCTTTGTGAAAACATAAAAATCAAATTTTAAGAACCTCCTACGTATCCATATTTCATTGTCAATTTGTGATAAATTTCGTTATCTCCTTTATTCTTAGGACGTAGAAAAAACTTCCATAACTTCAGGCGTTAATATGTGGAAAAATACTGAGACTATCCACTATAGATGAAATTATCCTGAAAGCAATCGTAATCTTTTTTATTTTTCTTTTTTATCAACAAAACTCTTTATACGTTTCACGAAAGAAAAACTACAAATATGAGCATCGAGTTTCCACATCTGGCAAACGATAACAATTCCGCACTCCCTAAAATCTTAGCAAGTTTCAACCAACAGGGACACATTCAAATAACGCTAAACGTCTTGGGACGACGGAGAAAAATAAGCGCAGATCTGGATGGCCTATGGAGGCAGAGGTCTCAAGTTGGAACCCCGCAAGCCAGTCCCCTTGCAATCATCGCGGCCAGCCTTGTAAGCTGCTTACCGCACAACTGGGACACATTACACAGATTGTAGAGGCACAGGCACGGGAACACGGCCATCATATACAGTAGCGCGCCATTACAACATTTTTCACGATCCTTACCTAAATGTGGTTACTGTACAACGTATTTAGAATATACACCAAGTATTTATTCGCCAAGGTTTAATCAGCGAGTTTAGACAGTGGTAAAAGTTAACATTTTTCAAATAATATGGCGAGTTTACATTGGGCTAGTAAATGAACTAGTAGATAGCTTGCTAGTAACAAATATAGCTACTATCCTAATGTAAACTCTTGAGATTGTACTAGCCCCAGTACTTGCGCTAGTAGTTGGATAGGATAGTGGTTTTGCAGACTAGATAGTTATTATTCTACTAGCCTACTCCCACCACTACATTTTTCATTGTTCGGAGTTCTCTCATGTGCACTAGACCAATGTACACAACAGGTGCAGACATTTTTAAAGTTATTTAAATTTAAAATAACGCAAGAAGGGCATTTTACCTTCAGAATTCAACCTTATGTGTAAGGATAGTTTTATTGCTTTTACACATAAATATAACTATTCCAATGATACATATTTTTAAAATCATGAGAAAAGAGTAATCGCAACCAGAAAAATGAAGCTGCCCTACTTCATACGAAACATCCGGTCCAAAAGAACCCTGAGAGTACATTTTGTTCGTTTGAACCGCTAAAAATATAGCAATTTATCTAAAATAGTGATTTCACAAAAAAAAAAAAATTACCCATATGCGGTCGGGAACATTGAAGAAAAAAGTAACCATCCACTTTTGGCCGAACAGTCCCATTAGGTTAAATATTGTTCATTTCATTTCCTTCTACGACCGGAACAAAATTATTAAAAAAGAAAATAGTGAAAAAACAATTTCCGGGCCCCCCAAGAAATTAAATTTAGCTTAAACACTTATTAACACGTTCGCTAAATGAACATAGATTTTACTCTTTGCACTCCCTAAATCGCGAAAACTTAAAACCTGGTCAGCCATGTTTGGATGGATCGTCTCCTACCCCTGACGGTAAAAACTCTTCGCTTCATCCCCTAATGCGACCGGGGCAAAATTATTAAAAATGAAAATCGTGAAAAATCAACTTTCTCGACGTCGGATGAAAATAAAAATTGGCTTAAGCGCTGAAGAAAACGAATCTGCTGCCTACGCCGTTTGATTTTTGAAAATCGTTCAATCCGTATAAGGATAGTGCCACTGTATGTGGATACACCTACTATCCTTATTTTGGAATAGTTGAGTCGACGAGACAGTACAGTACCGTGTTGTGTATAAACACCTACTACCCTAGTTACGGGATAGTATAATGTACGGGCTAGCTACTAGTTTCTGTTTACCACCCTAATGTAAACCCGGCATTAATATTGCACAATGAAAGTCTGAAAAGTCTGAAAACAATGTTTAATGTATATTTTTAGTAGTATGCTTAAATCGTACCTACAATTGTTCTAAGTAGAGGATAGAGTTACATATTACATACTTGTATAATAGAGATATAGAAGAGTATCATAAGGTTTATTAATATACCAACTAAATACGGGAGAAGTATAGATTTGACCAGGACTTTTTTATACAGCAACACAAAGTTAATAAAACAAAATTATTTTTCATAATAATGCCCTTCAGGGCCGTCCTGTATTTGCCTCCCTTTCTCAATGGTAAAAAGAAATAATACTCATTTATGTAACAATAACAACAGCGGGAAAAAATATTCTATTGTAGGAAAAGCAAACACAAAAATAAACAATAAAATATATAAAGAATGTAACGTATTATAATAAAGCCTGAAGAGCAATATAATTTTAAAAAAATATACTTTTCTTGCATTGCTTGTAGCAAAGTCTTTCATGATAACGTCTAAATCTAAAGATTGTCAATCATTATTTTCTATAGAAATAGGCGCCAAATTATTTATCGTTTCTTGCCCCATAGAAGATCGAAGAAATTTTTTAAGTAAAACGAAAATTTGAAATTGATTTTTCTTCACTTGCTACTGGTACTGATAGAGTTAGAATTGTCCATAAACAAACATATTATGAAATTTACTAGATAATTATTTTGATATACAGCGTGCTGAAAACTTTTTTTCAGCACGCTCATCAATTTTAGGGACAAATAGTATCATACAACAAAAATTTAAGTCGAAAAGGCTTAATAAAATTTGTGACCCTTTTTTGAACACTCTGTATGTATGTTAAAATATCTTATAGTAAAAATTCCAGTCGGTGATTTAAAAAAAAAATTAATTAATTAGCTATACTCTAATCTCTGAAAGACTGATAGTAATAAATCATTTTGTCAGGCAGTTACCAGTGGCGTGTACATTTTAAACACGTTTAAATTGGTTTTGAGTATTTCTATATTACTATTTATCATTTTAATAAACGCACGCCTGTGACCATATTTATCATATCATTAAACACACCCCTGTGACCATTTTTTTCCTCAAAATTTTAGTGTCAAATTTTTATGGTCTATTGTGTTTAACCCTAGTTCGTATTCCCATATAATATGTGCGGCACACTCGGTTGTTTTTAACAATATTTCGTTTCGAACTATTCATATTTTGTCGCTTTTGTTTTGCCGCTTCTGTGTGATAATACAATAACTTTTTACAAATAATAAATTTTATTACTATCAGTTTTTCAGAGATAGAGTATAATTCAGTAGCATCTACGTCTTTTTGGCATTATCCGTGAAATTTATTGGTTAAAATTATTTCTGAATCTAAACAATGTTTTAATAAATCTGGCTGGGTTAATTCTTTTAAAGCTTTAATATTAAAAAGACAAAATTTCCGTATAATTATTTTAATAGATCAAATCTGTCCTGAGTAGCATTAATAAATCTAAAATACACACGACACAATAAACAAGTGTATTAAAAGCCATTATTCGCAACGAGGTAGATGTATATTACTATTGATTTACACAGAATTTTCTTTTATTTCACCCTTAAAGACACATAGTTTTTATTTCTTTTTAATATAATATGGAAATTAAAGGAAGCAATTATAAAAATTGCCGCATCTTTACAATTGCAGTCAAGGTGCGGTTGCACCACTTGCACCACTGGGTAGGCGCGTCTCTGATGCTTTTGCAACTTGCTAATACAGAGAAAACGGTCTTTGGTTTCGAAAGAATTTTCCACGGCTTCTTAAAAAATACATGGCCCGATAATTTCTGCAGCCCTTATACTACCAAACAGTCTCTCTGTGTGGATGTAAAGTAGAGATATTCGCTTGAGCGATTTTTGTGTCACGATCACGCCCGCTTGCGAGCGTGAAATGTTAATTCACGCTCAGTCACGCACGCTGAATAAATAAAATTTCAATTTGTCGTGGACCCGCGGGTCACGTAGTGACTGTTTCTACGTCAGGTCAAGTCGTGATTATATTCATGAAGTGTCAAAATATGGTTGAACAAAACCCAAAAACACGAATTACCAACTATGTAATCAATAAATCAGCTCTAACGTGTAGTAAATCGCGCACCTAGGATTTATTCTTAGGGGGGCTCAGAAGGCAAAAGAATGGTTTTCTTGAGAAAATTTAAAAAATTCAAGATGAAAGCGGGCCTTGACCCTTTGGGCTGCTTTCGTTCTTGAAAGATGGTGGATATTCTAAACACGAATATGTGATGGGAAAACGTCAAATCGCAAAAAAAAAAAATATTTAGTGCTTCTTGGAAGGGGGTGCAAGCCCGTGAAACCGTCTTATATGTAATAAACGCACCTAATTTAATGATCAAATTAACTAAATGTTGACTGATGTTGAAATTCCTGGAATTAGGTATGCAATGTATACAATTTGTTTTTTCCAAATTTTACTCTTTTTCCTGTAAAAAAAAAATAATTAAGGCCCAAAGTGTCATTTTTGTTCACGTTCACGCGGGTCACGTCGTGATCCATCGTGACCTGCGACCTGCTGAATCACGGTTCTCGTACCTCTTTAATGTAAAGGTAGTTGGTGTATTAATTTTGTGTTTTAGTAGGCCAAATGCGAGTATTCTGCTTGTTCCATAGACACTGAGACTACTGTTGGCCGTTTAATTGCAATGATTTAAATAATTAATACCTTAGTTATTATATCAAAGATTTCTCAATGGGAAACTTACGAATTCGATGAAAAAGTCTATATAAATCTTTCTTGTCAAGCTTTTTAAAAAACTTTTTGATCCCATAATGCACCTATTGAAATTTTTTATTCAGTTCAATTGTTATATTGCTTCTGGACAAATGCTAGTACCTCAGTCCATAATCATAACTCGGGTGGTCTAAAAATCACGCTGTTCCATTGTCAGTTGATCTACACGCCACTGGGTGAGTTAGCCTTTATCAGGGCTGCAGTACGTCATACCGGTAAACCCCATGGATCCCTGTTATGAGATTATAGATTAAATGGTTTGGGAAATTGATTCGCGTTTGGTTTTTGCAGATATTTTCTTGCGATTAGGGGTTTAATTAGACGGAAATTTCGACGCATCAGCTCGCCTATTTAAATTTGCTACTATAATCATTCGAGTTATTGATTTTGTTGATAGTAATTAGATTTTAAATACTCGATGTCTACTGTTATATTAAATTATTTATCATTATTAGATCTTTTCAACGAGCTATTTGATTGAAATTTAAATATAAATTGAATTTTTTTAAACTCGTTTATAAACGTAGCCCACTTTCTAGATTAATATTCGGATATTAATTATTTAGACTTTATAGACTTTGCTGAATTTTTAACAAGTTTAATATCTAAAGTAGAAAAACAGAAGCCATGTACGTGCTCCATAAAATACAAAATGAACTATTATTAATATAAAAAGAACATTTAATTTAATGTGATACAGATTTTTAACACCATCATCGTTCTTTCATCACTGAACTAGGTGTTCGAAATAGAAAATTACATTTGGTGTAATTAATTTTTTTTATGTTTCGAATGAGGAAAAACTGTAGTTACGGTAATAATCAGTGTACACTTAATATATAAAGAATACTGTACACCAGTGTTTCTCAACCTTTTTTGGCATGAGACCCTCCAAAATTATGTACATATTGTCTACCCCCCCCCCCCCTTATATATCGTCCCCTTAATCTACAACCAGGTAAATTGAAATTAGTAGTTTCCGTAATTAAATTTCCGTAGTAAACCGGTGCATCAAAGTGCCTTCCATTTGGATTTCACAGCTTTCGTATACATACTTTTGAGTTATCTGTAGCTCGGAGCATAATAAAAGAAAAATAATAGAAAAAAACTGTTTTCATGCTTCGATCTTGTATGACTGTGGCTCGCAGACATGGTACGTACCCTGGGCGCCGTGTTTTTAGAGGCACGTTGCAATGAAGGTTTTTTTTATTCTTTTCTTTTTATTTGCTTCTGTCATTTTGCATTCTGTATCTTTTTTTGTCTCCCGTTTTCTTGCCCTTGGAGTTATTTTAGCTCGGTACGCCCCTGCTTACATATATATCACCTTATTAAAGACTGCATTGAACAGGAATGAATCGTTTCTATATTCTATACTTTTTATGTACATTTTTGCTGTTTAATAGATATTTCTTTAAGATATTTCAAGTTATCGGTAGCACTACACATCAAAAATTAATCTTTTTAAAAACTGGATTGAATAGAAAAGAATCGTTTCATCATTCTGGACAACTTCTTATGTATATAAATTTTTTGCTATTAAATAAATATTAAGTGAGATATTTCAAGTTTACTGGTAGTGCTACACATAGCCCCACAAATATGCATCTCCTTTAAAACGGCATTCTAAACAATTTTCTTTGTATATTAATATGTGATAACTGATAAATATCTTATCATTTGTAAGATATTTCAAAATTTAATTTTGCAGTCAAAATTACGGTTTACATACTTACAAGGAGACGTCCTCTTGTAAGTCCTCAAATATTCATTTAATTATTTATTTTAATTTTTTTATTTTAATGGCCTTTGCTGCTGTGGCAATTAGCCAGGACAATTTTAATTTGTGAAAAATTCCATGCAAGAACGGCATTCGAATCCGAGACCTTAGCAACGCAGAGCGCATGTGTTACCACTACGCTACGCCGGTCGGCCGACATACAATAAAGAATCAACATAAATTGATTTTTTGAGGGTTATTGTTGTATAATCACCTGAAACACGAGCAACGTGCAGTATAGTACATTGTTCAACTTGCGATGAATGATGACATATATTCTGCATGAGAATAAATTCATTCGAGTGCAGAATGTACATTCTATATGTGTTACACACCATGTTTTTCCTGCAATTACTATTTTTCGATAAATTATAAACTTTAATTAGTAAATACCATGTAAATATTGTTGACAGACAATAATGCTCACGCAGGTGTTATTGGAATGAAAATTCCTGCAGATCCTGCGCGCGCATTCTATACGGCAATGAATAAATTTGTACCAATGCGCATGCCCTTTATTCATTACAACATGCGCGCGCATCAATAGCAATGAATACAACATGCGTAATTAACTTAAATTACCTGTCAACCAATAATAAACAAATGAGTCAGTTTCATATTAGTCGTAGAAAAACGAAGATCAATCGTTTAGCGGAAATTACACTAGAACTGTAGGTGTTCAAAGGCAAACAATATATTTAGACGTTTTTGCTGATCAATTGGAATTTATATAATTTTTGCGATGTCTTATTTTTGTTGTATTATCAAAAGAACATCTTTATTTACTTTGGTCATTATTTATATACTATTGTTTATTATTTACGTTCCGTTCAGTAAGCTCTCTTTAATCTGTCGTAAACTGTGAGATATGTTTATGCGAGCATCGCAACTAAACGAGCTCTTATAAAAACTGTAATATAAACACACATATGCAGCTTAAGCAAATATTTTTGTCGGACTCATCAGCGGCTTCCTGCCCATGTGAATAAACTTCATCACTACAGATACAGAGATGGTTACTTTTATATTTAGCTAGAAATGACGGAAATGTCTTGGAGTAGCGGTTGAATGCTTTGTGGTAATGGTGCGTTTCATTCACAGATGTCGTTACTGTTCTAACAATTTCTCGCAGATTTTGAATAGAAAATGAATTAGGTTAGCCTTGGTTAGATTGTGGCAGACATGATTCAACAATAATGTACAAATAGTAACAATTTTCATGTTTTACCGGTCTTACGTTAGTACAAACTTCTGCATATGTAGAATATATTATGTTTAACAAAGTCAGCTTTTTCGACTGTTTCTGCGACTTGTAGATATTTTCTGAGGGCTACTAGTTCCTTGATAAATATATTCATTTATTACTTCAGGAATAATCATGGCAATGTACAGAATAACATTAAATTGCGATTTCTACTCTTACTAGTTCAAAATATGAAAGTATTACATTTAGTTTTATGTTGGCCATAAAGTATTTTTCACTTTTATGTGCTAATATTTTATTAAATTACCTTATATTTAATACAGGTGATGCTTATATTGAATTTGAAAACCGCTGATGTAATGCTAAGCCATTTATTTCAATTAATTCTGTACAGAAAAATCTTTTTCAGATTTAACTTGATTCAGCTTCATTTGAATAAAAATCTATTCATTAAACGCGTGAAATATATTTTTCATTTACTTCAATTTTTTCCTTGCATCATTTATCTTATTTAGCTTTTTCATCAGCATTACCCCCACTTCTTTACTCCTACAATTCGTTAACGTAGATTACTATCAAGATTAATTGATTGAGACTGTTTTCATCAAAATATAAACAGTTGTGACTTTATCTTACTATTTAATTATACAAATGATACATTTATGCATCGACTTCGATTATGCTAAACAGTTTATGTTGGGAAATAAATTACATCTGTCATTCTGTAGCACGAAATGGAAGGAAAATTAATATATTTTAGCTTTTGACAGGGGTGTGGTAGCTTTTTAACCCACGTTGATTTGGATTTTAATTTGTTATGTGTCGGAAAAATGGTAATTAAGTATATTAAACACACATGTGGCGCCCTAATGATGTGTTTATTTCATATACCATAAAACCCACAGTTTTTGTCAAGATGGGGAGAAATAGCTAATTCAAAATTTTACCAGGAAGAGACATTAAATGCTGGTAAACAAAATAGTTTTCTACCAACTTATTTCGTTAGCTGATAGTAAGGAATTTAATTTAAGTCCTGTCACATGTAATCACAGTTTTTTATTAAACTTAATTTAATTTATTTATCTAATTGTTTCGCTGTGCACTCATACTAATATATTTTCTTTCTTTTGCAGTGGCTATGCTCGATTAGCACGATGATCCAACTTCTTTACTTGTTGGGAGTCCTTGCGGCTTCAGCCCAAGCGATCGCCTTCTGTCCAAACGGATGTACCTGTAACGACGAAACTCTAGTCGTCCAATGCGAGAAGAGCAAGCTCGATGTCCTTCCAATCACTCTAAACCCGTCCATTCAACGACTAGTGTTACGTAACAACAAAATCAAGACCATCGACTCAACCTTCCAGTTCTACGGAGAACTTCAATATGTAGACCTGTCCTCCAATCATATGGTTAGCATACCTACCAAAAGTTTCGACAACCAGAAGAAGTTGCAGGAGTTACATCTGAATAAAAATAAAATATCAGCGGTTAACAATAAAACCTTCCAAGGATTAAAAAGTTTAACTGTTTTAAATCTACGTGAAAACTTTTTAGAAGAACTTACTAAAGGACTGTTTGCAGTTCTGCCACAGTTAGAAGAACTAAATCTTGGACAGAATCGTATTTCTAGAATAGATGCTAATGCTTTCGATGGACTGGTTTCTTTAAGAGTTTTGTACTTAGATGACAACTTACTTAGTTCTGTCCCAACACAATCTTTATCATTTTTGGGTAGTTTAGCTGAACTCCATGTTGGACTTAACGCTTTTGCATATCTTCCTGATGACTCCTTCGAAGGTTTAGATAAATTGTCAGTATTAGATGTTAGTGGAGCTGGACTGTCTAACATCAGTGACAATGCTTTTAGGGGTTTGACCGGGTTGAGAAGTCTCAATCTTGCAGATAATAGATTAAGGAGCATCCCAACTAAACAACTAGCAGATCTAAATAGACTTGAAGATCTTACTATTGGACAGAATGATTTTGTGTCTATAGAAGAAGATTCATTGAAAGGTTTGATTAATTTGAGAAAACTTGATATAACAGGGGCCACCCATTTAGAACAAATAGAACGTGGAGCCTTTAGAGATAACATGAATTTGGAAACTGTTATTTTGGCTAGTAATAGGAAGTTGGACACTATTCAAGAAGGTGCATTAAGTGGACTGCCCAATTTGAGACATTTAGTTCTGAAAGAAAATGCTTTTACCTCCCTCTCTGAAAGCATGTTGCCATGGAATGAACTGAGAGTTTTAGAGCTAAGTGATAACCCTTTACATTGCAGTTGTAACTTGCTGTGGTTGGGAAATCTATTAGCTCATAGAAATTTGAGTACTGTACATTGTACTACCCCAAGTCCTTTAAGAGAAAAGAGTTTAAGAATGTTAGGATCGGATGATTTAGGTTGCTCTTTCCATGATTCAAGGCAACAAGCTATCTTGGGTGCTCTGTGTTTAAGTGGTGCTGCTCTGTTGGCATGTTTAGGTTTTTTCTTATACCGATATCGTCAAAGAGTTCGTGAAGCACTGAAAGATTACAAATGGAACAAAAGAGCAATAAGCAGAAAAGAACATGAATATCAGAAGACATTTTCCGATGATGATTATATCGTGAGAGCAACTCAGCAGAATATCAAGCCAATACCGGTAACTGAGTTGTAGCTAGAGTTAAGCGCGCCGCCCTCTGGGGTATTTTGTTTGGAAGGTAGCGAAGGGCGACGTGCTAGGGCCCCTCATGGTCCGGGAGGTACTCTCCCTGTCACTGGGTTCACTTATATTGCGGGTGAAACTTGCCGGGCGCATTCTATGCGTTCACTGAATATGAACCATCATAATCATGATACGATTAGAAATGGATACCCTAGGTACCATAAAGCAGTTTATCAACATTGATCTGACTGTGATTGTTAGTTTCGTTGTTGAATATAAAATAAGCAATAAAAATAATCCATTCCAGTATGTGATTGTGGAAGCTGAGTGCTTCGAGAGTTTTGAAAGAACTTGTTAGAATATTATTTAAATAACGGTAAAAATGTTTATAAAAAAGTGTTTAAAATTTAATATATTGTGGGAAAATATTTATATATACTTAAATTTAAGTAGCATACTCACATAATTTCAAGAAATCCATTGTACTAGAATAGGTAATTTTATAAAATCTAAAATAAAAATTATTTCTTAAAAATGATTTACTGTAAAATGTAGCTCGATGTCATTGTTTTTAATTTTATTTAATGGATTCTAAAAATTATCTGAGCTTGCTGCTTTCTTGGCTATTTAAATAATATTCTGATTAGTTCTTTCAAGTGACTATTTGCCGATTGGAAACCATAATCGGTTGTTCTAAATTTTGAAAAACTTTTTGATATGAAAGTGTGTTTTAGTGAGTGAAATATCAAGAAATTGGTGAATTCTAAAAGCCTTTGTAAATGTTAAAATAGGAAGAACACCTTTTGAAATCCCTTGTTTATCACAAAAATAATTTCACTAAATTTTATTTCTCAAAATTGTACATTGTGGACTAAATTGTCATTTTGGTCAAATTTGTGAATTATTTTTGTGAAATTCTATGGGTTACGTGCACATGTTCCTACAATATTAAAGTGACTGAATTATATATTTTCAAAAAAAAAAAAAAACTTGTTGCTTTAGAATTTTAAAATTTATAATGTGATGTTAAAAATGTGATATTTTTTATACTAACCAAACCACTAATTCTCCAAATTCGTATACAAAAATTATTATTGTTTATTTTTCCAGTGAGATTTAATATTGTCATTTTAATATTAACAGCGAACTGTGCACCATAGAACTAGGTTTATAGTGCATTTATAGTGACAGTATTAATAAAAGTATTCGTATAACTACTGTAATAACTAATATAAACATTATTATTGAACTGGTACTAAATATTGCATTTTACTACCAACAAAATAGTAAAAATTAATAGTAATATTACTTTGCTAATAATATACTGACTGTGTATCCGTATGCAAAATTTCTAAAAACGAAATTGTCACTGGATTGTCACTGGATTTTCAGTAATTTGGAGGAAAATTTACGCAATTGTTGTTCAGAAGCTCCAATAGTCGACAGAGCAAGGTGTCTTTGTCCATCTGAAATCGGTTTATTGTCAGCATTGGTAATCAAATTTTTATTTTTATTTTCTTTAACTCCGAGCTTAGTAATGTAGAAGATATAGCATAAAGTATCAGGTTTAGACCTTGGCCGATGCTAGAATATTGGTAAATGCTGTTAACACCTCATCTTCATTAAAATATTCACGTTGACCAAAATTTCAAGGCTGATTTAAGAGAGAATCACAAAAGTATCTACAAGAACTGCCAGAAATAAAAAAGAATTTTCACGCAAAATATATGCAATAAATATATATTTTTGAATAATGCAGCTATAATAGTTTATTGATATTGATAAAATTATTGAAGTTTTCTAACCAGTGATAGATTTTCTAATTGGTATAGACTTTTCTATTTGTCTTCAAGAGTATCGTGAGTTCATTCAGAAACGTAGCAAATGTTCAAAATATTTGTATTAAATTTTAAGCAATTTTATCTATTATTAAGGGACACCTTGTCTCACGGAACACACTATGTGAACCGCTGGTCTAGACTTCAAATGTGGCTGTTTCTATAATGCTTCATAGCAGCACTGCTGGTGGCATTTGTTTTGGCAAAGCATTTGCCTTATTTCTGGTGGAGCCTAAATGGCGACAAATAAATATATCTTACATTATTATATAAGGGTACAATTTCAATATTTGCCCCAGAAGCAATTCCTTGGGCTGGCACTGCCATTTGTCTATTCTGTATTTCGTTTATTACTGACTCGTACTTCAACTCTACTAGGTTCTTTATCATATTCATCCATTAGACACCGACTGACACAGACGTTCATTTCTCTTGCCTGAATTCTACTTTGGTCACTGGTCTTAAGTCTAGTTTATAATAACATAGCATGGCCGCCTGACATAACGAAAGTGAATAATTGGACTATCATTGTTCTGTTTATAATACATATAACACAGAAATTCACCAAGTTGATCTTATAGTATTGATGTGTTATGCGCATCCAGTTAAGCAGAAAATCGCGCAATGCTTCTCAGCTGCCAGTTGATTTTTGAAGATAGAGTTTTGTGTTTTTCTATTTTTAACAGTTTTAAACGTAATGTAAATAATGTTGCTGCAGCCATAGTAATTTCGTCCATTTTTGCCCCTTTTCTGGCACAAAATTTCTGACATAGTAGTGATTAACATAACCGATTTTACGCAGTTTCTTTACAAACGCAGTAGTTATGCTTTATGTGGCTATTCTGTGCAGAGATGCTATGCTCATGGGCTCTACTCTTATCATAAAGAGGCTTTAGAGACCATGGTTCACTTCCATGCATAATCACACTCTTCACTAAGGTGTTGAATAGAATATGTTTTCGACATATACAGCATGACCTAGGACCATAAAACAGAAATCAAGGCACCAACCAACTTTGGTATTCTATTAAAAATATTTAGCTTGATTCCTAGGTAAAGCTTATTTTACACCAAATATATATGACTACATATTTGTTAAAACTCAAGTCAGTAATTATGTTTAATTTTACGGATACCTTTACGTATACTGTTAATTTAAGAACACTATAATCCTAATCTTTGATTTGGTAACTTCAAGTTGATTGAAGTTATTAAAATCTCTGTATATATAATACGATGCAATATTTCTATATACATATTTGTACATATTCTAAAATTAAGAACTGTAGTTAATTTATTGAACTTTTTCTATCGTTTAGATGTATTTCCAAAAAGTCTTAGAGATGTTGCATTCCTACTATTAAGAGACTAATTTATGAAATATTTTTTTCTTTTATATCGAGGTTGTGAGTTGTGTAAAAAAAATATGTAAAATCATGTCACCATTTCGGATCTGGTTTGCGGCAGCCTAATTAAACAGATGAAATATAAACAAATGCAGCTAAGTTTTGGTAAAATATGTTTTGAAAAATTGAAGGAATTATGAATTTTTGATAATGTTAACTTCAATCTTTGTTTTAACTTAGTATCATGGTTCCAGATAATAAAATTTATGAAATAAAAAACAAAAGAAAATTAACAGAACCACCAAAATTAGGAAAGGATGTATGAAATATAGTAAAATTCTTTTAAAACAACACGTTTCCGCGTGTTTATCTGCCATGGCTCCGTCGTTTATTAAGAAACTCATACAGATACTTTATTTGTAACTGGTATATAGGTAAAAAGAATTTTTCACTAACTGATTCCAGACCGTTTTAACTTAATAAAGCTTTGAACATCTGAACAGTTAAGGCTGCTAGTCTGTAACTAGCCACTGGCAGACATTTCATAGAACTGCTAATATTTTGGTTGTCATTTCCAGGTTTTGGTCTGTTATTTTGGCAGCACCTCAATAAATATTTTTCTATAAGGTTAAAAGATTACAGAATTCATTATTCCTTTAAGTTTTCTATATTATTGGTGTCTTAAGTATATTTTGATTGTAAAGACTTTAAAATTAACTACAAAGTTCTTAAATATCTTTGTGGTTAGTCCTGGGAGTCTAAGTCCATCGCCTAAATTTGTATTTGTGCTAATATTTTTAACAAATTTTTCATAAATATTTTTGTGTATATTTAGACTGAAGGCATGTTCATCTCGCAGCTAATTTACAAAGTTTTCATAGAGATTTGAAGATATAGAGAACACATATATTTCTAAAATTCCCAGCCAATAAACAGATCATAAAAAAAAAACAAAAACAGCTATTTAAGAACATAGCAATAAGGAATTGGTATAGTAAAAAATTTAAAAATCATATTAGCAACTATTATATTACATATAATAGAATTTGGAAAAATAGTTCAAAAGAGATCTGGTTGCTATTGGCATGAAGCAACTTAGGAATGAATTAATCTCTCAATTCAGTAAAAAATACAGAGCTAATTATATTACATTCAAAACTTCATTAATCAGTTTGGCTCTTTTACCAATATTTTAAAATAAAACTAAACAAGTCAAAATTGATAATAATTTTTTCCAAAATTTAAGAACTCGTTTAATTTCTTGTTTTATATAAATTTTGTACTGTTATTCATAGTGAAAATATAAAAAATCCCATTATTTCTAGAACTTAAGCGTCAAACGTGGGTATATTTATATTATATTATCATGGACCGTTCGTAATTAGGGGTTATTTTCTACAAATGGTTTCTTAATTTCAGTAATTGTTGTAATAATTTTGTTCAGAAATACGATAAATGACAAAAGCGCATGATAAAATACTTTTAAACGGAAAGAACCAATCTGGTTTTTATTGTTCTGATAAAATAAAAACATGGTTTATTTACAAAAAGAAACGCAAATAAATGTCAAATACAAACATAAATTAGTCGATGAACGGCAGACAGATATTTAGAAAATCACTTAGCAACCGGGGTGCAGAGATTCAGAAAATCACTTGAACAGACGGATGATCAGTCATTCAAAACATCACAAGAAAGGGAAGGCAGACATTTTAGAAGTTACTTGTCATGAGATTCAAGAGAGGAAACAAATTCAGAAAATCACTTAAAAACAGAAAAACACTCTTTTGAAAGAAAATTCTGACAGTATTATATAAAAATACATATCGCGCGACCCTGAGAAATAATAATGAAAGCTAGAACTCGGACTCGAGCCTTCAAAACCCGGAGTCCCCGAGCCAAGCCCAAAAAAGTGGCAACTTGACGCTCTCACTCTTGAATTAACTATCGGGCAATAATCTTGCCCAGCCATATTATGTTTGTAATTACATTTACGTTATATCAATGAAGTTAAGACTTGGATAATTTTTATTATTGCTAATTTTATTTTTATAAATTTACCAATCTCTCAATATGATTTGTTTATTTTACCAATGACCATAGAATTTTAATTCAGTGATTGAATATGTTGGTTTGAAATAAATGTGTTCCCTATGTATTTAAGTCTTTACTTATAGTGTTCATTTCAATATTTAGTTATAAATGTTTTGTTTTAATTTTTCGTACTGAATTTATCCACTATATTAAAATGAACACTTGACATCTACTAGTCATCATAAGTAAAATAGCACATCTTAGTAATAAAGTGTAGATCACTCGTTCGTTCTTTATCTAATTGTTCATGGACATAAAGAATGAATGCAGTGACACATTTTCTACATATAAATATATATGATTAGTTCATAATGTTTTGTACATATAAACTTAAAACTTAATCATCATATTTACATAATAAATAAAATTTTAAATTTAATACAACTTTGTTTTTATCAACAACCCAATACCAACTTTTTAAATTTTTGTTTAATTAGAGATAATTTAAGTTTTTATTTTGTGGGGTTAAAAGAGTGAAGTGTTTTGGTGTTATGCAAATGTAAGTATAAATATATTTTGAAATAAGTACTTTTGGCAAAGTTGGAAGTTGGCAAACTTTTTGTGTAAGAGCCATTTCACCATAAAATTTCTACTCAAAATGTACGAAGAATCGCAGCTAGAGGAGTCAGTTTTAATTTATTAATTAAAAATTAGTGAAAATATTTTTTTTATTAAATATTAAAAGTACAATACAAATAAAAACGCAGCTTCAACGTTAAAATCAACAACTAAAATTATTTTTTTCAAAGGAATGTATAAGTTTACATTCAACAAATTATAATTAAAGATGATACACCTTTATTTATTTATTTATTATCACCAGATATGGTAGAAGCCTTTAGATACATATACAGCCTTGAACAAATGTATGGAGCACCCTACGTTTTATTGAATTTTGGGATTATTTGCAGGAAAAATGGTAAATAAAATAATACATACAGCTTTTAATGACAACTTTAATCAAAATTATTAATATTTTGTGGTACCTCCTCGTGCTTTAATTGCCGCACGTACCATTTTAGGCATACTGTCCACAAGTTTTTTACGTACATCGGATTGTACATTGAACCATTCGTCCACAATAATTTTCTTCAATTCTTCTTTTGATTTGCATTTGTAAAGAGACACCTCGTTTATCAGAATAGACCATAAATTTTCAATTTGCGATAAATCAGGTGACTGGGGGCCCATGCAAAAAGTGGCACATTATTTTTGGAAAACCATTCATTTGTTGTTTTGGCTTTGTGACAGGGGGCATTATTTTGTTGAAAAACATATTCTCGCCCAAAAGATTTCGCCTAAGCCACTGGCGGACATGCACCTCCAGATGATGATGCTACCACCACCAAATTTGACCGTAGGGATGATTCTGTCAGGATGAAAAGCTTCACCCGGCCTACGTCTTACAAAGATGGCTCCAGGTTGTCCGAAAACCTTAATTTCGTAAATTTATAGTAAATTAAATTTTATATTGTTAATTTTATATTAAATTGCTTAGAAATTTATTTTTCTGTTAAATTCGTAAGTACATTAAACCATTACAATGTTTACTTCTATATTGGACTCATCAGATCAAATGATTTTCGCTCATTCATCAGGTGTCCAATTTAAATGTCTTTTGGCCCACTCAAGACGAAGATTTTTGTGTCGCTCGGTCAACAGTGGTTTTTGGGGAGCTCTCCTTTCATGCAAATTAGATTCCACTACACGTCTTCTAATTGTTCTAGAAGAAACTTTAACTTCTCTAAGCTCCCACAGGTCTTCAGCCAGCTCTTTTTACGATATTGAACCTTTACGAAGAACACTTCTCTTTATAAAACCATCATCTCTGGAAGTGGTTGCACCTTTTCTTCCGGTCTTTGCGAAATTTTCACCTGCGACTGTCTTTGTGAATGGAGCAATACAATTTGACTCCTTTCTGCCATAGTGAGTTCACGTTTTTTAGCCAAAATATAATTAAGAATATTCACTTGAACTCAATAAAACATGAAAAAGACAGTGTTCGTTTCAAACGCATGTGTAATAATGATCCAAGCCCTAGTTATTCATTTTTATGTAAACAAAACGTAACAGATCTGGGCCTATATTTATTTATATTTCAAGATTTATCATAACTCGGTTATATTTTTGGTTATCTGATTAGTCGAATGTCTCTTAGAATGTGTCAATGATATTTTAAAAACATTTTGTCATATATATACAAGTTACACTGTACATAAATTTAGATGTTATATTATAACTGAATGGGTGCTCCATGCATTTGTCTAAGGCTGTATATATTATCACAAACATAATTTATCATTAAAATTTAACATATATTCAAAAATTAAATACAATCAAAAACATGAACAGGCACAAAATTATATCAATAAATTTAAGTTGAACAAATAATAAAACTAATGTGACTTCTGCGATTGGACAACTCTGTGCCCCAACAGAGTTGTTCCATGTTTGGTGAATAGTTAAAAGTCTTCAGTTTTATACAGGTTTCCAGAATAACTTCCTTCAATTGACTTCTCAGCTTATTTTTTATAAGATTCGTACATAAATAATAGGTTCCCAAACGCCTAAATAGGCGCATAGGGGAAGTGAAGGTAAATTCTCCGCTTCTAGACCGCCGATCTTAGATATGTAAGCCACGTAATCAGTGTGACGTTTCAACCGGTCCTAATACCCCTGCATTAACAGGAACTCATTTTAAGTATTAAATACTTGAGGTTGAGGACTGCACAATATCGGAAGATAAAGATTCGAAGGAGGCGAGGGAGTTCGAACCAGGGTTCTTGTGCTTTGTAGGCAACCGTCTTAATATAATAACGGTTAATAAGATTCATGCTGAAGAATATATGCTCACAATAACAAGTGGACCAAAAAATCGTCAAAATTACAAATGCAACCGTCTTGAGCTAATTGTCTGAAAGTGTATTCCATGTTTCGAAAATTATTTGATCCTCCTTTCGATAGTTTGAAAGTTTCGTTCATTTATTTAACACAATTTGGCAATACAACAAGCGAATGCCCCATAACAATATAGCATCTTATTTTAAAAAATTACATTTAAATTTGTTTAAATATGGCTCAGAAAAACAATTTTGGCCCAAATATGTTTCAAAAAGCAATAAACGGCAAAGAAGTACCGAAGGAAAGGTCAGAATGTTACATCACATCCATTTTTAAAACAGGAGTCTGTATTATGCGGGAACTATCGAGGCATAATTATTATATCTTCTATAAGCAGAATATATGGTAAAGTTCTGAAGAATATAATGAAACAGTGCATGGAAGAAAAGATAAACGAAGACTGAAGACCAGGCAGGATTCACTGTAGGTAAATCTTGCGTAGATCATATTTATACCTTACAGCAACTTATGCAAAAGAGAAAAATGAACAAATTGACAGTACATCTGGCCTTTATTGATTTAAGAAAAGCATACGATTCAGTGCCTAGAAGTGGACTATGGATAGCAATAGGAGAAATGAGTCCACCCTAAACTTAAAGCAGCAATGAAGAACTTATACGGGAATAATACATCGTATATAAAAACAGATCAATGCACAATTGACCATATCGTCAGTTGTTTTGTCAGTTTTGTTTGGAGAATTTGTTTAATAAAGTTGAAAAAATCTTTTAAAAAATGCATGTCGAAACGAGATTATCGGACAATAATTTTGTATAATTTTAAACATAGTGTAGCAACTAAAGAGTGCTATGAAGAAATGTTTGGTATATTATATTTGGTATATACATGATAATTGCCCATGCTAAAGTACTATTGAGCTGTGGTATAAAAATTTTCAACATGGTGATTTTGAATCAAAATATGATCCACGTTCTAGGAGACCTGAGGATGTAGTAATTCCGTAAAATGTAGCTGCTGTTAAAAAAATTATCAAAAAATCACCATATAACATACAGGCAGTACCGTCTTTGCATTCAATTCTGCATGGTAAATTGCATTTTAGAAAAATTTGTTCGTTTTGAGTACCCCAGAATGAAAAACAATAACGAGCTCATATTACACAAGATTTTATTGGAAAATTCAGAATTACAGTTACTATACTCCGTTACAACATAACATGTTTCATATAGTCCAGATCTTACACCATGAAATTTTGGATTGTTCCCGTTTTGCTAATGAACGCCAGCTATTAGTCGCGTAGGATGAATAATGAGATTCTCTGCCAATGGAAAAGTGAGAAAAATATTTTGATAATAAGTTTAGACCAGCGGTTCCCAACCAGTGGGTCGTGTGGGTTGTTTGGGCTTTTTTGGGGGATCGCCCGTTTTCGTGAGATATATTCACTTGGAGGACATCAAAGAAGAGTTTCTGTTTTGTAGAGCACTAAAAACTACTACGAAAACTGAAGACGTCATGGAGATTTTCATTGTTCGAAAGTAATGACTTATCTTGATTAGATGAGTTACGTCCGTAAGTTAGTAATTATAGTTGAAGGTAATGGGATTCGGACCAGTCAGAAATAAATTTGTTTTTATTTTCTGACTGGTCCGAATCCCATTACCTTAAACTGTAATGACTTATAATGGAAAAACTTGTGTGGATTGTGTACCGATGGAGCACCAGCCATGCTTGGATCAAGGTCGGGCTTTCAGTCAAAAGATAAAGACACTTCCAAAGCCTTTGCAAGAAGTGCTCGACTCTTTGGTGACAATTGTCAATTATATAAAATCTAGTGCTCTCAATACTTGTCTGTTCAAAGAACTATGCAAAAACATGAACTCTTCTTTTCTTCACTGCTGTTCGTTGGTTATCAAAAAGAAATGTTGTTGGCCGAGTTTTAAATTGAAAAATTAAATAAAACAGTTCTGAGAAATAAAAGGAAAACATGAGTTTATGACATACTTTAATGATCAAACCTGGATCCAAAAAGTATCTTATTTATCCTATATCTTAGATCAGCTAAACATGCTAAATTCGAAATTACAGGGTAAGGACACGCACATTATTCACTTCAGAGTTAATATCCAGGCGTTCCTATTAAAGCTGCAAAACTGGCGCCCTAAAGTAAATCTTGGAAACTTTGCCATGTTTGAACACCTTTGCACCAAGACTGAAGACTAGGAAACGGGAATTGTAGATAACCTAAGAGAGGAAATTAATAACCACCTTAAAGCCCTTGGAACTGAAATTCAACGTTATTTCCCGAAGTTCTCTGAACAAGAAGCTGCATTTGTACGAAACCCATTTCATGTATCTTTGGATGTTACCGACATTTCTGATGAAGTGCAGGATGAACTTTTGGAGCTGCGAAATAATTCCTCTGTCCGTGATATATTTCAGAAAAAATCGTTCTCAATTTTGGTGTGCTATGCGTCATTCGTATCCTAAAGTTTCGTATCATTCGTATCTTAATGCTTTCTTTTGGAATATTAGTGTCATTTGCTTTTACAATAAAAAAAGCGATGGAAGAGTTTTTATTAAGAATGAGAAAATGTGTGGACAATAATGGTGGTTTGATCGAACATTTGTAATTTATTTATTTATTTTTTTTTTCT
The DNA here is from genome assembly GCA_963971575.1 of Liopterus haemorrhoidalis. Lineage (NCBI taxonomy): Eukaryota > Metazoa > Arthropoda > Insecta > Coleoptera > Dytiscidae > Liopterus > Liopterus haemorrhoidalis. Next base: position 175,229,795 of record OZ020611.1, on the reverse strand, counting down.
GTAAAATAATTGTAAAAAATAATAGTTTTTTTTCTTCTAAATAGTCAAATAGTTTATTTTAGAAATATTTTGTTTCTTTTTTTATTGTTTTCAAAGCTTGCTACGTTCAACTTTGTAAAACTTATGTTGATTATTATTTTGTAAATAAATGGTCGCCATTTTGAAATGGTTAACATAAAAATATGATTTTTTGGTGTCATTGTAAAGCTAATTTAATGTACTTTTAGGAAAAAAATATAAAATTATCGATTCCCTATGCTAGATTAAAAGTTGACATCATTTCCGGTGAAACCGGAAGTGCCTCAGAATTCTTATAGTAACCTTTAGATGGTCCTTTTTGTCTAGTTTAACTTTTGTCCTAAAGATTTTTTGTATCTTTACAAATAAAGGAGATTTTCGGGGTGCCCCGTTTCAAAAAAACACCCTGTATATTCGAAAGACGATATAACGAGCACTTTTTGTGGCCCCAGTGTTCTGGGACCCGAAACTGTTAGATTCATGGTAAATCCGCCCCTGGGTGGGTCAATCACCCTCCATGCAATTCATTTTCTTTCACCAGAAAATATTTTTGTAATTAAATTACAATCCAACTAATATTAATTTATAAAGATACGCAGAATTGAACAGATGGTTGAAAATCATCCCCCACTTGTATATACGATATCCCGGCTCGTCTGGTCATTAATAAGCGTGAGTAATAAAAATTAACCTACCTACCTTTTGACATATCTCGCGCTGTGTTTTATTTTTTATTCCCTGTAATATTATATCACTAGCAGGTATTTTACTTTGTTTCATTTCATTTTTACGGCTCTTTCATAAAGTGTAATATTATCCACTACTTTTAATGGCTATGTTAAATATTTCATTGCTGCACTGTTTTATTTATTGCTACAGTTAAAAATAAAATTCTACTCCATTCTATAAATCTTTTCTTTATTTGGACTTGGAAATAAAATATAGCTATCTACTGATTTTATTATTGTCACAATCATGGAATAATGGTCTTTATTTTGCTTAAATGTTTATTTTTTAATGTAAAATATCGATGTCGTGTGTAAGAATGTGAAAAGGCCCCTTTAAGTAGACGCCTTGTGAAAGAATAGGAATTTTCTTGATATGGCGTGCGAAGAATAATGAAGAAAAACTTGAATAAAAAAAAATGTATATGTAAATTTATTCCCAGTATAGATCGTTCAATAATTCTTTGAGCAACCTTTCGGTATGTGCATTACTGTTGTCGAATCCTTCGTTTTGAACTTTGGCATCCATTTTGTGTTTATTTACTAAGTTTAATATTTTAGCCGGTATTAAAATTAGTGCCATTGATCCTCCGACAATGATTAATAATATATTGATAGGAGAACACTGGAGTTCAAAATATCTATTACTATATTCACTTGCAGTGAACTACTGGTTTCTGGGTGATGGGCAGTGTGAGATCTGAATCTTCTATTTTATTCAAATTTGATGCTATTTTTGCTTTCTTTGTTTCTTTTGACACATAGCTGCACGTTGCAGATTATTATATGATGATATCCTCAAAAAATATATATATTTGTGTCTGTCTGTCTGTCTATCTGTCCGTCTGAGATACAAGCAATTGACATATTTCCGGCTTGACATATTTTCTTCTAAATTCGTACGATGAAATTGTAATCCAGGATTTAAACATAGACAATGTCGCTATTAAAAATTTAAAACTGTTTACTAAAAAACTTAAAATATCTCACTATATTAACCAGGGATGGGGAGTCGACAGGAAAATTATCGACTCCCGACTCTCGACTCCGGAGTCGGTATTTTTGAAAATCGACTCCGACTCCCGACTCCTTTCACTGGTAAATTGTAAAGTCTATTCCAAATGTTTAAGCAGAACTAAATGGAATTTTTATTTTCTCAAATTATCACGAGTTTACTTTTTAACTATCAAAGTGGGCTTTTGTTAAACAAAATGATACAAAGCTTCATTCAATCCTTAAAAGTTAGTTAGTAGATTTCGATATCTAATTCCGCTTAAACCAAACAAACAGACTATACTTACATTAAATATCTTGGGTTGGGGCGAGCTGTTTTTATAAAATGTCATTTTCATTTCATCTTGACTATTGAGTCATTTTTAATACAAGTTTCAAATATATTAGTTTTAAAAAAAAATTGTTTTGTATTTTATATAAAGTCTGTTCCTTTGGTTTAGGCGGAACTAGATTTTCAATACTAGTTACTTTTACCGTTTGATTGAAGCTTTTGATCATTTTGTTCAGGAAAAGCCAACTTCAATATATAAAAAAATAGCTAATAACAACTTACAAAAATGAAAATTCCAGTTAGTTCCACTTAATCGTTTGGAACAGACTGTACTTTATTTTTCATAACATGTCACTTTTTTCTTTTGACATATAGATTTTAGCTGCCAACATGAAACATAAAATAATCACAAAGCCCGTTACAACTTGAGAAAATAAAAATCCAGTTTAGTTTCGTTTTAACATAATAAACAAAGTATACAAAAAAAGAAAAATTAGATATTACTAAAAATTAACTAAATTTTTAACTGAAAAGCATGAAGGAAACCGGAATTGAATATTTTTAATTTCATTTTCGTTCATGAACAGAGAAAAAATGTCGTTCCTGTTCCCAAATAAAAATCCAGTTTAGTTTCGTTTTAACATAATAAACAAAGTATACAAAAAAAGAAAAATTAGATATTACTAAAAATTAACTAAATTTTTAACTGAAAAGCATGAAGGAAACCGGAATTATATAATATTTTTAATTTCATTTTCGTTCATGAACAGAGAAAAAATGTCGTTCCTGTTCCCATTCTTTAACAAATTCTGGTAGTATGGTATTTTGCTTTCGCTTTCGGATTGTTCTCATCCTTGATAAATATGTAGTCAAAGAGTCGGGAGTCGATAACTTTTTCCGAGTCCCGACTCCGACTCCGACTCCTCCAAAAAGCTTCGACTCCTCGACTCCCGACTCCCGACTCCGACTCCGACTCCCCATCCCTGATATTAACTTACATAACAAAAATTGATTAGTCAGAAAATACATATTTTAGTAAAACTAAAATCTAGATATAGTTATCGGCTTGACAGCAAAATTGTATATGACAAGAAAAGTTTGTAATAAGAAAATAAATATTTAACATTTTTGCATTTTTTCATTTAATAATAATAATAATAAGTTCTGTATTGATACATTTTTGATACTTTTTTTACATTATTTAGATGAATATTTGGGGAGTTACGATGGGACACCTTAAAATTAAAATCTTGAAATTTTATTTAGCATGTGGCATACAAGTACAAAATTATGCGTTCATTTAATAACATACAGTAAAACAATGTATAATATTCTAAATATAAAATGTACAATAGTCAAATTCTTATATCTAGGGTTTCAAGCCAATCTACTAGATCTTGTGCAACATGAAGTAGATCTTCTTTGGGTCCTTGGTAGGCTCGGAGTGGGCAGTCAAAGGTGATATGACTGATTTTCTGGTTTGGTGCACCACAGTCACATTCCGGTGTTGGGCAAGTTCCCCATTTCGCTAAGGTATCCGCACATCTATCGTGGTTAGTGTGAATACGGTTTAGCGAAACCCATAGGTGGCGGGGCAGATTAAAGCCGGGAGGTTATTCTTTTGGATTTAAAGAACGCCAATCTTCTGGACATTTTTTCAGCCAACGCTCTACCCAGACATCGCAGATGTTGAAGTCCTTGCTTTCTATGAGCTTGGAAATGGAAACAGGTGGCCGTCTTGATTTTAGACGGCAACGCTCATTTAAAGGTCACTATGTATAGGAAGATGGGGTTTTGAGCTGATTTTTCTGCACTCCCTAGCCCATGCATTTTGTCGGCGTAGATCCGGTGGAGCTATGTTGCAGAGGGTTGGCAGCCAATATAGGGGAGTGGATGTTATTGTGCCAGAAATTAATCGCATTGCTCTGTTCAGCTCTACGTCGATCTTGTTTACATGGACGCTATTTAGCCAGACAGAGGAACAATACTGTGCAGTCGAGTAAACGAGACCCAAAGCAATAGAGAGAAGTACGCAATACTTTGGCAGATGCTCCCCACGTTGTTGTAGCGAGTTTTTGTACAATTTTAGTACGCGTCTTAAGCTTTGCAGAAACATTACTTATATGTTGCCGGAAGGTTTGGGATCTGTCCAGAGTAATTCCGAGATATTTTGGAAATTTGGAGTGTCGGAGTTTACAGTTGTTGAAGAAAACTTCCAGTTCTACATTAGCCAACTTATTATTCAAGTGGAAACAGGACACCTCTGTTTTGAACATACTTGGGCAGAGTCTCCATTCTCGGAAATAACTGCTAAGTATCTTAAGATCCTTTGTTAGAATAGATTCTGTAGCAGATGTTTCTTGATTCTGACATGCAAGGGCAAGATCATCGGCATAAGCAAATTTTTTTGACAAAGTCGGAGGTATGTCGTGTATGTAAAGATTGAAGAGCAACGGTGCTAAAACAGAACCCTGGGCAAGTCCATTTTTAAGTGTACACGTTTTACTCTTCAGATCGTTGACAAAAACAGTTAGTAGTCTGCAGCTAAGGGTGTTGTTGACAAACCGAGCAATACTCTGACAGGGGATGAGAGTAAGGAGTTTGTACATCAATCCTTTTCTCCATACTTGTTTTTATATAATCTTGAAATATATTTATTATATACTTTACATCAAAAATGTATGTAATGCAGTTTTTAATAAGAAGATTGTTTAGGGGGCAAGTGTTACCTAAAAGTTGAAATTTCTCATGTATCATTTACTTAACAGCAAACAAGAAAAGTTATTAAGAAAGAAGAAAGGAGTATACCCTGTTCAATGCAGTATTTAGTAGGATATATTTGGGGATCTATGAGGCTAACTAACTCTTAAAGAAGTATCTCACTTATTATTTACTTATCACTAAAAATTTATATAAAAGAGTGTTTTAAAATAAAGAATCGATTATTTTCTGTTGAAATTAAAATATCTCACTTATCATTTACGTTACAGCAAAAATATACCTTACAAAAACCGACCGTACGGAAACAACAGCTAGTGTATGGATAAAATTAAAGTAATATGTACATTGACTCCAGTTGTATACATGTATAATATTCCTAATGATGTACTAAGGTTGATTTCCAAGATGTACTTGGTGTGAATAATACACAAGTGTTGAATGCAACTTATTGTTCATAAAACTAAGCGTCATAAAATTGTATTAACAAGAAATTATTTTATATTGAAATTACCACCTTCGAAATATTGCCCTTTTGGACACATATTATAAATAATGGAGGCTAGTACTTAATCCCACTGTCAGAATGCTGATCCAGGGCCGCAGTAAGGGGGGGCGGTTGGGGCGACGGCTCTGGGCGCACTAAGGAAAAGGGCGCTGATGGGCTTGACTAAGGGGCGCCATTACGAAGGCGAGGTCCTTTTTTTTTTGATCATGTCTTATATTTTGGGAGGTGAGGGACCTTTTTAGGGTTTTGTAGGTATGACCAAAAAACCCTTATACCGTCATTTTGTCGTCTGTCTGTCTGTCTGTCTGTCTGTCTGTTCGGTAAAATTTGTAGCCAAACGACTAAACCTAGAGAGTTGAAATTTGGCATGCTTATACAACTCTTTGACCCGCACATAGGAAAAATACTAAAACATCTAAAAAACATACCCCCCTAAAAATATAAACAAATATGTGCTCATCGAAAACAAAAATATTTTTTTTAAATTCTGAGTAGGGTATCAAATGAAAGCCCTTAGTACGTGGATTAACGATCAAATTTTTATTTTTGCAAAATAAATTATTTTGATGCGATTTTTGCCAAAATTGTATATAAAAAATTTTGTCCCACACCCTGTAGCCCAGATGGTTTAAACTAAAAATCTAAAAAAATTCTAAGTAATGTATATTGTTGTGAACCGAAATAGTACAACAGGAATTTTTGATCAGATTATGTTTTCGGAAAATAACGCATTTTTTGTGGTTTTTGGTTCACAAAGTACAAAAGTTCTACCAATGTAAGACACTCACATGCAAGGAGTCCGATAGCTTAATGGGTTAGAGCACTGGTGTCGTAAGCTGGAAAACGAAGGGTTTCGAGTTCGAGTACGGAGCGAATTTTATTTTTTCTGTTTTTTTTTTGCATTTTCATTATGTTGAAATTATTTTGTCAAAATTTTAGTTATATTTTGACAAATGTTGTATTTAATTTTTAAGAGCGTAAATTTAATAACCAGTCTTATTATATGATTAACAGACGATAAATTATTTTAAAAATATCGTTCATTTTGCCGTGATTACTACAAAGTAAAATTTGTCCTACACACTCAGCATACCGCCTTCACTTATTATATACCTGCGAAACCCTGAAATGTGTGAATATTCACACTTCATATCAATTTTTTTATTTACCAAGGGCGCCAAAACTCGGTTCTGCCCCTAGCGCAAGTTTTCCTTACTGCGACTCTGTGCTGATCATATCATTTTAGTGACCGATTAGAAAATCAAGAACCTGAAACCTACTTCCAAGGAACCAAACTTCCATATAATATCCATCCTGGGATCTAGGACTAACCTTTGATAGAAAACCAGGAACAGTATTCTACATAAGCTGGATGGGCCAACATGAGATACTGATGCTCATACTTTGCTCACCGCAAGATTAGTTTTAGCTTATTCAATAGCTCAATATTTTGCTCCAGTATAAGGCTACAGTTTACATGCTCAACAGTGGATAATGTGGATAGTTACAACTAGAGATGGGAATTTCGGCTCAGTTTGCGGAACCGGATCAGTGCAGGTCGTTCAGTTTGCCGAGCCGGTTAAGTAAACGTGTCCCTGAGAAACAGGTCGGTCAGTCGTCAGTTCTCCCATCTCTCTCTCTCTCTCTCTCTCTCTCTCTCTCTCTCTGTGTCTTCCTCATTATCTTGTTACAAAGAAATAATGAAGTTAAATAAATAAAAATCTATAGAAGTGAATTATCTTTTTTGCATTTTACATTTAACAATTGTAAAATGAAATTAACATTTCGCCGGTTTAATAGTAAACAAACAATTCACCAGATGTGTTAAGTTTATGGCGATGTTTATTGCCCTTATAAATCGGTCATCGGGGATTTGGGCAATATTTTTCATATTTTTATATAGTGTAGTTGTAAGAAATTACAGACTACTAGAGATTGGAATTTCGGTTCAGTTTACGGAACCGGATCAGTGGAGGTTGTTCAGTTTCCGAGGCACAGGTCGGTCGTTCGTTCGTTCGTAGGTAGTACGTCGCTTAGAGCCGGATCTTGCATTATATGAAGAGCCGGGTAAATACTTTCCCGAGACACAGGTCGGTCGGTCGTTCGTTTATAGGTAGAACGTCGCTAAGAGCCGGTTCTTTCAATATATGAACTGAACACAGGTCGGTGAGTTGTCGAACGGGCGGTTGTTCGTTCGTAGGTAGAACATCGCTTAGCCCCGGATCTTATCTAACATTTTTGAAACAAACAATTCACTTTATGTAGCTACTGTATTTTAAACCAGATGTGTTAAGTTTATGGCGATGTTTATTGCCCTTATAAATCGGACATCTGGGATTTGGGTAATATTTTTAATATTTTTATATAGTACGGTTGTAAGAATACAGACTAAGCCTATCAGTTTCAAATAAACTGCCCTACAAATTAATGACAAAATACACTTTATGATAATACATTACAAGCCGGGTTCTCGCGAAGTTCAACATGACATCGATCCGGATCACTCCGGTCACTGCTCACAATCGCCCGACCAATCGTATCCTTGAAACTTGAAACTATACAGTGAGCCGTGAGCCGGCTCATTTCAATTTGGTGAACCGTGTCACTTCGGTCAATGTACTGAGCCGGCTCAGGGAGCCGGTTCGTTCATGAACAACCCATCTCTAGTTACAACGTATGTAAAATCGACTCCAATCTAGACTGGATAGCTACACTATCAAATATTGCTCCTCCTGCCGTGAGAAAAACTGTAACCAGCAAACGGGAGTAGGACAAGATCACGATTACAGAATAACTGCCTGTCAAAGACGATCTTAAAAATTATCCCTTCACTGAGACCTATACGGATCGACCACAGACTGATACTGCAAATACTGATAACTGGGACACTGAATTTGAAGTAAATTTAGACATTGATGGTGCTACTACAGAAGAAAGTACATACATAATTTGCTTTTATGCTTCTTATGGTTTTCACCATTGTTTATAATAATAAAGCTTTTAAAATAATTTTTTTTCTTTTATTATTGGTATTTAAAAATAAGTATTTTTCATATAATCGATGGAGACTGAACTATGGTCATTTAAATAACACGCTTAATATTTTTAGTTGAGTAAAGTTATGATCGCCTTTTTTAACACCCTCAATAATGTAAGAAGTATAAGAGTTGACGACCTTTGACCTGAGTTATGCCAAGAGAAACTAATGCGAAGCTAAATGGTATATTGTTATTTTTCTTTGCAACCTCTCATCTCATCTTGTACATCAGTGGTTTTTTATCGTGTTGCTCATCTATATTCATTTAGTTGGATAATGTGGCATGGTTTTCATGCATTATGCTTCACCCACATACATTCGCTCCATAAATCTATAATTATTCATTCTTCATACACGCCCAATACTCGACACCAGCCACAGCAATACCCGCTGCCCGCTACCTGCCTACTCACATTCAAATACTTTTGTCAACTTACATTCCTTAAATATTCTTAAATATAAGTGGCCTTCGCTGCACTTTCTTAAAGAAATACGTTATCTAGGTTTCATGAGAAAACTTGTTGGTATAGTTGGTCATCTGTAATACACTATGCGCATAAATAATATGTTTGACTATCATAGAATAAATAATACCTTTTTTTTAGGTTTCGTAGACAGTGCCGGCATTTACTACGGTTTGCAGGTGCGCGCAACCCCCAAAAATATTTAATTTTTCGTAATAAAAATCAACTCAATATATTCGTTATACAAAGTGTCTCAAAAGAAATTTTATATTTAGTGGATCGATTAAAAAAAAAGTAAGCCATATATAGAAAAAAATGTTTATTAATTATTAAAATACACTTTTTGGGGATTTATTTCTTAAAAAAAAAATCGTCTAAATGTAGACCCTCGCGTTCTCGGCACTCATTTAATCGAACAGTAAAATTACTTATGACGTCTCGGCAGGTGGACTCAGGGATGGCTGCCATTTCGTGACGGATATTTTCTTTCAAATGCGCCAGTGAAGTCGATTTATTGGCGTAAACTTTAGATTTAAGATAACCCCATAGGAAAAAGTCCATAGGGGTTAAATCTGGACTGCGTGGAGGCCAATTTATGTCACCTCTCCGGGAGATCAATTTGCCTGAGAAAATTTCACGAACACGTGGCAGAGACATATTGGACGTGTGTGAAGTTGCTCCGTCCTGTTGGAACCATGTTCTTTGGTTATAGCCAGGAAAGTTTTGCAGTTCAGGTACCAAGAAGTTGTCTAACATCTCCACATAACGCTCTGAATTCACTGTAACTGCACGCCCCCTTTCGTCTTCAAAAAAGTAAGGGCCGATAATTCCTCGCGCCGACATCGCAGCCCATACGGTCACTTTAGGCGAATGTAGGGGTTTCTGATGTTTGCGTTTCGGATTCGTTGCACTCCAGTAGCGGCAGTTCTGCTTATTTACGTGGCCATTAAGATGAAAATGAGCTTCATCCGAAAACAAAATGTTGGTAAACGTTGAAAATCGCTCAATCACCTGATTTACGAAATTAAGCCTCTGACTGGCATCTTGGGGCTTTAATTCTTGCACCAATTGAATTTTGTAGGGGTGCAGCTTTAGGTCTTTGTGCATAATGCGATGTAATGATGATCTATGCGCATTTAAAGCACTTGCGCGCTTCCGAATTGAAAGGTTCGGGTCGTCACGAACCGACTGATGAACATTCTCCACGTTTTCTACCGTTCTTGATGACCTAGGTCGCCCGGATTTTGATTTATCCAGCGTTGTACCAGTCTCTTCAAACTTTTTAACCCAATGTCGAATGAGAGGAATGCTTGGCGCATCATTTAAGTGGCGAAAACCTCGAATACTGCAGAATTTTCTACGCGCTACAGTCGCCGAATCACCGTTTTTGTAAAACTCTCGCACGCATAACGCGCGATCTGCTCCAGAGAAACGCTCCATAGCGACTGCATTGCCAAGAGCCAGGCTACCGATTGACATAACCCCCGCGCCCCTCGGATACGTTGCGTTCACGCAGTAAGCTAAATAAATATAAAATTTCTTTTGAGACACCTTGTACTTAGTGATGTGCCGGATATCCTTATCCGCACAAAATAAAAATCTGTATGCAAGTCCGTATCCGTTTTTCTACGGCGGATCATAAAAGGATATCATAAAGATAAACTGGAATTGATTTTCGTATAAGCTTGCGTTTAAAAATGCTCAAGATGGAGTAAATTTTACTCTGACATTTAAATTGATGTTTAGCTGAGCTATTACTTGCCGGTGGTTTTCGAATGGTCTAGATCAGTGGTGTCCGACCTATAGCCCGCAGAAAATGTTTGTCTCTTCGTTCTAAAGTGATTTTTTGAATTACTACCCCACGTCCTCAATCGATTTTCGGAATTTCTCTCCTTACTCCGCCCAGTCGAACTCAATCTGGCCCGTGAAACATATTAAGGATTAAATGTATCCTCACTGTAGAAAAACGTTGAACACCACTGTTCTAATATACACTAAATATTAGAGTAATATTAATTAAATCAAAAACAATGAGTGAGATTTTGAACTCTAACTAAATTGTGCCAGTTGGAACATTTTTGTTTGTAGGAACATCGCGACACATCAAACTACTATAGGAGATGGCAGCACTAGCGATTTAAATATCTAGTGTCATCAGGGGATGAAAGTTCCATTATAGGCCGGAAAGCTCAGATTAGTTTGCTAGGATGGCCAGAACTATCTTCATTTTAATTCTATGCTTATCATGGTTATCTATGAACTTACATCTGCAGTTAACATCCATTCCCATATGTTACAAAAAATTTGTAGACTGTATTGTCAGTAATAAAAATAATATATAATTAAGGTGACCAGATTTTGAAAATCATAAACCGGGACAAATAAAAAAAAATCGTTTTATCAAATTATTTATTCATAAGCCACAGATTAAAATAAAATAATAATTACAAACAATATTACAAGAAAGAAATTTTACTTATACGAATACTTTTTGGATTTGTGATTTTTTTTTTCAAGCATAACTTTATTCTTGGATATTTTATCGTAAAAATCCAAACATCTTTCGAATTTACTTTTATTGAGATGACTGCTTTTAATGTATTGACATGCATCCTACTTTTTTCTTCTGTCTAAAAAGAATTTACAAGACTGATACTCTTTCAATTGAACTATTGGTTGCTGGAACACTGAAAGCAAATTCGATTATTAGCTTTGTATACTGACAAGGGATAGAATTCTAACCAAAATTACTGAAAACTTTTTTCCACTTATTAGTTGCGCTGTCAGTTTTAAATTCATCCTCATTTGATTTTTCTTCCAAAAATTTCTTTATCCTCGATATTTCCGTAAATAGCAATTCTTCATCAATTGCGGAGAATTTATGCGTTGAAATATCCAGATATTCATTCACCAAGCCTCTTGATTTTGTAACATCATTCCATGTTGGTATTGCTTTCAGTAAAACCCATTGAAATATGGATCCAAATTGGAAACAATTTGTCCATTCTTCTAAATAATTTAAAGATGTGCCAAAGAATTCATCAGCTGTCTGATAGAATGTGTTTGAATCTAGTAAACCCTTCTCAACAAGATGATCGATCATATCCGATAATTTAAAACCGATAAATTTCACTTCTTAATATTTAAATATCTTTGTTTTTATTTGAAAATTCGTTTATCTAGCTTGTAAAATATTTGATAGACATATTTGTAAATAAAGTAATATTTTGAGGGCTTGCGGGATAATAGAAAAAATTGGGTTCGTGAAGTATATTTTTTTGGAATTCTAAACCGGGACACAAAGGGTGCCTTTCGGGACGCCGGGACAAATTATGCAAAACCGGGACTGTCCCGGCCAAACCGGGACGTCTGGTCTTATATATAATATAAAACAAAATTAGGTAATACACACAGCTTAACTTCATGGCTAAAAATGTAACCAAAACATTATTTGAAAATATCCAATCTAGGAAGATTAACATATTCATGCATTTTATTTGGGTCATAAAAAACCACTTGATATGCCATCTCATCCGGAGTACTTCGCGTGAGATGGCTCACAAAAATTGTTATATAGGTGAGTTGGCATGATAAAATAAATAGGTACCTTACACTAAAGTTTTATTTTTCTAAACATAAATAGTACAATATAGATAGGTAAATTACAAAAATTCTATATAAGTAAACAATATAACCCATACAAACGTAGTATATATATCTCACAAAGCCTTAAGAAAACTTTGATAATACATTCACAATTAGCTCACTTTTTGCACATTTGGCATCTCAGCCACCACTCATTTTTATGCGCTTTAGAATACAGATTCATTAACAAAAATGCATGCTACATCGTTTTCATCATCGGTTTCGATTTCTAATAATTCATCCATTTCAACGGGATTTCTAATCTAATTTTTACCTTACGTGCAGACTTCCCTCCGGCCTTTCACCTCCTTTTCAAACTATGACCAAGATTCTTAAAAACTATATTTTATCCAAGTGAAAATAAAACTTCCCTACCCTGTTTTTCCATAAAATTATTATAATGACCTACCTTCGACGGGATCGCACCAAACACACATATTTGTTATATTTTCATGTGAAACGCCACTTACTGAATAAGGGCGCTCAATTGAAACTGGTATTTGAGAAAACCGAAATATGCCCATCGCAGGCACAATTCCCCACATCTTTTTACCGACCGCCAACATACAGAGTGATTATTTAATGGCGAGACGACGTCACCGAATTTTACGTGCCTCCTAGCAGAATACTATGACTATAATAACCTTGAATAAAATTTGATTATGAAGAAAAAAAGATTATGCGAATGCGCGCATAATCGCCTGCTACGATGTGTATGAAACGACAAATTATTAAAACTTCCAGTGACGTCGTCTCGCCATTAAATAATCACTCCGTATATAAGGAAGTTACTGTGATCATACCGATTTTGACATTTCGAGATTTCGATGAATCTCCACGAATTGAGGTCCCTACATAACGTTTTGACTATTTTTAGCATGATGTTTGTCGGTCTGTCCGTCTGTCCGTTCGTCCGTCTGTCTGTCTGTCTGTTTGTCTGTCTGTCTGTCTATCTGTCCGTCCGTCTGTCTGTGTACACGTGCAGTGCAAATTCGGCTCAAAGGATTTTTATCGGTTAACTAGAAATGGTAATTTACTCGTGTCGATTTTAAGATTTTTGCGAATATTGAACAACAGAAAAATATTTCGAAAAAATGTATTTACCAAAAATTGCTATAAAAGCAATAACTAACAACTTTTAGTTGAGACATTTTTGGATAAAACGAAAAAAATTTGAAAAATTTTTCTAAATTTTTTCTAATTATCTATTTTTTCATACTTATGTGTAACGTTTCCATGGTTATGATAAATAATATCTCTGTTACAGAGTACTCGAGGAAAGAAGTACTCGAGTACAGGAAGGAAGAAAGAGGCAATGGAGGAGGAAAGAAAAGAGGGAAGAGAAGCGAAGAAAGAGGGGAAGAAGAACTGGAGTCAAGAAGGAAGGAGACCGGAGACGGAAGCCGAAAAGAGATTACGAAGAAGGAGATGAACACCGGAGGTAGAAAGTAGAAGACGAAGAAGAAGAAAGAAAATCATAAAATGTATATTATATTATTTTATTTTATTATTATTATGATTATTTTTTTTTCTCAATGTAATACTTAAAACCCTATACGCCGCAAGGCCTAGGGGAAATAAAGAATTATATATAATATCTCTGTTAGAAAATATTAGGCCAAGTTATTTCTACTCTGCTGCTAGAATGTATTTTATACAAGTATCTTGTATGGCGGTCGGTCCTGTGGTGGCCACATCTGATTTTTTGATAAAGTTTTGTTTTTTTATTTATTTTTTTTTTATTTGATATTAAAGTGCTTCGACTTCAATGGTCATTAGCACTAGTATATTATTACAAAAAAATTACATAATATTTTTCATGTTCTTACAACTTATACATTGTTTAAGTTAGATACATATACTTCTAAACATATACACACCCACAAACACACACACACAAAGTTACAGTGCGTGCGCGCGCGTGCGTTTGGTCCAATTTTATATAGAGTTATATTTTGTTGAAAATGTCTATGTCTTTGAGATATTGTATTGTGTTTGTAATTGTATTGCTGGTGTTCCCTAATGCGTCCTGTATTTGGTGTGGTACATTATGTTTTTGTCTCTGTGCTGTGTATTTTGTGCACTGTGTGATAACGTGTTCTATTGTGATCTGTGTATTGCAGGTGTCGCATATGGGTGGGTCCTCGTGTCTAAATAGATGTTGGTGGGTATACAGGGTGTGACCTATTCTTGTTCTTGTCAGAACCACTTGCTCCCTTCTGGATCCAATTATCGGCCAGCTGGAAGTTTCTAATTTGATTTTTCTTAATTTATTAGTGACTGGGATATTTTGCCATGTACTTTTCCAACATGAATTTATGGAATTTTTAATTGCGGATTTGAAGTCTTCTGGGGTATCGGCGATGTTGGTAATTGGAAGCTCAAGGGCTGATTTGGCTGCCTGGTCTGCTTTTTCGTTACCTGCAATTCCTTTGTGTGATGGTATCCATAGCACAACTATTTGGTTTCCATTTTCGATAGCTTTGTGGAGGTTTTCTTGTATCTCTTGTATCAGCGGATCTTGGCTATAGTATTTTCTTAGATTTTGGATTGCACTAAGAGAATCCGTGCATATGATGGTAGATTTGTTGGTTACTTCTTGGAATAACTGTGATGTTTTCCAAAGGCTGTAGACTTCTGCAGTGTATATACTTGTTGTTGGCGGAAGATGATATTTGTACGTGTTATTTTCTGTTATTACAGCTGCTCCGGTTTCTTGTCCCATTCTTGAGCCGTCAGTATATATTTTGGTGGATTCGCCATACTTATCGCAAATTTCGAGGAAGGTCTTTTGGAATATTTCTGTGTTAGTTTCTGTTTTTTTATATTTTGTGAGGTCTGTATTGAATTCTGGTAACATTATTTTCCAAGGAGGGATACAATTGTTATAGGTTTTTCTGATATTTGTGTATTTCAGGTTTAGGTTATTTAGATATTCAGTTATTTTTTGTTGTAGTGGAGTTACTTTAAGCGGTTTTAATAGGTTATTTTTGATTTGAAATATTGCGCGGAAGGTTGGGATAGTAGGATTTCGGGCTAGGTTGGTGATGTAATTTAAAGTCATTTGGGTTCGTCGTAAGGAGAGGGGTTGTATACCGCTTTCAACCAAAATGCTATTTACGGGACTGGTTCTTAGGGCCCCAGTTGCGAGTCGTACGGCTGTATTTTGTATAATATCTAGCTTCTTCAAATGTGTATTTTTTGCTGTGGAATAAGCTATACATCCGTAATCTAGTTTTGAGCGGATTACTGTTTTATATATGCTTAACAAAACTTCTTTTTGTGCACCCCATTTATTGTTCGCCAGTGTTTTTATGATGTTAAGTCGCTGAATACAATCTCTTTTTAAGTCATCAATATGAGCTCGCCAAGTTAGTTTTCTGTCAAGGGTTACCCCTAAGAATTTAATGTTATCCACAAATTTTATGTCAGTGTTATTTATCTTTATTTTTCGGTTTAGGACTGGAATCTGTTTTCTTGAAAAATGCATTGCTTTTGTTTTTGTGGTAGAGAATTGGAATCCTGTATGTTCAGTCCATTTTTGTAAGTTGTTAATTACTTTTTGAAGATCTTCTTTAAGTTTTATTAAATTTTTGTGTTTTGAGCATATAACTAGGTCGTCAGCAAAAAGAAATACTTTAATACGCTTAGGGATGTACTTTACAATATTATTTATAGCTAAAAGAAATAGGGTGACACTATAGATTTCTCCTTGAGGTAGTCCGTTTTCTTGGGTTCTCTCATTTGATAGACGTCCGTTTGTTCTTACTCGAAATGTTCGTTCTTGTAGAAAGTTTTTCGTGTAGGATAAGATGTTTCCGTCAAAACCATATTCTTTCATTGTTTTTAATATGTAATACCTCCATGTTGTGTCGTATGCTTTGCAAATATCGAAGAAAATCGCTATGAGGTGTTGTTTATTTATTTGAGCAAGACTAATATCTGTTTCCAATAATGTTATTAGATCCAAAGTTGACCGACCTTTGCGGAAGCCACTTTGGCTGTGGTTTAAAATGTTTTTTGATTCTAAGTGCCAAACAAGTCTATTATTTATTATTTTTTGTAAGACCTTACTCATACAATTGGACAAGGATATAGGACGATAGCTCTCAGGGTTTGTCTTAAGTTTTCCTGGTTTTAGGATAGGGATGACTGTTACTTCTTGCCACTTTTTAGGAAAGGGTTTTTTTATTTTATTCTATATAATATGTGATTATTTCCTAATTTATCAATATTGTAACTAAAAAAAGTATAGTTGTCTAGAATTCAAAAGTAAAATAACAATAAACATTTAATACATTTAATTTTTTAAATTAACAATTACATTGTTCACCCTATAACATAGTACCTTTACATACACTCTGTACATAAATAAAATATTTCTGGATTAAAATTATGAAATATATTTTCTTTTATTTGTACAGTTGCAAAGATAATATTTCCTTAAAGTTTCTTATAAAAAGCCCGATTTACTATGATAAAAACAAATTCCAAGTCCCATTCAAGCATTAAAAGTCACTAGATTCCAAAATCTAGTTCCGCACGATGAAGAAATGAAAAATTATAGATGATAAATAAGAAGTGAGTATTAGTTTCTAAAGATGGTTTAAAAAAGGTTAACAATTCATTGACTCTGTCTTATTGTCTTATTTTACTTTGTCTTACTTTTTTTGCCGTCAAAATTTTAGAATGTAACTCAAAACCGACCATATATTTGTGATCTAAGGCTTGATATGTATAAAAGTACCAATTTTCCAACAAAATATAAAAATTTTCTACCCCCAAAATTTTGAAATTTTGGTAAAAAATTTCTAGACTCTGATTTTAGCCAAAATATATTTGTAAGCTAATTTTGGAATGAAGATATTTGAAAAAAATCATGCCTTTCTGGTTATATAGTTAGAGCCGGTTTGGGTCAGCATTTTGCCTATAATTCCAAAAGTTTGGCCCAAACTTCAAATTAGACCAAATTTTATTGATCTATGAACAAAAATACATATTTGTACCAATTTTCTATAAAATCAGAGACAAACATTTTTTGCTCAAAAATCACGATTTTTTTAAGGTCTACTTAAAATATCAAATTTAAAATGTTTATTTTAATGTTAAGTTTCCCAATAGTATTACTTTATTTGATTATTATAAGATTCCCGCGATTTCTTCAAAGGATAGTTTGCCATGTCGCCATTCGGAGCAGCACGTATGCTGTCAATTTGACAACCTTAAGTTGCACTTCTTTTTGTATTAGTTGTTCTATGGTGTGAATGCAAATCCATCTTAAATATCAGTGTACGTTAAGTTCGTCTAACTTAAACTATTAGTGTGAAAAGAGTATTAGCCATACATCTTGTAGATGGCCCTGAATCTCATAAAACGTACCATATATAAAACTATTCATAACATCGTGTGCCACAACACAATATTTTATCAACAATAGTTGAAATTAGACCACCATGGATAAGAAGATTTATATACCATGCATCTCTAAGTCTGAATTCAATAATAATTGGTTATATAATAAGCCTCGTTGCATCAATGCGTTCAGTAATTCTTAAATCCCGTATATTCATTAACATAAGTTCGTAGTTAACAAAAAGAAGAATCCATCATTGTGATTTATATGATTAGTTGATCAATATATCTATAAAAGCGAAGTAACACTATCCATGAATGAGTTATAGAAGCCAGGGTAAAAATGTGAGTGGGTCTCCAGTATCCAGCGCCTACAGACAAGTGGTATGTTATAAACTGTCGCCCACATCGTCCGGCTTAACAAATATTTTTATAGCCACTTGCAATTACAAATAATAATAACTTACAAATTGTATCCTGTGTATATATTTTATTAGTGTCAATGCTTTATAATAGTCGAGAAAAAGTTGTTTATAAATAGGCTGAGATTGTTGCAGGCACAAATTTTTTATTTCTTTAAGAATCGCTTATTCAAAACTGAAATATTGGTATTGAAATGTCGCACCACCAATGTGGAAATGAAGAACGAAGAAACAGGTATTGGGCAAAACCAGAGGACAGGCTATGCAGAATGTGTAGGGAGGAGGAGGAATCCTTGGAACATCTAACAAAAAGGTATGGAAAGATGATAAAATGGGAGGAAGAGATCAGAGCAGGCCTTAGCAAGTCTGGCACCCCGGGCGAGATTTTTTTGCCGCCCAATAAAAAATTAAAAAATACTCTATATAATACAAGTGATGTCCTAAAAGAAAGGTCCTCAAATACTCAAATACAAGTGATGACTTTAAAAACGACCGTCCGCCGCCCTTCCTAGCCTGGCGCCCTGGACGTTCGCCCGACTTCGCCTCACCTTAAAGCCGCTACTGGAAGAGAAGAGAGAGCTGTTGAGTGAAGAAGGAAAGGGAGAAAGATGGGCAAGATTAGTTCCTTGAGTAACTAATCTTACTCAAGGAAAGAAGGAAGGAATGCGGAGAAGTAAGGCAAAACTGAGAACAGGAAGGAAAAGAGAGGCTAAGGAAGAGGAAAGAAAAGAAGGAAGAGAAGCAAAAAAGAGCCGAAAGAGGGGAGGAAGAACTGGAGTCAAGAAGGGGACCGGAGACGGAAGCCAAAAAGAGAATAGGAAGAAAGAGTGGGACACCGGAGGAAGAATGAAGAAGAAAGAAATTCATAAATTGTATTATTTATGAATTGATTATTTCTATTCTAATGTAGTAGCTAAAACCCTAACCGCCGTAAGGTCTAGGGGAAATAAAGTATGTAGTATATAAGTAAAGTATAGTAGTAATAAAGTATAAAGTATATATGTATGTATATATGTTAGGGTCAAAACTAGTTCTTGGACCTCCTTTGTAATATGTTGCGTTAGTAACCATAACATAATGACATGTATGTGACAGATTGTAAATAGACGTAGTAATAAACGCTTATATGTGCTTGGATTTGTGTGTTTTAATTGATATTATCATGAACGCTATAAAGTGTTCTATCATCAGAAGTGGTGTTAGGATAATAAGTTGTTTTATTTTTCAGTTAAATTTAGATACTGCCGCGAGGACGCGGCAAGATCAGGACGGCAGTGTTAGGGTCAAAACTAGTTCTTGGACCTCCTTTGTAATATGTTGCGTTAGTAACCATAACATAATGACATATATGTGACAGATTGTAAATAGACGTAGTAATAAACGCTTATATGTGCTTGGATCTGTGTGTTTTAATTGATATTATCATGAACGCTATAAAGTGTTCTATCATATATATATATATATATATATATATCGCGTACGACCTCAACCGTAGTGTAGACAGTTGCCTATTGAAAAAAAAGTCGAATCCGTCTAGACGCACCAATCGAAAGATTTTATTTCACTTAATTCCGCTAATTAATTACTTAAGTTATTTAAAGAATAATTTTCAGTGCTTCATCATAAGGAAAGAACCTATTATAAATTATGAAATACATAAAATTGTCCTCAAAAATCTTTTAAAATCATAAAAAATAATATTTTCGTAAAGCATTTTAATATAAAGGAAAAGCACTTAAGTAATTTCGTAAATTGGAAAATAAAATTTTATTACAGAGCCAATGGAAAATTCTGGATATATAAATTTTATTATTTTGCACTAAAATTGGTAGATTGGTATAGCACAGTACTGCATCAAAACATTGCAATTCACTCACGAATATACTAAAAGGAAATGTTAAAATACAATAACCTTACCGCTATTTCAAATATTACGTTTTTACAGTTGTTATTCCATCGATTCCATGAATGATATTTTAGGAAAAGACCAGGAATATTTACAGGAATGGATTTGATGATAGGGGAATAGTTCTAATTTCATATAATTTATAAAAGGCAAGAGAGAGAGAGTGCTGTTTTACATAGAACAAGGTTTAGTTTTCAGTTTAGTTTACTAATATATCCTTCTTCTAGTGTCTTAAACTCATGGTATATAATCGATCTAGTTTTATCGGAACTGTAATTGGATGGTGTGGCATATTGACGCAAAAAGTGATCTATATCCTATCCAAAAAAGGGCAAAGTAGGGCTGCTCTCTTTCTATTTTCCTATTTACATTGGTTTTGAACTCAGTCACAAAGAAAGTAGCAAATATCCCGCGCAGCTTACGCTGGATTCTCTCTTCCAGACTCAAAAATATAGATTACACAGATGATATCGGGTGATGGAGCAGCCAATCAATAGTGATTGGCTGCTCCATCGTAATATTTTTTCGACCGCTTACCAATTATGGTGAACTTGACTTAACACCTCCCCGCTACATAATCATCATTGGCATGACAGCACAATGTGAAACTTATCCTCCAGTTTTCAGGTGTCGTGACGATATTTTAAATCCGCGTACTTTCAGGAGTTATAAGGTCAGTATTACGTCTTTTTTAGCGCACACAGAAAGACAGCTACAGTTTATAGATTTCGTCATTTGTATACATATTTTTTACAAAACTTATTTGACATGGTCAGGATTTGAAACCACTTATATACCCTTGCTAGTGATCAACGGCAAGAATAAACGCTTTAGCGCTTGCGGTCCCAGGTTTGTACTTCCAGCTTTAAGTTATTTTCACAAACAAGTGTCTGCGCAAAATATTTTGGCCAAACATAATCTCAAATACAGTCCTATGTAGTCTAGCGAGCCAAGAACTAATTGCGACAGAAATGGAAGTGGATTGTACATACAACCATGAAGTCTGATAATAAAATTTCCAAACAGGCACTTGAATGGAATCCTCGTGGAGCAAAAAGGTAGACCAGCAATTACGTAGCGCAGACAGGGATCGAAATGTACCTAAACAAATCGGAATGGTTATCCGGTTCGTGTAATTATGGAAAATACTGTTACAATCGTGAAAGTATTGAAAATGTCATTGTATTGTTTAGTCGCACAATAATTGTGAAAAGGTGAAAGACGTTCCGGTTCGTACGCAAGGCCCTTGCAAAAATAGATTCAGATGGCGAGGCTTCGTAGAGACCTTTTGCTCCACCTAGGTGCTACAGGGAACTATATAGGAGTATACTGACGGTCTAGTTGTACAAAAAATCAACGTCAATAAAACGAAATTTCTAATAAACTTGCTTACAGAATAAAATACAGTCCAATATAGGCCACAGAAACAATTATTCAGTTTGTCATACTATACCAGAATTTCAATAACAATCTTACAGCAAAAATCACTAAATCGATTTATTTCCATTTAAATTATAGACTTTTATCGACTTTTTTTAATAAAATATACCTATTGAAATCGTATTTAGTTTTTGTTCTATAAAATTTTGAAGTTATACAACTTTTATATTAAAGTTGTAAAGCTTGAAATGACGCAAATTCACAGTTTCAGTTAGAACAATTATCCTTTGCTATTTTATTGATGATTCTAATATAAATAATTTGTTTTTTTTTTTCAAAAGTATCCTTGTGTTTTTTGCCTTTGTTTAGGGTTTTGTAGGTATGACCAAGAAACCCTTACTACCTTATACTGTCACTCATGAGTCCGTCCGCTTGACTCTGTGTATAGTGCGTCTAAACAAACAAAAACTCTGGAAAATGTGAACTATTTTGAAAAATTTTAGTAGGGTTTCGGTCCAATCAATCAGCGATCATTCTACTGTGCCAGTATACTCTTAGATAAAAGTTCATGTATTATTTGCGTTTTAGTATTTATGTTATATATAATTGTAATTTCATTATTACTATTTATAACACAAATTTTTGAATATAACCTGAAACCGGCGTCGATTGGATTTATGAAGTTAAGTGTTCTTCCAAAATGAACACAACGACATACATGTGCACTCAGGGCTTGTGACCAAAGGACTGAACCTAAAGAGTTAAAGTTTGGCTGGCATATACAGATCGAAAGATAAACAGGGTATATCAAGATAGATAGAATACAATTTTACTCAAAACAAGATGTGGTTGAAAAAAAAAAAAACTGATGACCAAAGTTTACCCAAAGAATCAAACGATTGTATTGAAATTTTCCGGAACAAACCGGAAAAGTGCGCTGAATCGATTGGAAAATATCTCGTAAGCCGCAGGGGACTGACTTTAGTGCTATACCCTGTGAAAAAGTGCCTCGTATCCAAAACTGGTACAATTGTTGGTACTGGTGCTGGTACCTGACCTTGTAACCCAACTTTTACTAACATAAACACGTTAAATTACGGAATAAGAGAAATACATTTGTCAGTTTGAATATAATAAAAGAAATTACCAATAATTCAAACAAATTTATCAGTTTTTCAATAATTAGGAACGTTTTTTTTTTGTTTTCCTGAAAAGTTAAGTTTTTTGGATTACGAGGTATTAGAATTACACCATCAATATGTCGTTTTGGATATCTTAGGATAAGGCTTTTTAAAAGAATCAAGTTTTACGTAACATCTTTTACGGTTTACGAAAAATTTTATTCTCTATAACTTGAAAGTAAAATATTTTTATTTAAGTGTTCAAGTGTTCAATTTGCCTTCCATATTTGTTTAAACACTTTCTCATGCTTACTCGTGAGCTACCTGAAGCTCGGAGCAACACCGTATTGTACAGAAAAAAATGTTATTTTTGACGAGTAATCCAGGCTAAACTAAAAATAATTGGAAGAAATATGTCTGAGGCCCGGTCTTTCCACCTTCAGATAAAGTTCCAGGTAACTATCTGACAGATAAGGTTATTTATAACTTCATCTGCTGAATAAATGTCAATACCAGTCAGTGAATCCAATACGTCAGTCTCATTATCCGTTAGATAACTATCCGATAGATACATTTGTATAGAAAGAAGGGATGACATTTATTCAGCAGATGAAGTTATAAATAACCTTATCTGTCAGATAGTTACCTGGAACTTTATCTGAAGGTGGAAAGACCGGGCCTGAACAATACTGCCGAACTTGTGTATTTACCTGATAGTTATACTGCTGTGGATCGTACCTTTTCATTTATTTATATCCTATTAATTTTCAAAAACTTTGCACGTCTTTTCTCAGTTCCTAACTGTGGGTTGAAATTTTTTCGTTCCCGATCTGTAAAGAACCCCTTTCTGTTTGTGAATGTCATATTGAATGGTGTCGTCAAGAGGGTGGGATTCCGGTAAGGGAAGCTACTAAAGCATCGAATAAAATTTTATTTAGCTTTTAAAGTTTAGTAAGTTTCGAAACGAACTGTAAATGGAAGCTGTGATTATATTCATTGCAGATTTTAATAGCAGATGTAGATGCAATTAACAGATACTACAACACTTTTGTAATGGCATTTAAAGTAAATACCGTCTTTAAAAGATTCAACTTAATTAAACATTGTGTACAGATTATGATTTTACTGTTATAACCAATTGAGGAGCGTTCATGCAAAAGGGGGCTTACCTATTTTCAACAAAAATTTAGTTTTTAACGGGCTTGTCCTCTTTAATATGGATTCTATCCATAGGCTTTTTCAGAAAATGAAATTCCCGAAAAATCCTGCCATATTAACACGACGAGTTCAATCAAAAACATATACAAGGTGTCTCAAAAGAAATTTTATATTTAGTGGATCGATTAAAAAAAAGTAAGCCGTATATAGAAAAAATGTTTATTAATTATTAAAATACACTTTTTGGGGATTTATTTCTTAATAATAATATCGTCTAAATGTAGACCCTCGCTTTCTCGGCACTCATTTAATCGAACAGTAAATTTACTTATGACGTCTCGGCAGGTGGACTCAGGGATGGCTGCCATTTCGTGACGGATATTTTCTTTCAAATGCGCCAGTGAAGTCGGTTTATTGGCGTAAACTTTAGATTTAAGATAACCCCATAGGAAAAAGTCCATAGGGGTTAAATCTGGACTGCGTGGAGGCCAATTTATGTCACCTCTCCGGGAGATCAATTTGCCTGAGAAAATTTCACGAACACGTGGCAGAGACATATTGAAGGTGTGTGAAGTTGCTCCGTCCTGTTGGAACCATGTACTTTGGTTATAGCCAGGAAAGTTTTGCAGTTCAGGTACCAAGAAGTTGTCTAACATCTCCACATAACGCTCTGAATTCACTGTAACTGCACGCCCCCTTTCGTCTTCAAAAAAGTAAGGGCCGATAATTCCTTGCGCTGACATCGCAGTCCATACGGTCACTTTAGGCGAATGTAGGGGTTTCTGATGTTTGCGTTTCGGATTCGTTGCACTCCAGTAGCGGCAGTTCTGCTTATTTACGTGGCCATTAAGATGAAAATGAGCTTCATCCGAAAACAAAATGTTGGTAAACGTTGAAAATCGCTCAATCACCTGATTTACGAAATTAAGCCTCTGACTGGCATCTTGGGGCTTTAATTCTTGCACCAATTGAATTTTGTAGGGGTGCAGCTTTAGGTCTTTGTGCATAATGCGATGTAATGATGATCTATGCACATTTAAAGCACTTGCGCGCTTCCGAATTGAAAGGTTCGGGTTGTCACGAACAGACTGATTAACATTCTCCACGTTTTCTACCGTTCTTGATGACCTAGGTCGCCCGGATTTTGATTTATCCAGCGTTGTACCAGTCTCTTCAAACTTTTTAACCCAATGTCGAATGAGAGGAATGCTTGGCGCATCACTTAAGTGGCGAAAACCTCGAATACTGCAGAATTTTCTACGCGCTACAGTCGCCGAATCACCGTTTTTGTAAAACTCTCGCACGCATAACGCGCGGTCTGCTCCCGAGAAACGCTCCATAGCGACTAAATTCCCAAGAGCCAGGGTACCGATTGACATAACCCCCGCGCCCCTCGGATACGTTGCGTTCACGCAGTAAGTTAAATAAATATAAAATTTCTTTTGAGACACCTTGTATATCCAATTAAATGCCGGCTAAACAAAAAATTAAGCATATCCCAGGGTAATTTATAAACCAACGTAAAGGTGAAAACATACTTATAAAATCACTGTGTTGTCTCAAAACAAATGTTACTATTTTCCATTGTTTTTATGGATTAGAAACATACTATTAACACCTGATGCGATGTGACGCGATCACACAACACCCGATCCAAACGATCCGGTTCAGGGTGTTATCGGTGGTGAGGCATGCATTACACCCGACACGCCGTGACCAATGTGTTTCTAGTCAACACGTGCTCCCACGCGTCCTACGCTCCCACGGCTCCCACGACTCCCACGCGCCGTACAGTTTGATGGACTTACCTAGTGATTAAAACGTCACGTAGCAAAGGGCCCTTTGAGTAACTGCTAGCTTCGTAATACACCAGGTCTGGAATTGAGAGTTTGGACACCCAGCCACGATCGATTTCACAAGTCCATACCGTATATTCGCGAAATATGCTAACACCCACGAATGTGAATGCATGCGTAAAATGCATTCACGACAACAAATCAGAGTGAAAGAAATGATGTAGAACAAGACTAATTCTTCTCTGCTTAAAGGCGAACGATACTAAGAACTCAGATGATGCCGAGGTCGAAATGAGTGACTAAAATACACTAAGACACGAAGCAGCAACAATGCAGGTACCCTGACCTGCGGTCGCGTACAGGCAAAACTGAGTACAAAAATTAACATAATACAGATTGTTCGAGTGTTATTCGGTTACTAAACTAAATATAATGTTGTACTGTGAACCCCCTCACATAAATATTAATAATTCGCATGGCTGGTGCGAATAATATTTTTATAGACATTTTTCTGAACACTTTTTTTGGTCAAGTCAATATTTTTTCTGATCAAGTATTTATATTTTCTTCCGGTCAAAAATAATTTAAAACTGATCACATACTTCTGATCAATGTCATAAAATTTTGTGATAAATAACTGAATTCAATTCTAATCTGTTAAATCCCAGCCATTAAAAATGTTTTCTCATTACCTGCAATAGAGGTGAGAGAGAGACAGAGTATCTCAATGATGGCAAAAACTTAAGTTTTTGTCCAAAAATATGTTGTCTGGTGCACCGGAAAGAAAATGATACTTCACCGACATATTCAGAGCATCGTTTCTTATAATATTGACCAAGTTTTATGTATCAAAATGCCTCTGAATTTTTATACTTAAAACAATAAAAACAAAAGAATTGAATTTAACACGGGTATTTAAAATATAAATGATAATAACTCCGATTCTGATAATCGTAAACCCATATATTTTATACGAATATATTCAGCAAATTTTTTTATACACTATAGAATCTGTTTTGTCTTTAAAATTTCCTATTTTTTTATAAACAAGTTAGTAACATTGGAAAGTTGTGTCACGTCTGCTAGCAATAGTGAACAAATGCGGCGCAGTAATGGGGATGGGTTAAATAACATGTTTATCGAATTTAGTTCTTTGAACTAAATTCGATAAACATGTTTGAATTAGCTAAGGCAGAGTTTCCCTCACTTTCTGGGCCGCGGAGCACTTATCACGAGAAGAATTCGACGCAGATAACAGTTTTATACCTATCTTGATAAGTTATCGGGTACGTACTATAACTGGGCAAAATGTAGAAATGCTTTGTTGGTTAAAAGCAAAAATATTAATAAAAAAATCAGCTGTAGCCACTACAAGACCAACCGTCATCACAAAGTACTTAAACAAAATTCTTTTTAACACAGACTTTATTTACTATAACCATGGAAACATTACCTATGCGTATGACAAAAATAAATACTTAATAAGTATTATTACTATAATAAAAATAACGCAAAAATGTAGAAACTACAATTCCTGGACATCCATTGAAATTTAAAAATGTCAAAATTGGTATCATCACAATACCTCATTTATATGTATATGTATGTGGCGGTCGGTAAAAACATAGCTAGAACTGGGGCAAAAAAAAAAAAACTATTCAAATATTATCTTTATAAAATTTGAACATTCTTGTCGTCTTACTGGACGTTCCGAGACGGAGACTGTGGCAGGTTTTTTTAACGATCTGTACTTTAACCAGCGATCCATCGAAAAATAGTCAAAATAGTCTCAGCAAAAACAAATAAATAACACTACACTACTTTGACTTACTGACTTACTCTTTGAATTATAAGAGATCTAAAAAATATAATTTATATTCCTATTGCATGAAACGTTACAACATCCATTGTCTATTATTTGGCAAATTTTAAGGAATTTGAACTGCATTTATATATGCCTCTCCAATAATATATCAGCCCTGTAATAGAACAGTCTCTTAGCTGTATATTTGTATTTCATATTGGTTAAAACTTTTTCAATGACCAGTTGAACCATTGAGATTCGAGCGCCTTTATTTACATTTATTGGGGGCAATAAAATATTACTGTACTGGCTTTTGTTATCTTCAGTAGCGTATCATTTCTGAGTGAAACTTTTGTTTTAAAAAAGCACAAAACTATTTACACATCTGATCACATTTATTTTATTTACTTTTCTGTCTAATCTGCTGGCGCAGCACTAGTAGACGGTCCGCGGAGCTCTAAGTGCTTCGCGGAGCACAGTTTGGGAAACTCTGAACTAAGGCATTGTTAAACAAAAGAGTTATTCTTAATAAATTTAACATTAGGAGAAATATAGGTCGATCATCTTCGATAGATTTGCCTTAATCCCCAACGAAATACGAGAACCTTAGTTAGTATGACATAAATTTATGAATTCTTATTTTCACTTTTGTGACCAAAAGTAAGTAAAATTTTGCTGTTAATGTTATTGCTTCCTTTATTTAACTAACTGTTTATATGAATAAATAATAGCTGAAATTATATCCCCAAACAAAAGCATAAAAAAGGCTCATAAACATCAGTCTATCATGTAACGATAATTTAATCATGTTCCATTACAAAGGAATCTAAAAAGCTGGAATATAATCAGTGAAAATGACATTATAATATTAGTGTGATCAAGTTAATACCTCATGTACGGCCTTCTAACAACAGCATTTCATTAGTTAAAGCCCATAACGTAATGAAATTCGATATCAATTTAATTATAAGCAATAATTAACAGGATGAAAACACCACGAGCAGTGTGGATTGTCACCGGCGCAGGGCTGCCTGGTAAACGGAGAGTGGCAGCGCGATTGCCGTCACACTACTCAACGACCGTTCAACACGCTAATTGGACACAGGATTCAAGATGAGATCGTCATCAAATAGATGGATTCGTTGTGTGCTTACAGGCTTTGTATAATGCTTTTAATATTAATGTCTTTATATTGCATCAGAATGTAAAACATTCAACTTCTTCATTGTATCTTCATTTGTGAAACAAATTTAACACATAGAAAGATTAATAATTAAGTACTAAAATGCGTAAAATAATATCTTATTAACTTTATTACGTAATTAGACAATTGTATGCTGAAGAGTGGCACAGTAGTTGGTAAATATTACAATTGTTGTTTTTTATAGTGCTCGTATACCGGTTGTGGACCTCATCGAATCAGCTAAAAATAAGAAGAAAAACTTGATGTGAAGTGTGCCTTTTTAAAAGATTTCGGGGTTTCGTAGATATTTAGTAAGTAATAAGGATCAATAGTGAGAGGTCTCCGGATGTGCTTGTTTTTGATTAATTAATTTTTAGTATTTAATCTAGTCTTCATTTAATACCCCACAACTGGGGGCCGAAACCAACATGCGGCCCAAATCTTACATTTATGTGGCCCGCAGCGACTTATACTATAATTAATTTTTATACTATATGTTCTAAAATCAACTGTGGCCACCACAGGACCAACCGCCATCACAAATTACTTGTTTAATTTATACTGCTTTATCAAAAAGTTATTGCTTTTATAGAAACTTTTGTTAAATAAAATTTTAAATCCTTTTAGCCGAATTTGCTCTGCACGTGTTCGCGGACCGACAGAAAGAAAGACAGACCGACAGACAGACATACAGACCGACAGGCAGACAGATCGACAGATCGACAGACCGACAGACCTACAGACCGACAGACATCATGCAAAAATAGTCAAAACGTTCTGTAGGGACCTCAATTCGTGGAGATGCATCGAAATCTCGAAATGTCAAAATCAGTATGATCACAATACATCACTCCCTTATATATGGTATAATCGCAACTCCCTTATATGTATATGTTGGCGGTCGGTAAAAATGTATTCGAACAAAAATAACTCGTGACAGAATATGTTCGGAATATGTCAAGATTTCGGCAAAGGGCGGAAAAGTAATAATCAGGCAGTAACTACTGCAGTAGATCGGTGATTTCCCGTGTTTCTAAATAATATACTCATAAACATGGCTTTCAAATAGCACTTTTCTATAGGTGCAATTGCTGTATACAGTACCAGTACGCTGATTTCGACCCGTTTTTGTTTTGTTGTTCGATAAAGAGAATATTTTGGCAAAAAAAAAATATTATTTAAATGTTATTTCTTTACTTCCTTCAAATAAATATTTAGAAAAATGGTGAAAAATGAAAAACAGAATGTGTAATACAGAATGAGTAACAATATAAATACATACCGTGCGACCCCCATGAATTTTACTTGTTAGATAAATGGCCCGAGGCCGAAATGAGTTTGACACCCCTGCCCTACATTGTATATATAATTAATTATATGAATTGCAAGAAGAAAGATTTTTTTAAACAATAACAATATTTATTGTTATACCTGTTACCTCTATACTCCATCAACTCCGACCAACGTCTCAAGGGCCACTCTCTGAAGCTTCGCCACGTAAAGTACAGAAAGCAACTGGGACAGAATTTTTTGACCAATCGAGTGTTCAACCCATGGAATGCGTTACCCGAGAGTGCCGTGTCAGTAGCATCCATCAACTCCTTCAAATCACGAATAGCCCCTTTATTGAATTTATAAGCTCACTATACTAAATGTACTTCATCTATATTATTTTTAAGTATGTACTTAATATATTTGTATTTTTGTTGTACTCTTGAGCATAACAAGCATTTTAGCTTGACTATTCGACTAGCATAGAGCAGAGAAGAGGCCTATACTCTTTAGTGATGAGATCGAATAAAACGATCCCAGAAAAATCCCAGAGATTTACAAAGAACAGAGAAGTGATAATAGTAAAGATAGCAAATGAATCTTCTTTAGAGTGCCAACACGGCGCTCCGAGCGCAGGCTATTCCGCATACAGTTGTGTTGTGTGTGTTGCCTGTATATAACACAATCGTATGGGACCTACAATTTATTATCGTGGAATCCGAACCATTAATTATTTTTGGGGAAACTGTACTAGGGCTTTTACCTCGGTGGTTGCCCGCTGCCTTCCGAGGGAGAAACAGTCGGAAAAATGTAAAGTGTTTTTGCCGGTACCAGGGAATGAACCATGGCCTACCGCTCAGTAGTCCACACACTAACTAACTGAGCCACCAACGTTCTCCTGCAAAATGAATGCACCCCCAAAAATCCCAGAGCTGGCAAAGAACAGAAAAGACCAAATAGTAAAGACTGATGAAACGACCTCAGAAAAAGCCCAACGATTGTTTAAGAATAGAAGAGAGAAAATTAAGCCATTAACTGAAATATCACCATAAAAAAAAAACAAAACATTTAGCAAGAAAGAGAAGCAGAAAAGCAAAGTATTCAAAATGAGTAAAAATCGGTATCAATTGAAAGAGGTTGAGGCTGTCTTATTAATGTACTGAGAGGGTACTTATTTTACGCCGAATAACGGAGTGTTCTCCTAGTTTACTTAATAGAAAACATGTGTAAACCAAAAGCTGTTTCGAATAAATATGCAAACCCTTTCTGTGCAATACATATTTAATTAAATTAATATTTGGAGGACTATAAACGGTCATCTATAAATTCGCCTTAATTCTGAACGAATTACTAAGCCTCAGTTAGTTTATAGTTAAATGTAGACTGTCTAGACTATAGGGTCATATACCTATTCGATATTCTATTTTTCTGGACAGTTTTAATGACTAAACCAATTAAAATGTATGTTGAAAAGATAATGGCTAAAAGAGCATTGAAATATATAACGCAATGATAGTATGATTGTCAGCTGCAGTAGTATCATAAAACTGTAAGCGCTGACACTCAAGTGATTTTTAACTAAAATTGTAACTTTTCGAACTGAATTTTGAAGTGCAGTGAATACATGGTGCACTATGGCCAGTATATATGTGGATTGTGGAGTGCCACTGCTGCTATCTATAGGGCAATGCAATGAAAATGAACTATTGAAATAGACAGCCTCTCCAACTTCTTTGATTTATATACATTTGAAAAACTTTTAAATTCGCTCAAATACTTTACGAAATTTTTTCATTGGTTAATTATTCATCTGTTCAAAATACCAACCACTGAAAAAGATTGATTTAAAACAGTGGCGTCTACAGACCATTTTTTTATTTGGTTAAGTAGAAACCTGTCAATGTTGAAAGATAAATTAAGAAGTAGACAATGTAAGCTACATAAGATACTTTCAAAAAGTTCTTTAAAGGGAGGTACAACAGTTCTCACAACTTTCTTATACAAAACTAATAATCTATATTAATAAAATTGTGGGCTATATCTGTTTTTTAACGGCCCCTATATTTCGTTTCTACGCGTTTCAGATGATTTTTTCTGTCTGTCCGAAATTCACGCAAAAAATAATTATTTTTTACAGCGACACAAAAGGATTGATATTTTTCGAAATTTTTCTGTTGAACTATTCCGGTTCCCATCAATGTATTATGCATTATGAAGATTTTTTATCAGATTTTATACCAACCCCTCTTGGAGATAGAGTGGGAAACAGAAGTTTTTTGACATATTTTTGGCAAAAATCCACTCAAGTTTATCCACTCGTTAAGAGGTTTCATTTAGTTCTCCAAATAGAATTTAAAGTAGAATTTCCAGCAATTTAATAGATTTACCAGCGACGACGAGGTCAAGCATGCCTTCAAAGAATGGATAAGACAGCTGGCAGGAGATTTTTTCGACACCGGTATAAAAAAGCTCATACCTTGGCTCACGACGTGCATCGATCGGGAAGGCGGCTACGTCGAAAAATAGTGTGACTATAGGTCACACTATAGGTCACACTTAAAATTACTCTGTAATTTTTTAACAAATAATTTTTATGAATTTTAAAAAATTAAGTACTCGTATATATCGGTCAAAGAGTTGTATAAGCATGGCAAATATCAACATTCAATGTTCAGCCGTTTGGCTACAATTTCTACCGTACAGACATACAGTCTGTACGGTACAACAGAGTGATGTTCTAAGGGTTTTTGGTGGTCATACCTACAAGACTCTAAAAAATTTCTTTTAAAACATGTGGACGTAAAGATATGTTTGCAATATAATTTTTTTTTGCAATTATCCAGTAGTAATAAATATAGTATATTAGTGTTAGTAGTAATATACGAGGTCTGTTCAAAAAGTATCGCGAATTTTGAATTTCCGCGGTTTACGTATATTCGATTTTCGATTTTTTTTTGTGGCGTTATGTTGGTACTCATGTCTCTCACTTATGCCGACAAGTTCGGCCATTTTGAATGTTCAGTTAATTTTTGACAGTTGCTTTGCTTGCACATGTTTTGGCTCGTCTTCGATTTTTGCCTATACCAAAAAATGGATCAAAGAATCTGTATCAAATTTTGTGTGAAAAACAAAATTAAGTGCGCGGACGCATTCCGAATGTTGACTGTGGCATATGGTGAAGCTACCTTGGACCGAAGCAACGTTTATCGGTGGTACAAAATGTTTTCAGAGGGCCGAGAAGATGTGAACGACGAAGAGCGTGCCGGACGCCCGAGCACGTCAACAACAGACGAAAACATTGATGAAATGAAGAAAATAGTATTTGCCAACCGTCGAATCACCGTTAGAGAAGTTGCTGAGGACCTAAACATATCGATTGGCTCGTGCAATTCGATTTTTACCAATGATTTGGGCATGAAACGGGTCGCCGCGAAATTCGTACCAAAATCCGTCGTGTTTTTTTGCCAAAAACAACACACTAATAATGCCGCAGCCACCGTATTCCCCAGATCTGACCCCCTGTGAATTTTTCTTGTTCCCGAAAAGAAGAGGCCCATGAAAGGAAGACGCTACGCTATGAGTTAGGAGATAAAGACGGCTTCGAAGGAGGAGCTGAACAAGATCACAAAAAATGACTTTTTCAAGTGCTTCGAGGATTGGATGAAACGTTGGCACAAGTTTATAATATCTGGTGGGGATAACTTTGAAGGAGACAAAATAGATATTCATGAATAAATAAATAATTTTTGAAAAAACACAAAATTCGCGATACTTTTTGAACAGACCTCGTATGTATATGTTGGCGGTCGGTAAAAATGTATTTGAACAAAAATAACTCGTGACAGAATATGTTCGGAATATGTCAAGATTTCGGCAAAGGGCGGAAAAGTAATAGTCAGGCAGTAACTACTGCAGTAGATTGGTGATTCCCTGTGTTTCCAAATAATATACTCATAAACAGAGCTTTCAAAATAGCACTTTTCTATAGGTGCAATTGCTGTATATAGTACCAGTACGCTGATTTCGACCCGTTTTTGTTTTGTTGTTCGATAAAGAGAATATTTTGGCAAATTTTTATTATTATTTAAATGTTATTTCTTTACTTCCTTCAAATAAATATTCAGAAAAATGGTGGAAACAGAATGAGTAATACAGAAAGAGTAATAATATAAATACATACCGT
Organism: Liopterus haemorrhoidalis; assembly: GCA_963971575.1. Classification (NCBI taxonomy): domain Eukaryota; kingdom Metazoa; phylum Arthropoda; class Insecta; order Coleoptera; family Dytiscidae; genus Liopterus; species Liopterus haemorrhoidalis. The sequence goes on along the minus strand of OZ020611.1, from coordinate 175,195,818 downwards.
GCGGCCCCCATGAATTTTACTTGTTAGAAAAATAGCCCGAGGCTGAAATGAGTTTGACACCCCTGCCCTACATTGTATATATAATTAATTATCTGAATTGCAAGAAGATTTTTTTAAACAATAACAATATTTATTGTTATACATGTTGCCTCTATACTCCATCAACTCCGACCAACGTCTCAAGGGCCACTCTTTGAAGCTTCGCCACGTAAAGTACAGAAAGCAACTGGGACAGAATTTTCTGACTAATCGAGTGTTCAACCCATGGAATGCGTTACCCGAGAGTTCCGTGTCAGCAGCATCCATCAACTCCTTCAAATCACGAATAGCCCCTTTATTGAATTTATAAACTCACTATACTAAATGTACGTCATCTATATTATTTTTAAGTATGTACTTAATATATTTTTTGTATTTTTGTTGTACTCTTGAGCATAACAAGCATTTTAGCTTCTGCTCTTTACATTGTAATAATAATAAATAATTAAAAGTAATAATCTGATAAAAAGTTCCGAGCCAGTTATTACTTTGTTATTTTGCCATATTTCTAGAGCCCCCTCAGGGTTTGGGGTTATGGAACAAACAAATGCATATATTTCTTTCTTTAAATTACGAATCAAATGCTTTCATTTGATACCTCATTCAGAATTTTAAAGAAATATTTTTGATTTTTAGTTGATTTTTGTTTTTTTTTGTCTCTTGTATGTGACCTAGTATATAGTATAAGTGATTTTGAAAAAGACAAAATTTTTGTTACTATATGTTTTAAATTATGCATAAATATATACATGGCTTAAATTATTATTAAATATTTTGTAATTTTGTATACTTTGTAGAGGTACATAATAAAGGTTATTGCATAGGAAAAGGTCTTTAATTTCATTAAAGTTTATGTAGAAAATAAAAAGAGCGATTCTACTAAAAATTTAACGATTTACTTTTTTCAAATTCTGAAGAAAAAAAAAGGTCCACGTTTGATCAGACAAATTATTTCAGAAAAATATAAGAATTATATTAAATAATACAATATTAATCTAAAATGTTGGTGCACCACTGCATTGCAAGATATTTCAGAATCTTCGGAAGTTCATTTTAAAGTAAACCGTTAGAAGAGTTCTGCTACTGATAGCACCGAATTCAATCAACCAACTTTGATTTTAACTGCACTACTTTCTCAATACATCATTCCCACAATTCACTGTTTTACACAGCCCTGAAAAAAAAACTTCCTTTACAATCGTACATTTCTTTTTTCCAGGCTATTTATCACGCGGACCAGCGCCAGACAGAATGGAAGATGGAAGATTTCTTGCTGCTACGTTCATTCGAATGGAACTCATAAATAATCGCATTCATTAAAGACTTAATTAGGTTTACTAACAGATTTTATCTCGTACTAAGGTGGTTAAGATGTTTGTTTGGCTATTGTATTCAAACATTCTAATTCAAAGATTTATTTTCATTTCGTAATTCTGTTTTGAGTATTGATTAATTTCTTCATCTAAGTGTTTGGACCTTTAAAGCTAGTTATACGTACCGTTAATATGAACGTAAAATATTGATATGAATAAATTTTCATATGTTTCAGGATTTCGTACGTATTTATTATCCGTCCAAACGTTAGAATGCAGTACAGAGCAAATGGAATAGTTCTTTTTCATACTCTCTAATGCAGGGGTGAGCAAATATTTTGGCTGTTTGTCCACATTGCGGATGAAATTTGACCGCGGGCCAAAACAATTTTTTTTTCTAATTTTAAATGTTGTTTTTGTTACGGAGGATATTTTATAAATTTTAAAAGCAATATTTTGAAACCTAAAACGTGTATTTATTATGCAATTTAAAGAAAAAAAAATCAGCTGTGGCCACCACAGGACTGACCGCCGTCACAAATTACTTGTTTAATTTATGCTGCTTTATCAAAAAATGTCTCAAATAATTATTGCTTTTATAGCAACTTTTGTTAAATAATTTTTTCCGAAATATTTCTCTGTTGTGAAATATTCGCAAAAATCTTAAAACCGACACGAGTAAACTCCCATTTCTAGTTAACCGATTTTTACCAAAAGTTGAACAACTCGTGCCATTGATATCAAAATCTTAAATATGAAGTTTCATAAAAATCATTTTGGCCGAATTTGCTCTGCACGTGTACACGGACCGATAGACAGACAGACAGACCACAATATGATCACAACACCTCCCTAATCAGACCAAAACTGTAACTCAGTTACTATGATAACAGTAACTAAAATTGTCACTATGAGCAAGGTCAGTTACTATCATGAATGAAAGTCATTATACTTTTTATAATATTTTATCTTGTAGTAACGTTACTACAAAGTAATTTTTTACAGAATTGATCTGTATATATGTTGGCGGTCGGTAAAAATTGTAAAGAAAATTGGAAAGAATGAAAATTTGAAAGAATATTGGACACACAGTAATATTTTTGCTGAACACAATAATTTATAAAATGCTTCGCGGGCCGGATAGAATTTCAGCGCGGGACGCCATTTGCCCAGGCCTGCTCTAATGGTTTGTCGTAATAACTATCCTTTTCTTCCTTGGCGAGGTTGCCAGCTGTAAAACTCGCTAATCGTTGAAAACGTGGTGTAAATAATTTTTCATTTTTCCCTGATAATTTTTCCATATAATTTGAATAAATTATCAACAAAAGAATATAAAATTTCGCATAATATTTTGAGTTCATTGACATATTTGACACTTTTACAACATTTGGCAACACTGCTCCCATTTCCCATAAGAGCAATACTGCATTCTAACCTTTGAACGGATTATAGTAAGTGAAAACAGTCAACAGAGTATACTGAACATTTAAAGAGCTATAAATTAATGCATTGTGGTTAGTGAGTTGTAGATTGTCACTAACCAGTTTGTCATATGGTAGCTCAAGGGACCGTTTACAGCTCTAAATTTAATACACTGTACGTGGACTATAGACATTGATTTCAAACTTAAGCTTAATACATTGTTTTAATGAGACAGATATATAAACACACATTAGCTACTCATATATACATAACGTAAAATATCCTGTCAACAAATTTCAACAAATTTCAACAAATTTCGGAAATCGTGAAACGAAAAAAAATTGCAGTAGTATGGGCTATAATTTTGTTATTAAAATATAGTAAGAAATCACGATCTCGCCAATAGTAGTAGGTTTGAAACAACATAGATGTCACAACTAGGGATATGCGATACTATTTAAGAAAGCGATACTCGATATCAATATTTGGGTATCGATAATATCGAATAAAAAGTATCGATAACGGTACCGTATCTAAAGTATTGAAAGGAAAAATAAATATATTTTATATAAAACATAAAAAACATTTTATTCTTACAATAACAATTTAATTGTTTTACAATAATAAATAGATTAAAGTATAAAGGCTATTCCAAACGTTTAGGCTGAACTAAATGGGAATTTCGTACTTTTAGGTTGTTACGAGTCATGAGTCATTTTTCTGTTGGTATGAGTATGTTTCTAAATTCAGCTAACAATTTAGTGCTAAATTTTAGCGCTAGATGCTCGCTGTGATGCTAGATTAATGCGCTAAATACAAAATTTCAAAAATAAAGAAACGACTTGCTAGATTGTTGCTAGGTTTCAAGGAGGTTATATAGTTGTTAGTAAAGATGACATTTTATGTAATGAAACGACTTCTTCAAACATCATCAAGTTCAGAAGAAGAAAGTGATGAAGAACACTGTACTAAAGATTTAGAAGAATTAGAATTTTTATATAATCTGTCTGAGAAAAAAAGACAAAAGGGTGAAAATAATGAAGTATGCGAAAAATGTAGTAAAAAATTATAACGATATGGATTTTCACATTCGCCGTCATGTGTGTATCGTTATATTGAAGCGTGTACAATACCAAATTATTGTTAGGAATTGCCATATATACAAATTTGAGATAAACAGGGCGTGACAGCAGAAAACTATTACGTCCAATGTCAAATTCTAGCAGCTAGCAGCCTTATTAACCGCTAGATTCGTTGTTTAGCGCTAGTACCTAGTGGACATTTAGTGCTGTAATAAGAAACAGTCTGCTAGAATTTTACGCTGAATTAAGGAACGGTTTGCTAGATTTGTGCTTTATGCGCTAGATCTAGCGCTGAATTAAGAAACATGCCCTATGTAAAAATTTTAAATTCCAACAGTGAAACTGTACTGTCAGTGGAAACGAATGACATTTATTAATAATGTTAATACTTTTTTTTTACATATTTTGAAGACAAAACAAATAAATAGATGGTAACTTTTTATTAAGAATGAGAAAAAATTGAAATGCAATGAAAAGGACATTTTATAATGGCAGTTAATTTAATCTAGAATTTGCAATATGAGTATGATTTACAAAGCTTAAACAAAATGACCAAAAGTCCGAATTAACAGATAAAAATGACTAGATTTCAAAATCTAGTTCCGCCTAAACGTTTGGAATTGCCTATATATGATGTTCACTTTTGTAAAAACAAACTAAGAGAAAATTTTGATTTCGGTAGTATGCACCTTTGAAATTGTATGTCAGGTTGATATTAAAAAATTGATGTGAAGTGTGAATATTCACACATTTCAGGGTTTCGCAGGTATATAATAAGTGAAGGCGGTATGCTGAGTGTGTAGGACAAATTTTACTTTGTAGTAATCACGGCAAAATGAACGATATTTTTAAAATAATTTATCGTCTGTTAATCATATAATAAGATAATTATTAAATTTACGCTCTTAAAAATTAAATACAACATTTGTCAAAATATAACTAGAATTTTGACAAAATAATTTCAACATAATAAAAATGCAAAAAAAAAAACAGAAAAAATAAAATTCACTCAGTACTCGAACTCGAAACCCTTCGTCTACCAGCGAGTTTTAGCTTACGACACCAGTGCTCTAACCAATAACGCCATCGTACGCCTTGCATGTGACTGTCTTACATTGGTATAACTTTTGTACTTTGTGAACCAAAAACCACAAAAAATGCGTTATTTTCCGAAAACATAATCTGATCAAAAATTCCTGTTGTACTACTTCAGTTCACACCAATATACGTTACTTAGAATTTTTTTAGATTTTTAGTTTAAACCATCTGGGCTACAGGGTGTGGGACAAAATTTTTTTTGCACAATTTTGGCAAAAATCGCATCAAAATAATTTATTTTTCAAAAATAAAAATTTGATCGTTAATCCACGTACTAAGGGCTTTCATTTGATACCCTACTCATAATTTTAAAAAAATATTTTTGTTTTCGATGAGCACATATTTGTTTATATTTTTAGGGGGGTATGTTTTTTAGATGTTTTAGTATTTTTCCTATGTGCGGGTCAAAGAGTTGTATAAGCATGGCAAATTTCAACTCTCTAGGATAAGCCGTTTGGCTACAGTTTTTACCGAACAGACAGACAGACAGACAGACAGACAGACAGACAGACAGACAGACAGACAGACAGACGACAAAATGACGGTATAAGGGTTTTTTGGTCATACCTACAAAACCCTAAAAATGGTAAAAATTGGTAAGGCAATGGCGCCTATAGGTCTGAGTGATTGTTTAAAATAAAATTAAACACTCCACTCTTCTTCATTGTAAGCACCGAGAAGAAGCAGTTTAGTAAGCCTTTTGCCCAGAAGCCTATTTCTGTCTCTGCATACCGTGACACCTGCTTTCAAAAATAAGCGCTTAGAAGGAACTGACGTCGCTACTACAGGCAAGAATTTCTGAGCAATTTTATATAAGTTAGGGAAGACTGTCTTCATATCGTCCCAAACCAGTAGCGGATTGGATTTCAGAGGTGAAACTGGATTTTTCAAATACAGTGATAGTTCATGTTCAGTTTTGTTAGAACCACGTTGGCCTGTGCCTGATTTTAGTTTCCTCTTTCCACGTGCAATGCCAGTATGTTAAAAAAAAAAGAAAAACGATTCGGTTCCATACTGGGTCAAATGTACTGATATAAGTAAAGTATCGAAAGATTTTAGTATCGATACTAAAATCACGATATCGAATGAATAATATCCCTAGTCACAACATTCGTTACGCATTAATTTTCATAGCTATGAACGCTATTATTTAACATTAAAACAGTCCAAATTAAATTTATCCACAACGCACAGTGTAATTAGTGTAAAATAGTCTATTAATTTTTAAGCTGTGAATGCAGGTTTAAACAACAACTTGTAAAGTATTTGTTGCTTGTTAATAAGTATTAAAAGCTTTCAATTAATACTTTCAAAAAATTGAAAAAGAAAAATACAAAAACTTGTCATTTGTAAAAAATAAATTGATCAAAAATACAGTTTTTACCATTTCTATTCACATCAATGGATTACTCCATGCAATTTTTAGGCCCATCCTTAGGCTCTTTACATACATACCGGTAAAACAGGTGCCGGTGCCGACAATGGCGCCGGATATAATATAATCAAATGAACGTCTTCAGACATAGCCTGACCCGGCATGTTTGCCGATCTGGCCGCCGGCACAGGTAACTACGGCCGGCGTTGATCTTTCATCCAATTGTATGACGGGCCGGCATCTCATTGCTTTCATTATAATGTCGTAGTGCTTGATATTTTTTAATCATTCTGCGAGGAAATCAAATATATTAAAATTTATTCGAAAATAATTGAAAAATATAAAAGTTTCTTGAATTTACCTAAGAAAACCTAAAATGAGACATAGAGTTTTAAATTGATTTGTTTCACACATTTTAGGGTTTTGTAGGTATCAAGTAATTGTTGAAGAAAACTGATGCCATTGAAATGAATCGGTTTGTCCACCAGAACAAATGACAAACTTTCACAAACCACCCGTCACGAGAATTTCTTTGAAAAGGGCTACAATCGTTTTTTTTTTTGAGATTTTAAAGGGTACTTTGCAGTCAAAATTTGCGAGAATTCAGATAACAAAATAAAATTAGAAACCTTACGTGTCATCACGTAACTTTAGAAATATATTTTTTATGGTTCATAGTTCAAGGACACATTTGTTCAGAGTTATTGCTTAATAACTTTGAACTCTAGCATCTCCTTGAACAATGCTTAAACCCTTTTTCTTAGAAACGCTACTAGCCCTCTTATATAAACCCCCATCTCTCTGAAGACGGGGTCTTCTTAGTGGTACTGTGTCGGCATTTTGGTGGTCTATCCGATTCTGTTTGTTTGAATCTTTTCATTATTTTAATGCCTATATTTTAATCTTTCAAACTTACTTGTAAATAGTATATTATAATAAATCAAATTCATTCATTTTAAACGGTCTTACTTAACGTGTGCAGATGGAGTGGCCGAGCGCACTAAATCGCAGTAGTTTGAACTGGTGAATACAGTCTGGATTGTGTGGTTGGTAGTTCGATTCTCCGACGGTGATATTATGCAGGCGAGAATAATATGTTATTATATTACTCTCATTTCACAATCATTCACCCCTCATCCAGGTGTAGGAGCTCGCCCCCATGGCATCGGCGATTAGCCTCGTTGCAGAAATAGGCCGATGTAAAATAAATAAATAAATAAATAAAATTACTTAACGTGTGTAAACCTTCACATTTAAGAACTTAAGTGAACAGCTAAGATCCAGCCTAATTACAAGATGCCTGATCAGTCGGTTGGTAATTACTAATACATATCATTTAATTCACATATCGTAATGGATGAACCCTGGATAACACTCACGCCTCTTACTTGAGATCAGACTTTATACAATATCACAGGCTCGCTATCTAGTTGTTAATAAACGGTACGATATTAAAGTAACGTATCAGGGCTCGTTACACCATTTTTGACTAGCATAAAAATCTAATTATTTTTGAAATTTAATTTTCAGTGAATGGACCAGAGAGAATCTAATGCCAGCAAGGAATCTTTGACAACGGGCTGGCTCGTTCAATGGCGCAGTTCTAACTGGTAAAAACTGTCTGAATTGTAATGTAGGTGGTTCAAGTCCTCGTTGGTGATATTATTCGGGCGAGTATAATATGTTAACATTACTCCCATTTTTACAATTATTCATCCCTCAGGTGTAGGAGCTCGCCCCCTGGTATCGGAGATAACCTCTTTGCAGAAATATGCCGATGTAAAATAAATAAAATAAAATAAATTTAAGTGAAGGGTGAATTTTCACACATTTCAGGGTTTTGCAGGTATTTAATAGGTGTAAGAAGCCAATATAATTCTGGATATCTAGGTATATTTATCACATCAAAATCAACAGTTTTTTTTTTTTTGATAATCACTTTTACTCGTTATTTGAGAACTAAGAGCTTCTATTTAATTTTTTTAAACAAAATTTAAATAATCTGCCAAATATCTCAGCGTTTTTTTCTGCTTTTGCTTCGTATTTAAGTATTCATTAGAATAATAAGAAATATTTTACAGTGTAGAGTGTAGTGTGGTGTGTTGTGAGAAACTCAGTTCGCAACTATTAAAAGAATATATTAATTTTTTAATATTTTTAATTCCAAAAAAATACACGCACTATCTTAGCTATAAATACAAAAAATCCATGAGATTATTAGCCATAATTTAACCATGAATTAAAAAAATAATTAGTTTTTTCAAAAACAGAAAAACTGCTATATGTTTCAAAAATACAAACTGATCAAAAATTCTCTCGTACGTTTCCGGCTCAGATCAATATACATTACCTATAATTTTTTCAGATTTTTTGTTTAACCCTTATTGGTAAAAGGGTGCGGGACAAGAATTTTTGCATATTTTTGGCTAAATTCGTATTAAAAGAAACGAATTTCAAAAAACTATCATTCTGTAATTTAAGTCTTAAGAGCTTTCTTTTGATACCACACAATACATTTTAAATATATATATATATATTATCAAAGACAAAAAAATCGATATTTTTCGAAAAATGTATCTGGTCAAAAATTCCTGTTGAACTATTTCGGTTCCCATCAATGTTCCTTACGGAGATTTTTTTAAAGATTTTTATATCAATCTCTTTGGGAGATAGGTTGGGGGACAAAAGTGTGTTGACACATTTTTGGCAAAAATCCAATAAAATAAAATTATTTTTTAAAAATAATAAGAGGGTTCATTTGGTATGCCACTCAAAATTTCAAAAAAAAATTATTCTTTTATTAAATACATATTTATTTATATTTATCCCGCACTGTATTTTTTTGAACTCTCTATAGTTTTCCTATATGTAGGTGAATAAGTTGTACAAGTATGCCAAATTTCTATGTTCAGCCGTTTGGCTACAATTTCTACCGTACAGACAGACAGACAGACACATGAGTGACGCTGAAAAAGATATCTAAGTTTTTTGGTTATACCTACAATACCTTAAAAAGGTATCTTCAAATAGGCACATTCCATAAAAAAAAAGAAATCCTCAAGCTTAGATGGAAGGACATTCATGTTTAGAATTTCTTGGAACAGTTTTGAGCAAATTTTTGGTTGTAATCGCCTCATATCATCAATATTTCAAAAATAATTATCTTCTGTTTACCTAAATATATTTTCTTTCTATTTTGGCCCTCTGTAGGTACGTAAATAACTATATCTGCATGTGACTTAAAAGTCAAATGCAGACTTGAACCCCTTTTTTAAGGGCAGCAATGTGCTGGTAGCATCCGGACTACGTTCGTAGCGCACCTGGGTTGCGAGATAACTTTCGTTACTTTTATATGATAATAAAAGATTAATTTTGTATTTTGTGACCTTCGGATGATACCAAAGGCAATATAATTATTCAAAACCAACAATTCTGAATAGAAAAACTTTAACTAAAAATAAATATGTATTTTGAGCGTAAATTGAGAGCATAAACCCTGATATGTGACATGATCCATTAAACCTAATAAATTATTAATGTTAATTGCATTTCATATCATGAATATTAAACAAAAAAAAGTCTTCCATTCAGACATTCATAGAAGTCATGTGGTACAGTAACTGTCACAAATATTTGATTGTCTTCATTAATTAGCTTTATCTACGGGGTGAGTACACAGTGTAGCACACCGCTATATTTCACCGAGTGATAGACAACGCTCTGATATACCGCGTGCATAATTACTCCCCATTTAGATTTAATGCAGCTTTTAATATTTAGAACGCGATTCTAGTTTACACACTGCTTCATCATTGTGGACATTGAACTGTCAAATGTAATGATATCGATAATGTTTAGATAAGCTATGTGCCCGTTAAAAGAAATATAGTGGGGTTTTGTTGGGTAAATTACTGAATTTAAAAAGTATTGTTAGCCAACAAGGAATTATAAAGGATATTTTAAATTGCTCATTAAATTAAAGTGTTTGATACTGGTAATGTATTTGATAAATTAATAAGAACTGCATGGAATTGTGAATTTTGATGCTTTGAGTCTGTAATAAGATGGTTACCTACGAAGTTTAGAAATTCCATTTAAATCCTCTAACTCCTCTTTGGACTTTTCACCTTGCGATACTGTGAAAACCTAAGATGATAAAGTAATTAATGCGGTATTCGTATATTTGAATAGAAATTAGTAGCTCGATGACTATTAAAAAGAGCATATGGTTCAAGCGACGAGGTTACCAAAATTAAGCGTTGGCATTCGTTCAGATATTGAGAAACAAATATTGCTCATTTTTAGTTGCTGTTACCACAACTGCACTAGAAGCCCTCCCTACACAAACTCACACTTACTTTTACCTGAATATATTCAAATATAACAAACGATGATAGAAACTACAAACGTATGTTGGGTACGAGTAGTTCCAAGACATTATTGATAGTTTACATAGAATTGTTACACTGAAAAGCATTACTTGAATGGCATAATAATCTACACTCTAGCTGTAAACGTGCAGAATGCGTTGCGGCAAAATCTGCCTTACAAAAGCGGGACAGTTAAAATAATTAAAAGGGCAGTGGTGGCAAGACTTTGCACTACAGGAACAAAGTTTTTATGACCAAAAGGATATGAAGAACTTTTTTATTCTCTGGGTTGGCCCAGAGAACTAGAACGTAGATTTGGATCTACGGCTCTAAACGCAGTTGTATACCAGCTTTGCTAGCAGCAGATAATAACGCTAAGATCGATTCAAACACTGAAGTTTTGGAAAGATGGTTGGAATATGTCCAATCTTTTTGTAATATAAATTCCTCATATAGCAAGACAGTATTAGAAAACTTACCGCAACATGCGATACAATACTTGCTTGTAGTGTTTCTTCTCGAGAATTTCTCGAGAAAAAGTTTTAATTCTCATTTTTCATTTTTCGAGAAATGTAAAATTTGCTTGACGCCTTTACTTTAGTACTTTAAAGGTGATTATAATTTTAACATGTTTTTATCCTCTACTATATTTTCAACATTAAAAAAAGATATAAGAAGATATAAGTATATTCTAATAATCTAATAATTATTTTTCTCTAGATTTCTCGAGAAAATAAGTCTAATGTCGAGAAATCAGAAACACTACTTGCTCGATGATATACCGACGTTTGAAGAAGTTCAAACTACAATATCTGCACTCAGTTATGGACAACTGGGATGTTGTAGAGCTATAGAAGTGTAGCAGCGACTGTACTTTATCAGTAGTTCATAAGTTGGTCGTTAAAATTTGGGGGGAAACTGAAGAGGTTCTTAAAGCCTTCAAGAATACCAAAATTCTACCAATCCAAAAGAAGAAGGGGAATAAAATTGCTTGCTGAAATTACTGATTCCGTTTTAATAGAGGTAGTAACGACATGATCTTCGTTGTAAGACAGCTTCTCGAAAAAAGCCGTGAACAACATGTGCCAATTTATGCCTGTTTTATAGACTTCACTAAAACTTTTGATTCGGTACCCCGCGAAGTCCTGTGAACAGTTTTAAATAAATATGGCACTATAAATAAACACTTTTGGAACAAAGCAAGGTTGTGTATTAGCTCCATTTTTAATAGCACTGAACCATGCCATCTAAATGGCATGCTTCAGTGTGCTATTAATAACTATAGTGAGTTAATATAGTATTCCGTTTCGATGGAGGATTGCTGAACCTGTTTGGTTCCGAATTTGATTCCGAATACTGAACCTTGAATTCCCGTTTCAATTCAAAGCGAAAGACTATAATTTGGACAGTAAACGAACTTTTATATGCAGCTGATTGTGTGATTTCTCATTCAACTACATCTGAAATACAGGCTGCTCTAAATCTGTTTGCAGGAGCTGTTATAAACTTTGGTGTAAACAACAATTTAGAAAAAAACTGTCACCCTGTCACATAACAGTCATTGCAACAGTCCTCAAATTCTCAACATAAATGGCAAATACGTAATTAATGTAAGTACCTAGGTAGCATGTCTGCAACAGTTCGTGTGATGATGAGATGTCATAAAGAATATACGTGCATACCAGGCTTTCGGTGCTCTAAGAACATCTATATGGAGCTGCCGAGATTTACAGCTTAAAAGAAGGATAAAGATGTACAAGGCAGCTGTAGTCCATGTACTTCTCTACTGCAGTGAATCATGGTGGCTCTATAGACGGCATATTAATTCCACCAAAGATGCCTTAAAACGATACTGAGAGTCAAATGGCAAGATTATGTGCTGAACACAGAAGTTTTGGCTAAACTAATATCTTCAGGATTGAGGCCATGCAGCACCAAATTCAGTTGCGGTGGGTTGGACATGTCATAAGAATGCCAATTACTAGGCTACCCAAAAGATTACTGTACTCAGAGTTGAAAGTAGGCTGCAAAAGTATGGGAGCTTCTAAGCAACACTACAAGGACAAGCTAAATAATAACCTCAAGTTATGTCAGCTGGTCAGCCTAGGCTGAGAAGAAAACCCACCACTAGTGAAATGCCACAATAGTACGCAAAAAACGCAAATCCAAACATAAGACGCTGTTGCCTGATTCTGCCTATAATTATCTCTGCGGTATTTGTGGCAAAATGTTAGTATCCTGATTGGCGTCTTCCATGAACGAGCCACTCTCGTCGCAATTTGTGTAATATTTTTCTTTTAGTAGCGAAGTTCTGCCGTCGAATAGATGTAGCTGTTAGCCATTATATGTATACCTAATATGCAATATATGTAGAAAGAATTGTGTGATATAGATATATATTGGCTTTTCGATCCTCTGCCGATTGATATGCATGAGGATTTTCCTGAACTATACTAACGCCAGCGTTGAAGGTAAATGAGGGTTAAGCGAGAGAACTAGTAATATACATTGTAGCATCATTTTCTAATATATTTTGTAGTTTTGTAATATAATAACTATAGTTTGTAAGCTAAAAACATTTTTTTACGTACTGCAGAGCTGCAATTTGGAATTCTCAAACGGAAAACACAAAAGGCTATAATAACTCATAACAGTATTCTTTTAAAATAATGAAGAAATGATTCTTTTCAAATTAATTCTGTTTTTAATAAAAGGAATATTTGGAGAGTTATAGGGAGCGCTACCTAAAATTGTAATATTTTGCTTATTGTTTACATAACAGCAAAAATTTTATCAAAAACTTACGTACTGGCACATTATCTTTTATGAAAATAAAATTTATAATAAAAGAGCCAATATTTTATAAGTAATTGCTGGAACCATACGCGAATACTGTTGCTGTGGTCTACTTCTAAAAAATGATAATAAATTATATAAAATATATTATCGAAAGAAATAAGTCACTTACGTTTATCGATTTATAAATGAAAAGTGCGTTTCGTAATTTTCACGAGGTAATAAATTTAATATCGATATAAAATAACATATGTTTGAAACAGGCAATTTATCTTAGCACAATCGGAAAGAACCACCTTATTTTCAGATTTATTTTTAAATATATTATTTGAGGGAGCCGAGGCAAAAGAGTGCCAACCACATTTTAACTCTTTTGAGATAGAACAATTTGACAGTTTGATCAAAACTTCAAATTACGTTAAATAAAAAGTTTTTTTTCAAATGATTCGCACCACAGCGGCCAATTTTTAACTTCTATATCGAACTCCTGTGATACGAGGGTTCCCTCTTATATTTCGGGATTGCGCTAAACTTGTGCTGCCATGTGACAACTGACGCTTCTATCGTAAAGTTTGACATTTTTGACTGTATACGTACTCAGAACGTTTTGACGTACGAGCGCTATTTGTGTTGTTTACAGTAACTTGAAAAAAAATCATCACGGCTAAAAATGGAACATTTTCGAGCGATTATAACTTTCGACGTGGATTAACCCAACAACAGTGTATCAATGAACTTAATTCGACTTTTGGCGATGAAGCTCCATCAAGGACTATTAGGGCACCTTAAGGGCGAATTTCGTGAAGTCCGTCATAATCGGTTGTTCTTCATGTGATTTATTGTGAGATTGAGGTATCCTTGGACATTAGTGGGACCAGCATACGTTCACTATTGCATGAACATTTGGCCGTCAAAAAGATTTGTTCACGTTGGATCCCACATCATTTGACTGTCGTTGTGGAATAAGCCTAAATCGGAGTGGAAAAAGTGCTTCGAAAATTGGTTCAAACGCATGCAAAAGTGTATTGATCTTCATGGACCATATTTTGAATAACCATAAAGCCACTTTCGTTGATAAATATTTGTTTTTGATCTCAAATCCCGAAATATAAAAGGCAACCCTCGTATTCCTACTTCTTATGCAACCTCTCAAACTTTTAATCATTGATTGGTAGGAATCAATTTGCGAACCTGGATAACCTTTTTGTCGGTTTTAAAAATTGAAGGTGTACTCTAGAGATGGCCAACATGGCTTGTAGGGTGCATTTATGTGATCCGCGTTGCACAGTTTCTTTTCTTGCGCGTTTGATCATTTAAATGTGCTTTTTTGTTGCTGTTTGAGCTGAGGCTCGTGACTCTTTCTGTCGGACAGAATATGGTCCGCTTTAGTAAAAGTTTGGTAATGCCTGGTTTATCCGATCTCTTACTGTTTTTTTATTGAATTTTGCCATTTTTGTAATAACCGAACTTCTTAAAACACGCAGTTTGTTTCGGAGCATCTTCCCCAAAAGATGTTCAAAAGTTCAAGTGTTTCTATTGTTGTCTATCCAAGTTTGAAACAAAAATTCTCACAGGCAGACTGCTCGAATTACAAAAGGCTATAAAATTCCTATGAAATAATTTAGCAATACAGACTCAACAGCAATAGTTGCAATTAACCATCTCTACTTTTGATCTAATGTGGTACAAATGTCCTTGTTTCTCGTATACTCTCCGCTAGTTTATTATTATTATTATTTTATGTATTTATTTATTTATTTATTTATTTTGCTGCGTTGGTATTCATTATATTGTTTTTACTTCGTCGCTTCTTGAATGTGATCCATTCAATCCCTATATTGTCGATCTTTTCTTTTTCTGCCCTTTGGAGTTCATTCCAGTATTTTCTCCAACCATGTTGTATCATCCATTCTTTTAGTGTTCAGACCAGCGCAACTGTTTCTCTTCCATTCTTTTCACTTTGCTCTTATGTTACTATGATTCTCTTCATTTATGGTTCAAGCGAGATATCTACAACTTCTTCGCAGGCAATCAATCTCCTGGACGTTTAATCTCTGTCGGTTGTTATGTCTTTTATTTCTAGTAAAAATCAAATTCTGCAACTGATTAATTTGGTCGGAAACTTCCAGTTTTACAAATGAAGCTGTATCTGTTTTTAATCACTGTTTTAAAAATTGTTTGAGTAAATACAGTGATATCAGAGAAATGGAATCATTTGACAGATCGGTGTAGCCCATTAAAATCACAGAGGAGTGTCATGTATTGTAAAATATGACCCAGTGCGATTGACATATTTCTTTAATTTGTTTTGATTTTATCGATAGTTCATTTGTTTTGCAATATGACTCTATAATACTGTTGGGATATTTATTGGTTAAAGTACGTATTTGTTTTTGTATTTTTTGTCAATTGTAGTTTTATTTAATTTTTGATGTATGAATGCCATTTGTCTATGTGATGTTTTAAATATGATGGTACTGTGTGTCTATCTATATTCTAGTTTGATGTTTCCAGTTCTGCTCATAAATCAGTTTTTATGACATGACGATTTTTTATTTTTTGTGCGTGTAACAAAAATAATACTTCCAGTTTCATTGCAAATTTAAATCAACAATCCTTTATTAAATTCATTATTTCAATGTATATGATTATGTCTTGCGTCACTATATTATAAGTGTTTTTTTTTTTTTTAATCAACATAATATTAAAGAACTTGGTCAGAATTTGTATAAAAATTGATGTGAAGTGTGAATTTTCACACATTTTAGGATTTTGTAAGTATTTAACAAGTGTAAGAAGCCAACAGAATGTCTAAGAATATTTTTTCTTAAATAATTTTTATTCGTTATTTGAGTACTAAGAGCTTCCATTTAATTTTTTTTTTTAAAACTATATTTAAATAATTTAGGAAAATTTCATGACAATACAATTTACCATAAATAAAATATCCTAGCAATTTTTCTGCATTTGCTTCGTAACTATACCTTCATTAAATTAATAAGAAATATATTGATAAATGTCTTAATTTTCTTCAATTTTAAAAACGTATTTCTCATTATTAGCAATGTGTTAATTGTTTTACAAGTATTTCACTACTAAAAATTGTTTCGCAAGCATTTAGTAAGTGACTAATGATTATTTGGGATGCCAAAACAAATTTTATGTTAAAATATTTTTTTGTTAATTTTAATTCGAATGCCTAACACCATTATTTAGGTTTCTAAATATGTGCAGTATTTATATATATATATATATACATATATATATATATAGCAAGGTTCATTAAGATTTTGAAAATCGCGCCTATGGTTTCCATTGGTTGTTATAAGTTTCCAAGTCATAAGCTTCGCTCCTCTGATATATATATATATATATATATATATATAAATATATATATAGCAAGGTTCATTAAGATATTGAAAATCGCGCCTATGGTTTCCATTGGTTGTTATAAGTTTCCAAGTCATAAGCTTCGCTCCTCTGATATATATATATATATATATATATATATATACATTCAAACATAGAATTAAATTATAATTTCCCATAATTTAATTTAATTTAACACTTCCCACTGGTTATTAAATTTACGGTTTTAAAAATTAAATGCAACATTTGCCAAAATATAACTAGAATTTTGACAAAATAAATTAAACAAAATAAAAACAGAAAAAATAAAATTGACAGGAAGCGAACCATAGTTTGCAATTTAGGAAGCGAGAACGCTAACCATTAGACTACGGACGTTTACTCGTTTACTGTGTTACATTGCGAATTAAATATTTTACATATTTTAGTTAAAAACACAAAACTCCGAAAACCACCAATGTACATTACTTAGAATTATTTCAGATTTTTAGCTTAAACCATCTGGGCTACAGGGTGTGGGACAAATTTCTTTTGCACAATTTTGGCAAAAATCACGTCAAAATAATTTATATTGCAAAAATAAAATGTTGATCGTTTATCCACGTACTAAGGACTTTAATTTGATACCCTACTCAGAATTTTAAAAAAATATTTTTTTTTTCGGTGAGCATATATTTGTTTATATTTTTAGATGGATATGTTTTTTAGATATTTTAGTATTTTTCCTATGTGCGGGTCAAAGAGTTGTATAAGCATGTCAAATTTCAACTCTCTAGGTTAAGCCGTTTGGCTACAATTTTTACCGAATAGACAGACAACCAGACAGACAACAAAATTACGGTACAAGGGTTTTTGGTCATACCTACAAAATCCTAAAAATGATTTATTCTTCTTTGATATTTTAAAAACAAAAAACTAAACTCAATAACAATGAACCGTACCTATATTTTTTTCAGATTTTTAGTTTAACCCCTTTGGTTAAAGGATGCGGCCTTTTTAGCACATTTTTGGATAAAATCGTGTTAAAAGAAACGAATTTAAAAGTACTACTTTTTGGTCCCTAATTTACGTCTTAAGATCTTTCTTTTGATACCATGCAATAAATTATAAAACAATAATCTAAACGATAAAAAAAATCTATATTTTTCGAAAAACTGATCTAATAAAAAATTCCTGTTGAACTATTCCGTTTCCCATCTACATATATTATGGAGATTTTTTTCAGATTTTTAGATCAACCTATCTGAGAGACCGGGTGGGAGACAACATTTTCTTGACATAATTTGGCGGAAAATCATAAAAAAAAAAAGATTTTTCAAAAATAAAAATTTGCTTGTTTGTCCACGCATTAAGACGTATCATGTGCTTTCCCACTCAAAATTTTGAAAAAATATTTATTTTTTCATTTAATACATATTTGTTTATATTTATCTCGGTTCACTTCAGTGGTGACTGGTCGCCGGCAATGAGTATGGTTCTAGGACACTAACCCCCGGGACACTAACCCCCGGGACATTAACCCCCCGTCAATAAGCCCCGGGACATTACCCCTCCATGTCATTAACCCCCCGTGCAATTAACCCCCTGGACAATAACCCCCGTGCCATTTACCCCCGGACATTAACTCCCCCGTCAACAACCCCCGTGCCATTAACCCCGCCTACCAATAACCCCCGGGTCATTAACCCCCTGGCAATTGATGAATTCTCAAAAATGGCCAATTCTCAAAAATGGCTCTAATGATTTTGATTAATTTTTTTTGTGTGAATGTGAGTTAAGGGATGTAATAATACGCCCTTAACAATATTTTCAAAAATTCATAGGGGCCCAATGGAGAATTTTTTATTGAAAATTGTATTCTTTCTGAGCCTTAAATGGAATTTCAATATTTTTAATAATGTTTTGTTTTACAATTTCGAGTTGATGGCTTTTTTTCGATATTATTTTAGTTTTAAAAATTCAAGGTTGAAGACATTTTTTCAGATTAATGTATAAAAATCGAATTTTCTTTTCTCAACTATCAAGTTACGTAAGTATAAAACAAAATAATTTAAGATATAAATAAAATAATATTAAAATAAATATTATTCTTTATTTATTTTTATTATTATTTTTTGAAGGGTATGGCAACAATATAATTTTTTGTTAAAAAAAATGTAAAACATACATAACTAGATTTTTTTAAATTTTGTAAAATACTATGTAAAATTCGAAGTTTTAGGGCAAGAATAATAAAGTTCTATTCTTAAAATAAATACGAACAAATTTATTTTTAAGGGAAATATTTACTTCATATATTCGATATGAAGAAGTCTGTCAACTTTTGTTGACCACTGGTTATTCTTAACTTTTAATTACACTAATTCTTACCAATTATTAGATTGCGTGATTACTAATATGATATTTCTCTAACTTAAATATCTTACTAAATGTTGTACCATTGCATTATTATTTACACTATTGCATAAACTCTCAATAATACCTCTTAATAATAACACTCTTTATTGAACAGTTTACATCATTATAAACCCGGGGGTTAATGGCCCGGGGGTTATTGCTACGGGGGGTTAATGGCACGTGGGTTGTTGTCGGGGGTTAATGTCCGGGGGTAAATGGCACGGGGGTAAATGGCAAGGGGGTTATTGTCCAGGGGGTTAATGGCACGGGGGGTTAATGGCACGGGGGTTAGTGTCCCGGGGGTAAATGGCAAGGGGGTTATTGTCCAGGGGGTTAATGGCACGGGGGGTTAATGGCACGGGGGTTAGTGTCCCGGGGGTTAGTGTCCCGAGTGTTAGGTCCTGATACCAATGAGTATAAACATGGGAATTAGACAAGGTACTATCCTTGGCCCTTTCTTATTTTTAACTTATATTAACGATCTGCCGGACAACATGGCAGCCATAATTGTACTCTTTGCCGATGAGTCGTCGTTTATTGATGAAGGGGTGAATGTGAACAATGTCAAAAGGGCACTAAGTGACACCCAGTCTCAGGCCTTGCAGTGGTTCGCAAGTAACGGCTTAAGTTTAAGTACTGCAAAAACGAAACCAGTAGTTTTTAGTCTAAACAGATATTAGGACAATACTGAACTTCACTCGGATGCCACTGTAAGGTTCCTTGGGTTCCACTTGGATGCCCGACTCACTTTGTAAGAGCACATAAATCACGTGTCCAAAAAACTCAATCGTGTTGTATTTATGTTAAAACGACTGATGCTAACTGTGTCAACGGAGATTGTCAGAATTTCATACTTCTCCTTTTTTCAATCTGCCAATAGCTATGGTATTGAGATGTGGGGGTAAGTTACTGTGTAATAACGTTACTACAACATAAAATATTATAAAAAGTATACTGGCTTTCATTCATGATAGTAACTGACCTTGTTCATAGTGACGAATTTAGTAACTATTATCATAGTAACAGAGTTACAGAAATGGTCTAATATTATTGTTTGTATTGACGTAAGTTACTAAATACTAAATGTACAATCAGCTTCAATAAAATGATTTGATTTGATTTGAACTAGGGTTGTACATCGAAGGCAAAACATCCATGTTTAACATCGATGTTAACATCGGCGCTTACTATCGATGTTGAAAAAACATCGAAGGAAAAACATCGATGTATCGGAAACATCGGTGTTTTATTAATATTAAAAAGAGCTATTTATTTATATTATATAGGTTTTATTTAATAATGTAAAGATAAAATACGAAAAAAGTAACACATAATACACAAAAAGCATTTATTAGATTTTGAAATAGAAATATTCCTTTTTAATAGTAATTAATTTCACATTAATATTATTATACCCAATATAATAATCCTAATTTGTACCTACAGTCTATTCCAAACGATTAGGCGGAACTAACTGCAATTTTCATTTTTGTAATTTGTCATTAGATATTTTTTTATATATTGAAGTTGACTTTTCTTGAACAAAATGGTTAAAAGCTTCAATCAATCGGTAAAAGTAACTAGAATTGAAAATCTAGTTCCGCCTAAACCAAAGGAACAGACCTTACTATTTTTACATTTATAAAATGAAATATTGGATTTTATTACAATACTAATATAGTAATCTTAATGTTAATTTTATATTATTTAACATAAAAATAACACTGTCATAAACAATTATTTTTATACTTTTTTAAGTTGAAATAAAGTCTGTTCCTTTGGTTTAGGCGGAACTAGATTTTCAATTCTAGTTACTTTTACCGATTAATTGAAGCTATTGATCATTTTGTTCAGGAAAAGCCAACTTCAATATATAAAAAAATAGCTAATGACAACTTACAAAAATCCAGGGATTGGAGGAATAACAACTGGGAAAGTGTCAACAAGACTCAAAAACAAAAAGTGTGTTGGCGTCGTTGGTCGTTCGCATTGTTTGCAAAAATTAGTTTCTTCTTATTTTTTCGTATTCTGCTAACTGCTAAGAAGAATAATACAATAGATGGCGCTTATATTTTGTGTACTAATTTTAATCAAAATTAAATTTTTAAGATTCCAGCGCCTCTAGCGGTAGTTTCTGAATTAAACATCGACATCGGTAGTAGACATCGATGTTTTATCGATACTATCGCCAGCTGACCATCGATGGTAAAAACATCGATGTTTTTAAAACAAACATCGATGTTTTCAATACATCGAAGTTTTTTTCCTATCCCTAATTTGAACCCGAACCTTTTATTATTAACCGTGTGAGTATATTTATTACGAGAGAAAGACAGGAAAGCCGAGAGTAGGCGCCGGCCCAGGTAACACACTAAGCCCGGGAACAGGCAAAATTATAATTATGGGCCGAATGACAGATAAAAAGCTGCGCGTATATAGGAAATAGTTCTATATTTTTTCTCTAATATACTATATAAAATATGTTTTCGTGACGAGCCCATTTTCATCTGGATGAACCGATAGAAATGCTACGAAGGGGTCCAAAATACTGATAACTGATGACAGCTAAATAAATACACAAAGTGGCGGTCAACGGTCTGAATTCTGGTTCTATAAGCACTATTATTTCAATTATTATTACGTATTACAATAGGGGATAGGCATGATTTTTTTTATTTTTTATTATATTCCTCTTGTTGCATACAAACATAAAAAACAGTTTTGCTTTTTTTTTTTTTTTAATTTGCAGGCTTAAAAAAATCATAACTGTATTTAGCGCTCGAAAACCACGTGTGACGTCAGAACCTACCTAGTGTACAGCGTACAGCCTACCTAGTCTACAGCGTGCAGCCTACACAGTGTGTCGTGAACTTATTTGCTTGTATAACTTTTATAGATTGTGTAAAGTTAGAGTGATTTTAATGAAAATAAAGTTATTCTACATGTTTACCGAATTAAATTATATATTAAAATATATAAAACATGAAAGATCCAGGGCTTCGAAACATCGAAAATATTTTTTAGTACCGATGAAAACAAATACTTTAGAACTCCACAAAAACAATTTATTACATTACCTAATGGTGAAACACAAAAGAAAAGAATGAAATGAATCAATGTTGGGTAAATTGTCACTCTGAGCCCTAACAAAATCTTTATCTGCCATTTTAATAATAAATGCGTGAAAAATAGTTCAAAAACAAATACAAAACTCTCGAACAATACAATATAGGGTTTAACGTCATGCTCAGTCGTAATTACTCGGCAACCTTCGTGCTGTGGTCAGCTTATTTCAAATTTATAATATTTTAATTAAAATATTTGGCTGAAATATTAATTAAAATGTGATTTTTGTTTTGTTAGGTGACATAACTAACATTAACATATCAAAAAAATGTAGTTTTAAGAAAATATAAATTTTATGTGTATCCCCTATTATCGACAAAGAAATTATGTAACAAAATTACAAATAATAAAATATTAGGTGTAAAAATGAATAAGCCAATTTTTTCAGCTACGTTCAAGGTTTATTTTAAAAGAAAGTAAATTGAATTGTTCAAAGTATTCGCCCTTGCTTTCTATAACTTTACACCATCTTTCAGGCAGCTGATGAATTCCATCTCGGAAAAATGTTCCATCTTTGGACACGATAAAGTCGTCAAGCCATTTTCGGATCTCATCCACTGATTGGAAGTGCATATCGGACAAGGCGCGTTGCAGCGACCGGAACAAGTAGTAATCGGATGGAACAATGTCTGGTGAATACGCTGGGTGCTGCAAGATGTCCCAGCCAAGACTCATTATGGTGTCTTTTGTATTGGAAGCAATCTGCAGCTTGGCGTTGTCATGCAACAATTTCACTGGACGTTCTCCTTTGCCAGTATACTGGCAATTTCGTTCTAATTTTTGACGCAGATTAATTGACGTTGGTAGCAGTCCGCAGTAACTATTTCACCCGGTTTCAACAACTCATAATAAAACACGCCCTTGATATCCCACCAAATGCAGAGAAGAACCTTCTTTCCGAAGCAATTGCGTTTTGCGACCGATTATGATGATTCACCGGAATTTACCCATGACTTTCTACGTTTCGGATTGTCATAAAGTACCCATTTCTCATCACCCGTAATGATTTTCCACAAAAAAGACTTTCGACGCTGCTTATTGAGAAGAGAAAGACACGTGAGTTAATGCGGAACTCATTTTCCTTCTTTCTGGATCTTTCCCATATCATGTAGGCGTTTGGAAATCCTTTGCTGCGTTACCCCCAACTATTTTGCTAGCTCTTTTGCGTTTGTACCGAATTTTCAGCGAGCAGATTCTCCAAATCATCGTTGTCGCACTTTCAAGGGCCTCCACGGCATTGTTTGTCGTTTAGACAGAAATCACCGCTTAAA
Organism: Liopterus haemorrhoidalis; assembly: GCA_963971575.1. Taxonomy (NCBI): domain Eukaryota; kingdom Metazoa; phylum Arthropoda; class Insecta; order Coleoptera; family Dytiscidae; genus Liopterus; species Liopterus haemorrhoidalis. The sequence continues at coordinate 175,172,160 of OZ020611.1, read as the reverse complement.
CCAAAATGCGCACACATCGTACGATACAATACATTCGCCGAGAAAGGAATAAATCGATTCGCACGCTCTTGCAGCATTTTTTCCTTGTTGGAATTCTGGTTATCTGTTACCATTTTCAACTGTACTGAACTGAATACTATTGAAGGTTATGCTAGACTTTCAGCAATACAAACTCTCATTTTTAATAACTATATGTCAACACTATATAACCACAAAAAAGCAGGAAAATCAATTCATTCTAACATTAATTTCTTAACTGCTTAAAATAATATGGATTATTCATTTGTACACCTAATAGATTAGGAATTTGTAAAAAAAAAGGTCTGCAGGATGCCTGGTCCCATGTAACCCTAGCGAGTTCAAACTCATACTGAAGGCGTATCACATTTTCATCTGCCGCCCCTCCAAGTCCCGCATCCCAAATGTTGCCAGATCAAACGCTATGTTGCCAGTCCGGTTACTTAATTTACACACATCGTATATACCTCCGTTAAACTAGATGAAATTTTCATTGTCACCAGTACATTTCATTTTATTTTTATTAAAGGCATAGTAATTTAATTTCCCCCTATAGAGCCTGTTTCTTTGGTTTAAGCTAGTAACTTTTTCAGATTAAGTAAGTCTTTTGATCATTTTGACCACTTCAAATGTTAGAAAGAAAGCTCATGACAACTTAGGAAAATGAAAATTCCAGTTAGTTTCGTTTAAACGTCTGAAATAGTCTATAACTTCTTTATTGAAAAATCATATAATATTAAAACTCAACTTTCTTTAGGCGAGTCTTTGATCACTTCTCAGTGACTTAGTAGGGGAAAGTAGGGGAACCGTGCGCAGCGGGTAATCGTGCGCACCACTGAAAATTCAAATTACGCGGCATTTTAAGACAGTGTTGGCATCTAGGCTTGAGAGAGGTGTCGAGCAATTAGCTTGGCGCCATGAGCGGCGACTCTATCATGTCATTTGTTTGCAATACTTTTGCGGAATTTTGTACATCGATGCTTATAGATATTATTCTAGACGTGGGCGTATTAAGACGGTAAGTTCATAATTCTCATCTGATTATTCTCAAATAATTATTTTAAAATTAATAATTAAAGAATAGGATCAACTCCTTGTATGCATGCAATTTCGTTATATTTAACTAAATAGTTTTTGTGATGTTAAGTGATTTGTTTTTAAAGTCATGATGGGGTAATAATGCGCTAGAATTCGCACCAATGATGGACTGCAAAAAGCTTATGTCACCATCCCATGTTCCAGTTCCTACAAAAAAGATAATTGCCAAGAACCCGTAAATATTAACGCTGCAAAAAGAGTCCGAAGGCGTATCCTAGACCAATCACCAAAAATAAAAAAAAAAAAAAAAAATCCCCTGATTCATCTGAAGTATCTGATGACATGGATGATAATGACATCTGCGACGATGATGAAGTAGATGATATCGACCTAAGCTATGTTCTATCCGATGAAAAACCCGAAGAAAATAATACATGCGCAATTCATGAGAAACAAGGGAAAACTGAGCTATGGTATAGGTGTGTCGCATGCGGCTTATGGAACCATGCAGCATGTACCGGTGCAGACTCGCCTAATCAATACATTTGCGACTTTTGTAACTTGTAATATTTAAAATATCTTTTGGTTTAATAAATATTTTTGCATTATTTTGTGTTTCAATTTACTGCGCATTATTCCCCACCTAATGCGCACCATTGCCCCATAGGGTGGGAAATTGTGCGCAAATACACATTTGTACTTTTAATATTTTTTTGTGACTTAGGTAATAGCTATATTAATTCTGATGCTACTCTTTGATAGCTAAATAACATGAGCTTCTATGGCCATTTATAAAGTTTCTGTAACATTCATAAAGTGGCGATCAGGTCAAATCTCGCTTAGGTGCGCACCATTCCCCCACTTTCCCCTAAAACAAATTTTTTCACTAACCTTTTTTCAGATATTAGTACTAACTTTTTTTATGGTAACTACCACTTTTTAATTATTGAAATGAAAAGACGTTCTTTTTACTGATTTCAATTATGTTCATAACATACAATTTTAAAGTTTTTAGTTACATATTAATTATTAACTAACTTTTTAAAAAATAAGACATGATATATTTCAATTAACAGTATATTGTAAATTTAATCTCAATAATTTTATACACTGAGGACAATTAAGACATTGTTAAATCATAAATATTTACACAAAAATACTTGTCATATTTCAAAAATGCCTTCATTTTGTTGATCATTCAGTTTTAAAATAAGGTATAACTTAATATAGATCAGGGCTGTTCAACCTTTTTGTATTTGGGATCTACTTTTTTATATATATTGTTACCATGATCGACCAGAACGCGTAGCCGACCACCGGGGGGGGGGGGGACATGGAGTGCCCTACCTGATGAGGGGGTCCTCCCCCAGGAGAATTTTTGAAATAATGCATTACATATTGCAGTTTTAAAGCTGTTTATCATGTAGAAATAACCTACCACGCAAAACGAAATTTAAAAATTTTATTTTTTTGAAAATTCTTCATAAGCCTTCCAAGGCTGCACTTTTAACCAGATGGTTAACACATCGATCGCTAACGAAATTTATGCAAGATGATTAAAAAATGGTTCTTTCTTTTTAAGTTTTGTTGGTTAGGATATGTTTTTTTTTTCGGTGTATTTTTATAAATTCTACACCGGTATCGGTTACGGAAAATTTAGGAAACACGTGTCATGGGTGACACGTGAAGACATTTTGGGTGAAACGCATCGTTTATGGACGGTCTTCGGTCAAGAACAGTGAACGCATCTGGGCACAAGTGTTTGTCGACTTGAGGTCCAAACTTGAGAACCTGGAAAGAAATCGTTTGGAAAACGAAAAAAAGTGTCACTACGACAGGAAATTTGGAGGGCTTGGAACCGATTACCTAAGATGACCATTTTTTGCAAATATAAAACCAGGATATTTAAAATAGCCCAAATACAGGCGCATGCAATAGGAGAGGGGTCCTTGGGTCCTGACCCACCCCCCAGGAACTAAAAAATCATATACTTAATAAAAACTAAGCTACTGAAAATAAAATCATCTCTTTTGTTGATAAAAAAACAAATCATAGTCAAAATGTAATTAACATATAAGACCAACTCGCCCCGTAAAGAGGCAATAATAAATTTTATATTATTTATCGGATATTTTTTAGAAATAGACGCCCCTCGCAGTTAATTTTTTTAGGAGCGCGCTTGCTCAGTCAGCATGAAGAAAAGTGGCTATCGTAGAATGAATTTTAAAAAAATATTGCAGAGTAAGCTTAGTTTTTTTGCCTTTAAGTGAAAAAATAACATGTACTTCTTTTATTTATATTGTAGATTAAGAAAGTAATTTTGAAAAGGCCGCTACACTGCTGAGCCGTATTTTGTGTTTAAATTTACGCGCGTACTGAAAAATGGAACGATCACTCGATCTTTTGAAAAATTAATAATTTTAGATTTTGTGTCCCTAAACTGTACTGGTTATATTTCACGACTAACCAGGACCAATGACCAAAAAACAGTACAGTACTGGTAAAACCAGTACGAATTGTCACCTTAGATTACCGGACACTTTTTTGAAAAATCTATCGATGGCATTATTTGCAATTTTTCCCTCTACGTACTTTTGTGAGACTTTATTCTCAGCGTTAAATAATATTAAAACCAATAAAAGAAACCGACTGACAGATGAAGTCAGTAGCGCTTGCTTGGCCTTGAAGTGCACGAAATACCAACCTTCAGTTGAAAATTTAGCAAATGCAATTCAGCAACAAATAATTCACTAATGTAAAGAATGATTGATTTTTGCTTTTTTAACAAATAAATATACAGATACACCGAACACAAAAGGTTCGCCATCACTGCGCTAGTCCTTAATCTTGTTAGTCACTTATCTCACTCTAGCAAATAAGTACATGAAAGTGAGGGAAAACTAAAGATCTACCTTAAATCAAGCCGCGATCGACCGGTAGATCGCGATCGACTGGTTGGGCAGCCCTGATATAGATTATGTTCATAGCATGATTCATATTCAGACTATTCACAAGCTGTTTGTAATACGTTCGCGACACGTAAATTTCAAGCGAGCATTACATTACGAAGTACATTACAGGATCGGCTCGTTAATTCTTTTCTCTACTATAATGCAATACTTAGGTAGTTTTGTAGCAAGCTAAAGAAACTAGAACACCAAAAATTTGCCGTGGCACTATTTTCGAAATGAAAATATACCATATACCTATTAAATATATTAATAATAATAATTTTGTAATGAGTATTTTTTATCGATATTATTTATCAAACATACATAATTATATTATTGTAATTTAATTAAATTAATTAATGTGGTTATTTCATCAGTAATTAATTGATAAAATACAAATACAATGTGGTAGGTAATATAAAAATATTATTTCAATTATTTTAAAAAGTAAATAATAATATTGTAAAAGTAAATAATTGTTAAATTGTATTCTTGTACATATATTTTATAAGGTTGCTGCTGCCATCTCTTGTCCAGTAGACGAACTAGTAATTCAAAATATTGCCATCGTATAGAATTCTACAGAGTTACTTCAATGAATACCAAACTGTTACATTATCTTCCACTACAGTTGCAGAGCACCTAAAATTTTTCTATTGGTAGTATTAACATTTACTATGTCTATGTTCACATGGCATTTCATAAGGTGACCATTTTTTGTCAAATATAAAACCAGGACATTTAAAATAGGCCAAGTACAAGCGCGTGTAATAGGAGAGGGGTCCTTGGGTCCTGCCCTCCCCCCCAGGAACTAAAAAATCATATACTTAATAAAAACTACGTTGATGAAAAACAAATCAGAGTCAAAATGTAATTAACATATAAGACCACCCCTCCCCGTAAAGAGGCAATAATAAATTTTATATTATTTATCGGATATTTTTTAGAAATAGACCCCTCTCAGTTAATTTTTCTAGGAGCGCGCCTGCTCAGTCAGCATGAAGAAAAGTGGCTATCGTACAATATATATTAAAAAAATATTGCAGAGTAAGCTTAGTTTTTTTGCCTTTAAGTGAAAAAATAAAATGTACTTCTTTTATATATATTGTAGATTAAGAAAGTAATTTTGAAAAGGCCGCTACACTGCTGAACCGTATTTTGTGTTTAAATTTACGCGCGTACTGAACGATGGAACGATTACTCGACCTTTTGAAAAATTAATAATTTTTGATTTTGTGTCTCTAAACTGTACTGGTTCTATTTCACTACTAACCAGGACCAATGACTAAAAAACAGTACAGTACTGGTAAAACCAGTACGAATGGTCACCTTACATTTCAACATTCAGCCATATTTGATTATATGTGTCAGATTGAATTCTGATATTTTTTATTCTTAATGCTGCGTTCAGAACTTGCAACACGGCAAAATTTTCAAGCCGAATTCAGAGCTCTTTAAATTAACACGTTGTAGTCTGTTCGTTGTTACGTTGTGACTTATGTTTTTATGCATTGTTTTAACGTTCTACGTAGCGTTTACAGTTGATACAAAGAGGTTGGTTACGAAAGCCCGACATCTGTGTGTCCTTAAACCAACTACGATGTCTTTGTAAAATGCTTTTACCGTTTTTATAATTCTGCTGTCCTAGATTTTAACTAACTATACCTAACCTAATTACCTAAATTGATCATATTTACTCTCCGTCTTTGTAATTTTGAGTAAGATTTGTTAATGATGACATTTTGTTGGGTTATGTAAAGGCATACAATCAATATTCCCTCTAAGACGAAAAGTTTGACTGAGCAGCAGTGTTGCCAGATGATGAAAAAGAAAAAATCGTACCAACACTTCAAAATGATCGTATTTTCAAGAAAAAAATCGTACAAACAATCGTATTTCTTAAAAAATAATCGTACAAAATATTTGCTGTAAAATACAAGTGATGAGCAAAAAAAAAGGTCCTCACTTGTAAAATACAAGTGATGAGAAAAAAAAGGTCCTCATCTCTACTTTTAAATCCATATCTATATATTTCCTAAGATCCATAATGCTATTTAAAAAAATTTGTATTTCCATCCTTCTTGGAGTGGGCCCCCCCTGGGTGCGCCACTGAGTACAGTACTCTTATACCCTTTTCACACTAGAACTTTAAGATCGGATGTTAAAGTGAATGTGTCTTTAAACACTAATGTGAAACCGTATGGCCTCGTCTAAATACAAGCGATGTTTAAGACAGAGATCTGCGTCTTAAACATCGTCCGCACTGCCAACATAATTTCTATTATAAAAATATACTCTTTGAATTTGTGCTGTCAACATTTTGTATTATCATAAACAAGAATACTGTATTACATCGACGTTATAAGAAGTTTATACTTATTGTTATAATAAAATTATTTATTTTAATAATATGTTTAATAAAATATAGAGTTACAATAATTGAGATAAAAGTATCGACTTACATGTTAATACAGGTGTAATATACTCTTTATTGTACTGTCTTCATTGTAGAATGAAATGAAATATCCATATTTGTTTATAATAATTCAAAATGTGCGTCTGCGCAGACAGTTCAAAACTGGTAATTTCCTGACGGTAACTTAAGGACAAAATTACTGTAGCTGATGACAGCACCGGAGATTTAAACATCAAGTGTGAAAGCAAACCGATGTTAAACATCGGTGAACTTTAAGTTCACTCGTCTTAAAGTTCTAGTGTGAAAAGGGTACAACTAATGAGGAGTGAGCTTTATATTTTTGAATATTCGAATATGCCCGAACATACCCGATCTTAGCGAGATAAACCATTATATTTAAGAGTGCGTTGATTTGAAATCCGAGGGCTAAAATATTCAATATATCGCATTATATAATATTAATATTTAACTTACTAAACATGTATATAAATAAATATGTTTCATCAATAAAAACATCAAAAAAATCGTACATCTGATACCAAGAAGTCGTACATCGTACACATGCAAAAATAATCGTACAAATACGATTTAAATCGTACATCTGGCAACACTGCTGAGCAGCTATAATATTCTTGTGGGCAGAATTTTAGAGCAGGAAATAATTTTGAAATGTATACATTTTAGTTTTTAATTAACATATATATATATATATATATATATATATATATATATATATATATATATATATATATATATAGGAAACGTTGCATACAATATCTACGATGCCTGTGATAGACTGAGATAGCCAATGTGTTTATATGTCTGTCTCATTAAAACATCTCACTAGCTATAAGATTAGAAAATTATCCACAACGAACAACGTATTAATTTTAGAGGTCTGAACCGTTGCACGTCTTACCATATAATAAACTCGGTAGTGACAATAAACATAGTACAAGCTACAGTCTATAAGCTATTGATTTAAGAGCTCTGAATGCGGCTTAAGACGTCATTTCAAAGTTATCGTGAATGGATTAATTTATTAATAAAATTCAGTGGCGCACCCAGGGGAGCCCCCCCCCCAAGAAATAAGGAAATAAAAATAAAAACCTACAAACACACTAGAAAAATTTCACTATCGTTATAAAATATATCTATTTAAAAATAGAAATGAGGACTTTTTTTTAGGTCGTCATTTGTGTTTTAGAAGTGAAGACCTTTTTAGGGCTTTGTAGGTATGACCAAAACACTCTTATACCGTCATTTTGTCGGTTATCTGTCTGTTCGGTAGAAATTGTAGCCAAACGGCTAAACCTACAGAGTTGAAATTTGGCATGTTCATACAACTCTTTGACCCGCACATAGGAAAAATTCTAAAACACCTAAAAACATATACCCCCTAAGAATATAAACAAATATGTGCTCATCGAAAACATTTTTTTTTTTTAATTTAGAGTGGGTATCAAATGATAGCTGGATTAACAATCAAAATTTTATTTTTACAACATAAATTATTTTGAGGCGATTTTTGCCAAAATTGTGTAAAAAAAATTGTCCCACATCCTGTAGCCCAGATAGTATAAACTAAAAATCTGAAAAAATTCTAAGTAATGTACATTGGTGTGAACTGGAATAGTACAACAGGAATATTAGCTGCACAGCAAACTAGGGTTCGCTCCCGGGCAGAGGAGACAATTTTATTTTTTGTTTTTTTCCATTTATATTTTGTTTGAATTATTTTGTCAAAATTCTAGTTATATTTTGGCAAATGTGGCATTTAATTTTTAAGAGCGTATATTTAATAACCAGTTTAAATTGTTGGAATTATATTTTCATTCAATGTATCATGTACACAAAACCAGAGAGGCGGAGCATATGATTTAAAACAACCAATGGAAGCCATAGGCGCAATTTTCAAAATCTTAATGGACCTTGCTATATAAAAAAAATACTGCACATATTTAGAAACCTAAATAATGGTATTAGGTATTCGAATTAAAATTAACAAAAAAATATTTCAACATAAAATTTGTTTTTAAAGCTCTAAGATTAACAGACGATAAATTATTTTAAAAATATCGTTCATTTTGCCGCGATTACTACAAAGCAAAATTTGTACTACACACTCAGCATGAGCTTTCACTTATTATATACCTGCGAAATCCTGCAATGTGTGAAAATTTACACTTGACATAATTTTTTTTTTTTTTTAGGCATCACTTGTATTTCCGAAGCGAGAACCTTTTTTTTAGATCATCACTTGAAATTTAGAAGTGAGAACCTTATTCATAGTTTTGTCTTTCGGGCCCCCTCCAAAACAAATTTTTGGGTGCGTCACTGATAAAATTCATTCAATATTGGTAGATTATTTTCCTTTAAATGCCATCCATACACACAACAAGAAGTATTTAGTCTTCTTTTCTTAAATTTCTTACTTCATTCATTGTCAAAACGGAGTGAGAATGGAAAGAAACAACATGCCAAGCCATACATAAACAAAGACGGTATCTTTTTATCAAGTTTTCGCCTTACTGTCGCTAGAGGGATACGCGTTAATTTGATTCACCAATTATGTTTGAACACCAACAAAGATTTGAAATTCTTATTACATATAGGCAAAGTAATTATTTATTTTCTTTGATACAGGCAATTTATAAATAGATTTAGACAAGTGCTAGCTGCTAATTTTTTACAACTAATTTCAATGATACATATCATTAATATATTTCTTTAAATAATAATAATTCCATTCCGTTTATAGATTTGGTATCGTTACAAACTCTTTTAACGTTTGAGAGCCTCTGAATACGAGCTTTATCTTTTGAAACATAGATGGACACCCGAATTGTATAAATAGTTTAGCTTTCAGAACATAGATGGCAGTAGTTGTACTAAATTATCCTCATTTTAAAGCAATAAATCATTCTGAAAGTTAGTTCCTGCAACTTTTTATAACATTTATCAAAATATGATTCACTAAAGAAAAATAATATTTTATTTTCCTACTATTCATTTATTTTGAATGAAAATTCAAGAAAAAATTAATTTCGACCGTGACAGGACTCGAACCTGCAATCTTCGGATCCGAAGTCCGACGCCTTATCCATTAGGCCACACGGTCGTTGGTATCGGGTGTCTCATTTATGGAATAGATTACAAATTTAATACAAAAAAAATTTAAGATAATCTTCTCAAATAATTTCTATTTTTAATTTAAATTATTTCGCGATTATGATTATAATTGTGAAATATTAAATAGAAAAATTAAAATAAAACGTAAAAATGGAACTCACAGTTTGGAAACAAAAAATAAAATAGCAAATAACATGACGTCAGAAAAAATGTTTTAAATGAAAAAATGGTTGTCTCACGTAACTGGTCGTCATGTTAGGATTTCGTAGATATGAGCCAAGATTATTAAAGAATAAGGTTGTCTCGTAACTTGTAGTGGTTGGGGTAAATAGAGAGGATACGCGTCATCCGTATGCTAACGGGACGTCAGTCTTTGTTTATCGTACATATTATATACACGTAAAGTTTGATTATTGGCCATAGATATAAAAATATCGTTTATTTTTTTGATTTTCTACTTGTTTTAATTTCTCTTTTCTTCGAAAGGAATGTTTCTTCGTTCTAAATAAATTTTCTTAAATTCATTTTTGATGTGAAGAGAATAATAAGTGAAATATTTCAATATTTTAGTTTTAGGGTTTCCCCCGGAACTACCCTAATATTCATCAAATTGAAAAAATGCAGAGAACAAATAAGATTTATTTTCTTATAAACAATTTTTATTGTATAGTTTTTTCTGCTTAGATAATTCTGTTTATAAAGGAAATATTTCAAGTTTTTTAGTATCAGTTTTAACCCAGAAACACCCCCAAAGAAAGAAAATTTTGAGATACCGTACCTATATTTGATCCTGGTTCTGCTCTATTGTACCAAATTTCGTTAAAATACGTCCAGCCGATTTTAAAAACATATATAACCTCCAATTTTATTAATTACTATATTATTATACCAATTTGTTTTTCTATTTGTATTTAAATATACCTAACATTATATTTGTATTCGATTTTATTGTTATTTATTAACTATTATAATACAAATACCCATCACCTTAAATTTTATATAAATCAGTATAAAATTGGAGTTTTTATTTATAATTTATTCAGTAGAACTGTCTTGAAATAAATATCCATTATGAAAATAGTCAATAAAAATATTTAAAAACGTGCAACATCTATATTAATTTTATATGCTAGTTTGAACTACGCATACGTGTGACGCTTTCCCTCTCACGCACTGATTGGTCAAAAGTTACGAGACAACCTTTATTTTAATAATCTTAGGTATGGACCAAAACATTATAATGTGTCACTCATGTGTCTGTCTGTTCGATAGAAATTGTGGCTACAATTGTTGGTCCACTCGTTGTAGCAGTGGACCAAGAAAGTTGAAATTTCCGTATACATACAATTCTCTGACGAAAATTACTTCAAAAACCATGTCGCCCGAAAAATATAAATAAATAGTAGTCAGTGCAAATAAGGTAGGGGCGAATGGGGTACTGGCCCTGGGCACCGGAACTTAATAGCATAAAAAAAGGGGGAACGGGGAGCCAGATACTGGTTTTCCTCGGGCGCAAACTTTCTTTGCATGGTCCTGTATAGTTTGTTTCACGATAAGTTGAAGTGACTATCTACTTATGGTCCTAAACACAGTGGGTGGTAATTACAAATAACTCTAATCCCTTGTTTGTACCCATAAACTAGCCAGAGATGTATCAGGTATAAATTACATTACACCATGTAATGACACAATATGTAGTAACAAGAAATAAACATAAGATATCATCAAAATAAACTTTATTTTTATTATAAATACAATTAATTTATAGAACTTATGATTAAATTTAAAACATTACAATTAGTATTTAAAACATTACAATAAAATAAATTTTAAATTAAATAATGTTTAAGATAAAAAAAAATCTTGCAAGTCCAAATCATTCTCTGAATCAGTCTCTAAATTAATGATTATAGTACGTTCTATATCGTACGAAATAAACTCAAAAGGTTGGGTGGATACGTCAAATAAATGTCAAACAAGAGCACCGTCTAATAAAGGTAAACGTATTACGATACTTCAGGCAGGTTCTGAAACTGGATGGATACCGAATGCACTCTTGCTTTCTGCGAAAAATATCAAAGATTCTAGACTCGACTACCATGACAATACCACGGCGGAAATATTCGAAAACTGGTTCGAAAATAAATTACTCCCGAATATACCGGCTAACAGTGTTATTGTTATGGACAATGCAAGTTACCATAGTCGGCAACTAAATAAAGTACTGAATAGTGCAAACAGTAAGAAGGAAATCCAAGACTTTTTATATAAAAATAATATTCACTTTGAAGAAAGTTATAAAAAAAATTGTTTAATTAAATTATTAAAAAGTTATAGTTTTTCTAAAGAATATGTTTGCGATAATATTGCTCAATGCAAAGGATACACAGTTTTACGACTACCTCCGTATTATTGTTTATTCAATCCTATTGAACAAATGTGGAGTCAGTTAAAGGCGAGAATAAAACGGAATAATGTTTCTCCCACTTTAAAGGGCACTGTGATAGAACTTATAAAAAAAGAAGTAGAAAATATCCCTGTAGATAGTTGGAAAAATTGTGTAAATCATGTTATTAAAACTGAGGACAGTTATATTCAAATAGAACGTACTATAATCATTAATTTAGAGACTGATTCAGAGAATGATTTGGACTTTGTAATGTAATGTAATGTTTTAAATTTAATTATAAGTTCTATAAATTAATTGTTTTTATAATAAAAATAAAGTTTATTTTGATGATATCTTATGTTTATTTCTTGTTACAATTGTGTCATTACATGGTGTAATGTAATTTATACCTGATACATCTCTGGCTAGTTTATGGGTACAAACAAGGGATTAGAGTTATTTGTAATTACCACCCACTGTGTTTAGGACCATAAGTAGATAGTCACTTCAACTTATCGTGAAACAAACTATACGTAAATATTTGTCGAAATAAAAAATATCTTAAATGAGGTACCAAATGAAGAATCTTAATACGTGGACTAACGACTAAATTATTTAAATAAAAAAATAATAATAATAATATATAGATTTGAACGGGATTTTCACCAAAAACTAAATTGTAGCCAAACAGCTGAACATAGAAAGTTAAAATATGGTTAGTACAACTATTTAACTCACATATAGGAAAAATACTGAGAGTAAATACTCAAACACATCCCGAGATAAATATAAGCAAATATGTATTTGATTTTCTTCGTTTTCGACTTTGAGAATTATTTATTTATATGTTTTTTTCATGAATTACGTCTTGTTAAAATAAAACTTCAAATAACTGAATACTGAAAAATGCTAATACTAAATAATGCACTGATCAAGATAATAAAACCGGTCTATTCAATCATTTGAAGTTTTAATTTAACAAAACCTAAGTCCTGAAAAAAAAACATGTAAATAAATAGGTATTTAATGAAAAAAAATAAAATTATAATATATTGAGTGGTATATCAAGACGTGAATTTACAAGCAAATTTTTATTTTTGAAAAATCTTTTTTTTTTTTTGGAGTTTTAGCCAAAAATATTTCAAAAAACTATTGTGCCAACTCTATTGAGTGGTTGACTAAAAATATAAAAAAATCTCCATAATGTACATTGCTGGGAACAGGAACAGTTCGAACAAACAATTTTGATCAGATTAGTTTGTCGAAAAATATCAATTCTATGTGGTAGAAAAAAATTATTATTATAAAAAATGTATTGTGTGGTATCAAAAGAAAGCTCTTAAGATGCAGATTAAGGATTTTAAAATTTGTTTCTTTTAGCACGATTTTAACCACAAATGTGGTAAAAAAGTTCTTGTCCCACCTTCTTTTACTCAAAGGGGTTAATCTAAAAATCTGAAAATATTATAAGTAATGGATATTGATCTAAGTCGGAAACGTACAAGAGGAATTTTTGATCAGATTGCGTTTTTTGAAAATATTTGTGAAACTTTTTGTGATTTAGAAAAAAAAATCATTATTTTTTAATTAATGGCTATAAGTATCAAACAAGAATAAAGCTTTTTTAGTAGTGAAATACTTATAAACACATTGTAAATAATGAAAAATACGTTTTTGACAAAATTAAGCCATTTATCAATGTTTTTCTTATTAATTTAATGGACTTAGATACGAAGTAAATGCAGAAAATATTGCTGGGATTTTTTAATTTAAATTTTATTGTCATGAAATTTTTGCAAATTATTGAAATTTAGTTTTAAAAAAATAAATGGAAGCTCTTGGTACTCAAATAACGAATAAAAATTATTATCAAATAACTTTTTATCAAAAAAATATTCTCAGACATCCAGCATTTTGTTGGCTTCGTACACTTATTAAATACCTACAAAACCTGAAATATGTGAAAATTCACACTTCACATCAATTTTTTAAGGATATAACTAAAATAATAGCGATTAAACAATTTAATAAATTAAAAATGAATTTTGTTTAAAATAAATGTATGAAACTTAAAAAGTTCATATCATATTTCCCATTCCAATTCAGTTCTTTAGCTGTAACTCAATAATTATTAATATCATATGTCTGCCAACTGTATAAATCACGAATTATAGCGCAGAAACACTACGGGAAATTCAAAGAAAAGAAACAGGAGTAAAGTAAAGCTTACAGCATAGATTACTGCACTAAATGATGCATATATCTCAAGGCCGGGTTAAAGGGGGGGGGGGCAGAGGGTGCGACAACCCCTGGCTTCCGGCCACGGCAAGGCCCCTGGTTGTATGTTAAAGATTTATAATTAATAATTTTATAATACATATGAATTATTTTTGCTGAAAATATTAAATGACTAGCTATAGAAAATATATTGAGGCGCAAGCTCAAATTACTTATGGTTCCTCTGAGTACATTACTACACGTACGAGAAGAAGTAAAAGACATGTGGACAGCATCGAAGCAGACGAAACTATATTATCAGGAAGATACAAGTTTCGTATAGGAACATTTTTGCGTAATGTTGATGTCCTTAAAACTGCATTAAACAATCGAATATCTGCCTATGTAGAAGTATATGAAAAATTGAAATGAAGTTGTTTCAAGTTCATGTCCAATGACATCACAAAAAAATAAGGAAGAAGCAATCAAATTAGCAGAAAATCATTCCCAAGATTCGGTAAAGGACGTGTTTCTCTACTAATCCAATTCGTCCACTATGCCAAACAGAAAAATTGTATAACAGCATCGACACAGACTGAGTTATTAAGTAAATATGAACTTGAAAGTAGCTTCCCTAATTTATCAGCTGCATTACGGATGTACCTTTGTTTGGTGGTGACAAATTATTCCGGTGAACGTTCGTTTAGTAAGCTATCGCTTATTAAAAACAGACTAAGGTCTACAATGTGACAACATCGCTTAAGTAAGATAGTACTTCAACTTAGTAACAAGGTACAGAAAGTGAAATAATTCAGAAATTTTCTTTAGACGAAATTGTTGACAATTCCGCGAATACAAAAATTTTAAAAAAATGTCTAAATAATGTTTAATTTATATTGTGTGGATAAAAAAAATACGAAGCTTTTTTATTTAATAAGAATAGCCGGCCTCCTATAAGAATTGAAAAGATAGTTACCTGGATATTAATTTTAATTGCATTATATTAACTATATTCTTGTTTATATTGTTTATTTTTCTATTTATAAATAATTATTTTTTACTTTTATAAATCATTTGCCAGTGGCACACCCAGGGGGGTGGCCCAGGGGCCCGGGCCCCCCTCCCAGAAGGAAGGAAATACCAAATTTTTAAATTTTTTATCACTATGGTTTTAGGTAAATATATGGATTTAAAAAGAGATGAGGACCTTTTTTTTTTGTCATCACTTGTATTTTTTAGATAATCACTTTTCTATACCCCCCCCCCAAATTTCTGGGTGCGCCACTGTCATTTGCAATAGAATTTCTTTAACTGTCGATATGTACAAGGTGTCTCAAAAGAAATTTTATATTTATTTAGCTTACTGCGTGAACGTAACGTATCCGAGGAGCGCGGGGGTTATGTCAATCGGTAGCCTGGCTCTTGGGAATTCAGTCGCTATGGAGCGTTTCTCGGGAGCAGACCGCGCGTTATGCGTGCGAGAGTTTTACAAAAACGGTGATTCGGCGACTGTAGCGCGTAGAAAATTCTGCAGTATTCGAAGTTTTCGCCACTTAAATGATGCGCCAAGCATTCCTCTCATGCAACATTGGGTTAAAAAGTTTGAAGAGACTGGTACAACGCTGGATAAATCAAAATCCGGGCGACCTAGGTCATCAAGAACGGTAGAAAACGTGGAGAATGTTAATCAGTCTGTTCGTAACGACCCGAACCTTTCAATTCGGAAGCGCGCAAGTGCTTTAAATGTGCATAGATCATCATTACATCGCATTATGCAGAAAGACCTAAAGCTGCACCCCTACAAAATTCAATTGGTGCAAGAATTAAAGCCCCAAGATTCTAGTCAGAGGCTTAATTTCGTAAATCAGGTGATTGAGCGATTTTCAACGTTTACCAACATTTTGTTTTCGGATGAAGCTCATTTTCATCTTAATGGCCACGTAAATAAGCAGAACTGCCGCTACTGGAGTGCAACGAATCCGAAACGCAAACATCAGAAACCCCTACATTCGCCTAAAGTGACCGTATGGGCTGCGATGTCGGCGCGAGGAATTATCGGCCCTTACT
Source organism: Liopterus haemorrhoidalis (assembly GCA_963971575.1). NCBI lineage: Eukaryota > Metazoa > Arthropoda > Insecta > Coleoptera > Dytiscidae > Liopterus > Liopterus haemorrhoidalis. The sequence goes on along the minus strand of OZ020611.1, from coordinate 175,155,932 downwards.
TTTTTGAAGACGAAAGGGGGCGTGCAGTTACAGTGAATTCAGAGCGTTATGTGGAGATGTTAGACAACTTCTTGGTACCTGAACTGCAAAACTTTCCTGGCTATAACCAAAGAACATGGTTCCAACAGGACTGAGCAACTTCACACACGTCCAATATGTCTCTGCCACGTGTTCGTGAAATTTTCTCAGGCAAATTGATCTCCCGGAGAGGTGACATAAATTGGCCTCCACGCAGTCCAGATTTAACCCCTATGGACTTTTTCCTATGGGGTTATCTTAAATCTAAAGTTTACGCCAATAAACCGACTTCACTGGCGCATTTGAAAGAAAATATCCGTCACGAAATGGCAGCCATCCCTGAATCCACCTGCCGAGACGTCATAAGTAATTTTACTGTTCGATTAAATGAGTGCCGAGAACGCGAGGGTCTACATTTAGACGATATTATTTTTAAGAAATAAATCCCCAAAAAGTGTATTTTAATAATTAATAAACATTTTTTCTATATACGGCTTACTTTTTTTTTAATCGATCCACTAAATATAAAATTTCTTTTGAGACACCTTGTACTATAAAATAATTTTATATTTTAGCACCAACTTAATATTTCACTCACTTGATATTATCAGAATGATTGTAGAGAAGGATTTTCCGATGTTTTTTATACCACACTTCCGTTTTATTTTTATATGTACCACTGTATATTATTGAAATAAATATTTATAACGAAGACTTCAATTGAAATCTCGTAAAGTAAAATTCCCCATATCAAATTCCAAATTTCCCGAGCAAATACGTAAAGACTTGGACGACACAGATACAAAAATAACACCTAAAAACAAAAATGAACGGAGATAAGTAGAAAATAAGAGCGAGATTTAGGTGCGGAAGTGAGGAAAGGGAAAATGAATACTGGAGAAAGGATGAACAAGTATTATCTATCTATAAGATAATTTTGTGTGTACAAATAATGCACAAAATAAGGCGCGCACACAGAAAAAATATTCGTAAAATAATACAAATATATTGTTTTTTTTTTTACGGGGAGTTGGCCCATATATATTTTAATTTTGATTATAATTTAATTTTTATTAATAAAAAAGGTGATTTTTTATTTTCATTTGCTTAGTTAAATTCATTTGTATTCAATAAGTATATGATTTTTCCATAACTGGGGGGGGGGGGGGGGTCTGGACCCGAGAACCACCCCATTGTGTGCGCGCCTGAACATAATTGTGACACAATTGAAAAAATAAAATATTATTATTATTCAAATATGCTTTACACTGCGTCCTTTGTATAAGAAAGTAAAAAACTATAGAAACTCATTTTAAAGTTTGCTGAAAGTCTATATTAGCGACATATGTTATATTAAAAATATGGGGCCCCCTTGACTCTTAATCCGACCCTGATATATCTACAACTAATTCGATAAGTAAGTCGATAGGTGATTTCTGAAATAAACGATTCAATTGTTAATTCCCAATTTGATACTGTTTATTCCCAAAATCAAATTGTTAATGCTCAATTTGAAATTGTTTATTCCCGATTTGAAATTATTTTTCCCAATTAAATTTGAAAGGTATAAAAGTTAACTGAATTTTTGCACTGGAGCATCAAGATATATTAGTAAAGCATTAAATAACTTCCACTTAAATTTTGTGGTCTTTACAATTATAATCCATGTAAGGAGCACTTCGTTTTCTGAACGACGTATATCTGTATTGAAATAACACCTTGTACAAAATGGTTCAATAACTCCAGTAGACATGAACAGATAGATTAAGAAGAAAATAAAAGCGTTTAGTGTTGCTAGGATAGAATGTGATAAAGGAATAAAGGGAGAGGACAGGAGGAGGTATTCAGACATCTCACAGTGTAGGTCCGCCATTGTGCGCGAGCTCCACTAATACAGGTTCTACCTGCACGCTACAGTAATTGTTTTATTCTCATAACAATGGACCAGTCTTCCAGCGATTCGCGAATATTACATTGGCGGGGAATATCAGAGGTAAAAAGGGTGTGGGCTAATATGTTGTTTGAATTTTATTTTATTTCTGATTGCATTAACTGCGAGTGATGTTTACAAGATTCTAGGAATTTTATTCTGTAGGAATTTAAGTCTGTTATTTAATCGGCAGTGCGGGTAGAACATATATGCCAGCACAGAGCCGGCATTAAGCATATTCTACCGATACCCTCGCGTAGGGCTCCGCGCTTTGTTCGGCTTCGAGCATAATATAAATAAAGCGAAGGAATAAAAAATATATATATATTTAAAAAATAAAAATACTAATTAATAGCATAGATATTTTGTAACCGTGAATATTTAATTAAAATGAAATAAAATCAATAAATAATAGGATCCCAATGCCTAGACAGACGTATAAGGAACAGAGAAGATAAGTTCTCCGTGTCTAGACCTCCGGCCATAAATATGCAAGCATGTTGCTTGCATATGGATGTTGCTTGCTCAGGTTCTATGAGATATCGACTTGCTTTTTCTTACTAAAGTTATCCGTACGCATGTATAAAAATGTAATTCAGGGTTTTACTGCAATCAACAATTAAAGGGGTGAATTTACATAAATTCAGGGCGGATTATAGAATCCTTCGTATCTTCTTTGTTTGTTGAGTTATAACATTCGTTTTTGGCATATAGTTTTTTCTTTAATCTTTAGAAAGTCTTTTGAACGTTCTTTTTAATTTTACCCCTAGACGGGTAAATTGGTATATTTTTTATTAGAAAAATGGAATTCGGGGTGTATATTCCTTCCATAACGTAAGCACCCACTAAGAAGGAATTTTTCGAAACTCGGCCGCTAAGCGGAAGTGGTAAAATGTTTCTTAGCGGATTCTTCAGTATATCTTAGGTCCGATGAGATTGCTTACAAAGTTTACCTATAAGTATGAAAAAATAATAAAATAAATAATAGGTTCCAATAACGTCAAATACTATTAGGATTTGCTTAGAGAAACTATGGTCGAGAAACTGCCAGGAAAACAGCACGCTCGGTTTTTGCTGTAGCATGATATTACAAGACTGCTCGTCAACAAGTGAAATTTTAGCAGAGATGCATGAGAATTACTACCATATTCTCTTTATTCGCCTGATTTAGCTCCTAGTAATTACCACATATTCAGAAAAATTAAGAAAACGCTGTTTAGAAATTTTCAGTTTCTTAACAAAGTGAAAAGAGCAATAAATGAGCAACAGATGGATTAGGGTTTGGCAGTTTTTCGCGGAGAGCAAAGTAATATAATAATTCTTACCCATCTCTACCATACTCATTTGACTTGGCCACATATGATATTCTGAAACTGAATATTTCGTTTATTGGAAATCGTTTTGAAACAAATGAAGAAAAAGTCCAAAACGTGATATAAAAGCGAGTCCAAAAAGTAAATTTGTTGTATTGGAGCAATAATGTATGTAAAGCAATAAATAATTTGCAATTATATTTGGTACTCCAACTTGTGGGCACAGTAAATGATTCCAACATTTTTCAAAGATTATACAAACCATTTACAACCAGTGTGTAGTGGTTTTAATTATTTATTTTTTAAATTATGTTGGATAATCAAGAAAATAAATGTGTAGATGCGGTTTTAATATATGCGGATGCGCATATGGGTAGGATGTTGATATCGGATATGTGGTACAAGGCTCTACTTATTTGTTTTCTAGATAAAAGAGTCATTATCTGGTACAATACTGTTTGCAACATCCCATGGTATCAAGAACAAATATATTTATATTGATTTAGTTGTGTATATCAGTGTTCTTCAACCTGTGGTCCGCGGACCGGTGCCGGTCCGCAGAAAACTCCTGCCGGTCTACGAAAAATTTCGACCAAATCATATAGAAGCACACTTCTGTTTACGAGAATATAGCACATTTTTTAAGTCGACGCAGAAGCTAATTTTTGTCCGAACCATGATTTATATTTAATATTTACTAGCCCCAATACAACGCCTCTCGCCTAAAATGTAAACGTTTTAATTTAAAAAAAAAGAAACCTGCTCTTTGGAATAGACGCTTTCAGTAGGAAGATATAGAAATGTTTCCACTTTTGGAAGATTTTTTTATTGCTGCTGATGTCAACCAGAAAGTCATGTTCAACATAATAAGTCAACATTTAAGAACATTAGCTCAAAATTTTAATAATTATTTCCCTAAAAATGTGGATCCTTGTAAAGGTCACGTCTGGATTAATAATCCATTCTCGGAAGAAATAATGTTATGTGCACTTGATCCTCGTGAAAAAGAAAAGCTGATCGAGTTGTTTTCTGATGTCATTCTAGTGTCCAGACATAAAATGCAATCATTGTCTCAATTTTGGAAATCGCTAGAAAAAGAATATCCATCTTTGAGTTATAAAGCTATCAAATTTTGGTCATTTTTTCGATTTACTATTTATGCGAAAAGACTTTTTCAGCCATGTCAACAATAAAACCAAACAGAGAAATCGAATGGTTGTTAATGCAGCGCTTCGTCTCTCAGAAACAACTCTGCAGCCACGTCGCACTAAAAAATTGTAATTGTATAACTGTATAACATATAGCTATACAATAATAAAATACTATCTATATTGGTTTTTATTTGTGTCTTAGCTTTCAGCCGGTCCGCGAAATATTTCACCGGTCCGCGGGTGCAAAAAGGTTGAAGAACACTGGTGTTTATCATATAATTCGTTAAATTTTGGCAAGTTTAGTTCAAAACTTATAACATCTCTCTAACATCTTACTCCTAAGATTTTCTCAGGGTTATCATATGATCGTCGTTTAAAAATCCGGTGGTAGGATTAGTTTGTTTTTATATCAACATATGTAACAAAACCTAAGAAGATTTTCATCAACCCTAGATGAAAGCTAGAAAAAAATTAAAGTTTCAAAAAGATCAATTTGGGTCCCAACAAAATAATAAGCATCCGCCTATGTATAATCGCTTGAGTGAACCTATTCATGTTCGTAATGAGCCGTTGAGGTGCGATAATGCGTGAGACGAGCGTTAAAAATGTCAACTTTCATCTCTGTTAAATGGCAGAGAGTCGTGCGCCCGGCACTAATACCATCTACCGTCAGCTTCTCAAATGAAATTCCACTCCATTCATACATCTACCTCCACGATAATCAGTGGCTTTAATTATGTTTTTACCTTCCCTTCAATGAATCCTCACGGAATTTTTTTATTATCTGTACTCTGTTGTTTATAATGGAAATAGCCAATTTCTCTTCAAGAAATAAACTTTTACTGAATATTCAATGTTCAATAATTGCTATCGGATATTACGAAATTGAGTTAAATATATTTTTCTCCTTAAATTGGGAAAGATGAAGAAACACACAGTTGAACTTTTGAGAACAGCTTTTGGAGCAGTCGTCGACAAGCATGACAACGCACCAGCTTAGGATTCGGCATCTTGGCGAAGAACACAGTCACCTTCATTTTCGTCCCCTATTCTCCCTTGGCTTGGCCTTTGTGACCTCCAGAACTGAAGAGTTCTTTTAAAAGAGGCCATTTTTAAACAATTGTTAAAATACAAAAAATTCGGAAACTTTTCTAAACGTGATTCTAAAAAGAAGTAGGGAAACTGCAGCGAATTTCGACTACGGAGGTAATTTCGACTATCCCATTATTTCTCTAAATAAGTGCTGCCATATAGCGGTAGTATAATGTAACACTATGTTTATGTGAAAAACTAACCTCACTTTATTTTAAGCCACGTGTGAATGTCGTTAGACGAACAGTGTAGATATTTATATATTTTAAGTGTTAAAATATTTTTTTATTGATTTTGATCACCAGTTGTTTATAAAAGGAAAATTGAACAAAATATTTTGCATTGAATAAACTGATAAGAACTGATCCAAATACATATATATTAGCTGGTAAAATTTGATTTTCATAATATTTTGTTACAATATCACAGGCTAAATAAAACAGATTTGATTGCAGGTAATATCGACTAGAGGAATGAAGCTAATACCGACTAGTATATATTAGATGCACGCATGTTTTACTTACCTAATTTGACGACAATTAAAATCACGTTTTACTAAAAGTCTCTATTATTATATTTTTTTACCTAAATAAAATGTAAAAGAGACTAGAATCGTTGATTATCTTAAAATTTTAGGGTAGTCGATATTAACATCACTTTTTTGAAATCAACGTTTTTTTTCATATTTTTTTTATGTCGAACTTAAGTTGTAATAACAGCTTGTTTCATCGTGAAAATATTTAGCACCTAAAGATAAGTGAATGAGGTATCGATTGGGACCACTTTCCTACCAAAATATTGAATAGTACGTAAATTAAAATATAAAATATATAAATTTGGTAGTCGAAATTCGCTGCAGTTACCCTACCTACAAAATGAATGTGAAGTTAATTAAAATTTTCACACTGGGCAGGAACTGTGGCTACGTAGTAAAAAATTTAAATTTCGATAACTTTTAAAAAATTAAGTCGCTTGCTTCCATCTAGAGACTGACAAACATATTTGCGATCTGCTCGCATCAGCCTCAGCTATAGCTATGAAGTTATACGAGTGTGTAGTCAGTTCCCTAGGCCTTGCGGCGTTTGGAATATTAACCATTACAAAATAAAATAAAATAACGTACAATATTTGACATTTGATAATTTTACAATATTTTTTATCTCATTTATTTGTTCTTCCTCCACTATCCCTCTCTTTCTTCTTATTCTCATCCTGCCCTCCCTCTCCGATCGCCTTCCTTCTTTCGTCCAGTTCTTTCGCTCATCTTTCTATCTTGCTTTCCTCACTCATCAGTTCCTATTAGAGAGGGGAATTTCGGGTCAGTTTGCGGAACTGGATCAGTGGAGGTCATTTAGTTTGTTGAGCCGGTTCATTGATCCGGCTCAGTGATCCGGTTAAGTAAACATATTTCCGAGACACAGGTTGGTCGTTAGTTCGTAGGTAGAACGTCGCTTAGAGCCGGTTCTTGCAATATATGAACTGTAAACATGATCCCGAGACACAGGTCGGTCAGTCGTTCGGTCGTAGGTAGAACGTCGCTTAGAGCCGGCTCTTGCTTAGACCCGGTCAGTTGTCGGTCGTTCGCTCGTAGGTAGAACGTCGTTTAGAGCCGGCTCTTGCTTAGACCCGGTTAGTAGTCGGTCGTTCGCTCGTAGGTAGAACGTCGCTTAGAAGCGGCTCTTGCTTAGACCCGGTCAGTTGTCGGTCGTTAGCTCGTAGGTAGAACGTCGCTTAGAGCCGGCTCTTGCTTAGACCCGGTCAGTTGTCGGTCGTTCGCTCGTAGGTAGAACGTCGCTTAGAGCCGGATCTTGCTTAGACCCGGTCAGTTGTCGGTCGTTCGCTCGTAAGTAGAACGGCGCTTAGCCCCGGTTATTATCCAACATTTTTAAAACAAACAATTCACTTTATGTAGCTACTGTATTTTAAACCAGATGTGTTAAGTTTATGGCGATGTTTATTTCCCTTATTAACCGGACATCTGGGATTTGGTCAATATTTTAAATATTTTTATATAGTATGGTTGTAAGAAAATACAGACTAAGCCTATTAGTTTCAAATAAACTGCCCTACAAATTGATGACAATAAATAATACACTTTATGATAATACATTACAAGCCGAGTTCTCGCGAAGTTCAACATGACATCGATCCAGATCCGGATCACTCCGGTCATTGCACACAATCGCTCGACCAATCGTATCCTTGAAACTTGAAACTATACAGTGAGCCGTGAGCCGGCTCATTTCAATTTGGTGAACCGTGTCACTTCGGTCAGTGTACTGAGTCGGCTCAGTGAGCCGGTTCGTTCATGAACGACCCATCTCTAGTTCCTATATGTTTTTCTCCTAGACTACCATCTCCTTGCACCTCTTAGCTATATGCTCCAAGGTTTCCTCTTCTTCCTTGCACATTCTGCAGAGGTTGTCCTTTGGCTTTGCCCAGTACCTATTTTTCCTCTCTTCGTTGACCTGACTCTACCCCCTGATCTTCTTTTTCCCTTCAAGTATCTCGGTATTCCGATCACTCTTATCTCTTTTTATCTTTTCACACTCTGCGATTTGTCTATTCTGTCTGTTCTTTCCTTTTCCTGTACCTCATTATCCCTCCTTCTCAATTCTTGTACTATATTTGTTCCTCCGTTTTTCTTTCTCTCTGCTTCTCTTATGTCCATTCTACACCTTCAAAAGTACTCTTTTCTTGTCTCTCCCAGTAAGCACATAGTTGCAAAAAGATCGATAGCAAAATCCTATGGTTCTATTCTGGTAAATTACGAGCTTTCTTCTGGTACCACACAATAACTTAAAAAAATACTTTTTTTCAGTGACAAAAATTCTCTATTTTTCAACATAATAATAACAACATAAAAATTCCTGTTGAACTAGTTCGGTTTCCACCAATCTACATTACTGAGACTATTTCACACGTTTAGACCAACAGACGAGTTGGAAATAGGGTGGGGTACAAAAGCTTTTTGACACAATTTTGAAAAAATTCCATTTTTAAAATATCAAATATTTGTATTGATTGTCTATGCATTAATGGGCTTCACTTGATACCTCTCTCAGAATTAAAATAAAGTATATTTATTTTTGTAATAAATCCATATTTGTTTATATTTTTTTAACCATATATTTTTTTGAACTCGCTACAGTTTTCTTATATGTGTTGTATAAACATGCCAAATATCAACTTTCCATGTTCAGTCGTTTAGCCACAATTCCTACAACAGACAGACCCATGAGTGACGTTTTAGGATTTTTTTGGTCATACCTACAAAACTTTAAAAATAACCTGTAGTACCCAAATCGGTGCGAAACAGCATGTTCCATCGCTTGTCAGTTAGCTCTATTTCGAGTAGTGTCAATTTAGGCAAGAAAACTATTCCGGGGTTGAAAGGAAGCTGAACTACGATCCAGGAGGCCAGCTCCAGGGCCGGAACTGCTTCTGCCTCATCGAATAGCACGCCTGCGTTTTGCCCAAAATAACGTCAATTGGACTATCAATGATTAGCGTTCGTATTTACAGCTGAGTCCCGGGTTAGCTTGCAATTACGAGATGACAGTGAACGTATTGAGCGAAGACATGGAGAACGATATGCTGACTTAGGGTGATCAGAAGATCACAAGAGAACATGACCTCTTTTGTGCTCTGATCTTTCTTGCTCTTTTTATCTTTTTTAATTGAGAATTTTAATTTAATCCTGAATCAATATTTAAAATATTTTAAAATTAATAAAAAATTGATGTGAAGTGTGAATTTTCACACATTTCAGGGTTTTGCAGGTATTTAGTAAGTGAATGATGATTATTTGGGTTGCCAAAACAAATTTTATGTCAAAATATTTTTTTATGAATTTTAATTCGAATGCCTATTACCATTATTTAAGTTTCTAAAGATGTGCAGTATTTTTTTATATATCAAAGTTCATTAAGATTTTAAAAATTGCGCCAAATGGCTTCAAATTGCGCCAAATGGTTTCATTGGTTGTTTCTAGTCATAGCTCCTCCCTTTGATTTCGTGTACATTCTAACAGAATTAAATTATAATTTCAACAATTTCCACTGGTTATTAAATTTACGCTTTTAAAAATTAAATGCAACATTTGCCAAAATATAACTAGAATTTTGAAAAAATGATTTAAACAAAATAACAATGCAAAAAAAAAATAAAAAATAATATTGTTTCTTCTTGGGGATTTGAACACTCATTTTCTCGGTCAGAACGCTAGTACCGTAACCATTCCACCAAGACACACGTTATACTCTACTGTGTTATATAACTATAAGTTTTCAACATTATTAGCAAAAAACACAAAAAATGCTTTTTTTTTCCAAAAACATAATCTGATCAAAAATTCCTGTTGTACTATTCCGGTTCACACCAATGTACATTACATAGAATTTTTTCAGATTTTTAGTTTAAACCATCTGGGCTACAGGGTGTGGGACAAAATTTTTTTTGCACTATTTTGGCAAAAATCGCTTCAAAATAATTTATTTTGCGAAAATAAAAATTTGATCGTTAATCCACGTACCAAGGGCTTTCATTTGATACCCTACTCAGAATTTTAAAAAAATATTTTTTTTTTCGATGAGCTCATATTTGTTTATATTTTTAGGGGGATATGTTTTTTAGATGTTTTAGTATTTTTCCTATGTGCGGGTAAAAGAGTTGTATAAGCATGCCAAATTTCAACTCTCTAGCTTTAGCCGTTTGGCTACAATTTTTACCGAACAGACAGACAGACAGACAGACAGACAGACAGACAGACAGACAGACAGACAGACAGACGACAAAATGACGGTATAAGGGTTTTTTGGTCATACCTACAAAACCCTAATAAATAAAGCACTCGATAAGTTTCTGTATTTATTTATTAATTTTATATTAACTATGTTTCAGCGAGAATACACGGACTCCTGTGTCAATTATATATCAATATTTCTTTACGTAAAGAAGATATGGGAAGGAAATTTGAACACCCGTCGACCAGTGAGAATACCTCGCAAGATATGGAGGGTTCAGCTAACCGCAGCTAAGTATTGGTAGCAGGACGCATGGAAAGACCTGACAATTAAGATGGAGATTTATGTGAGCGATGCCAAGTCAATCCGACTGACCGTATCCAAAGAAAAAGAAGAAGAAGTCTATATTCCGGATTTCTAACTTAATAATTCATTTTCCATGTTCCATCTTATTTAAAATATAATTCAGTAAAGCATACGACAATCCTCATTAAAACACCCCCAATAATAGATTCATCTGTTCATCCCCTGTAACCCGCAACAAACCCCACATTAGGGGATGAAACACACGTCCTTATCGCGTGTAGACAGACGCCATCTCTGTGATGCGCAAGGAACCTGTCACAACAAACGATAACCTAATCACAACACACTTGTTTACAGCAAGGGTGGAGAGGGGTGGGGACAGAGGTTTGTATTACAAGAAGTTTTAATTAACGATTATATGGGTCAATAGCTTCTTAATTAGCTTATCCAATTGTAAAGATGCAAGAATTTTTAAGTGTTTATTAATGATTTTGGGACGAGTTTTTTATTATCGATAACCGACAACATTTTCCGATAATGATTTAACAAGTTTAGATTAAATAATAATATTCAAATTAAAGTTCAAAAATTATATCATGCATTTAGACGTAAAAAAATAATAGTGAAGTGTGAATTTTCACACTTGTCAGAGTTTGTAGATATCTAGCATGTGACATTATTGATTGTTTAATTTATTGTTTTTAATATGTAGTGTAGTCATTTAAATGGGCTGCGTTAGACGCAAATAGCCTTTGTTGCTGTGCGCCAAAAATTTTAACTAACTAACTAACTAACTAGCATGTGACAATATTTTTTGGATACATTTTTAGTGTTTCGTAGATATGAGCAGGAAACCCTTATACCGTTACTCGTGTGTTTGTCCGGCTGTCTGTACGGCAGAAATTGTGACAATTTGGATCTAGAGAGTTGATATTTAGCACGTATACACATATTTTTAACGCGCGTAGCGGTAAATTATGTGACTTCAAAAAATATATCGCGAAAAAATTAGAAAAAATGTATTTACCGAAAAAAAAAAATGTATTTTAACAAGCATATAATGTAAGCTATATTACACGATGATGAAGTTTACCACCCAAGCCGTAGCAAGCCTGTGGTCGCAAGCGTTAAAACGTATGTTCTTGCAGTTTGACCACTAGCAAGGGTATTTTATTTTTTTTTTAATTTAATGGCCTTTGCTGCTGTGGCAATTAGCCAGGACAATTTTTATTTGAGAAAATTTCCATGCCTGAACAGGATTCGAACCCGAGACCTTCGCAACGCAGAGCACATGTGTTACCACTACGCTACGCCGGTCGGCCACTAGCAAGGGTATGGCTAGTGGTCATAATTTGTATAAAAAATATTTATATAAATTACAGATTCTGTTTAGCCGTTCGCAACCGGCTATAAACTGTAAACTGTAGGTGCCTTTCTCTATACGCTAAACCAGTGGCGAAGGGACACCTCCGCTAGACTTGCCCTCCCATAAAAAGAAAAATAAAACGATTAACAACAAACCTTAAATTTTCTAATTTTTTTCTCAATTTACCAATGTTTACTTGACGTATATATTTCGAAATATGACACTGATTACTATGGTCTATTTCAAAGTAGAAAAAAGGAGATGGCGCTGCGAACCGAGTACGATTTACACTGATCAAATACAGTATAGCGGGAAATTTAAAATAAGTTACAACTAGGGCATGAGCGTAGCAACTGGGTTAGCAAGTGATTTTTTTTTTTAATATAAAAAAGGTTAATAAGATATTGAAATAAACAAGGCAGATAATACACTTACGTTATTTATACGACATAAATTCAGTTTAATGGGAAATTTGAAAAAGTTAAAAATATATTAATTTTAAAAATTATGTACTATATATAAAAAGAGAGATTTGGCTAAAAGAGTTTAAAAAAAGCAATAAAACAAACAATATATCTTCAGAGCTAAAGTTTCTTATTTAAATAATTATTGTAAATAAAAATTAAAAATATATGTATATATGAAGGTCTAAAAATTATATCAATAACTTCTTCTTTGGGCACAATCAGCTGGGCTGTCTTTTGGCCTCACATTAGTCCTCTTTCTTGACCTGTTAATTGTCAACTGTCAAAAAATATTTATATGTCAGATAACCAAAAAATATATAACTGCGTAAAAACAAATCACATGGAGAATTTTCTAAATAAAATCTACGCCAAGAATATAAATAAAAGTCTAAATATGTAAATAATAACAAAATATATCAGAAAAATTAAATAATATAAATAATATATATTTCCAATGTACGACACTGAACATCTGTCAACTTGGACTAAAATCAATATTTTTACAGTGTAATAGGGATGACGATCTAAACCAATCCGAAGCAAGGACAAACAGCTCCTATCTTCTTATACACATTTTTCTACTTTGAAATAGACCATAATCAAAATATTATTTAATGTACTATTACAAATTAATTATCATGACCATGGAAACGTTACATATAAGTATAAAAAAATTGAGACTTGGAAAAATTTTAAATAATTTTACAAAAAAAATTCGAAATTTTTCGTTTTATCAAAAAACGTCTCAAATAAAAGTTATTAGTTATTGCATTTATAGTAACTTTTGTTCAATAATTTTTTTCGAAATATTTTTCTGTTGCTAAATATTCGCAAAAATCTTAAAATCGACACGAGTAAACTACCATTTCTAGTCAACCAATCTTCATAAAAAACAATAGGGTTCTTCCCATTTAATAGGAGAATTTTTTAGTACCAGAACGAATTCTCTAAGTTGAACCGTTCTTGAGTTATCGTGTATACACACACACACACATACGGACGGCACTTCGAAAATAGGTTTTTGGATTCCCTGGACCATGAACGTGGTCATCAGTCAAAATCTCGACATCGAAAATTTTCGCGATTACAATACTTGCCCCTTATATATTTAGGTCGGGCAAGTAAAAATGGACGTAATACTGATCATATTACTCCTGAATGTACGCAGATTGAAAATATGGTCAGGAAACCTGGAAACAGGAGACTTAGGCTCACCTCGGGCGGTCGCAGCAACGATGATGAAGCAATGCCTGGTTCAGTGCAAAGCCCAAGAGATATAGGGGCCCAAAGCAAGCTAAAGAAACCCTTGAATTGATCTCAGCTTTCTTTTTAGGAAGAGCCTCTCCCCTTCAACACATGAATATTTAGAATGACTTTCCGGTCATCACTGGAGACACTTGAATTTTTTATATAACCCCCCCGGCCGATTATCACTTGAACTTTTGTAATTCTCGTTTTATTTAGGTGGTGTTTTTTTTTTGACATAGTGGGGAGGGCTTTAGGGGACTAAAATTCTAAGTTACACCATTGAACTTCAGGGTCACTCAAGACGGGCGACCGTGGGACGAATGCGGCACGCCGAAATATTTATTACGGCCCACCAATAAAAAATATAATGTTTACTTTTCTTATCCAGCGTAGCCAGCACATTACTGCGCGCCTTTTTAGGTTTCTAACACACTAAGCGTATTTATACCGACGTAAATACGTAAAAAATAAAAATTATAAAAGGAAGAATTTTTGTTGAATGCGGCCCAAGACTTAAAAATAAAAAATATTGGATGCGGCCAGCGACGTAAAAAAGAATGCCGACCCCTGATCTAAGAGGTAGGATAACCAGACCAAAGGAAACAATATCCGAAGCATATTATCCATGACGTTGTGAAGTGAATGAAAAGTATAAGGAGTGAGTGGAATGAGAATTTGTTAAGAGCGGAACCATGCAATGTTTCCAGACGGAGACATTGACCAGCTACCTGCTCTAAGAGAATGATTGCGGTGGTCATGAGGTAGGGATTCACGAGCAAGCTGGAAAACGCGAAATAAGACGATTTGACTGTATTGGGCGGTATCTCACGCGATTGTAGAATGCTGGAGAAGGATTGGATACATATACCGGTTAATTAGTTTACCTAGTAGTTGAAGCGTGGTCGTGTCAAAGTGCCCTTTGAGATGCTGTAGTCTTTTGATCCACCAGGTCTGGAATGGAGAGGTTACACACAGTTCGATATTCTTAATAAGTCCACACTGTATTCGCGAATTGAAATAGAACAAACACTAAGACACGACCCGAATGTGTGTAACATACTTTCGTGAACTGCAATAATGCAGAAGAGATGCGGGGTCGTTACAGGTAGAGCTGAGTAGACGAATATTAACCCGGAATACAGTTGGTTCGAGTGCTTTATTGTTACTGATTGAATAAAAATGTTAGACTGAGAATCCCCTACTTAACTATTCAAAGTTCGCACTAGAGGCACGAACAGAGTATGTAGAAAGGATGGAAGAAGGAAGACTAGCATCATCATCAGCATCCTTCAGACGTCAGAATCACTGCTAGATATAGGCCTTCCTTAAATTTTCCCAATTTTCTCTGTCTTAAGCTTCTTGTAGATACATGCTTTAGGTCAGCAGTCCAGAGTTTGGGTTGTCTTTCTCGGCTATGTTAATCTGCCCATGGTCTCCACTCGAGAATTCGTTTAGTCCATCTGTCATCTGTTGTTCTAGCTAGATCGCCTGCCCATTTCCATTTCATGGTAGCTACTTTTACAAGGATCTCGGTTAGTTTCGTCTGTTGATGAATTTCAATATTTGACATTTTATTCCTCAGCGTTATACCAAGACACATACATTTATATTTGCAAAAATGAATCACCCGAAAGGAGATCCCGTAGATGGCCGCCCAAGAGATGGAACAGAGCTGGTTTCTTCTCCACTGAATAGCAATTTCCTAATCATTCCCAGAAGAGAAGTATAAGATACTGATAAGCATAACATACATTGATTTGATCACAAATAGAAACTGTCGATTTTTTGTAGTATTTATTTTTATAGAACTGTCACATGTTTAAAATAGTCATTTAAAAAAATATTTAAATCGATTAAATAATATATTATGTAATTAGAAATAATTTGAATTCAGATAATAATTATTATAATAATCATTTAAAAAATTGCAATAGTAGTACAAAGGATACAATAGATAAAAACATTTTGCAAATAGTAAAAAGTGGCTTTATAAAAACGAATTAATAATAATTTACAATGTCCGTGATCTGTTAACCAAAAATATAATAGAATAAAGAGATAGGGCTGTACAAATATTAATATTCTGGTTACTACCAAAAATCTGAAAAGATGTAGTACGGAAAACTCGTCTAATTTCGTGTTATTAACTATTTTCATCTGACAAACTATGAATTGTAACCCCGAAATTTTTAATTTTATTGTAGTGCCAATCCAAATTTGAAGCTGATGTGAATGTCGTATAATCTGTACTCAAGAATTGAGAGGTAGACGATTACAGTGGATAGGACACGTGATGAAGACAAGAGAGGACACAATGGTTAGGAAGATATGGGACGGAAGATTAAATACACGTCAATCAGTTGAAGATCTCACAAGAGATCAACTAAGCGAAGATCTAATAGAAGATTTAGATCCTAGTATTGGTACGCAGGACACATGGAAAGACTTGAAAATGAACAGAGCAAGATGGAGGACTTATGTAAGTGAGGCCAAAAGTCAACCTGATTGACAGTGCCCAAAGGAGAAGAAGAATAGTAATTAATATTTTATGTATTACGTATAAATATTATGAGCATATAATATTTATCGTTGCGCATCAATTGCGCTTTTTGTTATTACGTGCAAGATATCACGAAATTAGACAAGTGTAACCTTGAATGACATGTTAGCACACAGAATTTACAAAAACTGCCACGTGTGTTTACACGTGGCAGCAGCTCGTGAGACAATTTTCTTCCTATTATCACGGTATTGTGATAATATGAAGGTGAAACGTGGACAATAGAAACTACAGAAAAAAGAAGATTGGATGCCTTCGAGACTTGGTGTTCTCGACGTATGTTAAAAGATTCCGGCTAACACGGGGTGGACCGAAGACTTCCCCAACTTCATGGACAGATTCATACAATTACATTGACAACAGTAAAACATTGTAAATGATATATATATTTAATAAATTGTATTGTTGAAACCAGGAATTGCCTTTCAATCATGCCACCCACATGGCAATAGCTTGATCTAATGAGAAAGGCAGAAGTCAAGGAGGAATGAAAAGCTGCTGCCAACCAATCTTAGGATTGTAAATTTTCAAATTCAAATTCAAATATTTATTCAAAATAGCCAGAGCCTAATATACATATTAATAAAAAAGGTATTTTATGAATAATAAAACATGATTTTATTGATCAACTAATACGTCTCACACATCATATGATATATTTTATACTCTTCTATTTACATAAAACAAAATGCCTTAGCAACGATATAGCACCCTACGATCGTTAATAAGTGTAAATGTTGCATAATTATATTTTCGCTAACACGGCCAGACTGACATGCGGAACGTTCTCGGGACGCAACTGTATTCTTCACACCATTAACAGCATTGTTGTTATCAGCAACAGCAACCTGCATACCACCAGTGGTCTGCTCCATACCAACAACACCATGCTGCATCTTGCGTACCAGTAACAGCATCCTGCATACCAGGAACTCCATTCTTGAGCTGGTCCACCATTCATCTTCTACTGCATCTTGAAAGTCTTCACCTAATTCATAATCTGTAAATAGAGCAAAATTGGGCGCAGAATTGATCTTTCACAAAATCAACCATGCACCAATATCAATTAGTTAAAATAAATATTTGCTTACAACAAAACCTTCCAATAGCAGAGTATAAATCGTGATCTGAAAGTTTAGAGACTTTTGTTATCATTTCATTTCTCTATCACGAACTCAGTGACTAGATCAACAAGCTCAGATACTCAGTAACTATCTATTAGTTTCCTTCATTACAGATTGTCTACAGTACAACAAGCTCAGCGACCGTTTATTTGTTTCTGCACACACAGTGCTTTATCATCAACATCATCAGCCCGTCGCCATAGCTCACCATCTGCCACCATGGTTACAGAGCTATTACCGGACTGATGCCACTGGCAGCGGCATGTCTTGCGGTACTCGACAACCTTTTCTCTCAACTCATTAGCAATTACATTTATCAGTTTATTCTGCCAATCCGATCCCAGTGATCTGTCATTTATCTTTTCCAATAAACGTTCAACTTTAAAACTCAAATCTCGAAACTCAGATCTTAATTATCAAATCTCAAATATCATAACTCAGACATTAAATCACAAATATCAAAAACAAAATCTCAAATCTAATTTTTACACATTATGGCTAACACGTGCCACATGATTTAACCAAAACAATAAAATGTCTCTTACCATTTTAGTCATCATCAATCTAACCAGTTACCTTAGTAAATTGTGTTTGGTAATAACAAAGCAACGCTCGTTCATCCTGACAATTTTTAGGGATCTTTGTTAAGATTCTGCATTTTTCAAACAAATGTCACATTTCATATTTATTCCAATAAATGTCATTTCCTTAGAAACCACTTGAAATAATTTTTGACAAAATAACTTGAAATTTGCCAATTTATTATCTAGCTCATAATTCATACTACCTTTATATGATTCTCAATCATCACCTTTAACTTAAACCTTTACATTAGCCTTTGCAATATTATACGACAATTTCTTTACACCAATGTATTGTTGCATTAAAAAAAATATTTTTAATATAGCACTTATTTTATATTTCTTGTGGGTGATAGGCCAATCGCGCTTCTGATATTAATAAAAAAGGTATTTTATGAATAATAAAACATGATTTTATTGATCAACTAATACGTCTCACACATCATATGATATATTTTATACTCTTCTATTTACATAAAACAATATGCCTTAGCAACGATATAGCACCCTACGATCGTTAATAAGTGTAAATGTTGCATAATTATATTTTCGCTAACATACATATATACCGACATAATCCTGAAATGTGTGAAAATTCACACTTCATATGAATTTTTATATTTATCGTAAGTATATTTTGTGAAATAAGTGAATATGAGAAAAATTCACTAAACGACATATTCGACGATAAATTAAAAAATAACATGTTGCACTATTGAAAAACTGTATTTAAGTGCAAACTAATAATCTTACTGAGGTAAATTTTTAAAATTGTATTGTTTACCTTATGATAAAGGTAAACAAATGATCTATAAGTTTCACTAATTTTATTTTATCTGTTTCGACAGTTATGTCATTTTCAAGAGTTTGGAACTTTTTTTACCCACCCAATTTTCCTATTTCTTGGAACCAGTGATTTACGTGTAAACAAATGATGTAAACAAAAATATTTTTTCGACGTAAACAAGGTAAACATGTAAACACTTACTGCGCATGCGTATTACCTTTTCATTCTTGTAATCTTCCTTTTTTAATAAAACAATGTATTTAATTACTTAATAAAGTATTAAAATAAACGTTGTTATTAGTATTACGTATATTTTAAAAAGTCTGCATATAATTAAAATTATTATTTGTTTTCATGAGTATTTCTTATAGGCCCACCACTCTGTTATATATTATGTATAACACACTTTAACATACGAATATTACTACTATTTTGTTATTAGCGTCCCTAAATGGACAGGACAAATACGACAAATGAACGCCTTAACCTCACTATTTAAAATTTTTACGTGTGTTGACATGTTGACGCTGTTTACATCTTGTTGACATTGTTTACATGTATATGTAAACAACTGATGTTTACACGTAAACGCCCATCACTGCTTGGAACTGATTTAAAAACTCGAAAAAAATTAGGGTATTGCAAATTGTTGTGAATCGGAGTTGTCTGGAACGTTTAAACGAAGTTAGTGGACAAAAATTAAAAAAATATATATATATATAATGTGTAATTTTATTTATATACTAGATTACATATTTAGATAAGTGAATCAAGATACAGGCAGAATGAAAATTTTGTACATCCCTAAATTAATAAAAAATTGGGTGTGTAAAAAACTATTATGTCAGTTGATAATTTTCCCATCATAATGTGTAACAATAAACAAAAACATCAGTTACAATATGATGTTAACAATAGTGAATAAAGCCATGTTTATCCGGCGTTAAATACGTCGTCCGCAATACACGCGATCATCCTGCTGTCCTGCCCACTGCTCATCGTCATTATCATTATCATCGCAGTCTCTCACTACAACCACATTCATAAACACAGCCCGCGAAAAAAGTGATCATTAAATATTCTTGTGACATAATTAAAAAAAAGATATTAACAGTTTATTCAAAATACACAGTGTTTGTATACTGTTAAATTTAAAAGTGACAAAAATTATACAGTGGTTTTGAAGTTATATAGTAGTGATTGAAATTATACAGTCATGCGCCTCATAATGACGATTTGGTCACCGACGGACTGCATATAAGACGGTTGTCTTTTCTATGTTAAGCCTGGTTTAAGTCTCTGTTATAATAAATCCATAACATAAACGCATCGGACGTGCGAAGATTAATGAATGTAGAAACACTGTTCTGGTTTAACCCTCTAGTGCCCAATACTACTTAGAGGAAGTTTATATATAAATCGTTGTAAAAATACAATACGTGCAAATTTCATAGAAATGCCCGTGATCATCTACAGACGACTACAACTATGAATCGGTATGATCACAATACCTCCCTTAATTCGTGTTAATTATTTATTATTTTTACCGACCGTCAACATATAAGGGAGGTATTGTGATCATACCGATTTTGACATTTCGAGATTTCGATGGATCTCCACGAATTGAGGTCCCTACATAACGTTTTGACTATTTTTAGCATGATGTCTGTCGGTCTGTCTGTCTGTCCGTCCGTCTGTCTGTCTGTCTGTCCGTCTGTCCGTCCATCCGTCTGTCTGTATACACTTGCAGAGCAAATTAGGCTAAAAGGATTTTTATGAA
Source organism: Liopterus haemorrhoidalis (assembly GCA_963971575.1). Lineage (NCBI taxonomy): Eukaryota > Metazoa > Arthropoda > Insecta > Coleoptera > Dytiscidae > Liopterus > Liopterus haemorrhoidalis. The sequence goes on along the minus strand of OZ020611.1, from coordinate 175,135,464 downwards.
ACTTCATATTTAAGCTTTTGACATCAATGACACGAGTTGATCAACTTTTGGTAAAAATCGGTTAACGAGAAATGGGAGTTTACTCGTGTCGATTTTAAGATTTTTGCGAATATTTCACAACAGAAAAATATTTCGATAAATTTATTGGACAAAAGTTGCTATAAAAGCAATAACTAACAACTTTTATTTGAGACATTTTTTGATACAACGAAAAAATTTGAAAAGTTTTTCGAAATTTTTTGTCTCAATTTTTTCAGACTTATACGTAACGTTTCATGATAAATAATATCTCTGTTAGAAAATATTAGGCCAAGTTATTTCTACTCTGCTGCTAGAATGCATTTTATACAAGTACTTTATGATGGCGGTCGGTCCTGTGGTGGCCACAGCTGTTTTTTTTGGGTTAAATTTAGTGTAAAGTTTACACTTACATGTGTTACAGTAGTATTAATTTTGACACTGAAAAGTAATATTTCATAAAAATAACACTATCTGCATAAATGAAGATTTACACGGTGATTTGCTTAAAAATGGTGAACTTTTTACTTTTTATTTGAATGAAAATTTTAACATTAAAATTTTAATCAAACTGAGAATGAATTTTTACACTTATGAATTTTTTGCTGTGTAGTGACCCTCCTTTTGCCTAATGTAATTTTTTGACCAAGAAAAAAATTGGGGCATTAGAGGATTAAATATAAACATCTATATATAATAATCAAATGATATACTACATTGATTCATCTTTATACTCATGCTATACACTTGTTCTATACATGCATGAACATAAACGCTTTGCATGAGCATAGTCCTTTCATTCATCTTTATGCTTATGCAATGCGTTTATGTTATGAGTCTATTCAAGCGCGCACCCGGAATTTTTTCTTAGGGGGCTTAGGAACCAAAATTTCTTGAGGCTGTCTCTTGTTCATTTACAAGACAAAAGTGTCTCATAATAGCTTGTTATTTAAGAAAGTGGGGGGGGGGGGAGGCTCAAACTTGTGAGTCTCCATGGTTGCGCGCCTGTATATTTTATTAACCAGGCTTTACGAACAGAGCTTTTGAAAAGAAACAACTTACACTTAAGCATTTTTTTAATATCTTTGGCGGTTAACGAAAAATTATATTCTCAATAACAATTCCATTTTACCATAAGTACCTTGCATGTTGATTTAATCATTTTTATCCTTACTTTTAAGCTACTTATAACTTAATATTTATAGCTAATAAGTCGTACTTTCAAATTGTATTTTTAGTAAAATTGGCAAGTGAAATATTTTTAATTTTTATTTATTTTTTATTATGATTCTAGCAATAGATGGCTCAAAAGTAAGGATGTGAAAACGTTTAAATCAAACTGAAAGGAACTTTGAACACTTGAAAATAAAAATATTTTACTTTTAAGTCAAATTTTTTAAAAACACCTTTAAATAAAAGGGTTCTATCTACAATTTTGGGAAAAATGAGATTTTTTGTTAAAAAGGTTCCATTCTACCTTCCTAATAATGTTATATTGCCATTTATTACGGTAAAAGTGTTTTTTTTTTTTTTAATTTAAAAACCTTAGAACTGAGAACCGTTTTTCTTCACTGTTAGAGCTTAATAACAAACTTCTATCTATATGCTCACGTATCTGAAATGCAGCAGATTGAACCTTTAATATATTTGAAGAGGAAATGGTCCACTGCAATGCCTTTATGAATTGCTATATTGTTTAAAGTATTGTAAGTGCTTCATAACATTCAGGTACAAGATTGATGTCTGAACTCGATTTTCTCAAAATGGTCAAATTTTCAGATACAACCCTTTTATTTTAAGGTCGAGAAATGTTTAAGTACGAGTTTCATTTTAAAAGCTCTGTCCAAATATACCCAACTTGACATAAGTTACCACTTAAAAAATAAAAGTTATCGTCGATATCCTATGCTTTCGGTTTGTTCCGAAAATTTCATTACTGTCCTTAGATTCTTTAGGTAGACTTTGGTTAAAATTCTTTTTTCCCAACTTGCTCACACTAAATTTTTTTTTGTTTTTTAATTACTTTATTGGCCTTGGATCTGACCACCACTTGGCCAACACTAAAACTATAAAATATCTATTAAAAATATAAAGAGTATTATACTATTATACTATCTAATGCCGGGTTTACATTGGTAGAGTAACAGAGCTAGTAACTAGCGCAAGTAACTAGCAACTAGTCACTATCCCTGTGCAAACAGTTGACATTGTGGCTAGTAGAGTACTAGCTGCCAGTAGTTGGGCTAGGATAGCAGCTAGCTCGTCGACCTATTTACTAGCTACTATCTTTGCCACTAGTACACAAAATTGATACATATGAAATTGGCGCCAAGTGGTAACCTGTCATAACAAATAGAAAACAACACATATCAAATAAGTTATTATTTGTTTACATAAATTTTGTACCATTGATGTATTATTTGATGATTTCTTTTCAATTTAACAATACCATGTGATATATGGTATTTCAACCTTTTCAAACTCTTTTAAAACTATTTATTTTTATTAAAAACATTTATTTAATATACATTTATTTTTCTTATAAGGGTTTTTCGGTGGTCATACTTACGAAACCCTAAAAAACCTTAATAATTGAAAACCTAAAATGTATATAAATTCATTCTTCACATTTGTTAATAATTTTATGCAAAACACAATATAGACAGGAAATTTGTTGTAAAATTTAATGGTCATATTCAAAAGGGATTAAACCATGGTCTAATGGTCTAATGCTTTAATCTTTGCCAAAAATACATTTTAAACTTTTTTTAATTTTGGAACAAGGGCTCGGAGGTAGGGTTAACCAAAATTCCTAGAACACTTGGAAATATGGGACATTTTACGAATTGTGTAACTATTCAGTCATTGCAAATATTTCGTTTGAAGTGTTCGCATCTCCAATCCAACATTTTTGGTGTGCCAAAGTTTTCACTTATTTTTTTCACTATTTTTTCTTTTTTGTATTGTGCTATTGCTGTAACACCGTCTATAAGAGTTTGGTAAACGTAAGTAATATTTATATTTGACACGTACATAATTGTTATCAATCTATTCTTAATATTATAGCCGTAGCTTAGCTAAAGACATTATAACTAGTTTTACATAATTTTTAGAGTAATATAATTTGAAATGATGTAATACAAAATACCATTTTTTTAATGGCATCAAGTCGGCGACGATGTATATTCATATTCATAAACTATTTTTTGCAAATCGATAATTTCACAACAAAATCACAGTGAAGATGTCAAATGTGTTTTGACATTTACTATCCAGAAAATAAGATAAGTATGTCAATTGTGTATGAACACCTACTATCCTGAAAATAAGATAGTAGGGTAAAGCGCCTAGTACTTGCGCTAGTTACTAGCTCTGTTACTCTACCAATGTAAACCCGGCATAAGCACTGAGTTTTAAACATAGAGTATAACCTGAAAATGTGACATGTTCCGTAACATTGTGAGCTGCTTAATGGTCCCTGTAAAATAATACCTACATCCCTCTTTCTGCGTAAGGTGACCTCCTGTCTAAGATGACTACTTCGCGCTGGTCCCTTTGGTTACTTAATTCAGGTTTTACTGTATATTGTAAAATAAGAATTAAATAAAAGTATCCCGTCGTTTTTATATAAACTATATGTGTGCTTTTAAATATTCTTAGAAAAATATTAAAATTAAACATTTATTTTATATCTTAAATAACGTCATAATATTATTTAATAAACTATGGGGGTTAAAACATAGATATTCAGTGAAATAGCTTTGAAACGTTTTAACTTATAGACATTTTTATATACTTAAACATATGTCGCCTGAAAGTGAATTGAATATTCTTAAACCTGATCACATAAAAAGGCCAATGAATGCCTTTATGGTGTGGTCAAGGATACGAAGGAAGAAAATCGCTACGGATTACCCTAAGCTCCACAACTCAGAGATATCTAAACTGCTGGGTGTTGAATGGAAAACGCTGAATGAAGCTGAGAAAATGCCATTCATTGATGAAGCCAAAAGGTAACACAAAAATATATTGTAGTTTTTGATTTATATCTTGAATTTATAATGGGAAATTATAATAGTTTTATTAAATATATTAATATTAGGGACACATAATGTATAGACGGGATCGTCTTTTATCATTCGTATAGGGTTGTATTTTCACTATTATTTTGCGACTTATTGTGGGTTTAATTTTTTGCTTCCTTCCTTTGTTTTGAATTCCTTCCTTTGACACTGTTTCGTTTCATGTTTTATGTCGTTTTTCTCTTGGTCTACTTACTGAAGGCCTGATTAGCTATATTTTTATTGTTGGTTTTTCTTACACCATTTTTGTGTTATGTACAAACAGATCAAATGCCATTCTCTACTACAAAAGATGAGCATTTAGTCTCACTTTACGGAACCGGCGCAGTAAACCTTTCCTCCAAAATCAGCTCCTTAGATCATGAGCCAGTTACCCCACCTTTTCTTTAGCACGATTGTTAATTTCCAATATGGTACACACGGTACGTCTCCTACTGCCTGCATTGGCATTTTACAAATTCAAGACGTAATTTATGATTTGTTGAAAAACTCCGTATTGAAAAATTCCCTTACTGTCTTGATTTAAAGAAATTAAAAATATAAATAAATAAGATTCTAAAGAAGTCGATTATCTAATTTTTGGTTATGGTTATTTTTCAAATACCGGTTTAATAATAAAATAAACAATTCACTTTAGTGTTAAGTAGGCTGCCCTACAAATAGAACGGCCAGCAATCACGGAAAATAGCTTTTACTTCTTTTTTATTTATAATTTTTAGTAGAATGGCTTCCCAAAAATGTCACACTGTTTTGTCATATTGGATAATAATGAAACTAAGTGTGAATTTTGTGGGCAAATTATAAGTGCAAAAGTTGGTTCCACAAGAAACTTAAGTAGATCTTATGTGCATAATACATTACAAGCCAAACCCTGAACGAAGTTTGAGATGAACACCGATCTGGCTCATTTCGGTCACAGCTCACAATTCCTCAAATGTCCAACCGAATCCATGGATTTAGTCTGGACTTTATTATGGACTGCATAGTTTCATGACTATGTAGTAAGCCGTGAGCCAATTCATTAAAATTTGTTGAGCCGCTTCGTTCATGATCGATTGATATCATGAACGATTGGCTATCTCTAGTATGTAACATCTTAATTTCTGTTTCACTATCTATTTTTTTTTTCCTATTGGCGCTTTATCTGTAACTATTCCTATCTTGTCTCATTTCTTATTTTGTCTTATTTTTGTGACATCCTTCATTTTCCTAGAAATAATAATTCTGTAGCTTGTATTTTATTTATTTTTTGACCTATCTGAGTGTTACTTATTTCTTAATTGTTTATATTCGCTGTAGCTTTAATTCTACTGTTAATTTATTCCTCGTATACCCTTTTTATTTCCAGTACTAGACATTTAAAGCTGCTAACCAGTTCAATTTTCACTGCGTTAATGATTAAGCTTATTAACAACGCTGTAAAGCTACATTGTAACTCTGAAAATAGTTAACATCGAAACTATTGTATTGCATGACTGAAGTTTCAGAATATTTGTGAAACTTTACTAAGTGCTTCTTTTAAGAAACTTTTACTTAATAAGTTAGTCTTAATAGGTTAATGCTTTTGTTCCAGGTTGAGGAATCAACATATGGTGGACCATCCTGGATACAAATACAGACCTCGAAGAAAACCAAAAATAAAGATGGCAGATGAAGATGTTAAGAAAGAAGTAAATAGTTACGGATTTGTCAATTTGGATCCATTTTCAAGGCCGTTTTATTTTAATCAACGTAAGTTAAGACACTGCTTTTAAGATTCGCAGGTAAAATCAGGCAATCCTTGTGCAGTTACTCATTTGTCTGTCCAGGCGCGCATCCAGGGGGTGACTTAAGGGCTTAAGCCCCTCTAAATATTAAAAATTCTCCTTTTTCTAGACGCATTTTTCACGTAATTGAAAAATTATAACCGTGAGCCGAACCCAAGAAAAAATTTTGGCTTCTGAATCCCACCTAACAAAAAGTTCTGTGCGTGATTGTGTCTATCTGTTTGCACGGTAGAAATTGTGGCTAAACAACAGAATTTTGTTCATAACGTTTAAATACGATCTTTTTATTCCGTAATTATATTGAATTCAAATATAAGAGACATAATATTATTATTATGAAATGTGTTTAATGCTATTTCTTGACCCTAGTGAAATTTTTATTTAACAAAAATTTCAATTTTCAAATTTTATTTTCAGCTGCTCCACCAGAATGTCCTCTACCTGTTCCATACCAAATATCAATAGCAGACTCTTCACGACTGCCACTACCACCTTGTACATCTCTCCCCGGAGGTCTTCAGCACCAGGCCTTCATCAGAGCTGCTTCCATCTACGCTTCTGCTTACCACGATCTGAATGTAGCAGTACCACCACCGCCCATAATACCTCCACCGATAAGCATAAGCAAGGAGCTACCTCCAAACATGTTCTACAGACCTGTATAGTTATAATAATAAAAATTTAAAAAAAAAGAAAAAGTAAAACAAATTATTTATTAAAAAATAGATTATTGACACAATCCTATTAAATATCATATAGGGTTTTCCAGGAGGAATCTACCAAAGAGTGGCGTTACGCGTGGAAAACCCAAGCATTAAACATACCTACCCAAATAGTATATTATGTAAAAAGCGCAGAAAGTATACATTTGCCGATTTCGAAAGATTGCCGCACGACCGCAGCGAGAACGGCAATATCTTTCTTAATCGGCAAATGTATACTTTCTGCGCTTGTTACACAATATACTATTTTTTCTACGAATACCTATTTTTAAAAATTCAAAAAATAACAAATAGAAATCATTATGTATGTTAGATTTATATACATAATAGGTGGCTTGTCGTTGCTACGATGTTCATAAACAATTAAACAAATGTCAAAATAATAATTTTAAAATACATTGGTATTTGTACGTTTGTTAAATAATAATGTATGAAGATAAAGTAAGCAGCGAGGCTGATGAGGAGATAGAGGAAACGGTAAAGAAAATAGTGTTAGAACTCTTGCCGCAAAAGTCAAGAGACAGGTGATAATATATCGCTGATGGGCGTGAAAAAGGTGTTAAGTCTTATCTTCTTACGTATGACTTATCTTCGTTTTTGCCCCCATCAGCAATATATAATAGTATATTATGTAACAGCCAACTCTTTGTTCGAAGGAGGAATTAATTTAATACTTTAAATAATTGTCAAATAACAATTAATTACAAAAAATAAACTTAAATGTGTAGTATTATTTAATTTATATTGACCAATCGGAAAATACTTTCTGCGCTAGAGCGGAAAGTATTTTTCGATTGGGTTGCCTTGGATACAAAACACTCCTCAGCACCAATTTTCCACTTTGCTATGGCAACAGAAAACGATAGCTTTCTGATAGGTGAGTAGAAAAAACAAATTATTTACGTTACTGCGTAGATTTCTGTTTACTTTAACCTCTTAAGGAATAGGCTCTACGTATTTTACATTTTCTATATTACATCATATTGAGAATGAGAAACAATTTCGTCGATCCTTCTGCTTAGTACAATTGTCCCTAGTCGCCTCCATTTGTTACACCACTGTTGCTAAAGTACAAGAGTGTATTCCTTCAATTAAGCCCAATTTTAATCGGGAAAAGGCAATAACTACATGGTTCTGATTCGAAAAATTATGATTTTTTGAAAGAATAATGTAAAACCTTAAACATCTTTTAAAATTGAAGGGTTCGGTGCTAAAACTGTCAGCTCCAAAAATCGCTTTTTTCGATGGATCTAGCAGTTTTAGTATTCCGCTATCGTTTTGTAGAAGAAACAGACAGCGTCGGACTCAACTTTCTTGCTCAAATACCAAGTTATCGTCTTAAATCAGGGGTGGGTTAATCTTTTGGCTGTCGGGCCACACTGCGGTTGAAAATTTGACCGAGGGCCAAAAAAAATTTTTTTTTCTAATTTTAAATATTATTTATGTTACGAAGGATATTTTACAAATTTTAAAAGCCATATTTTTAAACCAAAACGTGTATTTATTATGCAATTTAAAGACAAAAAATGAGAAGAAAATTGGAAAGAATGAAAATTTGAAAGAATATTGGACAGACAGTAATATTTTTGCAGGACATAATAATTTATAAAATGCTTCGCGGGCCGGATTAGGCCCGTGGGTCGCTATTTACCCAGGCCTGTCTTAAATAGACCTGACTAAGTCAGAGTGAAATTTTGTTTCAAACTTGGATAAACGGCGAGTTCTGCAGTTTTTGACGAAGAACAAGCTTTCCTATCCACAATACTAATGTGCTTTCAAAACTAAGATAAGGAATATTAGAGAAATTTTATTAAAGACCACCTTTTTCTAACGATTACGGAGATAAAAAGAAATCGGAAACGGATCAACAAGCGATTCCAAAAAATGCCTACAAAATTTGATTTCAAAATTGGAAAAAACGCTTGCAGCAACATGTAGCCCCAGAAGGGAAGAAATTAGCAGTTGAAATACAACGGTGAACCAGTACATTTTATGGTACAAACACCAGGACAAACTGCTTGCCAGTAATTATGGGCGGATCCAGCAATTTTTCCATGATTTAATTGAAAAGCAAATTTCAAATTTATAAACCATCCGTCCAATCATTCCCAAGAATCTAATAATTAATTTTTCTACAAAACAATATATTTAATAAGTAAAATATTTCATAACGTTTGATTAAAAAAAAAAAAAAAATCATTAGGTAGAGAAAAAATTCTTTGAATAAATTTGAACGTTCGAACTACTCACATAACCTATGATATCTATACATTACAGACAGTGTTTCTTCTAGAGAATTTTTTCTCGAAAATTTCTCGAGAAAAAGTTATAATTCTCATTTTTCATTTCTCGAGAAATGTAAACATTTTTTCTCGAGAAATGTAAATTTTTCTCGATGCCATGTTAGAGGCGTTGTGCTTTTAAAAAACTATTGGGTTGTTACATAAGTCCGTTCGTTTTTTTTTCACCTTTTATTCAATAAAATATAAATTCTAAAAAAAACTTTTACTATCAAATGTACTGTACATTATTTTCTATCACTTTGGACAAACGCTCAGGCAATTTCATAATAGGATTATGCTGCAGAAACATCTCTCCAGAAGGTTCCGTCTTTGCTCCCGAAAATTTGTCTAGGTGAATTTTGATATCGTCCATAGATGCGAAATTTTTTTCGTTAAGGGAATTTTGTAGAGAGCGGAGCAAATGGTAGTCGGATGGTGCGATATCTGGACCATATGCTCCGACTACCATTTGTTCCGCTCTCTACAAAATTACCTTAACGGAAAAAATTTCGCATCTATGGACGATATCAAAATTCACATCAACAGATTTTTCGAGAGCAAAGACGGAACCTTCTGGAGAGACGGCATTATAAAATTGCCTGAGCGTTTGTCCAAAGTGATAAAAAATAATGGACAGTACATTTGATAATAAAAGTTTTTTTTAAATGTACATTTTATTGAATAAAATGTGAAAAAAATAAACGAACGGACTTATGCAACAACCCAATATTTAAAAAAAATGTAATGTTTTGTGAGTCACTGATTATAATTTAATTTTGATAAAATTTGTCTTCTGTCTCCCGCAACGCAACTGTGGCAACAGATAAGAAGCGATTTATAATGTTTAGTTAATTAGCATTTATTGTTACAATATTTTATTTTAAGTTAGTGTATTATTTATTATAGTTGTAACGTAGATTTCACCACCAGGCTGTTACTTAGCAACCCAATAATATGGTTGTTTTAGTGAAATGTCATATTAAACATATTTTGTTCTACAAAAACCTTTCAATAGATTATTTTATACTTACAACTGTTTAATAAATTTAATAACGTGTAAATAGTGGTTTTCTTTCAGCTGCTTTCACACGTAGCGGTTACCTTTGTTTAGCCGGACATTAAGGTTAAACCGCCGGCACCTAAAATTTATATAAGGCTGGGTGCTACGACGTTACATAGTCAATTACATTTAATTTTTTGTTCAGTTTAAAACTGTTATGTAAAAGATTACCTACAAGTTAAATAAAATAATTATTACTATTATTATTAATTTCTTAATTTTTTTGAAAATTTCTCTATACATACGTATTTTCAATTAATGTGCAATTACGTGCCGTTTTCGTTATCACTTTTAAAGCCCTGTTATCCATTTATTATAATGTCATTTAAATGAATACTTTAGTACTTTAAAGTTGACTATAATTTTAACATGTTTTTATCATCCACAATATTTTCAACATTAAAAAAAATATATATTCTAATAATTATTTTTCTCGAGATTTCTCGAGAATTCTCAAGAAAATAAGTCTAATTTTTCATTTTTCGGGAAATGGAAAATGTCGAGAAATCAGAAACACTAATTACAAAGCTATTGAGCTAATTTAAATTTTGCTTTAAACAGTTAGTTTCTCTTAAATAATAAATCTTGTTTATTTATTTATTTTTTAGACGGTAGCAAGTAAACACTTAAATAATCATCAGCTGTTAAAAATTATAGTAATAAACAGTTTTTATTTTTGTTGTTGCTTTATTATCTCCAACGTGCCTTATACAGTTGTGTGGAACAAAACTATTTTAATGTTGCTTGCATCTCACATATTAAGCTATTTTTTTAATTTTGTCTAATCCACATGAAGCTAAAAAATTATTATATTATTGCTGTCTTTCTTTTTTACGGCTTACTCTGACGATCATGCTAAATTAATACATAGTTGCTCTCCATTAAAGGGGGGTGGGGAGTGATCGGCGCATCGCCCGCCCCTGCATTCGTTCTTTCCAGTAATTAAATTAAATGTTTAGAATAATATACAGAAAAAACTAAATGTAAAAGAAAATATCGAAATAAAAAAAAATAATAACAATAAAATAATAATAATTAAATAAATATAAAATCTACCGCTGATACGCGTGATACGCGTGTGCCAACATAACTTGAAATGCAAGTGTCCGAATACTTTTGTGTAAACCGTGAATTTTCCATGCATCTAAGCTTATTATTGGGTAACATTTTGTAATCTGTTAGTAACACTAACATTACATAAAAAACAATGAACCTATTCTGAATAGCAAATCTTTGTTAATGGTATTACTGGAATAATCCGTTGAATTGCGAGCTGAGCCAATCTGTTCAGTGCGATTGTCCAACTAGAATAGGGCAGTATCAATGCGAATACAATCCAACAAAAACATCTTGGACAATGGTTGTCATAGTGCAATTTACCTAAGCATTGTCTAGTGCTTCATTTGCATAATAGGTGTGTAATGTAGATACACCCAGTAAACACATTCCGTCAATATATATCGATTGTTCTGTACACCAGATAACTAGACACTCGTCTAACAATGATCGCTATAATCGCCAGGAGACTAACATTGCCGGAGGAACCGGGGCAATAATTTCACTACGTTTGCAATTCTCATTTTGATTGAACTGCGCACATACTAGGTTTGATGTATTTGTGGACCAACGTCATAAAACTTTATTAATCAGAAATTATTCGTACCAGCGTCGTACCCAACCAGTTTACTGTTGGATAAAAGTTGATGTATTATTTGCGTTTTAGTATTTATGTTTTATATATTGTGTAATAGAAGTTTAACTGAATCGTTGCGATACTAATTGCTTTTCTTGGATTTTGTTGGTATTTCTTTCTTCAACAGGTATCACAATTCTAAAGTTTGAAAGTTTAGTAATCATTCATCAAATTAACATTCAAAAATTTACTTTTAATTATAATTTATAGAACCTACTAACAAATGATAAACAAATTTATTTAATGTCTGCTCATAAAATTTAATGGACACCAGTATGTATCTTATCAAGAATTTGAAAAAACTCTTACTACTTTTGTTTTAATTTCAAAATTTAAACTCACATCTACAAATGAATGTTTTCAGTATATTAACTAGAATGCTACTTGTTAGATATGTATTACATATAATAGTTACTTCATTATTACTATTTGCAGTATAAATTCTTGAACATAACGTGGAATTGACGTGGAGCGAATTTACGAAGTTGAGTGTACTTGTAAAATGAACATAGCAACCTACTCGCCCACTCAGGGGTTTTGTTTGCTTAGATAATTAACAGACATCGCTGCCACTTCTGGAATCGCTTTTAGATCAGTATCCGATTTTTAGGGTTTTGTTTGTATGACCAAAAAATCCTTATATCGTCACACATGTGTCAGCTTGTCTGTTCGGTAGAAATTGTGGCTAAAAAACTGAACCTAGAAGATTAAAATTTGAACATATAAGAAAACTTCCTACTAAGAGTTCAAGAAATAAACACATCGCGAGAAAAATATAATTAAATATGTAGACAACGAAAAACTAAAAATATATTTTTTTTAAATATTTAATGGGTTATTCATATGAAACCTCTTATTGCATGAATAAACCATCAAATTTTTATTTTTGAAAAATCATATTTTTATGAGATTTTTGCCGGAAATGTGTTATAACTTTTGTCCTGTCACCATATTTCCCACAGGGTTTGATTTAAAAATTTTAAAAAAATCTCAACTATGTACATTAATGGAAACGTATATTTCAACAGACATTTTTTGTCAGATTAGTTTTTCGAAAAATATCGATTTTTTTTTGTCGTTGAAAAAAATTTATTATTTTTTAAATTTATTGGGTGGTATCAAAAAAAGGCTTTAAGAACTAGATTAAGGAACGAAAAGTAGTTTTAAGTTCTTTTTTTTTTTACACGATTTTAGTACAAAATCTACTATATGTCTTCCACAATATCATAAAATTTATTATAATCATGTATAAAATTTTACTAATACGATTACTTCATTTTGAACTAGGCTTACATTGTGGGAGTGGTAATTTCAGAAATAAAATTTCATTATGATTTAAAATAAAATTATTCAGTTAGTTAAAAAGTATTCAAATTATTCAAATATAAAAACTAATCTATTTTAAGATAAAAATCCTCAAAGATTAGTTCAGCTATCACATATTTTTCTAGTTAAGTGTTAAAAAGATACAGAGTGATTTACTGTCGTATATTATATGATTAGTTTGAAAGAACGTTATTGTTTAGATCAAATAGCAATGGTCAAATGTTTATATTAGATGGTGCTAGGTGACCATATATTTTCAGTGATATGGACCGCGTGGTAATTAGAATCAAAATTAATTACTTGGGTTTATAATTTATTGGTCATAGAAAGATAAGTTTATAAAAGGGTTTGTTGTTAATGTGGAGAGCGGATTATTTTTACAAAGACAAAAAAATGGGGTCAGAGATCAGATTATTAGTTTAAGAAAAGAGTTAAGGAAAAATCTTGTGAGAGACAAAGGCAGTGATGAATAAACCGTCATCATGAATGAACCTCCCAAGTATTTTTGGTAGAGAAACTCGGTAGTTTGTAGTGGGTAAACCAGAAGTAATCTGGAAGTGTTGAGGACAGTTTTAAATGAAATAAACGAACCTCGTTAACGGGTTAAACAACGTGAGTGTTGTGAGGTGTTTAGCGGCTTGTTGAGTGTCTCTCATGGGATTTTATAGCCAGCATTAAATGGTAAGTTCAAATGTAATCAATAACCCTTCGATTCTAACTAAACTTTAAACGTAGATTAAGTAAAATGCAGACTTTAATTCAAACACCCTTATTCCTCTCATAAAGAGTCTAAGCAACCAACCGGCGGATCCTTTAGATTTTCTTGATACCGCTCGCAAGTCTTGGAATCCACTATGTGGAGGGCCTTTCAAAGTAAGTACCATGAAGTACAAATGAAATTATTTAAATTCATTTAGCCAACCTTGACGTTTCGACCGATCCTAGAAATGCCCCCACAACATGTGCACACGATTTTTATAAATACAGCATTTAATATTATTACAATATCAAGTATTTATTTAAGTTTCACACACTACGTTTGTAATTTGGTTATAGAAACCAAATCCAAAGCTTTATGAGAACAGAATATTACAAGTCATTTTAATAGATATAATAGCGAAATAAAAACGCAGTGAACAAGGCATCTCTATCAGTACTGCCAATAGCATCAACATTAGAATCTTAATTTTTACTTTAATAACACTTAAAATGAGTCAACTTTTGATAAATAAAATAATAATATAATATAATTTTGGTTGATATTAACAAAATATATAAAATCGTGTATTAATTCAAAGAAAATGTTTGAGTTTTAGGATTATTTAATTTTGAATGTTTTTTTCTAACTTCATAACATTTTTGAAATATTTCTTTTCTCATAAGCACTTACTAACAAAAATGTATTAAATAAAAACCGTACGAAGTACGGCCACGTCAGCTAATTTTAAATATATTCAGAGTAGTTCCCTTCAACAATAACACACTTAGCCATTATTTTCTTCCAGTTCTTAAAATCTCCCAACCAATTTTCTTTCGTGGTATTTTGTCAAATATGTGCAAAAAAAACCTCTCCTGTCCCATACCCTATAACTCAGGAGTGGGGATTAATCTAAAAGTCTGAAAAAAATCTGAGTAGTAGAGTACGTTCAAGTTAACTTCATGCCAGGCCATCATAAAATACGTCATCAATCCTGCGCGAAATAACAGTTGATCACATTGACGTACATTAGAGTTTTAAACAATTGTTGTGGAAACCAAACACACTAAATCATGTATTTCAAATACATTTTTACTCATGTTAGTACACGGTATACCTTGAAACGTACAAGAAATAAATAATAATAATGGAAATAAACAAACAACATCGCACAATACGCGTAGTTAAACACAAATCAAAGTAAGTGACGCCACTGAAATGTGTCAAGCTAGCTGTTGGTAACGTAATGGACGAAATTTGGTTTCTGCGCAGCTGAATTGGTAACATAGGCCTAGCATGAAGTTAACTTGAACGTACTCTACATATTAATATGAACCGAAATAGTACAATAGTACAGGAATTTTGGATCTGATTATTTTTTCGAAAGTTTTCCAAATTTTTGCTAGCAATATTTAACTGACTAACTGGAGAACTAGGCAGCTGTCTTGATGCGCGCGCACTCGTAATTAAGTCTTTAGATGGAAGCAATTGAATTATATTTTCAAAAGTTATCGCATTTTATGATTTTTAATATGTGCCTACAATTTGTTGTCACTTGCTAGATACCTACAAAATCCTGTTTTTTTTTTTTTTTTTAAATCGTTTGTAAACGGCCTCCTCAGTTTAAGAAACACTGATGCAAGCCAACCCAACCAATATTCTAAAGTAGTGTTACCCAAAGTGTCGACATCAGTGTACCCCTTTTAAAGTTTTCGTAACGCTAAGTACTCCCTCCATTAGGAAATTTCGCATTTTCTTTATTAACAATCAAAATACATCTATTATTTAAATAGTTATAATGGTAATGGTAATACACGATATATAACAAATTATATTATATATTTGGTTGGGGAAAAAGAAATCAATTTTTCAAGTTCATTTTGAAGCTTTATTTAATATGGTTACAATCATTCGCTTTGACTTAAATATGACCCCAAGTTTTCGATGACTCGTTGCCACTTAAAAGGTAACTTTATTATGCCACTTTCCCAAAACGACTTGTCCCTAGTGGCAAAAAACTGAGATAGCCAGTTTTTACAAGCCTCTCTTGAGGCCAATTTCACACCACTAAGAGCGTTTTACATAGACAAAAACAGATGATAATCGCTTAAGGCCAGGTCCGGACTATAAGGTGGATGCATAAGAACTTCCCAACCAAGCTCCCTGGCGGGTCATCATCGATGTGTGAGGTCTAGCTTTGTTCTGGTGGAACACGACGTCTCTCCTATTGGCCAATTCTGGACTATTCTGGTCGATTGCTGCTTTCAATCGGTCCAATTGCTGGCAACAAGGATCCGAATTGAGTGTTTGGCCATTGGGGAGCAGCTCATAATAAAAGATTCGCTTCCAATCCCACCAAACACACAGTAGGACTTTTCGAGCCGTCAATCATTGTTTGGGTTGCTTCACCTGGCTTTCGACCATGAACGTTTTCGCTTGACATTTTCGTATGTGACCCATTTATCGTCGCATTTCACCAACCTCTTCAGAAATGGCTCGATTTCGCAGATGGAAACACGGTTCATCAAGTTTTCTTCCGTCAACTTGTGCGGTACCCAAACATCAAGCTTCTTTTTGAACCCCTCTTTATGCAAATGATTTAAAGCTGTTTTGTGGTCGATCTTTAGTTCCTGGGCGATGCAACGGCAGCTTTTATGCCGGTCTACTTTAACCATTTCCAAGATTTTAGCGACATTTTCGACGATAGGTCTTCCAGTGCGTGGTGCATTTTCACGTCAAAATTACCGGAACGAAATCGACGAAACCAAAATTGCGCTTGATTGGCTGTTACAGTATTGAGACCATTCACAATTTCAGCCGCCTGGCTTGCGTTTTCACCTTTATCCAAATAAAATTGTAAAACGAATTAAACCGAATTTTTTCTTTGTTCACCTCCATCTTTAACGCTCTAACTCTCAACTAAAGCTATCAATCACAACAATGGCAAAATGTATTTGTTTTGTAGGGAAATCCCTCTCTTCAACGAGTATAAGCTTGACTTGATATGATAAATACAAAACAAGATATATGCCGGTAATTCCATCTAGCGACCAAATAATGGATTACTTTTTCCTCAACCTAATATATTATATTTATAATGAGAATGATAGCATTGTTTATGTTGCGACTACAGGACGATGCACCGGCTATCACTGTAAAGTGTAAATCAACGCTTATGCGTCACTCATTTCCAGCGTACCCCCTACAAATCCTTCTTGTACCCCCAGGAGTACGCGTACCACACTTTGGAAAACACTGTTCTAAAGTGTTGAGAATCGTAGTAATATTGGGAGGAAACCACTCTGAGATCATAAAGACGAGTCGTCCTGTCTGTGTAACAATATCAAATACAATGCCCTCACATATGCAATTGTTCAATACAGAAGCATTGTTGATGCTGCCATCTATCGGAACAATGGCATGTAATAACTAACTACAACAGGAAACAATGTGCATTGACACATACTGTTTCCGGAATCTACGATTTCCGTCTCCACCGTTATTATTTTTATTGATAAAATATATATATTTCTTTTATATTTTATTATGTTTTTATATTGTGCAGTTTTTATGAGATTTCATAATTGGTTTGTGAAATGAATGGAAACTATTGTTGCATGATATAATAGTAATGCTATTGTATCTATCGTGTTAAAAATAGTTTATTTGTTATATTAAAAATACATCAAATAAATATGAGATTATTATCTATGCATAGTATTATTGATGTTTGTTCTTTGTGTTTTATAACAGTGGAAAATTTACTTTTAATAGTTCCACTCAGCAAGTAAACATATTTAGCATAGCTAATCTGTTCAGCTTCATCTTACATTAGACCCACTCCCAAAATTAAAATTACTAAAGTCTATTTTTAAACTAAAAGAACTAAAATCAAGTCATATTTGAACTAAAACAAATCACCAGAAAAATCACTAGGTATCTTTTTTCGGGAACATTTCATTCTAGCAAATAAATGTCAATAATTGTACTTGAAGCCGAAGTCAGAGGCGTATACAGGACTCATTGTTAGGGGGGGGGGGGGCAGACTGGTGTTGTGGGGTCGTCTAGCGCCAATAATATATATATATATATATATATATATATATATATATATATATATATATATAATGAATAATGAAATTATTTAGAATTAACAAATATATAATTTTAATAATGAAAATTGGTATCAAAAATACAACCTCCCCGAGAATCGAACCCGCATCCTAGAGATTACGCGTCTCAGTCCCCTGATATCAAAATGCAATTCTCATGCCTCCATGGCCCTGTGGCAGGGGACTGAGACGCGTAATCTCTAGGATGCGGGTTCAATTCCCGGGGAGGTTGTATTTTTTATATCAATTTTCATTATATATATATTGAGGGTATTTAGGATAAAAATATACACACATCGGAAAAGTCTAGGGATATTGAAAAAAATATGAAAATATATAGCTTATTGTATATTTCCATACTTGTACATTTGTACATGTTGCATTTCAATTAAAGTAAGCAATTATGAGTAGTTGCAATAACCAACAAGACAAAAAAAAAAATACAAATTCTATTCAGTACATGATCCGTAGGTTGATCACATGTTTAATTTTAATTCGATTTAAAACGTTTATATTAATAATTGCAGTGTTTTTAAGTAGTGGCATACTTTTTTAATAATAGAGCGACAGCAATTAACTATCCACGAGATGAATCGTGCGGTGGGACTTCTCCAAGCTGGCTTCAGGCAGGTTGATGTAGCCGAGCCGATAGGAGTTTCTCCAAGCGTCATCAGTCGGTTATGGAGGCTTTACAGGGAAACAGGGATTCCGGCCGAACAACATCCGAGATATGGGCGCTGTACAACAGCAGCTCAAGACCGATTTTTTGTCTTGCTAAATGACAACCTACTATTACAGCAGCCGAATTGGTAAAGGAGTTACAGCGAGCGCAAACTTAACCGTTAAGTTATGCGCTCGCTGTAATGTTAAGTTAACTTAACTGTCGGGATACTGTAAGAAATCGTCTCCACGAAGCTAATATTATACCTCGACGACCAATCAGATGCCAACCCCTCTCTAGAGGCAATCGCAGAGCAAGATTAGATTGGTGTCACAATTTTCAATATTGGTGTGGTAATGATTGGGCTACAGTTTTGTTTACTGATGAGTCCAAATTTGGAATTCATCCAGATTCTCGCCCAACAAGGGTAGTGAGAAGATCCAGTAATTTGGAACGTTTGAGGCACGTCCAGGAAGTTCACAGTTACAGACGTGGTATTGTTATGGCATGGGGTGGGATAATCATTGGCGATAAAACTGATCTCGTTTAAATTTGAAAATTTAAACGTAATTATTTGGTATTATGAATTATAGGAAACAGAAATATGAGTCTTTAAGATAATTTAAAAGGTTTTTGTTGTTAACTGGAGAACTGATTATTTTTACAACCACAAAAAAATGGGGTTCAGGGGTTAAATTATTATTTTTAAGAAAAGGGCTGGGAAAATCTTGTGAGAGCTGAGGAGTCGTGAGTAAATCATCACCGGAGTCGGACGAACCTCCCAAGCATTTTAGGTTGAGAAACTTGGTAGCTTGTAGTGAACCAGAAGTAGTCTGGAAATGTTGAGAACAGTTTAAGTGAATTGAACGAACTTCGATAAAGAGTTAAACACTGTGAGTGTTGTGAGGTGTTTAACAGCTTGAGAGGTAAATCAGTGATTAAGGTTTTATGTTGAGTGTCTCTCATGGGATTTCGTAGCCATCATCTTCGTAGAACTTACATCAATTTTAAGTTCTAGAGTAATTATTAACTTCAGTCTTAACTAAACATTAGACGTAGATTAAGTAAAATACAGACTTTAATTCAAACTGTCAAACTTATTCCTGTCATAAAGAATCTAAGCAACCGACTGGTGGACGTTTAGGTTTTCAGACTTGATTCCTCTCGCAAATCTTGGAACACACTATGTGGAAGGGCCTTTCAAAGTAAGTACCATGAAGTACACTGAAATTATTTAAATTCATTCAGCCAACCGTGACGTTTCGACCGATCCTATAAAAGTCTCCACAATGCGTATGCAAAAAAGTGTTAAAGTGTTAAAGTGTCAAATTCTTTTAGAATTAATTTATTTTTTAAAGAATTTCAAGAACAGATGATAGATATAACAATACCTCTGTGTTTTCAAGAGACATATTTCATATTTTAGTTAATATAAAAAGATCAATTTTAAAGCAGTGACTTCCTCTAATTTTTAGTATAGTAATATACGCTGGAAGTTTTGTTTAAAAATATATAATTGATATCTTACCAGAACAGGGACTGAGATCGGAACAGGAACGAAATAACGGTATTAATCAGGATTTTGTAAAAACCGGAAACGAAAAAGAGGGCATTTATTATTATTTTTTCGTTCAAGAACGAAAACGAAATTCATAATATTTAATACACGTTTAACTTAATGTTCTTCAGTTTACAGCCTAATGAATAGATTAATACTACAAGGAAATTCAGAAAGTTTTTTTTTTTTTTACTAATACCCTTTTTATTCTTTTTATAAGGAAATACTTAAGACAAGAGTGGATTAAAAAAATGTCTTATTATTTCGTATAATAAATACTTGCTTTAATCATCTTTGAAAAGACATTGAAAATCCTGGGTCCCGCAACATCTAACCTGTTCATGTTGATGTATGCAGTGAACAAAGCAACATTCAGTAATGAATGGAGGCGGATAGCGCGATACTTTATGCAGGTGCGCTTGTAAGCCGCCTAAATTGTTAATTAGTGAGTGAAGTCGGTGTGAAATCCGCCGCAGCTTGCACGGACCACTGGACTATAATATAATCGTCATAGTCTACACCGCTCGCCGTCGACAACTCACACTCCTTCCTACTCCACGAGGGGATCATTTTATTCATATATTGTTCACGCGACAATCATTTCATAACAAAGATAGTACAGTATTCGTTTAAATAGAAGATAGTAGTGTCTATATTGCCTGGTAAAATTATAATGGAAATTATTCATAAGCTTACATAAAGCAAAACCTTCCATAGGGCACTTTTCAACAAAGATTTTTCATAGAACAGTCTTTCGTTTAGAGTTTGGTACTGCGGTTTATCCGAATTCGAAAACCGCAGCTGCTAATAAAAAAACTCAAATCTCAATACTGTCTTCAAATATGTTTTGGTTTCATGAATGAAGATTTAAAAAAAACGCAACGTTCCAATCGGTACGCAACAACTCGGCTATGGTTAATTCGGCGACGGAGAGAGATCTCAGTGACAACATTATTTTTAACTAGCTGGAGTACCCGTACAGTTTTTGTAATGTACATACATCTCTGCTGTAACGTAAATGATAAGTGAGGTACAGTGGAACTCCAATATTCGTCCTCGCCAATATTCGTCTTTTTAGATATTCGTCCTGTTTTTTGTTGAAATTTTTGTTTGATATTCGTCCGAAAAGTCAATATTCATCCCACCTCCCACCACCTGATATCATAATGAAAAGTGACTACCCTTCCAAACAATAGCCCCCTTTAAAATATTATAAACTCTTAACAACAATCATTGTTTTTTTCATCCAAAGAGTAAATTGCTTTTTAAAATTTTATTTTTGTATATATTTATCTAATTTGAATGTATTTGCAATGATTTCTGAGATCGATTTCAAAGGATTTTTTTTACCGACCGCCAACATGTATAAGGGAGGTTTGTGATCATACCGATTTTGACATTTCGAGATTTCGATAGATCTCCACGAATTGAAGTCCCTACATAACGTCTGTCCGTTGTCCGTCTGTCCGTTGTCCGTCTGTCCGTCTGTCCGTCTGTCCGTCTGTCCGTCTGTCCGTCTGTCCGTCTGTCCGTCTGTCCGTCTGTCCGTCTGTCCGTCTGTCCGTCTGTCCGTCTGTCCGTCTGTCCGTCTGTCCGTCTGTCCGTCTGTCCGTCTGTCCGTCTGTCCGTCTGTCCGTCTGTCCGTCTGTCCGTCTGTCCGTCTGTCCGTCTGTCCGTCTGTCCGTCTGTCCGTCTGTCCGTCTGTCCGTCTGTCCGTCTGTCCGTCTGTCCGTCTGTCCGTCTGTCCGTCTGTCCGTCTGTCCGTCTGTCCGTCTGTCCGTCTGTCCGTCTGTCCGTCTGTCCGTCTGTCCGTCTGTCCGTCTGTCCGTCTGTCCGTCTGTCCGTCTGTCCGTCTGTCCGTCTGTCCGTCTGTCCGTCTGTCCGTCTGTCCGTCTGTCCGTCTGTCCGTCTGTCCGTCTGTCCGTCTGTCCGTCTGTCCGTCTGTCCGTCTGTCCGTCTGTCCGTCTGTCCGTCTGTCCGTCTGTCCGTCTGTCCGTCTGTCCGTCTGTCCGTCTGTCCGTCTGTCCGTCTGTCCGTCTGTCCGTCTGTCCGTCTGTCCGTCTGTCCGTCTGTCCGTCTGTCTGTCCGTCCGACTGTCTGTGTACACGTGCAGAGCCAATTCGGCTGAAAGGATTTTTATGAAACTTCTTATTTAAGCTTCTGCCATCACGAGTTGATCAACTTTTGATAAAAATCGGTTGACTAGAAATGGGAGTTTACTCGTTCGATTTTAAGATTTTTGCGAATATCTAGCAACAGAAAAATATTTCGAAAAAAATTATTTAACAAAAGTTGCTATAAATGCAATAACTAATAACGTGTGTGGAATAAAGTTAGCGTTAGCTGATTCGATTTGTTTTCATTGCTATCCGCAACCCGTACAACCTCCTCTTTTAATAACTAATAACTTTTATTTGAGACGTTTTTTTATAAAACGTCTCAAACGATAAAATTTCTGTTCTCAATTTCTTCATTCTTACATATATGTAACGTTTCCATGGTCATGATAAATAATATCTCTGTTAGAAAATATTAGGCCAAGTTATTTCTAGTCTGCTGCTAGAATGTATTTTATACAAGTACTTTATGATGGCGGTTGGTCCTGTGTTGGCCACAGCTGATTTTTTTTTTAAATAGATAGGCAAAATTCGGCGCTGAGGACAAATAAAACTATTTTTAATTAAGTCTTTTGGGAAAAAACCGTTTGATATTCGTCCTACCCTCAGGAACGGATTAATGACGAATATTGGAGTTCCACTGCATTCCAGTTTCAAAGTAGAATTGAAAATAATTGTGTCTTTACTCTAAACTGCTCTTTTGTATGTATTTTCAATGTTAAGTAAATAAAAGTGAACTATACTTCGTTTATAGATAGCTCTCCCCATAGCCCCCCCAAATATATGTGTTATTAAAAACTGCATTGAAGAGAGGAAAAAATGTTTCCTCATACACATTTTTGATGTAAAGTAAATAATAGTGAGATATTTCAAGATTTTAGTTTTAGGGTGTCTCCCCGTAACTCTCCAAATATTCATCTAATCAAAAAGGTATGTACAACAAAAATGATTTATTTTCTTATTATAAACATGTCAATAATAAGATCTAGATGTAAAAATTTATAAAAAATGCTATTTTAAACAATGTTTGTCATATATGACAAAAATTGAGGACTGGTTTTGGTATGGTCGCCCAAAATAGTTATTTTTGTATTAGTTAGGTTTTTAGATAAAATGAATACTATCGCCGATCCTCATCAGTAGAAAGTACAGGTCTGTATTTGCCGTTAGGTATACTTTTTAAATATATACTTACCTTAATCTCCTTCTTCTTCTTCTTTATAAGTCCTGCATCTTGATCTGTAAATTGTCATGTCTTTCCATGTGTCCTGTATACTATTAGATGTTAGATCTTCGGTTACCTGATCTCTCCATCTCTTGTGCGGTCTTCCCACTGGTCGATGAGTTTGTCGATGATTAATTTTCCTTCACATATTTTCTTTACCATTCTATCCTTCGTCCTCATCACGTGTCCTATCCACTGCAATCGTCTACCTCACATTTCTGGTGTAGTACTCAGTCTTGAGTACAGTTATTGTATATCTTTGTTTTAGCAGATTCCCAATTTACTTTAGTTTGATTTTACATTAATATGAATTGGACTAAATATTCAGCGTAATATTTTATTTTCGGAAACAATCAGGACCGTAACTAAACAATATATAATATAAGTGATGTCCAAGAAAAAGGTCCTCACTACTAAAACAAAAAAAAAAAAATTATTCACTCAAATACAATTATTATGTCCATATTTTCCTTTCTGCCCCCCCCCCTCAATCTGGGTCCGGGCCTGTGCCCCTGTTGCTCCTACCTAGTTACGGCACTGAAACCCTAGAGACCACTTAACCGAATTGCATATAAGTTTGCAAAGATACTCTTTAAGATCCTGCAAAAGTAATAGAGCATAGAAGTGTTTAGGGTTTCGTTGGTATAACCAAGAAACTCTAGACCAGGGGTGGCCAAACTTTTAGACGTTGGGGGCGACTTTTTTGGTGAAGGTAATCCCGCGGTCGACTAGGTTTTTTTAGAAGGTACTTACGAATTTGTGTTATTTTTAAGGAATTTTTAGGTACTCACAAATCAACGTATTTTTTTTTTTTTTTTGAAGACGATTGGTGACGTTTTTAGAAGGTACTTATGAACTGATGACGAAGACATTTCACTATGACTGCTATTAAATTACATATAATAACTATTTTCTAGAATTTAAAAAAAAAATAAGAAAATTTTGGGAAAAAGAAAATTATTGCTTTACAATTTTATTCAAATAAATTACGAGCTAATTTTTCAAAAAAAAAAAAAAACAGTAAATATAAACAAAAACAATTGAATTTTTTTAAATTTGATGACACTTGATATTGCATAGTTTCGACTAGTTTGTCAAAATTTGGCTCGTATGAACTTAAACTAATTCTTAAACACGATTACAAATATAGATCCGATAATTGTGATCTGTTTAGTTTTTGTCGCATTCATGCAGGAAAATGCTAACTCGCATAAATATGTTGAATCAAAAAAGGCATTGAAATATGCAACAACTTTCCAAATATTTGGATATTTATCCCTGCTTATTATTTTCCAGAAGCTCACATTTGAAGCCATTGATTTTAAATGTACATCGCATACAATATTAACTGAAATAATTCTTTTTAGCTGTGTTTTCTGCAGAAATAAGTTGCTATTGAAAATATTCTTAAATAAATCTACTAATTACAAAGAATAATTTTGAATTTTTACTTTTTTATTATTTTTTTTTTTATCTAAGTACGCTCTGAATTTATCACTATGATTTGTCAATGTTCAAGTTAGCTTCGCGGGCGACTTCCAGAGGCCTTGCGGTCGACCGGTCGACCGCGGTCGACGCCTTAGCCATCCCTGCTCTAGACAATCCTAGGCCTTTGACCGATCTGAACCAAATTTTCCACAGATACTCTTTAGAATCCTGAGAATGTAAAGGACCATAGAAGTGTTTAGGGTTCCGTAGGTATAACCAAGAAGCTCTTACGCCCTTTGACCGATCTGGACCTAATATTGCATATTTTCTCTTTAGGACCTTGAAAAAATAATGGCGCATAGAAATGTCTAGGATTTCATAGTTATAAAAAAATTAACCTTAGAGACTCCTAGACTCTTTGGCCGAATTGGATAAAAGTTTGCATAGATACACGTTAGGACCCTGCAATAGCATAGAGGTGTTTAGGATTTCGTAGGTATAACCAAGAAACCCTAAACTATCCTAGGACTTTTGACCGATCAGGACCAAAGTTCACAATTACTCTTAAGGACCCTGCGGAAGTAGTCTTAAAATAAATATTTATTTTTTGATTATTTTTTGAAAATTTAGTTTTGAATTATATTGGAGCCAGAATTTCCTTTGAATAGTTGACTGGACGGTTGTATTAACACTGTACACTCATTCAATATTGCAATTTTTTCGTACCTGGGCAGAGCCGAACCCGATGACCCCCCCGCTACCGTGTGTACGTCTCTGGTCTATAATTCTTAACAGCAGCATATCACATCTAAACATACACGTGTGCAATGCTGGGTAAAACAGCTAGTTTGTTTATAAAATTTAGATATTCTTCGGAAAATAATTAAATATCACATTTTATCAAGATCATTTCATAAATATGAAACATCATTGTTCAAAAATAAGTTCTAGATTACAATGTAAAACAAACCTTCCAATCTTAAATCGATTAAATCCTTACCAATTCTAAAATGAAATCCAAACATTAAAACACAATAAACAAATCAAACATCAAACCTATCAAAAAATTAATCTTCAAACACTCAAAAAAATCCAATAAGTTTTATTAGAACTGGAAATCATTTCATCCTTAGAGGCCAGGAAGTTAATTGCTAAAATCAAATTACATAAAGCAAGCATTTACTATGAAAACCGTCAACGACATCTCGGTTCGTAGATGACAAGTTTCAATTTCAGTCCGTAATATAGAAACCCTTCAGGTGTTTATCGACATTACATTGTATGTGATTAAACGTTGTAGATTAAATCAGCGAGTTTTAAAGCTAGAATGGGGAAAGAATCTATTTTATTTTATAATTAAAGAAACCCCTCTTGGGTTTCGTTTCATTACGATGTTATTGGTTCAGAATCAACGTTTGTAAACTTGTCAGATATCAAAGGGGTGGAAATTATTAACGAGAGTACATGTTTAGTTTTAGATTATTTGTTGAAAATGTCATTAAATGTCGTGCTCGATTGATGGACAATTGCTGTCTAAGGTTGTATGAGGCTCACGCTAGAATTATTGAGAATAAGACAGGTGGTTCATATTTTTAGGATTTTATCTATTTTTTTTCTTTTTTAAAAACCACAGAACAAGACTAAATGTCCCAATTACACTGTGGCTCACAAACATCCATACCCTGATCAAGATTCAAACCCGGGACCTTTGGCTCGTGAAGCAGGAGCTCTACCTCTACGCTACCAAGGCTGACAATATTGTCACAATTATGGTATAATTGTGTTTTAATGGCTCAAGTCCTTGAGTGGCCTTTAGGTTGTGTAGGTCAAGGTTGCTGACGTACGGTTTTGGGAATTAAAAAATGTGCAGAGTGTTGCATGTTTGTCAACATAAGTGTTGAACTACATTCTAATGTGTTGATAAACATTATTCAATTGTGCTGACTATGATTAAAGATCAAAGTTGCTGCCAACAATTACACAAATGAATAATGTTTCCAAAACAATTGAGGTAGGACCTTACGTCATAGTGTCCTGGTTAACAGTTATAAAATGGTCTTAGGGAATAGAGTCAGGGTAGTCAAGTAGTAGTCATTCTTGTGACCAGTCATCAGTCCGCATCACGCTACCCAAGGACCAGTCCAGCTGTTGAAGTCACCAAAACGAGATGTGAGTGTTGTCTACAGGGCTTCTTCACGTGTTCGCCTTGTGCGGATACCTGGGGTGGTTCGACCGATCCTGGGGAAGCCGGGGCAAGACTTACATCAACTTCTAAACGGACAACACCAGCAGCCATTTTGACCAACAATTGTATTCTGATGTAAATTAATATTATATAATAAATTAAATAAATAAATATAAGTTTATAATAACTTATTGGTGAGTGATGAAAGGAAAGGGTATAAACTCTGAGATGTCTCAATTGTATTCATAGGCACCTGCAGATTTTTTTTTTTTTCAAAATGGTGCGAAATAGGTTAGCGTATTTTTAAAAATATTTAGTTATTTATTAAATTAATTCTTATAAATACAGAACACTATTTAAATAGAAATTGAATGCGTCTTCGATTATTAGCAAATTGGCATGAACGAGTTTTTATAAAATTTACTCTGTTATTAATAATTTTTTCCCCGTGCACATTTATCATACTCAAACCGGATAAACGATCGTTCGTCATAGTTGACCTCATAGCTGACGTAATAATAACTGAAATTATAACTAGTATTTATAGGTCCACGCCGGACCCGATTTGACTGTACACTTTGTTTATGTAGTTAGATGTCATCAATTATCAGTATTTAGACCCCTTTGTGGCGTTGGGGGGGGGCAAGTGCTGCATAATTAAGATGTGATCTGACCAAGAGTAATAGAGAAAATCTCAACATTTTCATTCTTTATATAAAAGACTTACCTGGAACCATCTCCAGAACATTCGGTTATTCAGACGACTGGGCTTTTGCCACACAACACTGATCAACTAAAATCACTGAAGAAGTTCTTACCAACGATCTGTCATCTTGCCACATATTTCAATCAGTGTAGATTAAAACACAGCATTAACAAAACAGAAGTTTGCTCCTTCCTAGCTAGGACCAAATTGATAATTTATCTCAGTAACTCCTCCCTCTGCCCTAATTTCTTTCCTAAATATCTCGGAGAGGTTCTGGACAGAGCACTGACTTTTAAACAACACATATTCCTCTTAAAAACAATATTCTTCATAAATTATGTGGCACATTTTGGCACTATGATATTCAGCAGAAACTCTTTGGTGCTGGGCATTTGGCCCAGCACTTATAGCTTTTATTGAAGCAATATTGTTAAATAAAGGGTTGACAGGTTAATAATGATGGTGATGAGTAGCAGTACAATGTTAATATGAATTAAAATCCTTACCATCCCAGCAAACATTTTTATACGGGCCAGTACTGGTAAAGCACATACTCCTCGGCATTGAAAGTAATGGGCCAGTACCCCGGTGTCCCCGGGGCCGTTACTGGCCCATTGATGTATCAGTTGCTGGCCCAGCAACGGTAAAGTGCAAAATAATCGCATTAGTTGCAAGATTTATTTCCTGATGGTTTTAAGTAAAAAGTATGAGTGAAGAAGAGTGCTTATAAAAGCAAAATGCTGGTAAAGTACTTCGTATAGGCGGAATGCGAAATACAAATGTGAAGTACATTATTAATACTGGCGTTGCACTTACTTTTGGTGCCAGTAATTTACCAGCATAAAAGCAGGTTGCCAGCATTCGGCCGTTAGTTGAATGTTTGCTGGGATCGTTATAATTAGTCAAATATTTGAATAATAAATTGTATTAAATCCTAAATAAAATAGCGTTTATTAGACCTTTTCCAAATGATTGTCATATAATCTAACGTTAACTATTTTATTCGATTTCTTGCAACCAGAATTAACATTTTCCAATTTTATCTTCGCATAAAGTTTACAGTGGTTGGTTGAATAACAATAATGAGAATATTTGAAAATGTCTTTGGCTGAAGCCATTAAGACTAACTGAGTTGTATTTTTTAATCAGAGTAATGCTGTCATCTAATTGGAAAGCTTTCTGGAGTAGTATGCAAATGTAAGAGCGGCATTCGTGTGAATACCGAGGCGATACAACTTCTACAATGCACTAAATGATTGGCAAGGGACTCCGACAGATTCTCACGCATTAACCAAATAGTTTCCAGGATTGTTACTTTGCAGATTATAAAATGAAGCATTAAGAAAACACTATTTGTACATTAGATTTTAATGCGGTTCTGCAACAAAATGGAATGATATTCTGGATACAAAATATTTAAACTTATTGGATTTTATCATGCTATCATTGCAAAGACAACGTAATGTTTAATGATTATTAATCAGTGATTCCTAATGAGTTTCCTTCATTGCCCAAAACAACTTATCAGAAAGTCTCTTTTACCTAATGCAGGTAAAACAATAACTGCACAGAAAACATATCCCAGCAAACATTCAACTAACGGCCGAATGCCGGCAAACTGATTTTACTGCTGGTAAATTGCTGGCACCAAAAGTAAGTGCAACGCCAGTATTAATAATGTACTTCTCATTTGTATTTCGCACTCCGCCTATACGAAGTACTTTACCAGCATTTTATAAGCACTTCTTATTTGTATTAATCCAAGCAAACATTTTTATACGGGCCAGTACTGTTTAAGTACATACTCCCCGGCATTGAAAGTAATGGGCCAGTGCTGGCACTTCACACTGCGCCACTACCCCGGTGTTCCGGTGGCCGTTAGCTGGGCCATCAATGGGCCATTGATGTGTCGTCTCTTCTTCACTCATACTTTATACTTAAAACTAAACTTTTTTTGAATGTAATAATTTGAAAAGTTTGATTGTTCTTAGTCATAAAACGCCCTAACGGCGTGGCCTTCGAGGGTTAGCCATTACATGTTGAGTCGTGTTGGTGGACAGTTTGTCAAGATGTGTATTTGAATAGTTATTGTTTTGTGAGCGCATTATACAGTTTTTTATTGTGATTTGTGTATGTTTTGTTAGATTTAAGGACGTAGTTTACACAAACTGTTTCATGTTAAATTGTTTAATTTTTAGTTCAGTTCAATCATAGTTTTTTTTATGTAATAAAATTTTCAATTATTAATAAATCTGTTACAAGATTATAAATATGTCATTTAAAAAATATAATTTGTCATATTTCATTTTGAATAGTGAATGTGGAGTAGTGGTGTCCGTAGATACTAATGGTAGAGTAGGTTGTACGGGTTGCGGACAGCAATGAAAACTAATCAAATCAGCTGACAAGTTTCGAATAAGTTTTATTCTTCATCGGAGCTACAATAGGATAACTAGTATAAGTGTATGACAATAGAATGTAGTGTAATTATAATAAATATATAATATATAACAGCATAAATGAGAGTATAATGTATAATGTAGAATGTAGAATCTGGGTAAGTATAACGTGAAATAAAATACATAAATAAATAATACATGAGAAATAAAATAAAAAAACTTTATTTCTTTACTAGCTGAGTACCCGTGCTTCGCTACGGTTTATTGACGGTTTGCCATCATCGTGCAATTATTAATTTACTATTGAATTTACTCCTTTAGGGATGAAATTTAAAAAACTTTCAAAACGCTTTCTAAGTATTTTAAATAGAAAATTATGCACCAAAATGGAATGTTATAACTCAGAAAATATAAAGGTTTCTATAATTCACCCCAAATGTAGATTTACCAATATAGGTATATTGAGGAATCCTTCAAATCACATTTCACCGCTTAGCGCTCGAATTTCGAAAAATCTCTTCTTAGTGGGTGCTTACATCACGGAAGGAATATACTTCCCGAATTTCATGTCTCTATATCCAAGGGAAATTCTATCGAATATAAATACCCATTTATACCCCCCCTATTTACATTTAGAGGTGAAATTTTAAAAGACTTTCAAAACTATCTCGAGATATTTGAAAAAGACACCGGTGTGCCAAAAATGAATGTTATAAATTAATAAACACAGGAAATACGACGGGTTGTATAATTCACCCCGATTATAGATTTACTCCTTTAGGGGTTGATTAAGAAAGAATCCAGAAATAAAATTTTCGGCATTTGCATGGTTAATCTGTATAAGCAAAAGCCAAGTCGATATCTTATTGGTATTAAGAGATATTAAGGAATCCTTAATATCACATTTCAGCCCTTAGGGGTTGAATTTCGGAAAATACCGTCTTAGTAGGTACTTACGTCATACAGGGAATATACTTTACGAATTTCATGTATCTTGTTCTATCGAGTAAAAAATACCCATTTACCCCTTTAGGGGTGAAATTTTTAAAAACTGTCAAAACCATTTCGAGGTATTTTAAAAAGACACCGATATGCCAAAAAGAAATGTTATAACTCAATAAACACAGGAAATACTGTAACCACAGGAAATAAGGTTGTATAATTCACCCCGATTGTAGACCCCTATAGGGGTTGATTCGGACAACACCCTGAAATAAGTTTTTCGGCATTTGTATGGGTAATCTTTGTAAGAAAAATCCAAGACGACATCTTATTGGTCCTAAGAGATATTAAGGAATCCTTGAAATCATATTTCACCCCTTTTCACTTCTTAGGGGTGGAATTTCGAAAAAACCCGTCTTAGTGGGTGCTTACGTCATGGAGGGAATATACTTCACGAATTTTATTTATCTATGTCCAAGGGATGTTCAATCGAATACAAAATTCCCATTTACCCCTTAAGGGTGAAATTTTAAAAACTGTCAATACCATTTCGAGATATTTTGAAGACACCTATATGCCAAAAGGAATTTTATAACTCAACAAATACAGAGAATATGGTGGGTTGTATAATTAACCCTGTTCGGAAATTCACCACTTTAGGGGTGGATTAGAACAAAATTCTGAAATATGTTTTTCAACATTTATATGGGTAATCTTTGTAAGTAAAAACCAAGACGATATCTTATTGGTCCGTAGAGATATTTAGGAATCCTTGAAATTACATTTCACCCCTTAGGGGTTGAATTTCGAAAAATCCCGTCTTAGTGTATGCTTACTTCATGGAGGGAATATACTTTGCGAATATCATGTATCTATGTCCAAGGGATGTTCTATCAAATAAAAAATATCCTTTTACCCCTTTAGGGGTGAAATTTTGAAAAACTGTCAAAACCATTTCGTGATATTTTAAAAAGACATCTATATGCTAAATTGGAATTTAGTAACTCAACAAACACAGGAAATACGGCGGGTTCTATAATTCTCCCTGATTGTAGATTCACCATTTTTGGGGATGAATAGGACAAAATCTTGAAATAAGTTTTTCAGGATTTTGAGGAACATTTGTGAACATTTATATGGATAATATTTATAAGCATTATTATGGATAATATTTATAAGCAAAAATGAAGGCGATATATTATTGGACCTGTGAGATATTGAGGAATCCGTGAAAACACATTTTACCCCATTTCACCCCTTAGGGGTTGAATTTCCAAAAATCATTTCTGAGGGGGTTGTTAAGTCATAAAAGGGATATACTCCCCGAATTTTATGCTTCTTTGTCTAGACGAAATTCTATCGAATAAAAAATACCGATTTACCCCTTTAGGGGTGAAATTTAAAAAAACGGTCAAAACACTTTCTAAATATTTTAAAAAGACACCTATATGCCAAAAAGGAATGTTATAACACAATAAACACAGAAGATGCGAAGGGTTCTATAATTCACCCTGATTGTAGATTCACCCCTTTAGGGGTCGATTAGAACAAAATCCTGAAATAAGTTTTTTAATATTTACATGAGTAATCATTGTGAGCAAAAACCAAGTCGATATCTTATTGGACCTAAGAGATATTAAGAAAACCGTGAAGCCACATTTTACCCCTTTTAACCCTCTTTTCACCCACTTAGAGGATGAATTACGAAAAATCCGTTCTTAGTGGGTGCTTACGTCATGGAGGGAATATACTCGCCGAATTTCATGATTATAGGTCCAGTGGTTTGGGCTGGGCGTTGATTATGAGTAGGTAGCTTAGTTACGATTTTATATATAAAGATGACTTTAAAAAATGAAAATAAAATAAAAATTTAAATACAAGTCAAATGAAATAGTAAAATATATGAATATAAAATAAATGAGTAAAAATATAAACGTATAGGAAATAAATAAATTAAATAGATAAATAAATAAGTTGATACAGATAAAATAATAAAAATAAATAAATATAAATAAATAGAATAAAATAAAATAAAATAAATTACAATAAAATAAAATGATATAAACCATAAATACAATGTATGCGTACCTGATGAGAGTATATGAAAATGTAGACAGATGTGTATGAGTGCATGTGGTAGAAATAAGTTAAAATTGATAAAAAATAAATAAATAAATACAGTATAAAATGAAAAACAGGTCACAATATAATAAATAAATAAATTAAACTAAAATATAATACTAGGAACATTACAAAACACATTAAAAATCGTGGAGCGTAAAACTTGTAGTGCACTAAACTGATATGAAAGATCAAATGAAAATGATAAAACGATGAAACTTAAAATGTGGCATGGGTTAGATCTTGTGTGAACGAGGTATAGGGATAATATGTTAGGGTGAATGACCTGAGGACTATTCAAGGATGCCGGGAATATTTTAGCGGATGAGTTTGAAATTTGATTATTGAATTTATTTTAACAAGTATGATTTTTTTAGGTTGGCACTCTTCAAGTCAGGGGGATAAGATGTGGTAGATAATACAAGACGAATATTAGCGAAAATTATTAGTCACCCCTTATCTTTAGGATGCAATTGGTTTGGCCGA
Organism: Liopterus haemorrhoidalis; assembly: GCA_963971575.1. Classification (NCBI taxonomy): domain Eukaryota; kingdom Metazoa; phylum Arthropoda; class Insecta; order Coleoptera; family Dytiscidae; genus Liopterus; species Liopterus haemorrhoidalis. Next base: position 175,101,878 of record OZ020611.1, on the reverse strand, counting down.
AATGGCAGAAAACCATTTTCTTAAAATTCTTCATTAAATTAATAAATTAAATAAACTAATTCCTGTTATTCCTGAAATTATATTTATTTAATATTTATAAATAAATCAATAAATTATAACTGTTAATACAATTTACAATCGGCCAGTTTTACCATCGTTGAATAAATTTATTTAACAACTTAAGTTAACAATATCGCATCATTCTATTGACAGCAATGTTAATTTCTTCATTAATAGTTTAAAACCGATGCGGTATTGTCAACTTTATTTGTTAAATAAATATATTCAACGATGGTGAAAATGGCCAAATGAGTATTTATTTTGCACCTAACCATTAATTTATTTTAACACTGGGTAAGTACTAGGAATGACGACGGGTACCCGGGTACCCGCTACCCGACCCGTTAAGGTTGTACCCGGTTCCGAATTTGAATACCCGCTACCCGTTATTTACCCATTACCCGTTAACTAACGGGTAATTAACGGGTATCGGGTATTTAGCGGGTAGCGGGTAAATAACGGGTATTAGAGTACTAACAGGTAGCGCATAATTAGCGGGTAGCAGGTAATTAACGGGTAATTGTGTGAGGTATTTCGAGTATTTATTTATCTGTGACTATTTTGTTCTCGGTTGCAATAATAGGAATTAAGTATGCGTATTTCATAATGCACCTATGTTTATTTTTAGGGTTTTGTAGGTATGACCAGTTGAAATTTGGCATGCATATATAACTCTTTGACCCACAAATAGGAAAAAAAGAGTTCAAAAACCACATCTCGAAATAAATATAAACAAATATGTATTTAATGAAAAAATAAATATTTTTTATGAGATTTTCGCTAAATATATGCCAAAAAACTTTTGTCACCCACCCTATCTCACAGAAGGTTGATCTTGTTGGGGTTAGTGTCGTTGAAAAAAATATCATTTTTTTAAAATTTATTGTGTGGTATCAAAAGGATGCTCTTGAGACGTAGATTAAGGATCGAAAAGTGTTTTTTTTAAATTCGTTTCTTTTCACACGACTTTAGCTAAAAATCTGAAAATATTATAGGTAATGTACATTGATCTGAGCCGGAAACGTACCAGAGAATTTAATTATTTTTTAATTAATGGCTAAATTATGGATTATTATTTAAATTTAGTTTAAAATATAAATAAATTGAAGCTCTTAGTACTCAACGAATAAGAATGTTCAAATAATGTTTATCAAAAAATTATTTTTAGATATCCAGCATTCTGTTGGCTTTTTACAGTTATTAAATACCTACAAAACCCTGAAATGTGTGAAAATTCACACTTCACATCAATTTTGCTACACTTATTTTTTATTTTTATATATTAACGGGTACCGGGTAATTAACGGGTAACGGGTAATTATCGGGTAGTGGGTAATTATCGGGTAGTGGGTAATACACGGGTAGTGGGTAATTATCGGGTAGTGGGTAATTATCGGGTAGTGGGTAATACCCGGGTAATTGTTGCGGGTACCCGGTTCCATAAATTTCTAGTTCTCGTCATTCCTAGTAAGTACACATATGTTACATTTGAAACACTAGAGAGTGGGTATAATATAAGCACTGGTTCGTCAGAAATAAATCTTGCAACTAATGTAATTATTTTGCACTTTACCGTTGCTGGGCCAGCAACTGGTACATCAATGGGCCAGCTAACGGTAACTTTTTTGGGTGCAGAATCAAAAATAGCCGTCAGATTTGATCTTTTGGCATGTCTTATAATAAAATCATCGTATTTTTTAACTTATATACAATTCACGTTATTACTATTACTATTTGCTCCGAATGCCTTTAAAAAAATAAATACAAAGTAAGATATTTATTTCACAAAGTAGATAATTAGAAACTCATCACATATCACTAAAAAAAATTCTTTTATGCGACTGTCTAGCATACCAGGACAGTTTACCAGGACGAGATTACCAGGACAGTATCGCTGAAGACTCCAACAGTAGTCAGCTATCATGTGGCTATCCCCCATCTTCCTTGATATCGATCTCCATAGTTTTAATGTTTTAATGAAATCTTTTCCCCTGTTCTTCACTAAAATCACCTAGGTTTTCTGGAAACCGATCTAAGTGGTTGTGGATATAGTGAACTTTTATGTTACAACAGAGAATATTACAGTTGGAAAGCATTTTTTCCACTAATTCTATGTAATTATCTACCTTATGATTTACAAGAAAATGTTGTACTACTTGAACAAATGAACACCAAGCATTGGATTCAATATCGTTCATTAATGCTTTAAATTGTGAATCTTTAATAAGCTGACTTATCTGAGGACCATCCAATATTCCGCCTTGGTAGTTTTTCCGTGCTAATCCCAGGAAATTTACGTGTCAAGTAGCTAAATCAAAGTCCATCTCGATTTAAAGACTTCACAAATTGCTTCAAGCAAGGTCCAACTTGATATGTAAGGGTGAAAATATGATATTCTCTCTCACAACTAAAGGTTCGTTGATTACGTTTTGTTTTCCTTGAATCATGACATTTCTTAAGGGTCAATTTCTGTTAACCCAGTGCTGATCCTTAGCTCTGCTGTCCCAAAGACATAAAAAAAACAAGGATATTTAGTGTATCCACTTTGCTGTCCAAGGACGAAGTTTGCCATTTTTAGATGGACACAAATCACCCACTGATGTCCTTCATACTAAATTTTTAGGATTTTTACGGTCATAGGTAATACCAAGTGACTCTTATAATTTTAGGTACGAAAATTCAATTCTGGCCTCTAAATATTTCATTATTTTGTCTATAATCGGAACTAAAATCAATTAGCCTGTATCGCAACTAGACCTGCTACGAAAAAAAGCCAGGTACTTTTGGAATCAGCAAATCAAGAATATCCAAAATCAGTTCTTGCTTTTCCGGAATGAAGACAAAAATTTAATTTTTTGGGCTGTGTTATTATTGTGTTTCTCAATATTGTTATTATTGTGCTTCTCTGAATATTGAGATCATAAAGATATATATACGAATCGTAAAATATCGTAAATCAAAGGGTAGCGAAGAGCAGCTTGTTTGTGTGAAAATTGTTTCACACTTAGAAAGACGGCTACAAAAACACTTGAACTTTTGAAAACAACTTTTTGGGAAGATATTCTGAGTTGTATGGCATTCGGGCGTTTCAATTATGGTATAAATTCAGTTAAATATTATGAATCGGTGGGCTTAGAATTTCTAAAGCCAACGAAAAGGTTATCCTGGTTCGCGAATTAATTCGTACCAAGCGACGATTGACTATAAGAGAGGTTGCAGAAGAAGTATCAAACAAGTCTTATCAAGAAATTTGAATCAGTGTTGACATCACAACAAAGCACCAGTTCACACTTTAGAGTTCTTTAAAAAGTCGCCGATTCCGAAACAACGGAAGAGGTAAAAATCAGAAAATGTTCTTAAACGAGACCAAAAGTATCTACAAAATGTGTTTCCACAACTAGAAAAGATGTTGGCAGTGATCTGAAGCCGCAGCATGGCAGTATTTCGAATATGATAACTTAAATGTAAAATAATTTTCTGTTTTATATCGCTAATATGCGTTTCCTTTTATATAAAACCTCTAATCTTACCTTAAAAAAAAAACACTTAAGGGCAAAAACGGAAAATATGTCTAAATAGAGGAAGATCCTGCAGGAAGCACAATTCATCTGGCATTATGCAGCTAAAATGATGATGCAATTTACGATGCAGTTAATTACGCAAATGGTTTGGATTTTTATTCAATTTATATTTCAATTTCACAACTTTAAATTAATTATTTGAACCTTGTACTAATTTTCCCAATCTATTTGCAATATCCATAAACAATTAGTATTGTAAACAACAACAAAATTTATTAACACCATCAATAAGTGCAAGATATAATAAAAAGCAAACAATCTGAGTATAACAATAATTTAATATTTCTATTTTAGCACATAGTAAAAGGCAAGTTTACGATCTCAGATATAATTAGTAAGAAAGTTCCTTCCCAAACCAAACATATAAATAACTTTCTAGTAACGTTCCGTTGGATTTATGGCTATGTAACAGTCCATCCTGTCGTAGCTTTTAATTAATATGAGTAGTGCGTGCTGAATTAGGGACATCCCGTAAATATATTACTCTTTTATTTAAATAAAGCTGCCCTGCTAAAGGATTTATTGTTGTTTTGTTGATATTGTTACGTGTTTTTAGAAGATCAGTTTAATATTACACTTTTACCGTTCTGAATTATGGTATAGATATAGATATTTCATGTTTATAAATTTTTGATATGCGAATTTCACGTTCTGAAAATTTGGATAATGCTAAATCTTTGAAAGAAATTAATCAAACTGGTCTACACATTAGTATTGATTATCACAGCCCAACAGACATTTTGGTGCCTGCGAGTTTTTAACTGTCTCTAGGTAATTTTTGGGCACAGAATCCAAAATAGCCGTCAGATTCGGTCTATCAGATCTAGTTTTAGAGATACGCTATATTGGCCTCTTTTACAAAAAAATATCTTATTTCTTAACTTGTGTATTTTTCACGTTATTACTGTTACTATTTGCTCCAACTGCCAGTTACAAACACAAAAGAGACAAAGTAAGGTATTTATTTCACAAAGTAGATAAATATACATCATCACTTAACACTTAAAAATGTTCTTTTGTACGACTTTCTAGCATGGAGTTAACCAGGACAGTCTTTCTGAAGACTCCAACAGTAGTAGGTTCATGTGGCTATCTTATCTTCCTTGATATCTATTTTTCATAGTTTTATGTCCTGATGGTATCTTCCCCCGGTTCTTCACTAAAATCACCTAGGTTTTCTGGTAAGTGGTCATAATACAACCGAGAATATTAAAGTTGGAAAGCATATTTTCCACTAATTCTCTGCCTTATGATTTCCAAGAAAATTTTGTACTACTTGAATAAATGAACACCAAGAATTAGATTCAATCTCGTTCATTGCTGCGGTTGGATTGGATTGTGGATCTTCAGTAGGTTGCCTTACCTGAGGACCATCAAATATTCTGGCTTTCAGTTTTTCAGAGTTAATCCTAGGAAAATTAAGTGTCAAGTAGCCTACACAAAGTCCTTCTCGATGTAAAGCCTTCAAATATTGCTACATAAGCCCAAACTTGATAAGCAAGGGTGGAAATATAATTTTTTCTATTGCAACCAAAGGTGCGTTGACAAAGTTGTGTTTTTCTTGAATTATGACATTTCTTAATCGAAATCACCCAATTTCTGTTAACCCAGTGCTGATCCTAGCTCTGCTGTCCCAAAGACATAAAAACAAGGATATTTTGTATATCCACTTTGCTGTCCAAGGAGGAATTTTACCGTTTATAGATAAAAAACTAAAATCAATTAGTCTGTATCTCAAAAACTAGAGCTGCTACGAAAAAGAGTCAGGTATTTTTGGTATCAGCACATCAAAAATATCCAAAATCAGTTCTTACTTTTCCGGCACCAAGATAAAAACATTATTTTGTTGGGCAGTGTTATATTTCATTTTGCACTGAAACATGAATACTTAAAGCAGTGGATTGCAAAGAGTCGTATGGAAGCATTCAAGGTAAGGAGATGGAAAAAGATACTTAGGATACTGTGGACTACTAAATGTACAGAATGCTTCCATCCTAGCATAAACTATCCTAAGAAGAGACTCTTCAGCGTCCAATACACCCAAATATCCCAATATTTTGGTCACACAGCGTGCGGCGACAGCCTTAAAAAGGCTGTGGTTCAAGAAAAACCAGACGGCAAAGAGGATTATGTCGATCACCTCAACGTAGAATGACATCATCGCAGATACCAAGTTTTGCTCCAACCTGATCTACTAGAAGGTGCCACCAGAGAGACAGAAAATCACGGATTACGCTTAATAATTAAAAATTGATATGAAGTGTGAATTTTCACACGTTAGGGTTTTGCAGAACGTAATAAAAAATTATGACTACATGTTAAAAATTATATGGAATGTGTCGTATCCGTAGATGTATGAATCTGGAAGGAAGTTTTATGGGTTTTAGACAGCAATGAAAATAACTAGATCAGCTGACAAGTTTCGAACAAGTAACTAATTCGAAACTGGTCAGCTGATCTAATTGTTTTCATTTCTGTCCGAAACCCATACAACTTCCTACCAGATTAAAGATTATAAATTTCGATAACTTTTGAAAGAATAATCAGCGTGCTTCTAGAAACTTACAGGCATACTTGAGATGCACTCGTATCAAGACCTAGTAAAAGCTACTCAGTTCTTCAGTCAATTAGATAAAAATTGTTAGCACGGTGTTGCAAAAAATAGATAACTTTTGAAATAATTATCAAATCAAAAATTCTTGTTGTACTATGCCGGTTCACTCTAATGTGCGTTACTTAGAATTTTGCCAGATTTTTAGATTAATCCGCCTGGATTGGGAGGGTGTGGGACAAAGGTTTTTTAGCCCATTTTTGGCAATTAAGAGAAAAATTTATAAAAACCTTCTTTTCGTTTCTTAATCTGCGTCGTAAGAGCTTTCATGTGATACCCCACAACAAATTTTAAAAAAATATATATTTTTTTAATGACAATAAATTCGATATTTGTCGAAAAACTACTTTAATCACAAATTCCTGTTGTACTATTCCGGTTTCCATCAATGTTTTTTGACACATTTTTTGCAAAAAATTAGATAGTTTGTATGCAAAATTTACGAATTTACGAATTAAAAATACGAAGTATGTAACTATAAGGATACCTGAAAACACTTCAATACTTTAAACACTTGTGTCTAAACCACTTCAAAATAATCTTAAGAAGAGGGAAATCCAATCAACTTCAGCAGAAATTCTTCATATCTACTCCAAAGAAAAAAAAATAAAAACAAGGATAGTTGAACCTTCCAGGTAGACGCCTGAAGATTCTTTCGTGAACTGAAAAATATGGAACTGAAAAACTAAATAGGGAATCTTCAAATCTTCAGTCCTCCTTTTGGGAACGTTGTGGAATGAATCAAAAGGATTTTGCATTGAAACTTACGGAAAATCTTGATTAGTTTGTTAGTTAGATAAAAATTTTGGCACACAGCAACAAAGGCTATTTGAACCTAACGCCTAACTGACTACACTGCATATTAAAAACAATAAATTAGACAATAAATAAATAAATAAAATCAATAGAAATACGCATATTCATTAAAATAAATCTTGCACGGACAAGCCAAATAAGATAAAAAGTCTGTTAGAAAAATTGAACAAACGCAGGGTGATGATAGGAGGCTGTAAAGGAGCCAATTACCTTCGAACATCGCAGTTTAGAAATGAATTTTGAACACATTAAAATAAGGTGCAAGACTTCATAAATAAAACAGTAAGTTCGATTCTTTCAGGAAGAGTATCAGCCATGAGTACTCTGTCGTCACCTAAAGCAACTGACAGGTTATAACAGTTCTAAAAATCTTGATTCGGCTTATGAATAATTCGTACTACGAATCACCTCGTGGAACGAATTAAGTTCGTTAGCCGAGATATTATTGTAATTTTATATACCTACATACATATACAGGCCGCTTTCTTAATAATTTCCCGGGTCATTTCGAATTTCTAATCCGCCTCTGTTTTAGAGGTACACAGTTTCTCTCTAGAATTATTCAGGACGATTCTATCTAAGCTGCCAAAAACCTTCTCGAAGTCCACAAATCTACAAAGATTAAATATTAAATGGATGTAAAAATTACAGCGAAAGATAAATGTTTTATAGAAATTAATTATTCTATTTTTTGGCAATTCTCAATACAGTGAACTTACTTTTAGACGTTCAAGATGGAAAATATTGAGCAATAATTAAAATAACTACCTAAAAACATAACTAAAGTCTAAACAACGACCTACTTTTTTCTTTATAAAACCACACAAATTTGTAAAACAGTGCATAAAAAACACAGAGATGCAAAAACAAAATAAACAATTCTGAATGAAACCAACCAACAAAACTCTATGTATTATTCCGTATATAAGAGATGAGAATATCTCGTGTTTGGCTGGGAGAATGCGTATTGTCTCACACAGACTGAAGTAAAGAAATGTAAAAGTCCTCATACAAGAGAAGCTTGATGCATTGTCATCAGCGCGTATTCTCTCCTGGGAATCCTTTTATTTACTTCGCAGCGAGCGCTGGATGCCATTTTATAAAAAGGATCTACTATTCACTGCTTTTATGCTCATGCTTGATTAAAACAGATTTGACGATTGGGTTTTTATTTTATTAATTTTTGTTTTTCTTCTAGAAACATACGCTAATTGCCAATTGTTCATTTTGATATATTTTTCTAGATAGCTGTGGCTAAGGATTCTTTCCGAGAATTCTTTCCAGATGATTGATGAGAAAATTTTAAAGTATTATTTTTACAAATCCCAATAAAAATTGTTCAGGAAATTAGGAAAACAAAAAAATTGTTCTTTAACCTGGGAGTACGCACATGGGAAATGAACGCAAACTAAAGAAGTTGTATAAGGGTTGCTAATTAAGTTTTGCGAATAGCGAGGATTATTTAAATATTTTTATTGTTTTTCAAAATATTCACCTTCACGTTCAATATAATTTTCATCCGGTGAAACAAATCCTAAAAGCAATGTGCCCATCGTTCAGGTGTCACCTCAGTTAGTTGAAATTTTGCGCACAGCACAGCAGCGATGGCTATTTGCGCCTAACACAGCCCATCTAAATTACATAAGTATATACTAATATAAATAAATTAATCAATAAATAAAGAAATACAATCTTATACACATACTCAGTAAAAGAAATCTTGCACGGACAAATACAAATAAATAAGATATAAAGTCTGTTCGAAAAATTGAACAGACGCAGGGCGATGGTAAGAGGCTGTAAAGCGGCCAATTACCATCAAATATCACAGTCTAGAAACAGAATACATTAAAATAAGGTGCAAGATTTCACAAATAAAACAGTAAATTCGATTCTCTCAGGAAGAGTATCTGCCTGTCTATGAGTACCCTGTCATCACCTAAGGCAACTGACAGGTCATAGCACAGGCCTAACCTCTCCCTGACATCCTCGAACTGTACACATTGAGTTAAAATGTCCAACACAGACAAATCTGTGATACACGTCTCACATACAGGAGGCTCTTCTCCTCGAAGGAGGTATCGATGGGTCCACTGACAGTGGCCTATACGGAGGCGTGTGATGGTGGTTTCTTCCCTACGGTTAGTCCTAGAGGAAAACTCCAGGGTTTAGTATCCCCCTTAATATGTTTCAGTTTGGTATTATGCATACTATTCCACTCTTACTGCCATTTAACTAGTACCAACTGCTTCAGATGAGCTTTTGCGTCATCAGGAAATGTGAAGCTCACATCAATAGTACGTCGATAGCAAGCAGCTATTGCAGTTTCATCAGCAGCTTCATTGATACCAATATATCCTGGTACCCAAAACAGCTCTACGACTGGGTCTCATCTCAGAAACGAGCTTTTAGTAAGCTATGATCGCTGCTTCAGAGCTATTAAATTTGAATCCGCGCATTTTAACTTTTATAAAAGAGAAGAGAAAGAAGACACAGGTTGCGGTATATGGTCGTGTACTGTCATGAAGAAGAAGGATTATTCCTTTTGATCGTTTTTCGCGTATTTTTTTTGGAATACAGCCACCAAACAAATTGTGGTGTGACATTCAACAGTGACTGTACGACAATGTACCAGTGAAACAATAGCCGTATGACCCGTATGTCAGAAGAATGAATCAACCATTTTCTTGTGGATTTATCATTTAGTGCTCCGTGAAGTAGCTCGCCGATATTGGTGAGTTAAAATATTTGCTTATTGTTATCCTAGTTATGGTTGGTTGCTAAAGAATGAGTTAAATGTTTAACACGTGTTATCCTTAACTCAAGTTAAAATTATGTGTCTTTGTAGGTTGCTTTAACTCGACTTAAGAAACTCAGTTAAAACACATTACTCGTTCTTTAGCAAGAAGCTATTAAACTCGTACATTATCAATGCATTTTGTTTTTTAATTTATACTCGAGTTAGGGATAAACTGAGTTTAAACAATTTAACTCTGTTTTTAGCATTCGGGCAAAGGAAATGATCTTTTGTAAAGCAACGTCCTTGTAACAATTCGGATTAAGTCAACACAAAAGGAAAGAAATATTTCAGTATTTGGTAAATTAGTTACAAATTAAATGATCATAATTGTATGATAGGACAGTTAAGGTTTTATTCTTCTCCAAGTTTCATTTTTAAAATAATAAATAAAAATTATTTTAAGTATTATTTAAGTTTAAATGAATAATATTTGCATTTTTTATGTTTTTATGTTTAATTTCATTATTAAAATATTTAAATGAGTTTGAGAACGTTAAAACAGTCTGTGATATATTAATTGTACAAGTTTATAATTATCTGTTGCCATTTATAACGATTTTTATGGGTTTTAATTATAATGCTTAGGTAAAGGAGAGTTAAATAAATTTTCCAGGAAACCCCTAAAAACTTCTTTTTTAGGGTTTTGTAGGTATGACCAAAAAACCCTTATACCGTCATTTTGTCGTCTGTCTGTCTGTCTGTCTGTTCGGTAAAAATTGTAGCTAAACCTAGAGAGTTGAAATTTGGCATACTTATACAATTCTTTGACCCGTACATAGGAAAAATACTAAAACATCTAAAAAACATATCCCCCTAAAAATATAAACAAATATATGCTCATCGAAAAAAAAATATATTTTTTTACAATTCTGTGTAGGGTATCAAATGAAAGCCCTTGGTACGTGGATTAACGATCAAAATTTTATTTTTGCAAAATAAATTATTTTGAGGCATTTTTTGCCAAAATTGTGCAAAAAAATTTTTGTCCCACATCCTGTAGCCCAGATGGTTTAAATTAAAAATCTGAAAAAATTCTCAGTAATGTACATTGGTGTGAACCAGAATAATACAACAGGAATTTTTGATCAGATTATGTTTTCGGAAAATAAAGCATTTTTTGTGTTTTTAAGTAAAATATGTAATATATTTAATCCGCTTTTTAACATAGTAAACGAGTGATCCTGTATAGCACAGTGGTAGCGTTCTCGCTTAGTGAGTTGAAACTACTGTAAGAAACTGTGTTCGAATCCCGTCAATTTTTATTTTTTCAGTTTTTTTTTTGCATTTTTATTTTGTTTAAATTATTTTGTCAAAATTCTAGTTATATTTTGGTAAATGTTGCATTTAATTTTTAAAAGCGTATATTTAATAACCAGAGGGCGAGGCTTATGATTTAAGCAACCAATGGAAGCCATAGGCGCAATTTTCAAAATCTTAATGAACATTGCTATATAAAAAAAATACTGCACATATTTAGAAACTTAAATAATGGTATTAGGCATTCGAATTAAAATTCATAAAAATATATTTTGACATAAAATTTGTTTTGGCATCCCAAATAATCATCACACAGTTAATAAATACCTGCGAAACCCTGAAATGTGTGTGAATTTTCACACTTCACATCATTTTTTTAAAAATAATATTCCAGTAAAACGGAGAGTTTTACGAGAATATTTTCGTGCGGAACTTCATCAAGTAACTTCATCAAGGGTAATGTAAGAAATGTGTTGAATAAATAGGAGTGATGACACATCCTCTTAGTGAGTCCCTGGAGTGCTTCGTGCTAATTCAAATGAAAGCTACAAAACATCTGCAACTTATTTGAGAAAGAGCGTAGAAATGCAATCATTAAACCATTTTTTATTAGTTTGCATGTAATGGGTGTTTTTTTTAGAGGTATAGAACTTTAAATTGCAATAAAACAACGATGGATTATTCGATTGACATGAATTTTTTTTTATTCGAAAGATAATCTTGTGGCATTACATTTTAAATATGATTTCTGGCATATGACCGCCACGGCTGGCTCGGATGTAGTCCAATCTGGACGTCCAATTTTCGATGACTTTTTCCAACATTTGTGGCCGTATATCGGCAATAACACGGCGAATGTTGTCTTCCAAATGGTCAAGCGTTTGTGGATTATCCGCATAGACCAATGACTTTACATAGCCCCACAGAAAGTAGTCCAGCGGTGTTAAATCACAAGATCTTGGAGGCCAATTCACAGGTCCAAAACATGAAATTAGGCGGTCACCAAACGTGTCTTTCAATAAATCGATTGTGGCACGAGCTGTGTGACATGTTGCACCGTCTTGTTGGTATGATTTAATGTAATGCCACAAGATTATCTTTCGAATAAAAAAAAATTCATGTCAATCGAATAATCCATCGTTGTTTTATTGCAATTTAAAGTTCTATACCTCTAAAAAAAACACCCGTTATAAAGAATATAACAGGTTCATTAAAAAAAAAAAGAAACTCGCAGTAGGTTATGGAAAATTAAGGTGTTAGTTTTACATAATTTCAACTGTAGGCTATTCCAAAAATTTAAACGGAACCAAATGGAATTTTAATTTTCCTAAGTTGTCACGAGCTATTTTTTTAATGATTGAAGTAGACTTTTGCTAAACAAGATGATCAAAAGCTTCAATCAGACGTTAATGGTTACTTACTAGAATTCAAAATCTATAATAATTATTTCTGTATTATAAATATTTCATTTAAAATACTACATTAAAATATGTATTTAAAATTCTAGTTGATTGATATTAGTTTACATTTTATAATTGAAATATTTTGAGTGCATACAAATTTCAAAGCCAGCTAGTTTTGTTTTTTTTTTTTAATGATCGTATATTGAATATAAAGAATATTCTTGCATTCTTTAGGTTTGAATACTTTATAAAATTTAAAATTTCGATTTGCAAGTAGGTACTGTTTATTTTACAAAAGAAAACTATTCTATTTATAAAAGCCCAGAATCGTCATCTGCGTAACGTTCAAGGTTAGGAACGGGGGTGTAAGCAAGTGGCGGTCAGACGTTCTCAGTGGTAAATTAACGAGATGCAAGACGCTTGCACTTCGAGCAGTGACGAACCAGTCCATTGCTCAGACCTATACTTTGTTACTGTACTCTGAGGCTCAGACGTATGTTGCATACAACTAATATTCGCTAAACAGTCCGTGTATGTTAAATCAAGGTCTTATTTATCTTCTTATTTTTAGAAGCTTGATCAATTCTACAACTAAACTTTTTACTATAAATTATATAAATATTTTATTTAAAATTAATTAATAAACGAATATTTGTTCCAAATTAATATAAAATTTGTGTATTGCCTTTTCTTGAAAACCACCGCTGATTTTTATTAATTTATGTTACGTGCAAGAAATGAACATGTGGGATTATTTTTATCTGAGTCGGATCAAAGAAACTGCAAAAGATAGTTAAAATCGCTGAAAATGCAGCGCAAGGCTATTGCGCTGAGTGATGGTTATTCCACAGCAGGCGAGCACCCAGATTTTTTGGGTGCTCGCCCCAAAAAAGTGTAGGTGTATAAAGCCTTAAGATTGACAGGTATATATGATATTAAATATTAGCTGTGATAGTTTAATCGATCAATAAAATTAATAAATTACTTTGGCAGATATTCTACGACAGGTTTGCTAGTTATTATAATAATTTTAAGATTATTATATAGATTAAAATAAAGTATATTTCAGAGTATTTTCGGGTTTAATACTTTTGTGCAAGATAGTAAACCGGGAAAAAAGATTTATTTTCTGATTTAAATCAATTTTTGCCATATACATACGTATTTTCTGTTAAATAAATAATAAACGTGTTATTGCAAGATATTTAGTTAGCCTCCCATTCCCGAAACCCACCTTAGAATGAAAATTTTGAAATAACACACAGCCAATGTTAACCATATGTCACTATATTAAATTACGTGAAAATATGTCCACTTGTTTTTCCTTATATCTCGAAGAAACGAACAGACAGACATATGGACAATAATAGAGAGACAGAAATTGATTTTTTGAGTATTCCGTATTATAATAACTGAAAACGAAATATGAAAACGAAGGACCAAAAATTATAAATAGCAAATAGATATATCCTCCAATATTATATAAAAGAAAATAAATAGAATAAGTAGGTATATGATATTTATTTATTTTTTATCTTTGAACGTCTGTTTTGTAGGTCTCGATGTACAGTTTATAGTAGTATCTTTTCTAGGACAGAAAATGGAGCTTTTAACAAACTGCAAGTTGTTAATAATTAGTTCAACATCATAAATTAACAAAAATGTCACAACAAAATGGCCGTCATTTCCGATAGAATATAATGTCATTATGTTGGTGTATACATAGGGTTGTTTGTCACCAGCCCTTACCGTTAAAAGCATGTACGAACAGAGTAATACACAAGACGATATATCAAAACCTCATACGATCCAGCTATTAACGTCATAACGCAATTTCTAGGTGTGATGCAAAGATTCATCACAATTCTATTATGAACACAAACATCCAAGCATGCCTTCAACATGTGACAAACCTTACAGCACCAATATTTCACTGGATGAATATTGTGACACGTCACAGATCTTAATATACGCATTAATATGTCACATGAAATGGGAAAATCAATTTATTTTCACCTTTCAAGATGTGAATCTTATTATTAAAGCAAATCTTAGGTGGATTTATCATTTAAATGAATGTTTGGTGACATGTTGAGAGCTTACAGTAATGTTAGGTGGATTATTTAGGATAAGTGATTCTAAGATATGAAAACGGATTGATGTTATCACGATGAATTTTCACAAACATGCCTGCGATTGAGGTAAATTTCAAATTGATATGGCTTTCAATGCATAGCATTTAATTTGGTGAGAATGTGGAGAATCAACCAAAATTAACTCATAAATATCCACTTTACATTACTTTTTCCTACTAATAGGTAGATATGTATAGTTTTTGGATCGTAACAATACAATTAAGGGACTATTACCGGTTAGAAAGGCAAAAAATGACCTGTAATTCAATTATTTTTTTCTCGTTTTCTTTATTATAGAACGTTGTGCAACTTTTTTTATTTTATTAATATTATATTCAAGATTATAAATTTTTTTTTTTTTTTTTTTCTATACATAGATAATTATATAGATGGCGCCAAAGTTCGGTAACAAAAAATTATGATGCTCCATGGCCCGGGGTTAATCTCGAAATTGACAAGTGTGAAACAAAAAATTCAAAAATAATTTTAAAGATGAAGGTGTCTTACATCGTAATTTACCACCTATTATAAAAAAAAGGGTGTAAAAACAAAATGGCGGATAGGTGAAATTTTTTTTCTAAAAATCATGTTTTTTTCCTCTTTTACCCTTATCAATTTTTTTTTTTTTCAATTTTTATGGAGAATAAGTCTGGGCCGATTGAAAAAACACCATTTCGAGAAAATCACTTTTAAAGTTTTTTTTAATATTTGTATTGTAATATTTTTAAAAAAATTAAGTTTCAGCACTTACAATTGGTTAATCAGCAATCCCTGGTCCATATAAAAGTACTCCTGAATCAATCATTTGTTGCTGTTCCTCTTGCTGAGCAGTTTGCTTTGCCAAGCGAGCTTCCTTCGACGCCGCTGTACTCGCTTTATTGGCCATCTCAATGCGTTCCTCATCTTTTTTTTTAACATAATCATACGCAGAGTGTCCAATTATGCATCCCATTACCTCTAATATTTTCAACAGGGACGTTCTACCTTCATTAAATATTGCTAATGAAATATTAGCAGCCAACTCAGTAACTTCTCTTCCCACAAACGTATGTTTGGGAACGATAGCCCAAAGTGTTCTGTGGTAACACTCATTATTATTTTGGCTATTCTTTCCCAAACATCGTTTCAGCAACTCTTCATCTGTTAGTTTTTCAAAAATCGGTTTAATATATTCTTGGACCTCTGCATTTAAGGCTGGTTTATGTGTGTATGGAACGCTTTCTTTTTGCGCCTTCAAATGCGCCTTATTTTTTTGATTTTCGTTATAAAATTTTAGGATAAGATTTCTGAAGGTATAAGGAATCAAAAAATGTAAAAAAAAAAACGATTTTTTGAAAATTATAACCGGTAATAGTCCCTTAATAATGAATTTTGTTAAGATTTTGCATAGTTATTGAAATATCATAAATTTTGACTATATACTAGTATACTTACTATTTTACAATAATATCATTTGAATATAACAGGACCAGGGCCAGCCCTTGAGTGAGGCGAACTAGGCCCCGGCTTCAAAAACAAATATTGTTAAGTAAGGTGCAACATAATCAGTATATCTCAATCCTTTTTACTCGAGGCCCACTTCTAAATTTAGTCCACCTATGTAGCACTTCTTCCCTCTAGACTACCTTAACCCATTTTGTACTGAATTCTTTATGTATTTATTTACTTATTTATTTATCATAGTTATCTATAATAAATATGATAACAATGTACAGATCTAACAAATACAAAATTAACGATAGTCACTTTTTTATTTCAGAATATGTAGACACGCCAAAATTCTGAAAAATGTTTTTACGAATTATTAACTGAATAAATGTTTATATCTAAATCAACTTTTCATTACAAAAGGTGCGTTCGGCATAAGCTAATAATCTACAAATTAAGTGATTGATTCACGGAGATAAGTTGTTAAAAAACAATCTTTATTTTATTACGACATTAATAATGAATGTAAAACTACAATTAAACTTATCTCTAACATGTATAATAATATTCTAAACTCATTCTAAACAGATACAATGTGAAACATGGTCTTTTTATAAGATAATGTTGGGTGCTGAATCGGCAAGATGTCCGATGATTCAGACGGTATGCAACATACACATTCTGCATTATTTATACAAGAAACGTTCGGCATAAGGTTTCTGTGTGTTCCGTGCCGCACGAATATCGTGCGAGTGCTGCACACTCGTCCCAAGTTTAGAACGTGCGGCAATCTGTGCAATAGTGTTTTTCGTGGTAAAAATATAATATTATTTTTTCTACAAAACAAAATGGGGCAATAATTGTTAATGCCTGCAGCATTGGCCAAATAAATAGTACAGATCATTAATTCCTTCTCTAAAAGAACTGATTCTCGTCTTATATAATAATGTTTTATTTTACATGCATTTTCTGCAAAAGACTCAAAATTTTCTGAACTGATGCGGAAATGTACTTTAAATTGATTTGTTGTCATGTTTGGAACAGTCATCATTTTTCAGCCATTGACGTCCACTGCTAAACATAGGGCTCACCTTTGTTTTTCCATTCCTCTCTGTTCTGTGCCACCTGCAGCCCATTACCGACCAGTCTCTTAATGTCATCCGTCCAACGGGTAGGAGGTCTGCCTCGGTTCCTTGTACTATCTCTAGGCCTCTATTCCAGTATTTTTGGCAACATGGCCTGCCCACTGCCACTTCAGACGTGAAATTCTTCCAATTATATCACAAACTTTTGTTTGCTGTCTGTACCACAAATTTGTTTTTCGATCTAAAAGTGTAACGCCAATCATCGCTCTCTCCATTGATCTTTGAGCAACTCGTAGTTTTTCTGCAGAGTTTCGCGTGAGGGTGAGAGTCTCAGCACCATAGGTGAAGACTGGTAAGACACGTTGATCAAATTCCTTTCTCTTGAGGCAGATGGGGAAATCACCTTTTAAAATGTGCCTCAGATTTCCAAAGGCTGCCCATCCCAAACCAATTCTTCTGTTCTATAGTTTGGTTGTTCCGGCCGATAGTGATTTCGTGTCCCAGGTATTTGTAGTGACAAACTTGATCAATGGGTCTACCCGCGATTGACAAATTACCACTCAGCACTAAATTTGTCATTACTCTGGTCTTTTTTATGTTGATTTGGAGTCCTATATCCTCGGCTTCACTATTCAATTCTTCCATCATTTGGTCCATTTCTCCTAAGTCGTCAGTAAATAAAAGAATATCGTCGGCGAAACGTAAATGGTTTAGACGATCTCCATTAATGTTTAAGCCTCGATCTGTCCAATTAAGTTTTTTAAAAACGCTCTTCAATGCAGCATTGAATAGTTTAGGAGATATAGGATCTCCCTGGCGTACACCTCGCTCGATTTTAAAACAATCTATTTTCTTGTGGACCTTCGCAACAGCGTCTGCCTTTTTGTACACATGACTTATTTACACGAGAATATCTGTAGAATATTCGATCATCTTTCAGCGCATCGAGTACTGCCCATCTTTCGATTGAATCGAATGCCTTCTCGAAATCCACGAAGGTCAAAACCAGGGGTCTATTATGCTCTACGGATTTTTCGATTAAAATCTTGAGTACCAATAGATGGTCGTTGGTACTGAAACCTCTTCTAAATCCAGCTTGTTCGACAGGTTAGCTGAAGTTTAATTTCGTTGATAACCTTTTTGTTAATATCCTCGTGAATAATTTGTAAATTTGTGACAGTAGGCTTATAGGTTTGGAACAGTACTCTTTGCATATTCAAACACTTTTGCCAAAATATCTTTTTCGATGTGAATTGTTTTCCTCATCAAACAAAATTTCTTTTATATTACTTAAACACATATAATTCTACAAGTTTACAAAAAATAATATGTTAGAATGACCAGAATAACTGCACAATCTAAACAAAGTATACGTCTTTGACTTACTGACTTTCTTGCACAGTGTACACAGAGGGGTCACGACAATTCGTCTACAAACTTAAAACATGTACGACATTTCGTATACAGACATTAGGTTTACGGACTTCTCGTTTACCACGACAATTCGTATACCGACTTTTCGTCTACCACGACATTTAGTATACCGACTTTACGTCTACTGACATTACGTCTACTAGGTTAATTCATCTACTAAAATAAAATTTTATTCTATTTTATTCTAAGCAATTTTATAAAAAATAAGTTTTAGGTGTATTAGTAAAAGATGATACGGTGCTTCAAATTCAGTTATAATGCGAATAAAATTAAATGTATACAATTTACAATAACATATGTAAATAACTACACACATATATATATATATATAGGTATATATATATATATATGTGGGGATGAGGGTTGAAACGAAGCGAGTGAAATTAGAAAAATCAAGTATATTCATTAATTTAATTATTACATGTACTAAAGTGTTCAAATAAGGTATTGCACACATCTGTGCGTTGCGGCGGCCGACTCACGACTTCCTCCTCCTGTGTATCGGTCAGCTGGGGGGAGTTTTTCGGGAACTTCAGTGGCGTTCCAGGTACAAGCCCACAGCTCGGCCATCCTGGTTGGTTGTTCGCCCTCGTCAACCTGTAACAAACTAACAAAATCGTCCAGTGGGTCATCTTCCGCCCACGGCTTCATATGATCTGCGCTGGCGTTTGTGAAGTTTGGACCTTCGCCATCGATCTTTTGTACATCGTAACGGTCTTTCTTCTTCACACGTATGACTTCGTAGGGGCCTAAGAACTTTGGTTTCAGTTTCAGGCCACTGCCAAATTGCGTTCTTTTTACAGCGACTTTATCTCCTTCTCTATATGTCCTTGCTTTCTTGCGTTTCTTGTCATAGCTTTTCTTATTTTCTTCCTGTATTTTTAGAATGTTCGTTTTAGCTTCTTTTCTTAAATTCTCTCTTTCTTCCGTAAACTCTTCAAGTCTTTCCGCCTCTATCATCTGTTGAATCTCTACCTCTTTCCCTGTTCTCATCCTCTTGCCAAACATTACTTCAAACGGTGTAAATCTTACACTTCTTTGAAAGGTACTGTTCAAAGTCTTTTGCACGTCGGTTAGATGTTGATACCATTTTTCGGGATTTTCTAGTGAGAGTTTGCTCAATACTGAAATGATTATACGGTGGATTCTCTCAACCTGACCATTTCCTCGTGGTACACCCGTTGTGGTGGTTAAATGGCAAATTTTCTCTTGTTCGCAATAATCTTCAAATTCTTTAGATGTGAAAGCTGTACCGCGATCACTAATAATTCGCTCTGGGTTGCCGAAAACCGCTTGTTGTTTGTTTAAACAATTTAAAACTTCATCTGTACCTGCAGTTTTGGTTCCGTATATCCAAACGAATTTGGTAAAACTATCTACTATAACGAACAGATATCGGTATTTCTTCTTCGTTGAAGGTAAAGGACCTAAGTGATCGACGTGGTACGTCTGAAGAGGATATTCCCCTTTGTCGATACTGTTCAAAAATCCTTCAGCCTTTCCAGCTTTTCTTTCAGAAAGGATACATGGTATGCAGTTTCCTATCACTCTTGCAATTTTCTTCGACAAGTCCGGTATCCAGTACTCTTGTAATAAATCTCTCATCTTCTTTTCAGAAAAATGCCCATTTTCGTTATGAATCTGTTTTATTAAATCATATTGCATGCTTCGTGGTACGACAAATAGCTTGTCTTTGTTTCTGGCTTTATATAAAATTCCATTTTCAACTATGTAGTCTTTATATTCTACATTCTTCAAAATTTCGAATAGTGGTTTCAACTCTTCGTCTTCTTGTTGTGTAGTTCTTAATTTTGTTAAGATACCCGTCATGGCTATCGGATGACGACTTAAGGCGTCAACGTGCGTCATTCTTGTTCCCACGCGATGTTCGATTGAATAGTTAAAATCTTCAAGCAATGCAGCCCATCGCCAGATTTTCGGGGTGACGTCTTTCTTTCGCATAGTCATTTCAAATGCGCTACAGTCAGTAATGATCTTGAACTTCATGCCCAGTAGGTAATGTCTATACTTCTCTAGAGCTCTCACTATTGCTAGAACCTCTAATTCATAGCTATGTTTCTTCTTTTCCACGTCTGTCGTTTTCTTGCTCATATAGCTTATTGGATGCATTTTTTCGTCTGCTGGATCTCTTTGTAGCAATATTGCTCCATACCCTTCTTGACTTGCGTCTGTGTGCAATTCAGTGTCTGCGTTCGGGTTAAATATTTTAAGGACTGGTTCACTGGATAGTGCTTCCTTTAGGGCTTTTATCGCTACTCTCTGCTCATAGTCCATTCTAAATGGTGTATCATTCTTCAGTATTTCACTCAATGGTCTTGCGATCTTGGCGTAGTTTCTGATAAACTTGCGAAAATAGCCTGCCAGACCCAAGAAACTTTGTAGACTCTTCTTCGAATTTGGCACCGGAAATTTCATTACAGCTTTTAACTTGTCTTGGCTCGGACGTATTTCGTTATTGCTGATGTGGTGACCCAAATAAACAATTTCTTCTTTTAAAAATGTCGATTTCGACCAATTTATCTCCAATCCGTACTCAGATGCACACTGTAGAACAATCTTCAATTTATCAATAGCTTCCGATTTAGATTTCGCCGGTATGATTAAATCATCCATGTAGGTTATCACAACTCCTTGTAATTCTAGTTCTTTAAAAATACTACTTATAAAACGTTGGAATACTGCCGGTCCATTGGAAAGTCCAAATGGTGTTTTGACATATTCGTACTGTCCGTCTTGTGTAATAAACGATGTATATTTTCGGCTGTTTGGGTGAACCGGAATGTGATGGAATCCATTTTTCAGATCAATTGTGGAAAATATTTTTGCATCTCTCAATTTATCTAACTGATCATCGATTACCGGTAGAGGAAATCTATCTTTAACAGTCTTCTGGTTAATTTTTCTGTAGTCTACACATAGACGTAGTTTACTGTTCTTGCGTCTTATAGGAACTATCGGACTAGCGTAATCCGAAGAACTTGGAACTATTATCCCTTGCTCTAACAATCTATTTATTTCTTGATTTACCTCAATAGCTTCTGTTCTAGGTAATCTTCTAGGTCGTTGATTAATTGGTGTATCGTCTGTTAGCACGATCTTCATTTCTATTTCTGCCGTTTTTATAGGTTTTGATTCATAATTCTTCATGATTTCGTAAATTTCTTGTGGCACTTCTATCTTTTCTTCTTTTGCCAAAGTTTCATCTTCTTCTGTTATATTGATCATCATGATCTCTGTTATTTCCTGATCTTTATTTTCATGCTTCGCTTCTATTGCTTCGACTATTTCTTCTTTTTTGGCCTCTAGTTTTTTAAAATTACAGCCGTTTTGGTTAATCTGTAGATCTGCCTGATCTAACAATTCGTGCCCTAGTAAGGTTTTGACTGGCATACTACCTTGTGGTACAATGTGAAATATGGTTTCAAATTGTTGTCCATCTAGCGTTACTGTCGTTTTGAATTTTCCAAGCGTATTTATCGATTGATTTCCCAAGCCATATATTTTCGTATTATCAGCTTCAAAATTTGGTGCTCCCAATAACGCATAGATCTCTAGGTCCATTAAGTTTAAATCACTTCCCGTGTCTATAAGACAATCAACATCATTGTCTACAATTTTAATAGACTTAGTCATCTTTTCTCTGCCTCGTCTTGAAAATAGTGCTTTGGCGTGTTCGGACACCGAAGTTTTAGGTTTATCTTTTTTGCATTCATTAGCCTTATGGCCAAAAGTGTTACAATTGAAGCATTTAACACCTTTTGCCTTATTTGCACAATTGCTAGCTACATGCCCTCTTAGACCGCAGTTAAAACATTTTTGGTTCTTACCTGCCGGATTAGGTTCTTTGTTCCTGAAACTTTCCGATGTTAATTCTTTTCTTTGCCTTTGCTGAACCATTGTGTCTTCAAAAAGTTTAATTCTTGTCAATAACTCTTGTGGCTTTTCGTAGTGAATCAGTGATAAAGATCTAACTAATTCTTTGTCGTCCAATCCTGTAATTATATACTTTATCATCGAATTATCTTTGATTTCACCTTTTCTCCCTATCAGCAACATATCATAAAAATAGTCTTCGTATGATTCATCCTTCTTTTTCTTTCTTCTCATCAGTTCCTGATGAACGTCGGCTTCATCGTACGTAGTTGGGAAAGCTTGCTCTAGTTCTCCACGTAGATCTTCCCACTTGTTTAATTCTAAACCAAAACCGTCGTACCAGGTACGTGCAGCACCTTTTAATTTAGGAACAGCTTGTAGGAGCGTAACATCTTCGGTCCATTTGTAAACTTCAGCTATTTTATTTATTTTCTTAATCCAAGTCGTTACTGGGAGTGAACTTGATTTTCCAGGGTTGAATTCGGGTATTAGATCTATAACATCTTTAGGTCGAAAATTTACATTCACCGCTGGCTGACTCATTGACGCTTCGGACAGTTTTCGTTGTACCAACTTTAATTCCTGTTCTAGAATTTCTCTTTCCTTGGCCATCAACTGCCTTTCACGTTCCCATAAAAAGCGTTCGCGTTCATCCAAGTCGTTGTAGTTTGAAGGTGTAGGACTTTTATTTTCCGAATCATTCATTTTGACACAATTTTTTAATTACCGAAATAATTTTAACAAAACTGTCTATATTAGTCTTTATAAAGTGGTCAGAAATAAATTTACGCGCTGTCTATTCTCTGCTTTAGAACGATAGACAATGGTCGCACTTGTTTACGAAATGCATTGGTTTGAGATAAGAAGTTCACATTTCTTACTACGCAACCGTTGTTACAATCAATGATTTTTGAGAATTCCGTCCAAAAATACGTTGATATTAACACTTTGAATTTACAGTTTTAATGGATCTCGTATCCTTTAATACTGTTTTTTGTCTGTCTGTTTCTTTAACACTATGTTTTCCGTCTTACTTTCTTTTAAAATAAAGTTAAATTCAGTAAAACACTCAATTGTTTACTCATGTGACTCACACACGGCTTTATCTAACTTTGTTTTTACTGTTTCTCTGTTTTCTCTATACTCAGTTCTCACTAATTTTCAGTTATTTTCATTTGGATATTATTTAACAGTTCAACACTCAGTTGATCACTTGTGTGACTCACACACTGTTTTCGTTAACACTCAGTTACACAAAAACACGACTTTTCACAACTTAACACTGTACACTTCACACTTTTTAACACTTTACACTTCTTAATACTTTATTTTTCACACTTCCCCAATCACCGTTTCATCACTCAATCCCTTTTTAGTGGTAATCCCACTTCTAGTCGCTATCCCACTTCTGACACCAATTTCTGTGGGGATGAGGGTTGAAACGAAGCGAGTGAAATTAGAAAAATCAAGTATATTCATTAATTTAATTATTACATGTACTAAAGTGTTCAAATAAGGTATTGCACACATCTGTGCGTTGCGGCGGCCGACTCACGACTTCCTCCTCCTGTGTATCGGTCAGCTGGGGGGAGTTTTTCGGGAACTTCAGTGGCGTTCCAGGTACAAGCCCACATATATATATATATATATATATATATATATATATATATATATATATATATAATGCAACAAACCAATATTTAAAAAAAAAGTATATGCTTGCATTATAAACAAAAATATTTATTTATACAGAGCCAATTAAACAAACCCATTCAAAATATACTTTTCTTTATAAACATAACTCTTAATAAAAAAAAGTAGATTATAGGTATTCGACTTTATTTCTTAATATAAAAGGAATGCTGACTGTTTGCAATAATCTGTATAAATATTTCAATTTGAATATAATAAACTTGTGTACTTAACAATAATATGAATTTTGTGTCTTTATATATCCAAAAATATTTAGAGACATTTAATGCCCTATTTATAAGTAAAACTTGAATAATATTTTTAAATAAGCAAATTTTAATTGATTTTGATGGTATATTTGACTTCAAACAAAATTTATTGAAATTACAGTAATATCATAAAAAACTGACTATAATCTCACTATAAACATAAATAACTACACAAGTTTATTATATTCAAATTGAAATATTTTTATATTTTAGTAGACCAATTAACCTGGTAGACGTATGTCAGTAGACGTAAAGTCGGTATACTAAATGTCGTAGTAGACGAAAAGTCTGTATACGCAGGGGCGTATTTCCCACTAGGCGCATTCTGGGGGCCTACCAGGGGCCTCTCAGAGAAGTCGCGCCTCGGGCCTCCGAGTGGGTAAATACGCCCCTATGTATACGAATTGTCGTGGTAGACGAGTCCGTATATAGTCCGTACCAAATTAGTTTTGAAGATCGCAATAAAATAATAAAAATTAGGGAACTCATAAAGTTACAATAGAAGTGATATAACTAGGCGTGTCAACCCATAGCCGTAGGGATTAGTTTTTCACATTACGCATCTTACTTAAAGGATTAACAAAAACAAGTATACTTATTTATAGTTAGTACTTAAACGTATGAATGCGCCACTGACCGTTGAATGTTTACAACGTGGTTGTAAACATTAACCCTAGTTCTTTTGTAGTTTAACAATGTGATTATAGTTATACGGGATAATTGTTTTATGCCGATCTTCAAAAATAATATGGTATATTCTATACCAAATGTCTGTATACGAGATCTAGTAGACGTAAAGTCTGTAGACGAATTGTCGTGGAACCGTACACGGAGGTCACATGACAAAAAACTTGCATGCCAGAGAGTTAACACTGCACAGTTATGCTGAACGCATCTAAAACCATATTATACACACAAGGCATGCACCGAAGGTGGGGCTCACGGGTTTTAGCCTTGCCCTGCCAACACTCAAAAAGCACGCTTTAAAGGAACACGTATTCTATTTGAACGTGAGTCCGCGCCAAAAAAAAAAATCTTCTGAAAAATCCTTGGTGTGCGCCTCATATACAGTAGGCATACTTACTTTATATTATTTGAGGCTTGAAAATTCTAAAATGGAGTAAGTGGGGATTCAACCCCCGTAACTGTGATGTATAACCCACAATCATGTCATGGAGTCATGGCAAACCTAATTTTGTATAAAAATTTGTTCTTTAAAAGTGACAAATTTACATATATCCAAAGTTAAAATAGGTACAACCCTAACAATTACAGAAAGAAATACCCAAAAATATCCCTTACTGTTTTCATCCCTCCTGTTTAGTTTCATGTCCATTGTGAGTGCATTCAGTAAACATAGAAACGGGGGTGAACAATAAGAGTTTAACCCTTAGCTCGGCCTATAGAACCCGTTTGCCCTTAATTACAACAATACTCACTCACAATTTAGGGTAGAAGTGATATGAATAAAAAAGGAAAAACAACAACTATTGGACGAAAGAACGTTGTTCCGATATAATTTTTTCAAATCTTTCTGTATCGACAGATTGGACTGAACTTCTGTTTAATTTGTTTTATTATGTTCTACGATGTACAATTAGATGCTAGTACTTAAAATTTTACGATTATAACAAATTTATGTTTATACACTGCTGGAAAAAAAAAAAAAAACAGCTACCGGAATCCTTGGTGACATTACAGTCAAAATATGGTTTCCAGATTTTCTCATCAAATAAAATTCTAAGCCAATATGCCAATGATTACAATACGTATTTCCCAAATCATATCGGAAACAGCTCATCAATCTATTTTCGCCTTCATCGATCACGTCTTCGGCGAGAACAGTTTCAATTTCTGAAAACGTCCAAATTATATATTTATGAAATATATAAGTGGGGTTTCAGTTCATATGTAATCCAATTTCCTTGTTTTTGACTCATTCCCAACGATTTTAAACGATGTGAAATTCCTTGTTGAGTCACTTCTAATATAAGTGCAAGTTCTTCTTGCGTTTGGCGCAAATCTTCCTCCAATAATACTTCCAATTCCGTGTGTTCGTACACTTTCGGCCTTCCACTACGTTCTTTGTCTCTACGTCGTTTGTCCACGTCAAACTCACCATTTTTAAACTTTTGAAACCACTCACGACAACTTCTCTCACTTAAAGTAGCCTCACCATATGCTTCTACAAGCAATCGATGCGCCTTAGCTGCAGATTTCTTCAAATTAAAGAAATATATCAAAAGTTCCCGCAAATGACGCTTATTCGGTACAAAACTTGACATTTTTGCAGAAAAAAAAATTATGTGATGCTGATACGGAGTCACTAATACTTCAAGGTTATGTTGTTACCAAATGTCCAAACTTACGACATTACGTTTGGTGGGGCCATTTTTTGTCAAACGGTGGAAACTTATTTGTACCCCTGAAATACCTATTGTAGCCTAATACGAGGGTCATTTTTAAATAAGTACCGTTTACGTATCCCATCCGCACATAGTGTTCCCCACAGTCGTTTTACCGACTAATGCCATTTCTGATTATTTTCAAATGTTGTCAGTCAGTCTAAAGTTGCTAGCGGAGGTAGCCAATATTCAGCGGCAATTTAGTAACAACTATGTTCATTAATAATCCCGCCGATTGCAAAGTACGCGCTGCGATACGGTTTTAAAATGAAAAAAATACTCGTCCTGCTGAAATCCATCGGCAACTCGTTGAAGTGTAGAAGGAAAGTGTAATGAATGAAGAAAATGTGCGAAAGTGGTGTCGTTTGTTTAATGGTGAAAGAACAAACATCCATGAAGAACGTTCTGGCCGCTCAATTGTATTCACGGACGAACTGAAAGCAGCTGTTGATGCACACATTTGGCAGAACAGGAGCTTCAATATTGACGAACTGCATAAGAATTTCCAACATGTTTCCCGATCTGTTCTCTATGTCATTGGTGGAGAGTGGATGCAAACAGATGATGACGTCAAAGACACTGTCAACGGTGGGTTAAATGGACTGGCGGTCGACTTCTACGACGAAGGAATCGTCAAACTCATCGCCCGTTCGGAAAAGTGCCTCGGGCGGAACAGGGATTACGTCAAAAATAGCGAAAGGATGTTGATTATTGTAGAAATCAAAATTTTGAAAAAACATTAGTTTCGTTAGTTTCGTTTGTTTTAAACCAGAACGGTTATTTAAAAAAATGATGTGAAGTGTAAATTTTCACACATTTCAGGGTTTTGCAGGTATTTAGTAAGTGAATGATGATTATTTGGGATACCAAAACAAATTTTATATTAATTTTTTTTTTTTGTAATAATTTTAATTTGAACGGCTAATACCATTATTTAGGTTTCTAAATATGTGCAGTATTTTTTTTTTTTTTTTATATAGCAAGTTTCTTTAAGATTTTGAAAATTGCGCCTATGGCTTTCATTGGTTGTTATAAGCTCCGCCCCTCTGATTTCGTGTACATTGAAACAGAATTTAATTATAATTTCAACAATTTCCACTGGTTATTAAATTTACGCTTTTAAAAATTAAATGCAATATTTGCCAAAATTTAACTAGAATTTAAAAAAAATAATTTAAACATAAAAATGCAAAAAAAAGCAAAAAAAAAATATTGTCTCTTCTCGTGGGGATCGCACTGACTTACTTGGGTGAAAAAGCCAGCGCAAGTACCACTACACCAAGATAAGTCTTCCATTCGAGCGTGTTACAAAGCTATAACTTGTGTACATTATTAGGCAAAAAACACAAAAAATGCGTTTTTTTCCAAAAACATAATCTGATCAAAAATTCCTGTTGTACTATTCCGGTTCACACCAATGTACATTACTTAGAATTTTTTCAGATTTTTAGTTTAAACCATCTGGGCTACAGGGTGTGGGACAAAAATTTTTTTGCACAATTTTGGCAAATACGCTTCTAAATAAGTTATTTTGTAAAAATAAAAATTTGATCGTTAATCCACGTACCAAGGGCTTTCATTTGATATCCTACTCAGAATTATAAAAAAATATTTTTATTTTCGATGAGCACATATTTGTTTATATTTTTAGGGGGATATGTTTTTTAGATGTTTTAGTATTTTTCCTATGTGCGGGTCAAAAAGTTGTATAAGCATGCCAAATTTCAACTCTCTAGGTTTAGCCGTTTGGCTACAATTTTTACCGAACAGACAGACAGACAGACAGACAGACAGACAGACAGACGACAAAATGACGGTATAAGGGTTTTTTGGTCATACCTACAAAACCCTAAAAATGACCTCGTATTATCATCAATGGTAAACGTCCAAAATAAAGACCTCGCATTAATTCTAGACCATTGCAAAATAATTCAAAAGATGATGTTATGTTTCTATCAAAAATTTTGACTATCAAAAATTTTCTTTTGATAACAAACTAGCAAACCTACTAAAACCTCCCAAACTTATCGAGTTAGTAAAACTATCTATATGAAGTGACCAGCCTAACTTTTACGTAATGTTGGTTGCATATGCTCCATAAGAATCAATACTTTTTTACGATTCACGGTAAGTTCATCGAAAATCCATTCATTGAAAACGAGTTCATCGAAAACGTGTTCATCGAAAGCAAATTCATCGAAAATCAATTCATCGAATGATCAATTCTTCGAAAAAAAAAAAAATATATATTTTGTGCATTTTTAATTGTGGCTCTGTTTCAATTATAATGTATTCTTAATTTCTTCTTTCCATTGAAATGTTTGTTGCTGTTTAAATATAAATTAAAAGTTATTTTTAATCTCCCTTGTCCTTTAAGACATTGTTTCTCAACCTTTTCTGGCATGGGACCCCCCAAAATTCTGTAAATATTGTCTGCGGCCTCCCTATATATATATATATATATATAATTTTTCTAGAAAAGGCGACCTGTAAGCAAGAAAATTTTAAACTAAAATTTATCAAAAAAAAAATTATAATAATAATGATAGTATTGAATTTTTCCGTAATAAACAGAAAATACAGGATTTCAAGGACAATTTCGAATTTTTATATGGGAACGTATTATCATATTGGGTATCTTTGGATAGAGATTTTGAAAACAAACAACTTTTTTACAACATTTTTACTTGCCCGACCTTAATATATAAGGGGCAAGTATTGTAATCGCGAAAATTTTCTATGTCGAGATTTTGACGGATGACCACGTTTCATGGTCCAGGGAATCCAAAAAACCTATTTTCGAAGTGCCGTCCGTATGTGTGTGTGTATGTGTGTGTGTGTGTGTGTCTGTCTGTCTGTCTGTGTGTATACACGATAACTCAAAAACGGTTTAACTTAAAGAGTTCGTTCTGGTACTAAAAAATTCTCCTATTAAATAGGAAGAACCCTATTGTTTTTTATGAAAATCGGTTGACTAGAAATGGGAGTTTACTCGTGTCGATTTTAATATTTTTGCGAATATTTAGCAACAGAAAAATATTTCGAAAAAATTTATTGAACAAAAGTTACTATAAATGCAATAACTAATAACTTTTATTTGAGACGTTTTTTGATAAAACGAAAAATTTCGAAAATTTTTTGTAAAATTATTTAAAATTTTTCCAAGTCTCAATTTTTTCATACTTATATGTAACGTTTCCATGGTCATGATAATTAATTCGTAACTAGTAAAGCAAGCCTTGGACAAAAATTTGTATAGAACATAATTTGATGTATTTTTGAAGATTTATCTAAATATATAATTTTTTTTTTTTTTTTTAGTTTATTTTTTTTTAAATATTTTTTTTATGGGAGGGCAAGTCTAGCGGAGGTTTCCTTTCGCCACTGGTTTCATACTTATATGTAACGTTTCCATGGTCATGATAATTAATTCGTAACTTGTAAAGCAAGCCTTGGACAAAAATTTGTATAAAACATAATTTGATGTATTTTTGAAGATTTATCTAAATATTTAAATTTTTTTTTTTTAATTTACATTTTTTTTTTAAATATATTTTTTATGGGAGGGCAAGTCTAGCGGAGGTTTCCCTTCGCCACTGGTTTAATATCTTACGGTTGACAAAAAACTGTGATATTTTTAAATGACGATTATATTCTCTATTAACAACTTGAAAGTAAAGTATTTTTATTTACAAATGTTCAAAGTGCCTTCCATTTTGATTTAAACACATTCGCGTCCTTACTCTTGAGTTATCTGTAGCTCGGAGAGTAATAAAAAATAATATAATAAAAAATATTGCACTTTTCAGTCGCACCTACTTCAAAGTACAACCTGGAAGTATGTGAAGTATCACCAACGCAAACCATTGTCAAAGAAACGCATTACCAACACATACACTTTATTTTATCTTGATATAGTTTACTTATATAGTCTAGTGCCTACGCACCATATTTTACGTTGATACTGCACTTGATGATAATGGAATGCCGTTTGGCACACGTTTTCTTTATAAAAATTAAATCATTTTGACCCGCAGCACCTATTTGTGAAGTGAGGCACATTCAAGATGGCGGCGATAATAGCGCGCCAATTACGATAACGATAACTAATTTTTATGATAGAACAAAATAGCTAAATACATATTTGTGGAATGGACCTTTAGTTACAATTTGCCGCGTCGTACGCGAAATTCCGTCACTTAATTTACAAGATACCGTCCATAATTCATTCTCAGACGCAAAAAAGCGATTTCCGAAATGGCTAACGAATTTCGTATGATATGGATCGTTTTCTATTAACTTAATGTCGTAGATTACGAATCTGTTATCAAAATGGCGAAAATTTTAAATTTTGATAGATTTTTTTCCCAAATTCGAGACATGATGATGTACTCTATCACTGCAAATCTGTGTATATTAACATTTTGTTTCAGTTCTTCCTAAATCTGTAGGGCATATCCTTGGCTACAAGAATATGTGCGGAATTTTTCTCCGAGTGGCGCCGAAAATAAGATAACGGCCGAAATATATAAAGTCTCAACTTCGTATTGTTTTGACACTTTTTATATCGCTCTCGACCAAATTGGATCTGTAAATTACAAAATTAAAATAAAAAAAGGCATATGACTAGTTATTATTCGGGTTTTGCCCGAAATAAAATAAAAAATCTGACATATCCGGCCGGAACGCCTGTAAATGATGGAATTTAAGTAAGATGCTCCATGCATACACGGAATGCATCTATTTGCTTAAGGTTGTCCGCAGCACCTGGTCTCAAATGAAGCCGCTTTCGAAATATCGTTCGAAAATTGAATTTTGCTATTTACATCAAATTTGTCGAGTTATAATAAATAAATAAATTTCGGGTATATAGAAGTCGTAGATTTCGAAAATGGAGTTAATTTAAAGATTTGCTGCATATAAGATAGTATTTTGCCCGAAAAAAATAATTACATGTATTCTTTACATAACAGTGAGATTAATTACACGACAGTTAAGTGCCTTCCCACCCAAAAGAGTAATATGTATATAGCATTTCTGACAAAATAATATAGACTACTACTCACTAAATACGATTCTAATGGTGGCCGAAAACTATTCTTTCGAAAATGGTTCAAATCTTCTCTGATATTTTTACTAGTTATCAGGACAACATTATAGTGTGTTGATAGTTTCTCTATATGTGGCAATAATACTGACTTCCAGTACTACCTAATTGTATATAAAATGAAGAGGTTCGATGAATTCTTATTCAACACTAGTCTGAATCGAAGTCGAAACAAGGTGTGAAACATTATTTTGCATAATTAATTGAAGTAAAATTTTAAATAAACTTTAATTTAAGAAATAATAAGTTATTAATAATTACTAAGGAACGGACGTAATTAGCCCCTGAACTTGACTTTTTGCAAATATAATTTAAAAAAATTATAATTTAAAACATATTTTACTCTTTTCAAAATTTTAAATAAACCTAAATGAAAATTAATAACGGCAGTAGTCAGTAAAATTGATGACATGAATGGACATACTTTATCTCACTAGAATTTTATCTTTACATAGGCCCACCGCATTAGTGAGGCTTTCGACTTTGATTTGTAATTAAATATAAATTATTTTGTAGGGTAGCACTGGAAGTCAGTATTATTGGCACATATAGAGGAACCATCAACACATTACAACGTTGTCGTGATAACTAGTAAAAATATCAGAGAATATTTAAATCATTTTCGAAAGAATAGTTTTCGGCCACCTTTAGAATCGTATTTAGTGAGTAGTAGTCTATATTATTTTGTAAGAATTGCTATATATTACTCTTTTGAGTGGGAAGGCACTTAACTGTCGTGTAATGAATCTCACTGTTATGTAAAGAATACATGTAATTATTTTTTTCGGGCAAAATACTATCTTATATGCAGCAAATCTTTAAATTAACTCCATTTTCGAAATCTACGACTTCTATATACCCGAAATTGATATACAACTCGACAAATTTGATGTAAATAGCAAAATTCAATTTTCGAACGATAGAATAGACCAGGTGTTGTGGACAAACCTAAGCAAATAGATACATTCCGTGTATGCATGGAGCATCTTACTTAAATTCCATCATTTACAGGCGTTCCGGCCGGATATGTCAGATTTTTTATTTTATTTCGGTAAACCCGAATAATAACTAGTCATATGCCTTTTTTTATTTCATTTTTGTAATTTACAGATCCAATTTGGTCTAGAGCGATATAAAAAGTGTCAAAACAATACGAGGTTGAGACTTTACACATTTTGGCCGTTATCTTATTTTCGGCGCCACTCAGAGAAAAATTCCGAACATATTCTTGTAGCCAAGGATATGCCCTACAGATTTAGGAAGAACTGAAACAAAATATTAATATACACAGATTTGCAGTGATAGAGTACATCATCATGTCTCGAATTTGGGAAAAATATCTATCAAAATTTAAAATTTTCGGCATTTTGATAACAGATTCGTAATCTACGGCATTAAATTAATAGAAAACGAGCCATATTATACGAAATTCGTTAGCCATTTCGGAAATCGCTTTTTTGCGTCTGGGAATGAATTATGGGCGGTATCTTGTAAACTACGTGACGAATATTCGCGCACGACGCTACAAATTGTAGCTAAAGGTCCATTGTACAAATATGTAGTTAGCTATTTCGCTCTATCATAAAAATTAGTTATCGTTATCGTAATTGGCGCGCTACTTTCGGCGCCATCTTGAATCTTCCTCGATTCACAAATAGGTGCTGCGGGTCAAAATGATTTAATTTTTATAAGGAACACGTGTGCCAAATGGCATTCCATTATCATCAAGTGCAGTATCTTTCGACGTAGGCACCAGACTATATAGTCCGTTTCTTTGGTTTAAGCGGAATTAGATTTTCAAATCTAGTAACTTTTATTGATTCAATGAAGCTTTTGATAATTTTTTTTAGCAAAAGCCCATGTTACTCATTATAAAGTTAGCTAGTGAGAACTTAGGAAAATTTAAATTCCATTCAGTTCCGCTTAAACGTTTGAAATCACCTGTAGTCAAAATAAGTATATTACATATAATAATAAATAAAATATTCTATTATATTTTCATGTTTCGATCTTGAATAAGTTCGCGGCCCCCCAACGAAGCCTTCACGGCTCCATGGGGGGTCGCGGCCCCCCGCTTGAGAAACGCTGGTATAGATCATTTAGATGGGCTGTGTTAGACGTAAATAGCCATCGTTGCTGTGAGCCAGAAATTTTAACTCTTCTCTATACGAGCTTCAAGTGCAAGTAATTTTTTGAAGCCCACACAATTTCGCAGCAATTATTATTCGTTACAATAAAAAAGTTTAACTTTATACGAAAAAATCACTACCGAAAACTTGTAGTCCGAGAGACACTTTTTTTTCTCCTATACAGCCCCTATATGGAACTCCATTCAGATGCAAATTGGAAGCACAACAAATGTTAATTACAACAAAATTTGTTTTTAAAATGGTGTCGTGTGTAATGTAAACTCGTTCAATTGTCATTTATAACTGCCAGTCTTAAAACGAATCTCACCTTTTCAATTGTTCAATTCATTACGCATTATTTACATTGTTTCCATTTTTTTCCTTCTGTATATTGTTTGCCTATTCTTTACTTGAAAATGTAAATAAAACATTTTTCACTGTCAAGACACATCACTGGTTTAATCATAATAGTAGCTCTGCTAATAACAAAAGTAGCAATGGTGCCGAGTTAACATCGAACAACCTATATGGTACTCAGTGGAAGAACTAGAATTTTTGGACTAAGAATCAAAATATTTGTTAGGCCTTCTAAGCAGGGCCGGTGTTGGTAAAGGCAAGGTAGTAGAAACTGAATAATTCAAGTGAGGACTAGGGGAGAAGTAGAAATTTAAAAATTCTACTGAACAGAGGGGGTATCAATTAAAAAAGTGAACACGGGTAATGGTGAAAATTCCAAAAGTCACCAGGAACATTGCTTCCATTTGAGACCCTGTACTTACGCCAATGTATAAACTAAATTCTAAAACCAATCTTACTATTCGTATAAATTTCCAACTAGAAACTAAATACATAGAAAGAAATTTAATATCTAATGATGTCATAAAAGTAACATTAAAAACCAAACTCGATGGTCGTAAACGATAGTGTTCTTTCCTAACAGAAAGACCAAAGTAGAATAATTCAAAAAATGCTTTATCCTGTCAAAAAATATAAAGATATAAAATAGCCTTTATATCAAAAGTAGCATCCTCTAAATATACAAAACAGACACTGTTGAAGTCCATTAAAGAACAACCCCATTTTATTTTGACATACAAAAATATAACTTCACATAAAATATAACACAATATTACAAAAACCACCCCCTGAATACCAAAACTGTTTTCCATAAAGATGAACTCGACAATAATACAAACATATTATACACATTATACTACATATCGCTTGCAGAATCCACTTAGAGCAAAAAAATACATTCTTTTCAGTTGACCGTTGACAAGAAAACAAATAGCTTTTGGCCCCTCCTACTTATAATACGCTTAATATCCACCGGATACAGGCGGCGCTGGAGTCGCTGGTAGCTGGCGACGCGCCGTGGCCATTTACAGAACTTCCGGACAGACAGGAAACATTAGCTATAGGTTATGTTTATCTCCATTAATCATAATCTTATTCTTTGTTAACGTTAATGGCGGATTCTAAGGGGTAATATTCAATGTATTTTATTGATAGTTTTGTTTGCTCTTTTCTGAATTATTCGGTTGTTCTTTTATAAAGTTGTTTATGTTAACGATGAGATTTTGTTAGGGAAATGTCAGGATTTTGTTTGGAAACAATGATTTATTATGTTTTTAACAATGTCAAGCATAAATAGGCGTCCCTTTTAAAAAATACTTTTTAGAAAATGAGAATTCTTCTCTAAGAATATATTGTTCCCTTTTTATTCTTACAAAATACTTTTGATATAAAGTTTTGTAATTTGAGAATAATTTATCACAGAATATTAGATGCTGTGGTATTAATACAGATTGCTAGAAATGTTGTCAAGAGTGTCTAGCTTGTGCCAAAACTAAAATATGGAAGTGAATCGTAAGTTTCAAGAAAAAAGAAAAGGACAAGTTGCAATCAGCAGAAATTTAATTCTTGGGCGCCTTAAAAGGTTGCACCATGGCCTACAAAATAAAGTCCAAAGAAATCCGGACCAAATTAGGACTAAAACCCATATTAAAGGCCATTTATATTCCAACATTAAAAAGTTATACACACTAAAATCTGACTAAAGTGACCACCGTAGGGACTATTTCAAAGAGCCCACTTTAGGCAGGTGACCACCTTATTAGGTAGCCATTGTTGCTATGAACCAAAAATTGTAACTGACCTTAT
This sequence comes from Liopterus haemorrhoidalis, assembly GCA_963971575.1. Lineage (NCBI taxonomy): Eukaryota > Metazoa > Arthropoda > Insecta > Coleoptera > Dytiscidae > Liopterus > Liopterus haemorrhoidalis. The sequence continues at coordinate 175,065,609 of OZ020611.1, read as the reverse complement.
CCCCATTGCAAAAGATAATATTTTGCAAAGATCATCAAAAAGTGGTTAATATTAGAGATGGGAATTTCGGCTTAGTTTGCGGAACCGGATCAGTGGAGGTCGTTCAATTTGCTGAGCCGGTTCATTGATCAGGCTCAGTGATCCGGCTAAGTAAACATGTTTCCAAGACACAGGTCGGTCGTTCGTTCGTAGGTAGAACGTCGCCTAGCTCCGGCTCTTGCATTATATGAAGAGTCGGGTGAACATGTTCCCGAGACACGGGTCGGTCGGTTGTTCGTTCGTAGGTAGAACGTCGCTTAGCCCCGGCTCTTGCATTATATGAAATGTAAACATGATCTCGCGGCACAGGTCGGTCAGTTGTCGGTCGTTCGTTCAATACGGTTGTTGGTTTGCAATATGTAGGTAGGTAAAACGTCGCTCAGCTGGCTCTTGCATTATCTGAACAAGTTTTATTTATTTATGGTTTGTAAGCGTTGTAAACGGGTCTAACCCAACACTACAACGACGAAATTGGTACTAAGTATAATGTAAGTTAAATAAATAAAAATCTATAGAAGTGAATTATCTAACATTTTTGAAACAAACATTTCACTTTATGTAGCTACTGTATTTTAAACCAGATGTGTTAAGTTTATGGCGATGTTTATTGCCCTTATAGATCGGACATCTGGGATTTGGGCAATATTTTTAATATTTTTATATAGTATGGTTGTAAGAAAATACAGACTAAGCCTATTAGTTTCAAATAAACTGCCTTACAAATTGATGACAAAATACACTTTATGATAATACATTACAAGCCGAGTTCTCGCGAAGTTCAACATGACATCGATCCGGATCTGGATCACTCCGGTCCCTGTTCACAATCGCCCGACCAATCGTATCCTTGATACTTGAAACTATACAGTTAGCCGTGAGCCGCCTCATTTCAATTTGGTGAACCGTGTCACTTCGGTCAGTGTACTGAGCCGGTTCGGTCATGAACGACCCATCTCTAGTTAATATACGTAAGTGGTCACATTAGCATGTTTTACTGTATGTGCCTATCGCGAATATCGAAACAAAGCGACTATCAACCAAAAATGAGACGCAATATAGCATAGTTATGAAGTTGTTAGACATTGAAATAAGCAACTTAGATTACTTCTTGTTGTGTTGTTGATAATTACTAAAGAAGCACAATAATTGAAATATTACGAAAAAGGTAGGTATATTCATTTTTATTATTATTTTTCCCCCAACATTGGGCGTAAATACCGTTAAGCCTGGTTTATAATAGATATGTTATGGAACATAAGCATAAAAATTACACTACTCTCTTTGTTCTGTTTATTACAAACAGATGTTTTGAAGGGTCAAATCTATTGTTTAATGCATATGCAGTTATGCTATGGGCTTATTATAAACCAGGCTTTAGAGTTTCAAAATAAAAGGTATTTGCTTCTGCTATGACCACCATAACGTGAGTGCTAAGATGGATAGTCTGCTAAAAGGGGCTAACATTTTAGAGATTTCAATGATCACAGACAAAAATTATGAAATTGGACTTTCATTTACAAAGTTTGTAAAAAATACCAACAAAGCATCACAAAAATATGATTAGTATAGTATTAATAAAAATGTATGCATAAGTTAATACATAATATATTTTCAGAATAATCCTCTACGAAAACTACACAGCATTGCCAAGGCCCTTTTCACTTTTGGAAGCACTTCTTATGTTCTGATTTTATTATTTTATTTGAAATTACAAATTTTGCGGTTAATAGTGGAAAATTATGTCCTACAGGTGACCACTGCTACTTCTTTGCCATGCCACGATCATTTTATCAAAATTTTCGCATACCTACATTCTGTTCAATTTCACCAATAGCATTGATAATGTTATCTCTAAACTGCTCAATCATCTAAAGACCGTAATTTTTTCCCTTCAAACCGCCACATAAAAAATAATTTAATAGTGTTATTTAGGTTAGTCAAGAAATAATTTGGTCACCAAATCTTTCTTTTAAAAGTCTGATTGTTCATTCGCTGTATCACAAGTGGCACCATCCAGTTGAAACCACATATTGGAATACAGAATACAGAAGGTCTGGATATACAGATATCCAGACCTTCCAATATATCCGATAACAATTTGTAATCATTGTCCTGTATCCAGTTCCAGCTCAGCTTCATTCTCAAAAAATAAGAACCAATCACACCACTAATCCAAAAATCACACCAAACAGTAACTTTTTGTGGATGCAGTGTTTTCATTCCCTATTTTGGTAATATTTTTAAAATAAATACGCTTCCTTGAAACGAAAATCTTTTCATAACTAAAAATCGTGATGTTTTTTCTAGATATTTGTCATTATGGTATAACATTCATCACAACAAGTATAAATGGCGGTAAATTTAAACCGGAATGTTAGATGTTGCCACCTTTTATATCAGGACTGTTTGTATTTGGGATCTACTTTTTTTATATATATTGTTACCACGATCGACCAGAATGCGTAGCCGGCCACGGGGAGAGGGAGTTTATATAGTGCCCTTCCGAGGAGGGGGGTCCTCCCTCGAGAAGAAGATTTTGAAAAAATTCATTACATATTGCAATTTTAAAGCTGTTTTTCATGTAAAACTAACCTAATACGCAAAACGGAATTTACAAAAAAATGTTTATGAAGATTCTTCATAGGCCCTCCAAGGCTGCACTTTTAACCCGACGGTTAACACATTGATCGCCAACGAATTTTATGGAAGATGATTAGAAAATGGTTCTTTGTTTTTAAGTTTTGTTGGTTAGGATATGTTAAAATAAGGTTTTCTTCGGTGTATTTTTATAAATTAGTGGTTTTTTGATGTGCGATCACGAATATTCGTTACGGAAAATTTAGGAAAATTATACATTACACTGGGCCAGGCTATCATCTTGCCAGTCACTTATCCCACTCAAGCAAACGTAAGCGATTGTGCGGACAGTTACAATGGCAATGACAGTGTTAAGGTTGTCCTGAATTTATTGAAAAAATAAGAATCTATTATATAACGTCTACATACAACGTTTATTAAACATTTCAATACGACATTTGAACGTAGGCTAGCGAGAATCTTGTTTTAATTTTTACTTTATATTTATAAAATGTATTTTTAAGTACATGGAAACAAGAGAAACTAAGGATCTAATTAAAACCACGCCGCGATCGACTGGTTGGGTAGTCCTGTTTTATATCTTTGGGTCACAAAAAATACACTCGAAAACTGATTTTTACATCCAGGATCAGGTTCATCGCGTTGGGGTCCCCAATTTTTAATATGCGTAGTGTTGGTTTTAATTGAAATTTAATATAAACGACAAGTAAATGTAAATAGATATGAAAACAAAACACTTGGTTTCGATATATAGTAACATCCGGGTTTGATATTATGTCACAGAAATTCATTCTGCATATTCTTGGAATTGCTGTGGCAATTTTGTGAAACAATTAATTTAAAATAAGCAGCGTTAGTAATGTTATCAGGTCAGTTTAAAGAAAATGAATTCTAAATATTGTGTGTGTATTTGTAAAAATCAATTTACGTCTCTATCATTAAGCAAATAAGTTTGTTTTTTTTGTTGGTTACAAACTATTTCCCTGAATTCACAACTGAATTGTTTCAGACATTATCGAAACTCTTTACTGACAGACTAATTGAATTATAAATTGCAGACGCGCATACATATTATACTCCCTTCAATTCGCTGAAAACAATGATTACCAATTAAACCAATAACAAAGACTTGATAAAAGGAGTAAAAAACACAATACTCCCGCTGCCGCTACCGCCCATGAAACAAAAAAACCTCCACAATACGCGTCACCTTTGAAAACGAACCGTATTTGAAAATCATGTTTTAAATTGTCGATGCCAGTGGCGGATAGGAACGGAGACACCGCGAGGGTTGAATACTTATTCAGTTCGACATTGGAGAACTTAGAAAGAGATAATAAGAACAGTATCTAAAATGTTAATGGTTTTGATATACAGTTAAAGCTCCTTATACACGAGTTCGCTATTCGCAGTTTCGGTATTCGCTGAAAAAATACTTGTGACAGCTTTATTTATTGGCGGCTGATAAATTTGTTATTCGAGGATCCCACGAACTACAGTTTAGTTTTTGTAATATACATACATAGTTAAAAATGAAAAGAATTTTAAAAAATTTATTTAACTCCGGGCAATGATGATAACATTGTGACCATTCAAGAAATTAAGAAATTGCCGAAATCATTGTTCAGATCGCAAATAACCTAGCACTAGATGGATTCTGACAATTGTAATCATGTAATGTCCAGGAGTGGCTTGAGCTCAAAATGAAGACTTAACTGAAGTTAGAACTTATACTCAACATCGAATTGAAGAAAAACCCGCAATTAGTTCGGAAAAAATGACGTTGACTTTAAAAAAGCTGAGCAATTGATCCATTCATGGAAAAAAGTCTGATTTTTAAAAGAAAAATTGATGAAGGAATTTCTGAATATCAATCCAAGTTAAAGGATCTATCAATGGGCGCAAAACAGGAAAAAATATGAATGATCTTTAAGCTAATAACTAAACCTTATTATTGAGTATATAATTATTATTGAGTTTTGATTTGTTCAAATAAGTCTATTTTTTTTTTAAATCCTTTTTTTCGTAATCTTGAGACTTATCTCCTCTAATTCTATACATTTTACCACCACACATTCACGGTTTCCATACTCGCGGCATATCGGCATAACGTACCCCCCACGAATAAGGAGCTGTGGTTGTAAAGTATTCAGATTAGGTTGTGAAGACGAATTCTGAGAATAACTTGGACAGAAAAACGTATACATGTTTCGGTCCTCGAGATATATCGTCACGTGGATGGTTTGATGTAAATGCAACTCCTGGTTTCAACAATACAATTTATTTAGTATATACCAAATTTACAATGCTATTGTATAATTGAATTTGTCCATGGAGTTGGGGAAATCTTCGGTCCACCCCGTGTTGGCTGGAATCAGCTTGGACCTATCTCCGAGGCGGGGGTTGCCCATCAGTGTGTCGAGGAGCCTGGAGAAGCCTTCACTACTCTTATGGTACTGCTTGCTTGGCTCACCAGATGTATGGGTATATGGCTTCGGTATCTTGGTCGTCACCGTATTGACTGAAACTTGTAAAGGAGTTGGCTAGCTTCCTCCGCCCGGATTCCGTACGACATCGACGTACTTATACTTCTGATTGACTTAGTCTGAAGTCAAAGGTTTAAGGTCCCCATTTGAAAATGTAATTGTTTTGTTGCAACTAAAAATATTTAAATAATTGCTCAAGATAAAATCTACGAAGAAAAGACTCAGATTAAGGTTTTTAAATTTCCGATATTTTTTAAACTTCGGAAATCGGGAATATGAAATAGCATTTCTCGTGAATAATTGGCACTTCTCGAAGTCATCTGTTTTATTCAGTTTTCGTAGATCAGCAGGAACAATGACTATGATAGTAACTGTTTATAAACAGAACATCATTTTGAATAGGTTTTTGCTATATTTGATGTTTTCTCAAAATATAAACAATATAATGAATACAGTGGCGGATTAAGTTGCTTGCGGGCCCTGGGCGGTAAAATTAAAATGGGTCCTCTATTAATATAATAATATTTTATTGAGCCTATTAGTGATCATAGAAATACAGAGGTTAAGTCAATATAATGTTTACATAGGTAGATATTCTACTGTTTAACAGAATTCAAAATTTAACATTATTCAGCTTTGTAATTTAAATATTCAGAGATTGAATAGAACGTATGTTCTAGTAGATATTTCTTAAACATATTTTTGAATAATTTTACATTGGTTATACTTTTAATGCTATCAGGGATCTTATTATATAATCTTGCAGCTATAAAACGAGGACTTTGTTCGTACAAGGTAGTATGGTGCCTCTCAATATTCAAGCTAGATTTACTCCTTGTATTGTGATTATGATAATCACTATTTATATTAAAGTTACTGTAATGATTTTTGACAAATAGTGCGCATTCTAAAATAAAAATTGAGGGAACTGTTAATATTTTAAGATTTTTGAATAAATTTCTACACGAAGTTCTATATGGAGTAAATGTCAATATTCGAATAGCTTTTTTTTGCTGCAAGAGAATTTTGTGAGCTTCTTTTGATGCTCCCCAGAAAATAATAGCATAATTTATAATTGAATGAAATTTCGCAAAATAAACCGATCTTAATACTGAAGGTGAAATAAAGTACCTGAGCCTTTTTAGCATATAACATGATCCTGATAGCTTAGTATTTATATAATCAATATGTGGAGACCAACGAAGATTTTGATGGATTATAAGTCCAAGAAATTTGAGTTGTTGGGATTGCTGGAGGGAATATGAGTTTGGGACTCGTATTAATGGGCTACTAATTTGGGTATTTTGAAAGCTATGAAAATTTAGGAAGGTTGTTTTGTTTTTGTTCAAGAGAAGTTTGTTTTCTATGCACCATTGATTGAATATGTAACATTGGTCATTAGCTCGTGTTTGAAGGTCTTGTGGATTAGGACAGTTAATCAAGAGGTTAGTGTCATCGGCATATTGGCAAAGTACTCCATTAGATAAATGCTGAGGTAGATCATTCACAAATAGCAGAAATAACACTGGACCAAGGATCGAGCCCTGTGGAACACCTGAAAGGGAACCACGAGTAGCCGATTTAGAGTTTTTCGATGCAGATGTTATTGACACGAATTGATCTCTGCTAGTGACAAATGACATAATCCAATTGTTGGGTATGCCAAATATACCAAGCAAACGGAGTTTATCAGAGAGTATGTTGTGATCTATTGTGTCGAATGCTTTCGATAAATCGAAAAACATTCCAAGACTTAAGCTTTTATTATCTAAGGCTTGGTAAATACTCTGAATAAATGAATATATTGCTGTTACAGTCGATCTATTTTTAACAAAGCCATGTTGAGAATCTTCTAAAAGAGAAAATTTATTTAAATAAGATATTAATCGGGTTAGGAATAGTTTCTCAAATATTTTGGAGAAACAACTCTGAACCGCAATGGGCCTGTAATTGTCTATTAGTGTTTTTACATATATCACAGATTAGATTAACGTTTTCAAACGCATTTAGTTTTTGATTAAGTTTAGAACAATTTTGTTAAACCAAAAATTATTTGTTTGAATATAGAAATACGAGTAATACTTAACATTACAATGAAACCTGAACCAAAATATATAAAAATTTCAAAAAAATATGTTTAAATATTTTAGTTTCTACAAAAAAAATGCTTTTTCAAATGGGGACTTTTGGCAAATATGTAGTATTTTTCAAAGCAAACTTTTTCAATGCAAATTATTTTCTTTATAAACAACCGTCTTGTGATCGTTCTAATGCCTAGCATAAATAATTGTATCTTCACATAAACACGTAATAATTTGGTTAATTTCGAAAATTTTTACTATACGTAATTCAATAATTTCATTATTCTCACATTTTCACTTTTATATTATTCAGCACCTTGCCGAAATCTGGAAAATTATTTAAGTCCAAAATAATTACTTGAATCCATAATTAATTTATTTTCAAAAGTACATTAAGGCCCGGTCTTTCCACCTTCAGGTAAACCTCTAAGTAACTATCTGGCAGATAAGATTATCTAGAACTTCATCTGCTGAATAAATGTCAATATCAATCAGTGAATTCAGTACGTCAGTCTCATCCGTTAGATAACTATACGATAGATAAATTTGTATTGAAAGACGGGATGACATTTATTCAGCACAGAAAGTATCACATAAACTTATCTGTCAGATAGTTACTTAGAGTTTTACCTGAAGGTGGAAAGACTGGGCCTTAAAGAAATAAAACGAAATAAAATTATGAATAGTGACGCTTAACATCTTCATTTGAGGACGACAGAATATCATGAAAGAAATAGATAAACAAAAATAAAATAAATTTATTGAAATTTATACTGAAATTAAACTAAATTAAACCTACTGTAGGTTGTCATTAAAATATAGGATTATTATTATTTTTTTCACAAGCAAAATAAATGATAGTTATAGGACCCTTGTTACCAGAGCCGCAGTAAGGAAAACTTGCGCTAGGGGCAAAGCCGTGTTTTGGCGCCCTTGGCAAATAAAAACAAGGTTCTCACCTCCAAAATTTAAATGATGAGCAAAAAAAAAGGTCCTCGCCTTCCCAATGGCGCCCCTTAGTCAAGCTCGTCAGCGCCCTATTCCTTAGTGCGTCCAGGGCCGTCGCCCCCTCCGCCCCCCGTTTTATTAATTTGTTTTTAACGCGTTTTTGTCGAAAACACGATGTGTGAGCAAGTTGCTAAAATAAATTTGATGTCTAAAATTTACTAGAATCGAAAGCAGTATTGAAATTTTACGGAACAAAATGGAGGTACAGGATATCAAGGACAAATTTGATTTTTTAAATCGGAACGTTGTTGTCTCTGGATAGAACTTTAGAAAAGAAACAACTTTTATTTAAACATTTTTTCAATATCTTTTACGGCATACAAAAAACGTTATTCTGTACAACGACTGGAAAGTTAAGAATTTTTATTGGCAAGTGCTTTCCATTTTAATTTAATAATTTCCACGTCTTTGATCTTGATCTATCTGTAGCTCGGATTATAATAAAAATAAAAATAATTAAAAATATTACACTTTCAAGTACTTTTACGTTGCACTTTCAAATAGTTGTTAGTTTCGTACGACAAACTTATAATCTGTGGGGGTAATGCGGGCCGTTAAAGAATTAAGTGGGCTCCCTATTAACCGGTACAGACACATATTTATGATAGTTTTCATCGGATTTACCTCTTTTAGGTTGACAAATTTAGTACTTCCTCGGTCTATGTCAGGAGTCTGCAACATTTTTTACGTCGCAGATCGCATTCTGGAAAAATATATTTGGTGGGCCATACTTCCTTTTATAATTTCTATTTTTTACGATCTTATGCTCTTGTTTAGGTCGGTTTACACGTATTAAGCCTAAAGCAGCACTACAGTAATGTATTGACTACGCTGGATAAGAAAAATAAGCATCATATTTTCTTTCGGGCCTCATAATACCGTTCACCGGGCTGCATTCGTCCTACGAGGCACTAGTTGTCGATCCCTGGTTTATATTATTGGCCGAGATCATGTTCGACTCCTAACCAATTGTGTATTTCATTAGTTCAGTCACTTGAGTTATAGCCGTAGACTTTGTTTTGTTAGTAAGAAATATGCTGTAATTTTTTGGCCTAATGTATCAGAATATTAAATTCGTACATACATAATAAGGTCAACAGTATTTTTTTGAAGTATTTAAGTTTAAGTAACCAACCGCCACTGGCGGCATCGTGAAAAAATTCCATTACCAATATCCGTGTATTATTTTGTGTGGTTCTCCAGCAACTTAGATAATGAAAACAGCTCTAGCTATGACATCAACAATGCCAGACACTTGTACAATGGCGTTCGTGTGTTTGACAGATATTAAAAAAGAACGTTGAATTCTGATAACAGGCAACAAAATGGAATAAAAAAGTAGGTGGAAAATGTACGGACAAGGAGGAAGAGATTTTTCTTTTCACTCTGTGTTATTTTCTCTCTGCGTTTTTCCTGGAGTGGGGGATGAAGGTTTTTCTTTATCGCCGATGTTGTTGATGTTTGCAAAATGGAAATGGTTTACAGTTGATGTTTTGTTGACAGCGAGCTCCTTTTAACACAACGATAGTTTTGTGTATTTTTATATGTATGTATATGCTGTAATAATTTTACTTTTTCTAGAAGGGTGGAAAATGGGACACTGTTTAACAAGGTCCCTTACCAAGGCAGTTAACACTTCATAAATATTACATAATGGGCGAAAGAAATATGAGTGACATATTTTTTATAGAATTTAAATTTAAAAAATATAAAATATAGACGTATCCCAAAAAACAGTCATCAAAATAGTTTAGAGCAGAGGTTCTTAAACTTATGTAGTCCGCGGACCCCCTCTTGAACAACATTTTTATTGCGGACCCCAACCCAACCCTAGGCATTTTACGTCGTTCTTGAGACTTAATTTCTGGCTCAATAATCTGATAGGCACTACGATATAATAAATATTGGTAAAAATGTATCGCTGGTTATTTTAATAAATGGTCTTGCGCATTTATAGAGATGAACATTTTTATTAGCATATAGAATAAAAAACATAAAATGAATAAAAATAGTAGTAAAAAGAATTAAAAAAGTTAAAAATTATAATACCTTAAACTCAAACATTTACTATGCAAACATTTCTTGGTCACATATTAGGCAAAATAGATCTTATTATAATATGTTTTCTGTAAATAATTTGCAGTTGAATAAAAATAATTAAATTTTTACTAATTATTGTTTAGTTATGTCAATAAGTAGTTAGATAACAACAAATACAAAAAGTATTGACCATGTAGGATTTTTATTAAATAAGTTATTTGAATAAAAGAGAAAAGTTGGGGGATGTAAAGTTAATGTCAACATTGTTTCGCGGACCCCCAGGGGTCGCACAATGTTACCTCGAAAACAGCACCTCATGACTTATTCACAGAGCCATAGCAACGGCCTGGCATCGAGGCTAGTGCTAGGGGCGCGAGGCTTGTTGAGGAGCGTGTGGCCTAATGAGGAACTTTTTTCTTTTTTTTTTTGTTCCTCACTTGTATTTTGGAAGTGATGACATTTTTTTGCTCATCACTTGTATTTTGGAAGTGAGGACCTTTTTTTCAGTCACTACTTGTATTTTCAGCTGTCTATTAAAATAAAAATGATGTCCTCCTTACATAAAATAAAAGAAGATAATAAAGGCGTTATTTTAAGTTAATTTAATTTATTTGCCAAGGATGCTAAAAAAAAAATGCTACGGCTCTGCTTATTCATCCCACCAGTTTCTAAAACTCCCGCAAATTTTTTTCCGAGACCACTGTTTTGAACACCAACTTCCTGGGCTATATAGATTTAAAAAATACAATGTTAAAAAAGGAATCTGTTAATACAGGACGTCTGGCCATCCTAATCATGTCACAAAGATAATCCTAGGTCAGGATTGCGACACCTAGACATTGTGGCGTTCAGCTGTTTGATCAAAAACCTATTTGTCAGCGTCTAGCATATGTTACCTGATTACGTAATGCATCCACTGCATTTTCGTATTAAGGAAATATTTGTCATGACGAATGAATATCGGAACTAGGTCAATCAGTAGTATAAGTACATTGACGTCGTACGGAATCCAGGCAGAGGAACCTAGCCAACTCCTCTACAAGTTCCAGTCAACACGGTGACGACCTAGACACCGACATCATATAGGTACCCGTACAGCTGGTAAGCAAACAGTACCATGTGAGTGGGAGAAGGCTTCTCCAGGCTCCTCGACTCCCTGATGGGCAGCCCCCGCCTCTAAGATAGATCCAAGTCGATCCTGGCCAGCACTGAGTGAACCGAGGACTTCCCCAACTCCATGACCAGATTCAAACAATTATATTGACAACAGTAAAACATTGTAAATGTGTTATTAATTTAATAAATGGTATTGTTGAAACCAGGAGTTATCTTTCAATCAAACCACCCACATGACAATATGATACTTGAAAGAAAAGGGAGCGCTACCTGAAATATTTCACTTTTTATTTAACAAAAATGTATAGGTACTTATAATAAAAACCGTACGAAGTACAGGTACGTCATCTAATTGAAAATATAACTGATATTTTCCTTCACACCAAAATTATTAGAGCATGCTTATACAAGCACCCACAACTAAACCAACCTACCACCCAAATCGATTAAACTCCCTAAAAAACACATTGTTTATTTACCGAACCGGACGTATCGCATCATTCAAAATCAAATTCATTTGATGTAAATAAAAAGAACACGTTGTATCTCGATCGTCAGCTGTTAGTACACGCCTTCGCCGCCATCTTGTTCCGCCACACAAGCATCAATCTAATTGATAAAGATCATTACTCATTGGTAGCATCTGCTGTCTCTATAGTCAATCATGGAGGACAAGACATGCCGTTACTAATGCTGCCTTTTTTACCGACATAACAATTGTGGTTATGTTGTTTACGGGGAATTTTGTAATGATATGTTTTGGTTAATTAAAATAAATTGTATTTTATCAGAAGTCAGATCTAGTTTTAGGGGTTTTAATGGGGTGTTTTATGTTTGTAAATTTGTTAATGTGACTGGTACTTTGTTTAAAATTCAGTTAAAACATTGTTATAAGATTTAAATGTATGGTAATTAGATTAAGTTTTGGGTAATAAACATAAGTTAATAAGATAGTTGTGATTATCTCGCAATTTACTGCTTTGATACAAAAAGATTGTTATTTTCATTATTGTTATAACTAAAATAAATAAAATAATGTAATTTAATTAAAAGGTTTAAAATTTAAGGCGTTGCTTATCTTCATCATTAAACCTTGTTCATCAGGTGTTTTACGACCGAAACGCTTATTGGGCGGATAACTCAAAGAACCAGTGTCTTTTGGGGTTGCCAGACACAGAGCGAGTGGAATGTATGTAAAACGCGGGCTATTGGTAGGTGTTGGGGTGACACAGCGACTATCACAGGAAGGATAGGTATTTTAGACTCTTCACTGACGCGGCGTGTTCGCCAGGCATAATACAAAGGGATACGTTAGCCTTGGAGAGATAGATTCCTGATGAGACCCACATAAAATGTTAACTAGAGAATCTCTATGCAAAAGACGTCCTCTTGAGTCCCTAATAAGAAGGGAGGGGGGGGGGGGGGTGCGCGTCACATGCGGTTACCTGCGCGCAGTTAAGTTAAGTCACGGAGAAGTCCTTAGCGAGTAGGATGCCTGGACGGCAGCGTGCAAGGCAAGCTTAATGGCTAGCTACTGGTCAAATATGGTGGGCTACCTTACCAGAATTGCAGCTAAACGTCCATGTACATTGATGTTGTATGGGGTAAATACTACTCATTGTGGCGTAACTTTGATTTCAAGCAGATATCATACAAGCACATTTTAGGTTCCAAGCCAAGCTGGTGCAACAGGATGCTGGGTTGGACCAAGCAGAACAAAGCAGCAAGACGCTGTGGCAGATTCTCACAAACTGGTCACAAACACAGTATTGCTCTTGTAAAGATGATGATGATAATGATGACTGTAGCACTAAGCTGGCAGGGCGGAGTGCAATAGTGCTTCACAAAACGAGGGCTACAAGAAGTAGCCACGTTGAGACGTGGATATAGCAAGCAACGAAAAAGATAAATAGTTAGAATATGTAAGAATATAACTAAATACTTATCTTTTAATGCTGGATTAGCGTGAGAGCCAAGTAGGCATGTGATGCTGGAGACCTTTTAGTTGAAACTGTGGGAAAACTGTACTTTTTGTGAGAAGTCTACTCAAAATATGAATTATTACGAAAGTAAAATGCAGTTACTAGTACCGTGCCGACAAGATTGGAAGCGAATTCCAACCGGTCGACTAGGAAAGGCAGTGGCATAGAATTTATGAGGGGGGTTTCCGTGAAGCAGCTGTGTGCGTTATCCAAACAGAATGATTTTGGACTGCCCTTAAAAAGAGCATAGGCTGTCAATAAAGTTTTTCCATCCAACTAGTCTATTTGCTATTGGCCTTGAGTCAGTGATGTTACTTTACACTCTGGCTGCCAGAAGATTTTCTGGGAGGCATTTGCCAGCCATATATGTCAGTCAGTGCGTTAAAGTAGGGACAGCAAACCTATGGTGCATTGCATGATTAAAAGTGGCACATTACACACACTAGTTATGGTAATAAAATCACACAGTGGCATAGGTAGATAGAGGTTATGGGGTTAGAATCCCGCCATGACGCCGGATTTTTTTATTTCACTTCGTTTTGTCCTCCTTTTTACCGACCGTCACATATAGTGAGGGAGGTATTGTAATCATACTATTTTTAACACGAATCAACTGTTTTCAGCGATGTAGTTCCGTTCGTTAGTCTGCCTGCTAGTCTATAGACGCGTACAGAGCCAATTTGTTGAACAAATTTTTAAGAAATTTCATATTGAAGCTTCGGACATGAATATATCCATTTAGTCAACTTTTGGTACATATCCGTCCACTGGAATGGATAGTTTACTGATATGTCACAAAAGTGAAATCAGTAAAAACACATAAAAATGTGTTTCTGCAATATTTCTTCTTAAATGAGTCCTCCATCTTGATCTGTTAATTGCCAAGTATTTTCATGTGTCCTGTACCAATACTTGTTAGATATTCGGTTAGCGGAGCTCTCCATCTCTTGCGAGGTCTCCACTGATCGACAGGTATTCAATCTTGTCTCCTAACCATCCTGTCCTCCCTCATGCTCATCAAGTATCCTAGCCTCTGTAATCGTCTGCCTATAGGTTCTTGTGTAATATTCGGCAAAGAAAACTAAAAAAAATAAAAAATAAAAATATGAATATTTACCAACAGAGAAATATTTCTAAATATATTTCGAAAAAATATCTAACGAAAGCTGCTCTACAAGTAAAAACTAACAACTTTTATTTTAAATATGTTTTGATTTACATTAATGCACAACAATGTGCATTATTGAGCTTTTTTTCAGATTTTCAGATAAATCCTTCTGGGAAATAGTATCGGGGACAAAAGTATTTTGACACATTTTTGACGAATATACCATACAAAACAGTATTATAAGGTATTACCCACGTATTAACAGGTTTTATTTAATACCCCACTCAAAATTTAAAAAACACTTTTTATTTTTTCCTTGAATACATATTTGTTTATGTTTTTCTTGAGATCTGTTTTTTGGACTCTCAATAGATTTTCTAGATGTGAGTCCAAGAGTTGTATACAAGCATGCCAAATTTCAACTTTCTAGGTCCTGTCGATTGGACATAATTAGTGACGGTATTAGGTTTTTTTCCTCATACCTACAAAACCCTAAAAGAATCACAGGAGGACAGGGGGAATAGAAATTATACACTCAAAATAATGATAGAGAATGGGAGAAATACAAAAATTCAAGTGATGCCTGGAGCTAGGAGCTAATTTAAAAATTGTTGTGAGGACATATGGGTGAAAATTTTGAAAATTACGTGAGACAACAGGTATGTTCGTTTGTGTGATCTAGATTGCTTAAGTCGAGCAGTTAGATCATGATCATGTGACTGCAAGAGCAAGTTCGAGCTATGTTGTCGGATCTGCACAAACGAACGGCTGTTTGCCAAAGAAAAAATATTGCCGTTTATTTTTGTTAATGCGTTATTCTCCACCTGAACATATCCTTACTGCAATTTCGTAGGTAATACTATCTAAAAAGAAGACCAGTATAATTTTTGTATTTATTGATTATTTTTTTATTTGTTCGCTGACCAGATCCATCTAAAATGTAATAATTATTTAGAATATTGCGTAAAAACCTTGAGGCCGAGCAAGTTTAGCTTGCTCGATGTGATCTAGAGCAGCGTTTCTCAACCGGGAGGCCGTGAAGGCTTCGTCGGGGGGCCGCGAAGTCATCTTGTATGAAAATATCGAAACATGAAAATATAATAAAAATGCACTCAATCTTGCAAGATAGAAATTTAATTCATATTTATAAATAAGAGTATCTTGTATTTATATTCCTTTATAACATATACCTTTCATAACATAAATAAAATAAATATTGTATTTATTTTTATACATAATATACTTATTTAAACAACTAATTTAAACTACAGACTATTTAAAACGTTTAAGTTGTCACAGCTAACTTTATAATGAGTAAATGGGCTTTTACTAAACAAAATGATTTAAAAGCTTTATTCAATCGATAAAAATTACTAGATTTGATAATCTAGTTCCGCTTAAACCAAATATACAGACTATAAGTAGACTATATCAAGGACAAATAAATTGTAAATGTGTCGGTTGATGGGTTTCTCTGACAATGGTTCGCGTTGGAGGTACTTCAAGTATTTTCAAGTTGTACTTTGAAGTAGGTACGACTTGAAAGTGCAAGAGTGTGCGAATGTGTTTAAATTAAAATGGAAGGCACTTTGAACCCTTGTAAATAAAAAAACTTTACTTTCAATATAGGGAATATAATCGTCATTTGCAAAAATATCACAGTTTTTTGTCCACCGTAAAAAATATTAAAAAAATGTTTAAGTAAAAGTTGTTGAAAAGCTCTATCCAAAGATATCCAATATGACATACGTTCCCATTTAAAAATTCTAAATTGTCCTTGATATCCTGTACTCGTTTTTTTTTTCCCCCGGAATTTTGAACTACCATTCAATTTTGTGGTTAAATATTAGTTCAAAATTTTTCCCAACTTGATCACACATCGCCTTTTCAAAAAAACTCGTGTTCCCGTTATCTTGATACACTATAATATAGGGGGGCCGCAGACAATATTTACATAATTTCGGGGGGTCCCAGGCCAGAAAAGATTGAGAAACACTGATCTAGAGTAAGTTGCTCTGAACAAACGAACACTATTATATCAACTATTCTTACACAAACGAACGCCTAAACTTGCTCTAATGTGATCTAAGCAGACAAACGAACAGACCTAACTAAAAATGTTGCGCCCTGAACACAATTTCACCCATGGCGGTCACTGTCTTTGTCATGACCTGATTACGCCCTGATACTGCATTCTGTTATCATCAACTAAAATATTTTTTCTAGACTTTAAACTATCCTATAAATATAAAAAATGTTGACGTATTATTCGAACATTTATACACCAAACTATAGATTGTTTAAATTTAGAACAGAATACAGAAAATTAAATGGAATACCCTATATTTAGGGTAAAAATTTATTTTTATATAATTTGAAAGGCTGTATGTAATTTGTTCTAAAACTTTTAAATATTAATAACTTAATAATTTGTATAAATTTTCCTTATTTTTAAAGATAATTGTGGGTTATTATATTTAAAAATATAAGCCGTCAATCTCTTTGAGCTTTATACTAAAAGAACCAATGTTATTTATTTTAATTCCATAAAGCAGTATTAATAAATAAAAGAAATTTAAATAAGTAGATGGATTTTCTCTGTAGGGTTGCAGTTGTCTATGAGTCTGCTTTAAGGACCGTGTGGCCTAATGGATAAGGCGTCGGACTTCGGATCCGAAGATTGCAGGTTCGAGTCCTGTCACGGTCGAATAATTAGAATTTTTTATTTATTATTAATAGTATATTATTCTAGTAATAAAAAATTAAAAGAAAAATATAAAAAATGGAACATTATCGTGTTTGTAAATTTAAGATCGGTAAATTTTGAATTGAGATAATATTTTTTAATGGAAAAAGAGACCTTATAGGGTTGTTTAATATTTTTTCCACGACCTGTATATAATGATATACTTAACTCCCTCAAAAGAGGAAGGAAAATAGTACTTTTACTTCCTAGGGAGAAAAAGTATCACTTTTACTCCTTAAAAAGTAAATATATTTCCTGTAATGCCCCAGTTCAATTGTTTTCAGGCAATTTTGTCAAAAACAATAAAACAAATCATATAAATTAAAGGTAACTATTATTAGTATTGTACCTACTCTAATTTATAATTTTTGTTCTATTTATAACAGTGGTTGGCAACCGGCGGTCCGAGGGAAAAATGCGGCCCGCCAATTAGAAAATGTTATGTTAACTTTTCATATCCAGCGTAGCCATTACATTATTTCTGCACTTCTTTAAACTTACACACCAGGCGTATTTACGCCCACGTAAATACGTGTAAAATGACGTAATGAAGAAATTACAAGAATTATGGTCTGACAAAAAAAGTTGTTACAGAATGCGGCTCGCGACCTACAAACGGTAAAATTTTGTTTTTGAATGCAGCCGCGACGTAAAAAAGGTTGCCGATCCCTGATTCATTATTATTCAAGATTATTATTTTGGTCGTGAAAAAATTAATATATTCACCTGGAGAAAGAGTGCATTTTTCCCTGGTGTATTGAACGAGGATTGTCTTTTGTATTCCAGGATTTGAGATCAAAAACAATTATTTATCAACAAAAGTGGCTTTATTGTTTTTCAAAATTATCTCCATGAAGATCAATACACTTTTGCATGCGTTTGAACCAATTTTCGAAGGACTTCTTTCACTCCGATTGAGACACCTCCTGGTCGGATATGTGGAATCCAACGCGAACAATTCTTTTTGACAGCCAAATGTTCATGCAATAGTGAATGTATGGTAGTCCCACTAATGCCCAAGGATACCTCAATCTCACGATAAGTCACATGACGATCTTGCAGTATCAATTCACGCACTGCTTCAATGTTTTCCGGAACAACAACGGATTTAATTTAATTTAATTTAATTTAATTTTAATTTGTTTAATTATACCCAAAGTACAAGATAAAATAGTTAGATTTTTACAAATAATAATAATATTAATAATTTGTACAATGGATAAAGGCCCATGATCAGTCATTGTAAGAATACAAACTTTCTGCGCCATACGCTTTGAAATTTCGTGCTCGCTGTGCGCACATATTTCGGTGATTGCGAGTTTATTCGTGTAGAGCAGTTGGCGTGAACTTTTTGTGTAAGTTTTCATGACATGTAAGGATAAATGATGGTATATGCCTAATGTTCGGAAAAAAATGTAATGTGAGTGAATGAATACAAGAATACAATCAAATTTTTTTTATTTAATCGATATAAATAAGTTGATATACCGAATGTAAGACCCTATCTAACTGAATTGAACGGCACAGCAACGTATACCAACGCAACGTGCTCGCAGGTTCTTGAACTGGTTGGGGTACCCAGCGAGAATAGTTGTGTTGAGCAGGGAACAATTTAAAACACCTCGCTCGGAGCGTATCGGGCCACACTTTTATTTACGAGTCATATACGGGTATATACGAGTATACACCGATAAATAGTAGTCGTTGATGATGCTTCATCGCCAAAAATCGAATTAAGTTCATTACGTTGTCGGGTTAATCCATGTCGAAAGTTGTAAAAAATAATCGCTCGAAAATGTTCACGATTTAATGCCATTTTGAGCCGAGATGATTTTTTTCTGTAAACTAGTTTCTAGTAAAAAGTAAACTAGTTGTAAACTAGCTAAGTTACTGTAAACAACACAAATAGCGCTCGTACATCAAAACATTCTGAGTACGTATACCGTCTAAAATGGCAAACTTTACGATAGAAGCGTAAGTTGCCAGATGGCAGCACTATAGGCCGTTCATTTTCGAAACAACACAATGAGTCATCAAATCGACGCGAACTTCAGCTATTTTACCAGTAGTTGTCCACACTGTTTTTACTTTGCTACTTTCAAGGCTAACTTACCAAAATCTCACTCACAGAAATGTAATAGTTCTGAAAAGAACTGATTATTTTAACACATTTTTAATAAAATAACGAAACACAAACCAGATACCAAACAAACAGCTAACAAAATAAGTAATATACTATGACACTGTTTTGCATGCGCGCAGACGCAGTAAGCTCTCAGTCAAAAACTCGTTCCTGCGCAGTGTGTTTTTTCGAAAATGTACGGCCTATAGTTTAGCGCAATCCCGAAATATAAAAGGCAACCCTCGTAGCACGAGATGAAGCCGAAAAATCTTAAGCTGGATCCGTATTAGCGAATCGATCGTGTAATGTATCATGTAAGATAATGCTCGCTTGAAATCGTGTTGCGAACGTATTACAAACTTCTTGTGACGAGTTCGAGAGTAGAGCATGTTACAAACATAAACAACATATTAAAATTTCAGTTAAGAACAATTCTAAATACACACTGTAACTCTTTTTATGCAAAGTATCGTGAAAAAAAAAATACTCCGGCAATACTGGGTTAAGATATTGTTGTTTTGTTAAATTCTTCTTTGACTTCATATGTAAGTATACTATATACAACACGCAAAACTCTCGAAATAAACTAAACTGCTGGCGAAACATGTCGCAAAATAATTAAAGAAATTTATTAGCTAACAACTATCTACTCTAAGTTATGTAAACTTTGTGTCAAACGACCATGCTTATGAGCGTCAAAACTACCTAAAACGAGTCCAAACAAAACACAAATCAGATCAGGGAGAGCTCTTTGCAAACCACTCGGTGTGTGCGCATGCCGTTTGTTTAGGTATCCGAATACAACTTTTGTCTAATTTATGCCCAGTCTTTCCACCTTCAGGTAAACCTCTAGGTACCTATCTGACAAATAAGGTTATATAGTACTTTCTGTGCTGAATAAATGTCATCCCGTCTTTCAATTCAAATTTATCTATCGGATAGTTATTTAACGTATAATAAGACTGACGTATTGAATCCACTGATTGGCAGGGGCGCACACAAGGGGGGGTCCAAGGGGTCCGGACCCCCCCCCCGTACTGTGAGAAGTGAGGACTTTTTTTTGCTCTTTACTTAAAATTTAGAAGTGAGGACCTTTTTTTTGCTCTACTTAAAATTTAGAAGTGAGGACCATTTTTAGGGTTTTGTAGGTATGACCAAAAAACCCTTATACCGTCATTTTGTCGTCTGTCTGTCTGTCTGTCTGTCTGTCTGTCTGTCTGTCTGTCTGTCTGTCTGTCTGTTCGGTAAAAATTGTAGCCAAACGGCTGAAGCTAGAGAGTTGAAATTTGGCATGCTTATACAACTCTTTGACCCGCACATAGGAAAAATACTAAAACATCTAAAAAACATATCCCCCTAAAAATATAAACAAATATGTGCTCATCGAAAAAAAAAATATTTTTTTTAAATTCTGAGTAGGGTATCAAATGAAAGCCCTTGGTACGTGGATTAACGATCAAATTTTTATTTTCGCAAAATAAATTGTTTTCAAGCGATTTTTGCCAAAATTGTGCAAAAAAAATTTTGTCCCACACCCTGTAGCCCAGATGGTTTAAACTAAAAATCTGAAAAAATTCCAAGTAATGTACATTGGTGTGAACCGGAATAGTACAACAGGAATTTTTGATCAGATTATGTTTTTGGAAAAAAAAGCATTTTTTGTGTTTTTTTGCTAATAATGTTGAAAACTTATAGTTATATAACACACTAAATTATAACTTGTGTGTTGGTGCAATGGTTACGGTACTAGCATTCTGACCGAGAAAATGAGTGTTCAAATCCCCGAGAAGAGACAAGATTATTTTTTATTTTTTTTTTTGCATTTTTATTTTGTTTAAATTATTTTTTCAAAATTCTAGTTATATTTTGGCAAATGTTGCATTTAATTTTTAAAAGCGTATATTTAATAACCAGTGGAAATTGTTGAAATTATAATTTAATTTTGTTTGAATGTACACGAAATCAAAGGGAGGAGCTCTGACTAGAAACAACCAATGAAACCATTTGGCGCAATTTGAAGCCATTTGGCGCAATTTTCAAAATCTTAATGAACCTTGCTGTATAAAAAAAATACTGCACATATTAAGAAACCTAGATAATGGTATTAGGCACTCGAATTAAAAGTAACATAAAAATATTTTAACATAAAATTTGTTTTTAAAGCTCTTAGATTAAGAGATGATAAATTATTTTAAAAATATTGTTCATTTTACAGTTAATACTACAAAGCAAAATATGTCCTACACACTCAGCATTCCGCCTTCACTTAATATTTTTAGATTATATATCTATCTAAGAGGAATTTATTGCGCATAGTTTGTACTAGCAGAGGTTAGTACTTCCTTCGGGATTTAGTCGAATTTACCTTGGCGATCGCTCATAGCTCACAAATATGAATTTTATAAAACTAAAAATGTATTAAATACAAATGTTTATTCCTTTATGTTCTGTTATACACATGTTTTATGTTAATTCAATAATAAGGACTTCCTTAACTTTCTAAATATTCATGCAATGGAAAAAATACATTGTTTTGTTATATTTAGGGCATTTATAATAAATAAATATTTATTGGCTGGTAACTGGGATTCCGTTTTTAGTAATAAATTAGTTTAGTGTGATAACTTGGCGCATTACATAGTAGCGCTGCAGGAGCCATGTTGCCAAGTCTTAATAATCTTTTTGTTATTTTTATTAACAGTTAACACGAAAATTTTTAAATATGTATTTTTTTTAGAATTAATTTATAGATATATAATATATATTATATGTACATAAATAGTTATAAATTTTTTTGTTTTTAATACAATGAATAACTAAAAATCGAAAACCGTTTAATTGACAACGCTGTATAGGAATAAAGCGCTCACGTGATACAAGCACACAAAAATTTGTTAACATATGCATTCTACTGTTGGCTGTAATCACATCACAACTTTGTTTCGTGCAAATAGTTTTATCTTATTCCTTAATTGATCTTTTTGGCATTACTTTTGGTATTATTGTTTATTTGGTATAATTGATTCTGCTTCTGGATTACGTTATAATTTTTTTTACGGTATTA
Source organism: Liopterus haemorrhoidalis (assembly GCA_963971575.1). NCBI lineage: Eukaryota > Metazoa > Arthropoda > Insecta > Coleoptera > Dytiscidae > Liopterus > Liopterus haemorrhoidalis. Next base: position 175,043,219 of record OZ020611.1, on the reverse strand, counting down.
TTTTGTTTGTGTGGTATAATTAGGGTGACCAGACGTACTCTTTTTAGGGTTTTGTAGGTATGACCAAAAAACCCTTATACCGTCATTTTGTCGTCTGTCTGTCTGTCTGTCTGTCTGTTCGGTTAAAATTGTAGCCAAACGGCTAAACTTAGAGAGTTGAAATTTGGCATGCTTATACAACTCTTTGACCCGCACATAGGAAAAATACTAAAACATCTAAAAAACATATCCCCCTAAAAATATAAACAAATATGTGCTCATCGAAAAAAAAATTTTTTTTTTTAATAATTCTGAGTAGGGTATCAAATGAAAGCCCTTAGTACGTGGATTAACGATCAAATTTTTATTTTTGCAAAATAAATTATTTTGATGCGATTTTTGCCAAAATTATGCAAAAAAATTTTTGTCCCACACCCTGTAGCCCAGATGGTTTAAACTAAAAATCAAAAAAAATTGTAAGTAATGTATATTGGTGTGAACCGAAATAATACAACAGAAATTTTTGATCAGATTATGTTTTCGGAAAATAACGCATTTTTTGTGGTTTTTGGTTCACAAAGTACAAAAGTTATACCAATGTAAGACACTCACATTCAAGGCGTACGATGGCGTAACGGGTTAGAGCGCTGGTGTCGGAAGCTAAAATTCTCTGGAAAACGAAGGGTTTCGAGTTCGAGTACGGAGTGAATTTTATTTTTTCTGTTTTTTTTTTGCATTTTTATTATGTTGAAATTATTTTGTCAAAATTCTAATAATATTTTGACAAATGTTGTATTTAATTTTTAGGAGCGTAAATTTAATAACCAGTCTTATTATATGATTAACAGACGATAAATTATTTTAAAAATATCGTTCATTTGTCATGATTACTACAAAGTAAAATTTGTCCTACACACTCAGCATACCGCCTTCACTTATTATATACCTGCGAAACCCTGAAATGTGTGAATATTCACACTTCACATCAATTTTTTGTATTTGCTCTTTACTTAAAATTTAAAAATGAGGACCTTTTTTTTTGCTCTTTACTTAAAATTTAGAAGTGAGGACCTTTTTTTTGCTCTTCACGTAAAATTTAGAAAGGAGGACCTTATTTTTTGCTCTTCACTTGAAATTGAAATTTTGCCCTGTGTTTATAAAAATTATATATAATTGGACCCCCCCAAGCCAAAAATCTGTGTGCGCCCCTGCTAATTGGTATTGACATTTATCAGCAGATGAAGTTCCAGATAATCTTATCTGTCAGATAGTTACCTAGAGGTTTACCTGACGGTGGAAAGACCGGGCCTTAACCGTTGTATCACTTAATGCTCATTCAGATTTCCAAATTAAGCTCTAATCAGTTTTATTTTTTTAGTTTACACATTAAATAGACTTAGACAATGACGTTGCAGAGTGTAAACTATTTTTCAAAACCACGATTGGAATAATCTCATGCAGAAAGTGAGGTTATACATATTAATTTCTACTTAATTTACACTAATTTAACTGCTAAATAGGAATATTTGAACGCTGTTGTATTTTAAAAATATTTAAAATACTTTAAATATTTAATTAATAGATTAAATCCGGATTTGGATGTCTAAATGGGCGTTACAGTTCACGAGATGCCCCAGGCTAAGCAGGACACTCTGTAAAAAAGTAATATAGTATAACAACCACTTTTTAAACAATAAGTGCTCGTTCCGACACTTTTAGAAATTTTTGCAGAATAATTTATTGAAAATATATTTTGCACTATAGTTAATTAAGCTTTTATATAAATTTTCTATCATAAATTGTATTTTTAACTTAAAAATATGATAATATGTAAACTTATGTTAATATAATAAATTATAATAAGTATTCTTTTTTCTTGGTGTATAAGGAAATCATAACCATTTTAAAATTTTTACTTGCTGTATTTTTGAAACATGGATTTATATTTTAATAATTATTTTTACATATCTCTTAACATTGCTGTTCCCCTAGACCGAACTACACACTTGTATACTCGGCGGGAATTTAGATTGCAGATGATTGTTAAAAAAGCGTATGGTTCAACTAAAAATATTATCAAAATGAAGCATTGTCATTCATTCGCAGATTGAAAAAGAAATATCGTTCTGTTTCAATCGATCTTCCCAACTAGTGGTGGGAGTGGTGCATGCAAGGTGTCTAAATTAAGTAACCAGATTGGCAACATAGCGTTTGATCTGGCAACATTTAGGACGCGGGACTTGGAAGGGCGGAGGGTGAACATGTGATACGCCTTCAGTACGATTTTGATTTCGCTAGAGTAATTTTGTAGTCCGTAGGGATTTTTCGTGAAACAGTTTTTTCTAGTGCGTTCTAAAAATGAGTGACATTCATTTCGAACAACGGTGTGCTATCAAGTTTTGCTTCAGACTTGGGCACAGTGCAACAGAAACTGTGCAACAGAAACTGCGGAGACAGTGATTTGTCAAGGAGCCAGGCTTTTTGGTGGTTTAAGGCATTTTCAGAAGGAAGAGAGTTGACTGAAGATGAATCACGCAGCGGAAGGCTTTCATCAAAAAATGTCGACAGAATCCGAGATCTTATGCATTCAGATCGTCGGTTGATAGTCAGAATGAAGGGGGAAGAGTTGACTTTGACTCACACTACCGTTCATCAGATTTTGATAAATGAATTGTGAATAAGAAAAATCTACAATTTCAATAAACGAGTTTTTGGACACTAAAAACATTCCTATAGCTCCTCATCCTCCTTATTCGCCTGACTTGAGTCTTTTAGCCTTTTTCCTCTTCCCAAGATTGAAAAATCACCTCAAGGGACGTCATTTTGGAACACTCGAAATCATTCAAACGTCCGTAACCGACCAGCTGAAAGCTATTCCAGTATCCGAGTTCCAGCCAAGTTCCTGTATGGCTGCCCAAGGAAGTCATATTGAGGGAGACAATATTGAATTATAATTTTGTCAGAATCAGAGGCGTAACGTCATATGTTGCCCCCCTCCACGTCGATTTTTTTGTGGGCCTTCTACTAGGTTTCTCAAGGGAGACCATGCGACAAAAAAAAACACATTTAGAGGTTTGATGGGCCCCTACAGGATTTGACCCTTTCGCTGTTGCGGGCGTACGGACCCATAGTGATAGCACTGGTACGAGTAGTTCAAATACGTTATTGATAGACATAAAGCTATGTGAAATTGATATATGTTTGATTACAATTTCTCAGTCTATCGATCGGCCATGTGAGTTCTCGCTTATTTTACTCCTTCGTTTCATAATGGCCTGATACTCTGACATACGAAATCAGACCAAAATGATCGCAATTTTTGTAAAGCAACACTTTTTGGTAACAGAATTCAAAATAAATTAATCTTAGGACAATAGAAAAGAAAACTATTTAAATTATATCATGCGTCAATAATACGTTACATGTGTTCCACACAAATATTTGAAGCATTTAGGTACAAAACCTCTCCATAGGTTTACCCAATTAGTTCTGGTATCGATTTGTAGACACATATCAAGATTTATTTGTTTTCGACGATTGCAACAAAGTCATTGCCAGAATTTTATCGAAGCGATTGATACACATATTATTTAATTAAACACAGTAGAATATATTTGCCCCTTGATATGAATGTTTTAAGCATATTACGCTCAATACTTTTTAATGCGGTTTTGAAGTTATACGGTGCTATTAAGTTATTACAAAATAAACTTTTTTTTATTTATAGTCATTTTTATTTGTTATTTAGATACTAAGAGCTTCTATTTAATTTGTTTTAAACAAAAATTAAATAATTTGTGAAAATTGTCACAATAAAATTTAAATTAAAAAATCCCAGCGTACTTGTCTGCATTTGTTTCGTATTGCATTGTTCATTAAATTAATAAAAAATATATTGATAAATGGCTTATTTTTTTCAATATCAGCAACGTATTTCTCACTTTTAATAATGAGTTATTTGATTTATAAGTATTTTCATTACTATAAATGATTTATGGCTGTTTGATACCATAAAAACAAAAAACTAAAGTAATTCAAACAATAGGATGAATCACAAAGTACATTAGGTACTTAGAATTTTTTCATATTTTTAGGATAACACTTCTGGGTTAAAGTCTGTAGGGCAGTAATTTTTTGTACACTTTTGATAAATATCGTACTAAAAAAAAAAAAAAAAATTGGAAAAACTATTATTCGTTCCTCAATCTACGTCTTAACAACTTTCTTTTGATATCACACAATACATTTTAAAAAAACAATATTTTTTTTCAACGACACAAAAAATCGATATTTTTCGAAAAACTAATCTAAACAAAAATTCTTGTTGAACTATTCCTGTTCCTATCAATGTAGGTACATTACAGATATTTTTTGTCAGATTTTTAGATGAACCTCTCTTAGATATAGAGTGGGGGACAAAAGTTTGTTCACATATTTTTGGTGAATTTCCAATAATAAAAAAAAAAGATTTTACAAAAATAAAAAATTTCCTGTTTATCCGCATTAAGATGTTTCACTTGATAGCCCACTCAAAATTAAAAAATATATATATTTATTTTTTTCATTAAATACATATTTGTTGTGATGACTTTTTTTGAACTCTCAGTATTTTTCCTATATGTGGGTCAAAGAGTAGTATAAGTATGCCAAATTTCAACTTTATAATTTAGCCTTTTGGCTACAATTTCTACTGTACAAACAGATAGAAACACAAGAAAGAAAAAAAATTTTTTTTTTTTGAAGATACTGTTTTATTGCTTTTCGAAATATTCGCTTTTAAGATTTATACACTTTAGCATGCGTTCAAACCAATTCTCGAAACATTTTTTCAGCTCTGAAGTTGGTATCTCAAAAACATGGTTTTCGAAGGCTTCAACAGCATCTTGAACAAGTTTGAGGTGACGAAAATCGCTGTCCACGCAATTTTTGTTTGACATTGGAGAACAAAAAAAAGTCGTTAGGGGATAAATCTGGTGAATAAGACATTAATTCGATGTTTTTCTCCTTCAAATAATCAATTGTTTGACATGCTGTGTGCAAGCTTGCATTGTCATGATGAAGAATGATGCAACATTTTTGGTTGTATTTCCTGATTTTGTTGACGACTTCAGGCAAACATTTTGTTGTATACTATTCAGCATTAACTGTTCTCCGATCCTCTAAAGGGATGGTTGCGACATGTCCAGTACAACCGAAACAGAAACAAGCGATCATTTTCTTGGAAGTGCTTCGTGAACGAACAACTTTTGTGGGTTTCGGTTCGTCTTGGAAGGTCTAAATAGTGGATTGTTGCTTAGTTTCCGGTTCATATGAATAAATACAAAGAATGAATAAAAAAGTTTCGTTACCTGAAACGATGTTGTATACGGATTTTTCAGTGCCTAGGTTAAATTTTTTAGCATTCTTTTACAGCAATCAATACGAGCCTTTTTTTGAGCTTCGGTCAAATTGCGGAATCCATCGGGAACAAATCTTTTTCGCAGCTAAATGTTCATCCAAATTGTATTGCAGTCTGCGATATACCAAAAGATGCCTCTATCTCACGGTAAGTCACATGCCGATCTTCTTCAATCATTTTGCACACAGCATCCATGTTTTTTTTTTTTAATCACAACCGATTTTGGTCGTTCTTCACGAGATTCATCACTGACGGACGCCCGACCACGACGAAATTTTGCAATCCAATTGTAAACAGTCTTTTCTGATCGTGCTTCATAACCAAAAGTTGAACGAAGCGAATAGATGCATTGTTGTTGAGTTAGACCTTTACTAAAATCGTAAAAAATCATCCAACGAAAACCTTCACGAGTAATATCCATTGTTCCAACTTTTTTTTTAACGCTCACTGTCAACAAACTACTCGGTCAATTTATAAGCTGCCACTGATTTCACAATAACAGATGTAAAATTTTACGAATTTAGTAATGACACATTTCAATATTGCCATCTAATGGTCGTTTGTAAAAGGTAACCATCGTATAAGGGTTTTTTGAGGATCATACCTACAAAACCGTAAAAACTACGGGGGTTCCATTAAAAAAAAACTATTATTTTTAAATAACTCGTTGATTTAATGTTTAATTGTTTTTCAGATTTAATATTTTTGTTTGCAGAGTAAAAATACTTCCTCCTTTTTAATTTAACCTGTTTCTTATTCATTATAATAAAGAAGTTAGCAATGGGTAAAAAGTTCTCAAAAACACCCTGTAGACTCGAGGAGAACAGCAATGTTAAGGTTATTGTGTTTCTTATAAAAGTAACATTGTAAATTATTTCATATAATCTTCAAAATATAATTTCATAAGAACTTTCCAAAAATATGATGTATTTCTTGCAAATTGTGAATTCCCATGGACCGCATGCGTTTAGTGGTGGCTAGGCCTCAAGTGTTCTTGTAATGGTGCGGCGATGCCGTGGTGGTGCGCTGATTGTTTGGGGTGTACGCGGTTGCGATAAGAACACAATGAGTGATCCGGCGGTAGATCCGGTTCGCTTTTATTAAGTACCCACTCACAGACGCACCGGGTACTGAACTGTGAGCTCTCCAGTCAAGTGCTTGTGGGAATCGGTCAACGGAAATGTTTAAGGATTGTTGAAGAAATTTCCTCTAATATGAAAACTATTAGAAATAAATGATTTATAACACTGCCTATAGTAGTTTTCATTATAAATATAAATTGATAATTAGGCGCCTTGTAAGAATGTCTGCTCCAGGTGCCAAAATATCCCCGCCCGGCCCTGTATATTACAATATAGTAAGGGAATATATTCAAGCTCAAATACGTTATTGAAGCTTACATAAAACTGTGTGAAATATATATATATATATATATATATATATATATATATTTGTTTATCGGTTCTCTGTGGATCAATCTGCATATAAAGTTTTGTGAACTATACAAGGATACCGCGACAAAATAAATTTAAAGGAACGTGGTAGGTATTAGTTAACATTTTTGGCGCACAGAAACGATCGCTATTTGTGCCTAACGCAGCCCATCTAAATGTGGAAAAGTTTCACTAATATTTTTATTCAGCACATTGACTGCAGCTTCTTTGTTAATAAATGTAGCTCTGAAAATGGTTTTTGACTGGGGCATGGAAGGTCTTGAAACCTATATTAATAAACAAAAATTTTAACGCGATTTGTCCCTCGAATAACGCAAAATTTCAAGAATTTTCAAGCCCGTAATTATAAACGTTATATGAATAATTAAAAATATATATGATATATTATTTATATTATACAAGGTGTTACAGAAAGCTGGTGGGAAATTTTTAAGATCGTATAGCACTGTCCAAAATAAGCGAAGAAAGTACTTAACATGGGTCCGCAAACGAACCGTTTCATGGATATGGATTATTTTTAAACAAAACAGTGTGTGGTGCCAAATTAGTGCAACACGCCCGTATGTTCGTAAATCCGTAAATATATAAGCTATAGAGAATCCGAAAGTACGACTCTTATAGATTTACGGAAATTTCAATTCTGTGTAATCATCTATAACGCTTATACTTACGGACGGCAAGTTATAAAAACTGCTACCTTCATGCGTGTATATCACCTTACAAATTGTAACATAACAATCAGATTTCATAATAATAATAATATATAATATAATGTTCTTTCAGAATACCTTTTTAGTTTTTTTTTTTTTTTGTCAAGTGTCTTCCTAAATACTTTTTATTTTGTCACTTAGTGTTTAGGAATTTTTTTGTTTTTTGTTATCGTTTGCCTTTGTAGTATCATTTTTATTTAATTATTTTTTTTGTTGCCGCTTGACTTTTGAAATTCATTTTTATTTTTTTTTTGTTATTGATTTGATTTCAGAGGATTTAATTTTTTTTTTGTGTCAATTGACTCACTGAGTACATTTTTCATTTTTTTTTTTGTTGTCAATTGGCCTTCGGAGTACTTTTTTAATTTTTTTTTTGTTGTCGATTGACTGTCGGAGTACCTTTTTATTTATTTTTTTTTGTTGTCGATTGGCTTCTGGAGTACCTTATTATTTTTTTTTTTTGTTGTCGATTGGCTTTCGGAGTACCTTTGCAATTTCTTTTTTTTTTGTTGTCGATTGGCTTTCGGAGTACCTTTGTAATTTCTTTTTTTTTGTTGTCGATTGGTTTTCGTAGTACCTTTTTCATAGTTTTCTGTGGTCGATTAGGTATTGGAGTACATTTTTAATTTTTTTTTTTTTTGTCGATTGTCTCTCGGAGTACATTTTTCATTTTTTTTGTCGCCTGGTCTTGTCATATATTTTTGTCCTATTTTTTGGGTCACTAGGATATCTCATACTTTTAAATAATAGGAAAATATATTTTTTATGTAAGTAGAAGTATGAATAATTTACTTTTTGATTTATTTGCCGATAAATAAGAATGAAAAAAAATCGTTTTTAATCCATAAGTGCCTTTATATTATTTTCGAATAATTAATAATAATTAATCCTTATTATAAATCGAAAATCATTATATTTTATAAGCGGTAATAAAATTCTTGCAACCCGCCGACATAATGATATATAATTGAAATTGAATAATTTTTACAGGAATAACTTGTAAAAAAACAATCTTCGTATTTGTTAAAGCCTATAAATAATACGGGAATCTATAGCAGATACGGGTGCGCGCAGAATCAACCAATTGTCTATAGCTACCCATAACCTCTATAGATTTCTTACCGAACGCGTTACGGGTTGCACAGAATTGACCCATGTAGTTTTATTTGTTTTGTTTTAATTTTTACCGACCGTCAACATATATAAGGGAGGTATTGTGATCATACCGATTTTGACATTTCGAGATTTCGATGGATCTCCACGAATTGAGGTCCCTACATAACGTTTTGACTATTTTTAGCATGCTGTCTGTCGGTCTGTCTGTCCGTCCGTCCGTCTGTCTGTCTGTCTGTCCGTCTGTCTGTCTGTGTACACGTGCAGAGCAAATTCGGCTAAAAGGATTTTTATGAAACTGCATATTTAAGCTTTTGACATCAATGACACGAGTTGGTCAACTTTTGAAATGGGAGTTTACCCGTGTCGATTTTAAGATTTTTGCGAATATTTAGCAACAGAAAAATATTTAGAAAAAATTTATTGAACAAAAGTTGCTATAAATGCAATAACTAATAACTTTTATTTGAGATGTTTTTTGATAAAACGAAAAATTTCGAAAAATTTTTGTAAATTTTTTTAAAATTTTTAAGTCTCAATGTTTTCATAGTTACATGTAACGTTTCCATGGTCATGATAAATAATATCTGTGTTAGAAAATATTAGGCCAAGTTATTTCTACTCTGCTGCTAGAATGTATTTTATACAAGTACTTTATGATGGCGGTCGGTCCTGTGATGACCACAGCTGATTTTTTACTATAGGTATTCCACATGTTTCCCTTCCATCTCTCCACAAACTTCGCATCTTTTTGTAAAAGAATTTATTTATTTTCTTTATTTTTAGGGCTTCGTAGGTATGACCAAAAACCATTATAACGTCATTCATGAGTCTGTCTCTCTGTCTGTCTGTCTGTAAGTAGAAATTATGACCAAACTACTGGACCTAGAAGGTTGAAATGTAGCATGCTTGCACAACTCTTTGAACCACATATAAGGTGTTATTTAAAATAACTGTTATTTTGTAAACTCTTGAAAATGACGTAATAGCCGAAATTCGTATCGAGAAATAAATATATTAGTGAAACCTACCTAGTGTTTTTAATTGAATTTTTATAGCTCTTTTTATTAAGAAAATAATCTTGATGAACACAAGTGTTGCCTTACCCTGCATCACGGCTACGTCGAAGCGACGACAGCACTTAAAACACGGTCCTGAAGAACAAATATATCAAGTTTCGACGAGAGTGACTGAAAAGGCCAATTCTGGATACAAACATTTTGCCACATATAAATAAATATCTACAATTTCATAATTTAGAAAATGTAAAAGGTTTTCCAAGGTACAACAATCTCGCGTAATAATAATTTACTGTATTCTCGAAATTTATTTGAATTCTTTCACATCAATTGTTATTTCTCACAACAAAAGTAACACAGGCTAACCATATCAAATGTAATATTTTCAAATGTGCTCTTATTATAATAAATGACTTCCCATTTTGAAACACGGCCTAGCCCACAAACACACTATTGAAGAGGTAAAAATTAACTCAATTGTATTTGAATAATATTATAATTAAATCTTTCAACACTAACTTATATTTGTATCGAAGCAAGGAGCCACCAAACATCATACAATAACAAGTAATGATTCGTATACACCAAGATAACGTTAGTTAACGATCCGTTTCACGGAGAAGAATGGGAACAATCTTAGAACGAAGGGGTAAGATAGGGTCTTCCTCAAGGGTTACAAATATTTAAAAAATCACTGAACAATATCGACCATGTCACTTGTGATCATTCATCAATATGTTAGGGGAACGGAGAAGCGTTCTGTGATGCTCATGGGAACGAATTTGTTAAATTTACTGTTTATGGTTGCTTAGAAATTTATCTTTCCGGATGTGACTTGTCTTATTTGATTTTTATGCATGCTGCATCAGTTCATTGAATAAAAATCCGTTTTAAAAACACGAATATACAGTAGAGAAAAAAGGAATTATATAGTTTATTTACGTTAAAATTATAGTTGCGTAATAATATTTCGTGATGCATGGTTGCCATGTTATAAAAATTAAAATGTTCCACTCCTCGGGCGGGTCACTCAACACACATGTGTTCAGCGGGTATAATAATAATAATAATAATAATAATAATTTATTTATTACTTATTTTATTTATTTATGATATAAAAATCTATAATTGTATGATATAAAGTATAATTTAATAACAATAAACATACTTAATGAAGAACAAAATGTCAGAACAACTAGAAAACTGTACAGGATTGCCATCTGTAAATCTGTAAAAGACGTTATATTCAGATTATTATAAGCGTGGTATGTATGCCAAGGGGGTTCTCTACAGTTGCCTAATTTTTATTACTTATTATTGCGTAACTATAATATTAACGTAAATAGACTTTAGATTCATTCAAGAGATACCGATATATTTCGATTTCAAATACTCATTTATAGAGTTTCATAGGTAAAGCCAAAAAAACTAATACCGTCACCCAGTGTCCCGCAAATAAGAAAAATCATGAGTCAAAAAATATAAATCGCCCGAAAAATATAAACAAATTTGTTTAACGACGTAATAAATATAAATAAAAAATAAATAATAACAGGTTCCCAACGGCTAGATAGGCAATGACAGAAAAGAATAGTTCTCCGTTTCTAGACCGCCGACCATAGATATGAAAGCCAGGTGGTCAGTTTGATGTTTCGATCGGTCCTATTATCCCTATATAACCAGGTACTCATTTTAAGTAATAAATATTTGAGGCTGAGTTGATCCCAGAGGTGACTACACAATATCGGAAGATAAAAATCCGAAGGAGGTGGAGGGATAAATAATAATTGATTTTTTTTTTTTTTATTTGGAGTAGTGTATCAAATAAAATCTCTTGATGCGTAGAAAAACGAGCACAATTTTAGTTTTTAGATAATAAAATATATATGAAATATACAAAAAAATATTTTTACACAATTTTCCTCAAAATTATGTCAATAAACTTTTTTCCATCCTATTCCCTACGGGGTTTGGTTTAAAAACAAAACAAAAAACTAAATAATGCATTAAATATACATTATTTACATTATAGGAACCGAAATTGTTCAACAGGAATTTTTGATCAGATTAGTTTTTCAAAAAATATTAGTTTTTCATGTCGTTGAAGAAAATAATAATTTTGTTTTAAAATGTATTATGTGCTATCAAGAAAAGGCACTTAAGTCGTAAATCAAAGAATGAAAAGTAATTATATAAAAGTGTGTTTTTTTTCAAAAATGAGCTAAAAACTTTTGTCTCCCACCCTGAAACACGGAGGGGTTAGCCTAAAAATCTAAGTAATGATATGGACCGGTATAGTTCAACAGGTATTTTTGATTATATTATCTTGTCGAAAGTTTTAGTACTTTTGAAAAAAAAAAAAAAAAATTTGCTAAGGGCAGTCTTTATCAGATTTTTTATTCTGGGGACCTTTTTCAAAGTTGAGAGATTATAAAGGACATCCAGTGACCCGTTTTTGCATACAAAACATCCACAATTCGAACATCGTGCAAGGTCTTGCGGAAGGGCTGGCGCGAGGGTCGTTGGCGCCCCTAGGCAAGACTTAATTTAGCGCCCTTAGGCAGGGCCGTAACTAGCTTGTACATATTATATAAAGTCATAACTTAAAAAAAGGTCCTCACTTCTAAAAAGACAAGTAATGACCTAAAACAGAAAAGGTCCTCACTACAAAAACTACAAAATTACATTACGCTAATTATTTTTACATTAATTTCATTAATTTGGCGCCCTTTTCTATTGATCATCATAGGCAACTGCCTCACTTGCCTCACCCTCGATCCGGCTGTCTTAGGGACTCCTTGAAAACGTATCAGGAATAGGAGTTCCAAACCCTGGGAAGGGGTCGGTGGATCACACTTTGAGAAACACTGGTATTGGGTAGGGTGACCATTTTCTTAAGAAGGAAATGCGGGACGGAGCAAAAAAAAAGGTCCTCATCTCCCAAATCCAAGTGAAGAGCAGAAAAAAAGGTCCTCATCTCCCAAAATCCAAGTGAAGAACAAAAAAAAGGTCTTCATCTCCCAAATCCAAATGAAGAGCAAAAAAAAGGTCCTCACCTCCCAAACCCAAAATGTTAAAATGCGGGACAATGCGGGACAAAATGTTAAAATGCGGGACGAATGGTCACCCTAGTATAGGGTACTAAATGAAAGCTCTTAATGTATAGATTAAGAGACGACACATGATTTTCAAAATATTGTTCACCCTGTTGGCGACCATCACTTACTATAGATACCTGTAAACCCAGAAAAGTGTGAAAATTCACACTTCACATCAATTTTTATAAACAGTGCCTCACCCTGCGTGCAAAGATCCTGGATTACTTTGTCAAGAGTTCCATTTTGGGTGATTTTCCATATCCAGTATTTATATTTCAGTGACTAAGGCGTAATTTAGTTTTTAAATTAAGGTGTTGGGCTTTCAAACATACATTTCGCTTTTTTTTTACTTCATCATCTATCGTGTCCCTAAGATTCTTAAAAATAAAACTAATCAATCGGCAGCTGTACTGTCTGATTGTGTTTTCTTTATGAGGGAGCTCTAATAATGGAAGGCTACTCCTTGAATGCTCCCATATCTGTATGTCGCGAGGCCGGGATCAGACGGCCGAGGGATGCCTGTGTCGTTGATCCGGTGCTCCTGTAAAGCGCCTGTCATCCTCGTCTATTGTCATCAGTCGACGTCCCCGCCTCCCGTACACCCGCACCACCCACCCCTGTGACGTGATTAATAATTGAAGAGCGATCAGCGAAATTTAACATCTCCTTCTGCTTGTCAACGCACAATCGATTAGACGTTTTATAAATTGAATTATGGTGGAAAAAATATATATACTAGGGTGAGAAAATTATTGTTGTTAAGGTTTTAGTAAATTTTAAAATTGAAACTTAATGTCATTATGCTTAGGAATTTAGGATCGTATTATTTCTTAACAAAATATTGTTAGAAATTGATAATGAATTTCTTTACATAACTCTCCATATTTCTCATACATCTAGTGCTCAAGAAACCTAAAGCTGCGTTCACAGCTCTAAAATTAGTTGACTATACGCTGGTAGAAATCAATCCTATCCAGAGTCTTTCAAGTTTAACCTCTGCACGAATACTAAAATTCTTTGGGCATGTAACCCGCCACAATAATTTGGAAAAACTTATTGTACCGCGGAAACCAGATGGAAAGCGCCGCCGAGTTAGATCACCTACTCGATGGACCGACCTTACATCCAATCTCACAGGAACGAGTCTCATGACAGCTGTTAGAGATGCCGAAGATCGAGCCACTTGGCGACGGGTCCGAAGATTATTAAACGAAGATAACACATATTCATGTCACACACGTCGTTCGCGATGTTGAATTAAGAAGAAAATGTTTTTTCAAACCAGCTACGAAGGAATTAATGCATTTATGTGACTTTTTACGAGCCCTCCATCAGTAATTTCGTGATTTCTTACTAAATTTTAAAAACAAAATTATAGACGCAATTTCTCTTTCGTTTCACGATTTCCGAAATTTATTGAAATTTTTTGCGACAGTATTTTTTAGGTTATGTAAAGATAGCTAGTGTGTGTTTATATATCTGTCTCATTAAAACAGCGCACTAACTACAAAGTTTGGCAATCTGACTATAGTCAACAACGCATAGTCTATTAAATTGAGAGCTGTGAACGATGGCTTGAGTTACCCATATGACAAACTTGTTAGTGACAATCAACAGTGAACAACTCATAGCTTATAGTATATTAATTTTAGAGCTGTGGATGTAGCTTTAAGCGTGCTGTGAGGTGTTGGATATATTGAATAAGAAAAGTAAACATTATACTGTCTTATTAACGGACAACAGAAATCTTTTGGCGGGCCATATACGTATCGAGAGCTGTAGTTTGTCCACCGCTGGTCTAAACTTTAAAAATATTTGGAGTAGGGGAGACTGTTATACCTTGAGCATAATGTACTCTGAAAATATCTAATTTATTATTTACTTTACAACGAAAATATTTACAACATAGTTGTTTTGAACGAAAATAAATACATTGTCTTTTATATATTGTTCAAAAGGATGAAAATTTGGGGACTGTGGGCTATTTCGTTTACAATTTCCCACAAAGAACATTTCAGTTAGTAAAGTAACGTGTTCGGGTTCTTCAAACAAAAATGCAGAATTTTCCAGAAGAGAAAATTTATTTGTACTTATATTTTTGTAGTATACAGAATACTAACAACACTTCTCGCCCGGAGGCACAAACTGTCTTTATACTTGCCTGAAAAAGAACTAAAAACCGACTGACCACATAAAAAAATCTCGTTACCAACTAAACTTGTTTCAATTGTTACAATGTTCCATGTTTTTCTAATGACTTCTAGATTGTTCCATGGTTTCCATGGATATGACTTACTAGAACTTTCCAGATTATCCTACACAATTCCACCATAGACGTCCCATGAGGGAAATTAAAACATTTTCGTCGCCATAACATTTAAAAACTGATCGTGATAGATTCTTGCTGTGTATAGGAATGAAACGATTCAACAGAGCCTAACATTTCAATTGAATCTAACAAAAAGTCCTCTTAACACACCATACATAAATGCAATCAAAAGTAATTCCACATCTCAATACATAAAGTGAATGAGCTATTTAACCACACCCTATATCCATATGCACATGGCACATGTATCCTTATTTAGCATAATGCCGTATAATGTTGTGGCTGTGTGTCCTGCCTGGCTTATGGCACGTCTTAGAGCTGTCTGCGTCTCGATCCAGACGGCCTGGGCCCTGCGTCGCAAAACGCCAATACAATGACACACATCTACATGTGAATAAGGAACACGCGACCGCTTTCTAAATAATATGGAAATTGATTTGTATCAGACAGTTTGCATAAGGAATCAACGTAGGATTTAAACACGGTTTACAATACAACAATTTGGCCTCATCGAATTTATTTACAACAAGGATGGGGTATTTTATAATTCGATTAATTTGGGACAAAATTGATTGAATGCAGTAGCAAGTAGTAGTTAATACAATTAATAGATCATCTGTTAATCAGAGAAGCATCTCTTAATTAGACGTGTGGGAAGCCTCCTAAAATTATAAATGAAATGAACGGTTGGCTGAATAATTTTGAATATAATATTTCTTTAGTTCATTCGTACTTATTCTGTACACCTCTCAAACTTAAGGTCTCCCACATAATGAGTTTCCAAAACTCGCGAGCGGATAGAGCCTGAAACTCCTCTACGTTCACCAGCTGGTTGCTATGATTCTTAGGAAGAAATTAACGGGCCCAATTATACTCAAAATTTAAACTAACCTACTTTAATTACGATACGGGTTTAATATTTACATTATTTACATTAGACTTATAACTATGTTCTTAACAGCTAATACAAGTCATACACATATTCACAAATACTCAAAACAATCTCTAAGGTCTGTTTTCCACACACGAAATACATTAATTTGTCCACTGGACGCAAAACCCTCACTACCGTGTCCGAAAACCAATTGTCTCTTCTGTATTTTGGGATATTGTCTCCCTATTATTTAGCTATACACTACTCACGGCACTAATACGGAATATACAGAATTACTTGGTTACTTCAAATATGTCTTCTGAATGTCTCGAACCCATGATATAAAAAATACGGCTCTCTTTAAACTTGTCATAAATTAAGACTGTCTGAACCGAACAACCCCCAGAGACTTACATTGCTCAACTGTAAAATATTACCTCACACCCTTTTGAACTGTTCTGTATTATCTTAAAAATCATATCACAATTTATTGGTAATAATTCAGATAAGGTATCTCATTAAAAAAATAACCCAAAACTAATATGTATTTTAAAGACAAAGATAAATTGTTATTTACGTACATATTGTAGGAATACATCTATTATTATAAAATTTACGATGCCCTTTCCATTTTAAGTTTACATAGGACTCAAGTTACACAGTTACGTCGTGTGACGTAACTGCATTGATTCGCCGACGCTAGTATACCATATTGTAACAGTAATACTATGATCACTTTAGGATAGATTGACTTGGTAATTCACTGCCGTTCAAAAATCGGATGTGGCAAATCAACTAAATTTATAAATACGGTATTTATAGATGTTGCGCTGCTCTTGCGCGTAAAGTCAGAAGGAATAGCTAGAATGTGGACTGTATTGCTTGTCCGCGATAGTTCGGTAAAACTGTCATAAAACTAGGGGTAGGAACGCCAAAACGGGACTTACCTTTGAGTGCTGATGTGTTGCGAGGAAAAAGGCCCCTTGAAGATTGCTGCTGCACAAAAGGTCTGTGGAAATGTAAGTCCAGGAACAGTAACAAAAAAAAACACACACACACACACACACACACACACACACACACACACACACAAAGTGTAGTTCAAAACACCATTACCCGTAATAATCAAATTAATATCAAATAAACAATAATTTAATTGTTTACTGTCTTGCTAAAATAACACCACTTGAAAGGCTAATCCGCAGCGTGCTAGCGACAACAAACTACAGTTCATTATTTGGACAAACCGTCCAGGCAGAAATTAGCCGAACAGAACGGGCTATATATAGGAATAAAATTTAACTTAAACCTTAAATATATTAAGTGAATGGCGCAATCAATAGTTGCAAATTTGTGAATTACAAGTACAATCATTTTTGAAATAAAACAAACATGTCTCAGCCAGGTCGCGTTTTCTTATTGCCCCTTTATCTTTCTTTAGAAATTATTCCATGTTTTTACTTTAACCGTCTGTGGTTATATCATCTTGTGAATCAGTCTTCACTGTTCCTCCCTCGGTGGTAACTGTTAGTTGAATAATAAAATATGTATCGTTCCATATGTTAGTGTTTATTTGATATTAGTCCAGGCTGAAGAGGGGGGCCACATACTGTCAGAGGGTTGTCGGCGTGTGCGGGTTCGGCCCACTGGGCTCTTCCACTTGCACCATGACTTGAGTGCATGGAATTATACGATTAATATTTAACTTGTTAACAAATGTGCGGGGAATCGGTTTGAATTCATTTAATGGATCATTTAACTGTTTTATTTAATTTTCACTTAAGAGAATTGATTTAACGCTATAAAATAGGGGGCAATTTTCTAGAAGTAATTTGAACTAAACTGTATAGTAGGGGTGTCAATCAATTTTTACGAAAATTCTATAATATTTTACGAAAATTCTATAATATTTTGCTTGTTAATAATAACGGCCGTTCTATTTTCCAAAAAATTGAGGTTAAGACTCCAAGGTGTGACCTTTCTTTTTGTCTTTCGCTATTAACTTGTAGAGCAAATAGAGAAATGGAACAAACTATTGTCTTACAACCAAATTCATTACATGTTCAACCGGTCAAACGTGTTCGACGTTATTGACACCCGTGCTATACAGGGTAGAAAACGTTATCTAAACACCACATAGAAATTTTTAGAACGTTTTATTATGCAACGTTTCGTCTTGTAGCACACTCTAGAATCATAGCGCGTAACTTTTGGAATAATTACAACGTTCCCTTGCGTTTTCCACTTTCAAACTATTATGATAAGCCAATTCACCTCACAACTATTATGAGAATGTATCTATCCCACTTTTTATGCTAGCTTTAGGTAAAATAACAACAACAGTTGTTTAAATAATACACCAATTCACATATAAGATAGTTTATTATTCGTGTTCATTCCTACAATGCAATACAACTGATTAGCTTATCAAATAAAGAGTATTCTATCAATTAACTTTAATGAGTTTTAAATGTGACGTCAGCTAATGTATTTTAACTTATACCATAAATAATGGCAACGTAAAACAGACTTCATGTTAACATATAAATAAATAAAACAAAATATTCTATTGGTTATCATCAGATTTATTGTGAGTTAAATAAAGTTAAACCATTCGAGTACCGAAGTTTGCACTTCATCATGTGAAATGAAAGGTCCTAAAGCGTAGATTAAAAGATAAAAATATGTTTTTAAATTGATTTTTGCCGAACAAGTATTGTTCCGTCTCTTAATAAATACCTGCGAAATCCTGAAATATTCGTCTTATGTATTGAAATGTATGTACTATCGAATTCCGTTCAAGATAACTATGAAATTACGTCACATTAATGGCCCTTGCTACTAAGGCAATTAGCCAGGACAATTTTTATTTGTGAAAAATTCCATGCCTGAACGGGATTCGAACCCGAGATCTTAGCAACGCAGAGCAAATTTGTTACCACTACGCTAAGCCGGTCGGCTAACGTCACAGTTGAAAAGTATGCTGTGTTGCCAGTTGTTATTTGTTTACAAATGTCAAACAAGTTAGGTTATTATACTTATAATATAAATTATAATATGCATATAATATAATGCTCAATATCGTATAGATATAAATAAAATAAAGTGGAAATTTCAGTGTATAAGAGTCATTAAAAATAATTAATAAGACCCAAATATATTTTGAGCACGGTTACTATGAGCTTTCTGCATTTTTATTATAAAAATATTTGACGCAATTTAAAATAAAACGTAAGCTTAACTTCACTTTTCGACGTGTTGATCATATACAGGACGGGAAATGCTGTAAAAACAAATACGGCGAGCTAAAGTTGATTACAGTTGTTTTAAGTTGTTTAATTAAACAGAAATATGACGGGAAAAGAAGATACGGCAACGTAGGAAAGGGCTACTAGCCTGTGGAAGCCAACTGAGTAATTCTTGCATGTTAGTAATATTACTATCTAATACTGGTAATTAAATTAAGTGTGGCGTAATTTCATAATTATCTTTAACAGACTTTATGTATACAGGGTGTTCATTTAAATTGCTCAATATTGGTATCTCGAGAACTATCAGAGCTACGACGTTGCTTACATTAGACAACAAATACTATTTTACAGGAATATATCAATAAGTAAAGCATTTTTTATTTCGACCAGTGGTTCTCAAAGTACGTTGTGCAACTATCGTATTTCAAATGGGAACACACATTTTATTTCTACTTATTTGATAGAGGATTCTATTCTAATTTCAACGATATAAACAAATCACATGTCTTTACATCCCAAAATAATCGAGAAAACGCAAATTATTATTTTTTAAATTTTATTGGAATGAATTATGAGCTTAAAAATATTGTTCAAAATTACCTCATTCTCATTTATGCATAATTGCACTTTTTTAAATAATAGGGGATACGCATAAAATTTATATTTCCTTAAAACTACATTATTTTGATAGGTTAATGTTAGTTATGTCACCTAACAAAACAACAATCACATTTTAATTAATATTATAGCCAAATTTTTTAATTAAAATATTGTAAATTTGAAATAAGCCGACCACGGCGAAGGTTGCCGAGTGTAAACGACTGAGTATGCCGTCAAACGATAGGGGTTACACGTCACGGATACAGCTACAACATAATCTTTACACGTGTGTATATTGTATTGTTCGAGAGTTTTGTATTTGTTTTTAAACAATTTTTCACGCATTTATTATTAAAATGGCAGATAAAGATTTTGTTAGGGTTCAGAGTGATAATTTACCCAACATTGATGCTTTTATGCTCATGGAATATAAGAAAAATAATTAATGCTACAGTGCTGAAGAAATACGTGGTACAAATTTCGCCTTTTCTGTTGTTTTTCGCCATCAGGTAATGATATAAATTGTTTTTTTGAATTTCTAGTTGAACTATTTGTGCATATCGGTACTAAACAATATTTTCGACTATGTTTCGAAGTACTGGGGCCTGGATCTTCCATATTTTATATATTTTAATATAAAATTTAATTCGGTAAACATGTATAAATTGTTTTTATAGAATTAAACTTTATTTTAATTAAAATCACTCTAACTTTACATAACCTATAAAAGTTATACAAACAAATAAGTTCACAACAGACTGTGTACACTGTGTAAACTAGTAGTGTCATGCGTCAGTTAGAAGGGGTATGACGTCACACGTCGTTTTCGCGCGCTACGTACGTTTATGATTTTTTAAGCCTTCAAATTAAAAAAAAAATAAAATAAAAACTGTTTTTTATGTTTATATGCAACAAGAGGAATATAATAAAAAAATTTAAAAAAATCATGCCTATCACCTATTGATTCCTCGATATTAACAATACTGTCTTGGATACTATTTTTTAAATGTTGTACATCTGGATGCACAATTTTTATAATTTGTCTTTGATAAAACACCATCAAAAAAAATCCTAAAGACTTAAATCCGGAGACCTTGCGGGCCATGCAATAGGCCCATTGGTACCAATCCATTGGTCTGAAATTTTTCGTTATTGAACGAGATTTGACGAAGTCAATTTGAGAATTGACGAAAATTGTGAGCTGGGGCTTCATCCTGTTGAAAGAATACGGGCCATGTTCATAATATTTTACTAAATATTGCAATTAATCATTACTTGTTAAAATAAGAAAGTGTAATGCTAACGATAGTAGTGTTCATTATCTCTATACTACGATCTTTTAATTAAAATTAATATTAATATAAATTTAATTAAAATTAGTAGAGAGGTACGTTTCGCCACGTTTTCTGTTGTCGATAGGAAGAGATAGACATATGCACTGTACAACATGTTAAAAGAGATGGAAGATGCGTTACTAGCCTGTACTGTTATCGCGGTAAAAACACAAATATAACCTTGTTTCTTTGACAGCGTTTGATGTCGATTTTATTATCTATTTCTTTTAATAATAAATATGAATATTTTAAAAGAATTATAAGTAAAACTGTAATGGTACCTAACTAATTATTCATGTTATTAACTAGTTACCTATATCTTGTTGATATGAACCTTTAACAAAATAACGTAAAGCAATACATATTTGGAGTTCAGTTGAAATACTTCCGACTTTTGAAAATATCGTTTTTATATCGTCATTTGAGATTTTAATTAATATTTTAACTCTTTTGTAAATTTAATTCTTCACTTAATGATTATTTTAATAATTTTAATAATTTTATTGTTTATAAGTTACAATAATTTTACAATATTATACAAAATATACATGTGTGTGTATATAAATAAATACAGACACACGTACGTATTGGGCAACATTACGATTTAAACAATAAAAAAAATTTTTAATAAATTAACCCACAAAGAACAAGAATGTTCAGCGCGTGGTATTATACAAAAGTTAAATGTTAGCAGCATATATTATGCCCAGTATTTTAACATTTAATAATAAACACAAATATTATTTATTTACTTAAACTAAATTATTTCCAGCATTTTATTATTATTTTTTTTTCGCTCTACAATGTACAGATGAAAAAAAGATCAAAATGCTCAAAAATTATACATATTTATACACATATACATACATATTATAAATAATAACTATAATTGAATAATAATAAGATAATATCTGATACAATATTTACAAGAGTTTTTTCCCTTTATTACAGCAGATGCTTTTTTTAGTTTTCTTTTTTTTATAATATTTATTTTTTATAATCTTGAATATACTACGGACTATACTAGGAACTACTTGAATACTGATTGTACCTGGTAATTTGGTACATTACTAATCCATCTTTTAAGAATTTTTTTGAAATTATATGATGTTAAATTTAAACTATTTGATTTTATATATTCATTTAAGAGATCATGATTTTATAAGAATAATACAAATAGTAATGTTCATACTTCACTTTGTTATGTTTAACAGGGACTGCAAGATGGTTAATCTTCGACCTTGTATTATAACTATGCACAGGATAGTTTATTATGCCTGGATTTTTAGTTATGTGTTTTGCAATTGCCCAAATATATAAACGTTCTGTATCTAAAATTTGCATATCTATAAAGATTTGTGATGATGAGTAAGTTCTGGGTTTAAAAGACATAATTTTAAGTATTGATTTTTGTAAAATTTTTAGATTTTTTATATGAATATTGTTTGTACCTCCCCACACTAGAATGCCATACTGTAATATTGATTGTACAAGACCAAAATAGAAAATTTTTAATTTTGTAAGTGACATAACTTCTCTAAGCCTCTTGAAAATAAATATAGATTTTCTAAGGTTAGTACAAACGTAATCAATATGAAAATTCCATCTAAGAAAACAATCAATTTTAATACCCAAATATTTGACACATTCTTTTTTAGTTAATTTTGGGCAGTTGCATATTCTAGATTGGCTACATAGATTGTCATGAATAATTAAACTGTTAAGATCTGACTGTGTTGTTGTACTACAAGAAAATGTCATAAAATGTGACTTTTCAACATTCATGGTTAACTTATTATAGTCCAACCATTTCTTAATTAACTGTAAGTCCAATTGAGCCAACTCTGCGACTTCTTCCCATGAGTTACCCTCCACAATTATATTATAATAATATTTTTCTTGTATTATAAAATTTTCTTTCAGTAATTGATTTCTTAATTCACGTATTTCACGAACATCCTGCAAACCTCTCATATATGTGATTAAAATCAGTCAGTATTATGGACGTATCACTATTTTAATATTATTTAATACAGCCTCTCCGCGCTTTTAAATATATACTACTAAATTACAATTTACTAGACATTATTAAGCACTACTATCAATAATTCTGTGTTATGAGCATCCATTTTTTGGTAACGCTTAGTATACTTGTCTTAGTGTGCTACTAAAATTTAGTAACCAATTATGAACATGGCTCTACATGTCTAACAACTATGAAAGGCAAAAATAGTTGCGGCGAGTAAATGTAGTTGTAGTATATTGGAATATGTTTAAAATTATTGTAATATGTTCCTATTATTAAGTTATTGAGTGATAAGATTTTAACAACAGTCGTACAATTGAAAATATCCTATTAGATACATAAAAATTCGCTGCAAAATTTGCTACTAATTTTATGTCAGATTGTTAATTTTGTATAAACATTTTGCGAAAGCTGTGGTGTTTAAGCTGTCCTCAAAAACAGAATAAATGACATAAATCTGAAGTTCTCAAACTTTATCGATTTACTGAGATATTATTGCCTCCTTAATTTCCACATCATACTTAGACCAATAGAATAAGATTGCTTTTAAAATTTATAACAACCATAGTGGCCAAAGGAGCATCTTGGTGTAATAAGTTTACCACCGTTTGAAAACCACTGTTATGCTATAGTGACATAATAATTTTGATTTAGCGCATATTTTTTAATCCGGTTACGATTAAAAAGATTTTACCTTTACAATCATGATGCATTATTTGCATGTCTGGACCAGCATCAGTTCAGATTTGGACCTGTTTTAGAACAAGGACCGTGTGGCCTAATGGATAAGGCGTCGGACTTCGGATCCGAAGATTGCAGGTTCGAGTCCTGTCACGGTCGAATACTTGGTATTTTTTATTTAATAAATTAGATTGAATTTATTCATTTGTAAATAATTAAAAATCAATGTGGAATATATTATTAAAATACTAAATTTAATAAACAATTAAATAAAAAATATAGGAAATACATATTGAAATACAGCAAAGAATTGTATATTTTAAGATTAAATATTTAATAGTGTTATTATTATTAATTGAATTGTTACAGTATACATTTTTTTCGTTCATAATATTATATTTGTTCTTAGCTTTAGATAATTTATTCCAAAATCCTTACTAGGAATATGATTTACTCCAGGACTTTGTATCAGGATCTCATAAGAAGCGAAGGTATAATGTCTACTAAGCTACATCCTACACTCACTTCTACAAGATTTTTTTCTGAGCAGCACTTTTTAATATAAAAGAGAGTATGAATATTTGGGACTGAAATCACTCAATATGAAACTATAGGGTAGTCGGCGAATCAGTGCAGTTGCGTCACTGGAATCGTCACATGTTTTTGTGACGTCATATTTAGTACGGTTACATTCATCCATTTACGAATGTAATATTCGTACGCTGTTACTTGTATCGAAAAGAAAAGAAAATATAAGAATAAGAACAGAATAAAAACAAATTACTCTTCTAATGGGCAAAATAGTCCTGAAAAGGGCTGATGTGATTCAAAAATATTATCGAAGAAAATAAAATAGAAGTTGAATTTAACCTAAAAAGCTATGCACTACATGCAATATCAAATGGAAATCTGTAAGATATCTATAAGAAAATATATAACTAAACACAAAACTGCTAAATAAACAACAAACTATATAAAAAAGGTTTTTAGAAATTACTATAGGTTAGATATATGTGAACACAAGTATCAAAACACATCAGAACGTATTATAAAATGTCAAATGTAAACATTGTTTTATTTAGCGATACCAATACAAATGCCCCTATATTAAATAAACACTTTTAAAATTTGAAAATCTTTAAAATGATTAACGAACACAAACTAAATATGACTTCAAAAGGTATATGTTCTGGTAAAATAAAAGAGTGAAGAGCAATAATACTCTATAATAAATAGGCAAAAAAAAATCGATTTAGTTATTTTTTCGCCACTAGGTTTGTTATTACAGTTATGACGCAAAATGGGCAACTGCGTTGATTGAACGACTGACCTATATATGAAAAAACATCATTATAGCCAAGTATTTTCGAGAAAACTTTTTGCCGGATTTGATCCACCATGTACCGGCACCGTAAAAAAATCACTCGTGTGTGGAAAGCGGCGGTCTAGTTTCGGAATGGGACAACTCTCCGTAAGCTACATAACTGGCCGCGCATTTAAGTGATAGCAGTGGTTATTTGTTCTATCTATTGCTACTAGAGATGGGAATTTCGGCTCAGTTTGCGGAACCGGATCAGTGGAGGTCGTTCAGTTTGCTGAGCCGGTTCATTGATCTGGCTCAGTGTTCCGGCTAAGTAAACATGTTTCCGAGACACAGGTCGGTCGTTCGTTTGTCGGTAGAACGTCGCTTAGAGCAGCTCTTGCATTATATGAACTGTAAAAATGTTTCCGAAACACAGGTCGGTCAGTTGTCGGTCGGTCGTTCGTTCGTAGGTAGAACGTCGCTTAGAGCCGGCTCTTGCATTATATGAAGAGCCGGGTAAACATGCTCCCGAGACACAGGTCGGTCAGTTGTCGGTCGGTCGGTCGTTCGTTCGTAGGTAGAACGTCGCTTAGCCCCGGCTCTTGCATTTTGAAACAAACAATTCACTTTATGTAGCTACTGTATTTTAAACCAGATGTGTTTTAAATAAGTTTATGGCGATGTTTAATGTCCTTGTAAATCGGATATCTGGGATTTGGGCAATATTTTTAATATTTTTATATAGTATGGTTGTAAGAAAATACAGACTAAGCATATTAGTTTCAAAAAAACTGCCCTACAAATTGATGACAAAATACACTTTATGATAATACGTTACAAGCCGAGTTCTCGCGACGTTCAACATGACATCGATCCAGATCCGGATCACTCCGGTCACTGCTCACAAAGGCCCGACCAATCGTATCCTTGAAACTTGAAACTATACAGTGAGCCGTGAGCCGGCTCATTTCAATTTGGTGATCCGTGTCACTTCGGTCAGTGTACTGAGCCGGCTCAGTGAACCGGTTCGTTTATGAACAACCCATCTCTAATTGGTACCTGTTTCTAACGCATTACAAATTTATTTCATTCGGAAGATCAGTAGGTAATATAAGTTATTTTTGTTACCTTAATCCTATCATGTAGAAATTCGTCATTTTCGTATAGGCAATTATGTGAACAAATATCAACATATTACATAAATTATAGCAGAAAATTAGTTTGTAATAGTGAGTTAGTAATAGTGCATTAGTAGTAGCATTTGTTAAATGTTTGCAAAATAGTACAAACAACCAGGGCCGTCTTATGTCATGCAGGGGCCCTTTTATTTCGTTAGCTTTATAATAATTTATTTATTTAATACATATATCCCAACAGCATAGCCAAAATTGGACAGGAATATAATGAACAATATTAAGACTTAAAAATTAAAAACTATTAAACATAAGAAAATACAATACACAGAAATGAGTAATTACTAGAACAGTTCAATTATTGTATTCTGCTCATAATATGAACACATCCTGTTCAATGGGGATTTAAGGAATAGATTGGTATGTGCCTGGGGAAGATAAAAAATGAGGAATACCTTGTATGGAAAGATGGGATTTCGAAATTTAATTGTTGAAAGGAAAGTGGATCGTCAATTAGATTTAATGCTAATTTTTTCAGATAATTTGTGGAGCTTAACTCCCGACGCTCACTTAAAGATTTGGTGGAAACAATATTAAGAAGGGTACTATATGAAAAATCGAAAAGGGGGTAGGTAAATTATATGAATTTTAAGAATTTATGTTGCCCTTTTTCATTGTCATTCTTTTGAATCTCATAAATGGGATCCCATACTATTGAACAATATTCAATTGTAGAGCGAATGAATGCATAGTAAAGTGTGAAGATAACGTTTATATTCGAAAAAGTGCGTGAATTCCTGATAATAAATTCTAGCATTTTATAGTACGAAGAACAAATCGTATCTATATGCGAGCTAATGCTAATGTTAGTGCAAATTTTTGAAGGATATCACTTTCTATGCACATGATTGACAAAATAGTAAGTCGTCCTTGTAACATACAGATCAATTCTGTAAAAAATTACTGTGTAGTAACGTTACTACAAGATAAAATATTATAAAAAGTATAATGACTTTCATTCATGATAGTAACTGACGTTGCTCATAGAGACAAATTTAGTTACAATGATCATAGTAACAGAGTTACAGAATTGGTTTGAGTGTCTTTCGTAATTCATTTTTTGTTCTTTTTAGCCGTGAAAATGTGCACTCTCTACTACAATTGGTGACCATAAATCTCATCTGGTTTTCGATCTACATTTAAATTTAGAAATTTTGACGACATTTCTTTGTAACATTGCACTAAAAATTGAACTCTTCTTTTTTCCGTGTAAGCGACGACCTCAGCATTTTTAGGCCACCATCAAGCCGGGGGCCCTGGGCTCGTGCCCCATGTGCCCTTAAAGAAAAGACGGAACTGGAAATAATCATCGCGATCACTTGAATACGCGAGCTGGCCTTGCGTTATTTATCTGGCAGGGAAATGGCGTTTATGACCGGTTGTATGAAATTCATTGGTCTTTCGTTGAAAGACCACGGACTTGATTCGTGCGGGCCAAATCCCTGTTATTTTGAATATATGTACTCCACAAGCGACGATATCTGTTCCGCCGGCGGGCCTGCTCCGTCATATGCGAGGAATTTTGATTTTTACCGTAGTGGGCACAACAAAAGACCAAGCCAACGGATCAATTCTATCGCGGACCGAAAAAGCTGATCTGTCCGAAGCTGTGTAGACAAATTATACGGGGTCTGATCACATAAGTGGAGAGGGAGAAAGTGACTTGGTATGATGCAGCAGTCATTTACGAGTTGACTACAGTTGAGATTATTACGAAGTAATTTCGTTCGATTCTTTTTTTTTTTGTCCCGGCGTTTTTAGGATTTTGTAGGTATGACCAAAAAACCCTTATATCGTCATTTTGTCGTCTGTCTGTCTGTCTGTCTGTCTGTCTGTCTGTCTGTTCGGTAAAAATTTTAGCCAAACGGCTAAACCTAGAGAGTTGAAATTTGGCATGCTTATACAACTCTTTGACCCGCACATAGGAAAAATACTAAAACATCTAAAAAACATATCCCCCTAAAAATATAAACAAATATGTGCTCATCGAAAAAAAAAATATTTTTTTATAATTCTGAGTAGGGTATCAAATGAAAGCCCTTGGTACGTGGATTAACGATCAAATTTTTATTTTTGAAATTATTTTGAAGCGATTTTTGCCAAAATTGTGCAAAAATTTTTTTGTCCCACACCCTGTAGCCCAGATGGTTTAAACTAAAAATCTGAAAAAATTCTAAGTAATGTACATTGGTGTGAACCGGAATAGTTCAACAGGAATTTTTGATCAGATTAGGTTTTTGGAAAAGAACGCATTTTTTGTGTTTTTTGGTTAATAATGTACACAAGTTATAGCTTTGTAACAAGCAACACTCTAACGTGTGTGCTGGTCTAGTGGTATTTGACGCTGACTTTTCACCCATGTAACCCGATCCGATAGGGATCGAACCCTGGAGAAGAGACTATATATATATATATTTTTTAAATTTCTATATTGTTTAAATTATTTTTTCAAAATTCTAATTATATTTTGGCAAATGTTGCATTTAATTTTTAAAAGCGTAAATTTAATAGCCAGTGGAAATTGTTTAAATTATAATTTATTTCTGTTTCAATGTACACGAAATCAGAGGGGCGGAACTTATAACAACCAATGGAAGCCATAGGCGCAATTTTGAAATTCTTAATGAACCTTTCTATATAAAAAAAAATACTGCACATATTTAGAAACCTAAATAATGGTATTAGGCGTTCGAATTAAAATTAACAAAAAAAAATATTTTAATATAAAATTTGTTTTCGCATCCAAAATAATCATCATTCACTTACTAAATACCTGCAAAACCCTGAAATGTGTGAAAATTCACACTTCACATCAATTTTTTAATATGGATCTAATCAATGAGCAGCCTGTCTGTATTACATTTTGTTTCAAAGTTTGAAAGACAAAGTTTGACTACAGAAAAACTTGAACCTCTAAACAGAGCTTTTAAAGAAGGTGCTTTGAGTCGAAAAACGTTTATAAAGTGAATCGGGTGTTTTAAAATGGTAGAATTACAATCAAAAAAGATCGAGTAGGCCTTTAATGTCTAAAACCAACGAAACGATTATCAAGAGCTGGTAGCAAAATTAGCAATATCATACAGGTCTGGTCAAGAAAATGTTACCAGTATCGGCAATTAGGACAACGCACTAGTTCCAGGGCCGGACTAACCTATTTTGGGACACTAAATTTTTTTATTGCTGCTGCCCCCCCCCCATACAAAAAAATCTTCCCAAAAAATTGGAAAAAAATAATGAAATAAAAAAATGTTCCTGGGATAATAAAACTAATGCATATGTTAATTTTTTATTAAAAAATTATTTTCAATGCAAAACAAAAGGTGGGGAGGGCGGAGTTTAGTTGATTTAACTGAATATAGAAATAACCTTTTTTTTGTAAAATAAAAGAAAACTTTTATTTATTTATTTATTATTATTATTTTTTTTTTTTCATAGTGGACAGCTTGATCGGGCCATAGAAATTTGTCTTTTTTGTCTATGCTATGGTGCGGCCCTGACTAGTTCACATTTCCTAAGCGAGTTGTCCTTTTTTGTTTATCCAGCGAAAATCTTTTATAGACACCAATCTAGTGTCGGAATCTCCTTCGATTGGCCAAATGCGAATTGTCCTAGACCGGTAATAAACCTATGACTCAAATGAAATATGTATGTACCTTTATACTCTAACATAAATTTTCAAAGCAATAAGACAAGAAAGTATAGAATCAAAACTATAATTTTCACCAATTATTTGCCTGAAAGGTGACCAAAATCTACTTTCGCTCATTCGGTCAGTTTTTGGCGAAGAACAATGTCTCTATCGTTCCCCCATCCACCAAACTTATCTAATTTCGCCTCTTGGACTTTTTTAAAAGTCAAACTTAAGAGTTTGTTAGAAGTCAGCTTTCTTTTAAACGACCAAAGAGTCAAAAAACATTGAAAAGTGATACAAAAGCGATTGCAAAAGTACTTGTAAAGTGCCGGCACTGAAAAATTTCAAACTCCTTTTGATTAGAACACTACAATACTTTGAAAACTTTATTATATACACATAAGACAACATAAACTAAATATTACTAATTTATTGACAAATTGCCTTATTTCCCTATAACTCTCAAATAAAAACAGAATTTTTGAGAAAATACTTCATACGAAGTTATAACTCGTGTATTCAAATCTCTTCTTCCCTCTTCAATATATACTCTTTCCGTAAATAACTCAAACTCTTTTATTCATCATTTAATAATTCCAGTAAATAATGCACCCTCTGCCTGAACGAGAAACACATACATATACACACTCTATACGTACACAGTGAGGCATTCTAAAATACATATATACGACAATTCACAGCTACAAATTATCGAAATGCTCTCGACAAAGAAATTCTCTAAACCCACAACTCACAGCGCAAACTAAATGTCGAAACTTTTTTGTATCCTTTTAAAAAATTCGTAATTCAATGTGTGTGCTCCTGCTGCGATCTACACTGTTAAAAATATTTACAATTTCTATTCCTTTTTTCATTTATTGATGAATTTTTAAAATGGAATTTTATTTTTGTTAAGGGATAATTTCTCAATTTTTTCTATAAATATCAAACTTCTCTTTAAAGAAAATTGTAATAAACTCGTTCCATTACTCTATATAAGATTAAAGTGTTATCAGATTAGCACGATGTTTCTTATTTTCGAAGTCAGTGCTTCGTGATTTTAAGCAAGCTTCATGTAATATGTAACCGACTGACGATTTTATTTTATCGGCTCAGCGCTTAAGATATATGTGTTCAGCGGAAGTCCATCTACTTTCCCTTTTATTTAACAGTCGTTATTGTGGTTGTTACCTAAACAGCGAGCCTCTCGTTAAATAATCAAAAGTTATTTCTTATATCTTGAAAAACTTAAGATTGACAACAATGTTTGGACGAAAATAATACGACACTGTGACCGAGAGGAGCGATAGTTCAGAGAGTCAAGATTAACTAAATGTTGCTCATAATTAAGTTATCGTAATAAATAAAAATTAAGAATTTGTGAATATTTTTTATATAATTTATTTTTTTATTCTAAAAATTGTGTCATAAATTTGGAGTGCGTCTTATGGTCCGAAAAATACTGTCTATACTAGCGTTTCTCAACCGGGCCCCCTCCCCGGGGGGGGGGTCGAGAAAGCTTCGTTAGGGACCGCGAAGTTATACAAGATCGAAGCATGAAAATATAATTGAAATGCGCTCAATTTTGTTCAAATGTATTTAATTTTATTTGTGAAATTGAGTAAATATACAAATTCTGCTCAATTCATAAATACATATATTAATATTCATAAAAATATATACCTTTCATAGCATGTATAAAATAAATTATATTTATTTTGATAGCTAATTTAAACTAAGTAAACGATATCAAGGTCAAATTAAGTGTATAGTAGGATTGTACATCGAAGGCAAAACATCGATGTTTAACATCGATGTTAACATCGGCGCTTACTATCGATGTTGAAAAAACATCGATGTATCGGAAACATCGATGTTTTATTAATATTAAAAAAAGCTATTTATTTATATTATATAGGTCTTATTTAATAATGTAAAGATAAAATACGAAAAAAGTAACACATAATGCACAAAAAGCATTTATTAGATTTTGAAATAGAAATATTCCTTTTTAATAGTAATTAATTTCACATTAACATTATTATACCCAATATAATAATCCTAATTTGTACCTACAGTCTATTCCAAACGATTAGGCGGAACTAACCTCAATTTTCATTTTTGTAATTTTTCATTAGATATTTTTTATATATTGAAGTTGACTTTTCCTGAACAAAATGATCAAAAGCTTCAATCAATCGGTTAAAATAACTAGAATTGAAAATCTAGTTCCGCCTAAACCAAAGGAACAGACCTTAATATTTTTACATTTCTAAAATGACATATTGGATTTTATTACAATACTAATATAGTAATCTTAATGTTAATTTTATATTATTTAACATAAAAATAACTCTGTCATACACAATTATTTTTATACTTTTTTAAGTTGAAATAAAGTGTGTTCCTTTGGTTTAGGCCAGGGGTCGGGGAACATTTTTACCCATTACCCAAAGATATATTTCTTTACATCGACGTTACCCCACGGGCTTGTAAAAAAAAAAAATTAAGTGACAAGCAACAAAAAAGGTCCTCATCTATCAAAATCCAAATGACGAGCAAAAAAAAAAGTCCTCAACTCCCAAAATCTAAATGATGAGCACGAAAAAAAAAAGATCATCACCTTCGCAATAGCGCCCCTTAGACAAGCCCCTCAGCGCCCTTTTCCTTAGTGCGCTACTAACACGTTTATAAAATAGCAAATTGGAAAATTTCCTTATTACCCCCAAAAATTTAATTTTTACCCCATTTGGGGTAATTTACCCCAGTTCCCCGACCGCTGGTTTAGGCGGAACTAGATTTTCAATTCTAGTTACTTTTACAGATTAATTGAAGCTTTGGATCATTTTGTTCAGGAAAAGCCAACTTCAATATATAAAAAAATAGCTAATGGCAACAAAAATCCAGGGATTGGAGGAATAACAACTGGGAAAGTGTCAACAAGACTCAAAAAGAAAAAGTGTGTTGGCGTCTTTGGTCGTTCGCATTGTTTGCAAAAATAAGAATTTTCTTCTTATTTTTTCGTATTCTGTTAACTGCTAAGAAGAATAAGAACTAACACTATTAGTATTGTTATATCACAATAGATGGCGCTTATATTTTGTGTACTAATTTTAATAAAAATTAAATTTTTAAGATTCCAGCGCCTCTAGCGGTATTTTTCGAATTTCAAAGTTTAAACATCGACATCGGTAGTAGACATCGATGTTTTATCGATACTAGTGTATAGGCTATTCCAAACCCTCAGGCTTAACTAGATTTTGAAATCTAGTAATTTTTGTCTACTAATTCGGACTTTTGGTCATTTTGTTTAAGCTTTATAAATCATAGTTACATTGTAAATTCTAGATTAAATTGACTGTCATAAAATGTCCTTTTCATTACATTTTGATTTTTTGTGTCATTCTTAATAAAAAAAATCTCATGTACATATTTAGTTCCACTTAAAGCAAAGACATGACCTATATATGTTGGGTGATGCGTCTTTATAACCAGGGCTGGCCAGAGGGCGGTGCGAGCGGTGCGACCGCACAAGGCCCCGCGCTTCGGAAGTCCCCGCGTGACCCGAGTTTTTTTTTTTATTTATAAAATGACTAAATCGGTTTTTTTCATAGTTGCAGTTTATCTTTAACAAAATATGAAATGATTTGGACTTATTCCTACTAAATATGTATAAACAATGCAGCCAGTACCGACATTTGTATTTTTCGACAATGCAATCGAATATGCAATTTTATCATTTAAAAAAAGATTCGAAATTTATCACCACCACGAAAATTTATTTGGCTTTTTGTACAATTCAGACAATATACAAAAGATGACTGAAGACGATCTGATTAAATGTTGCAAAGATTTAAATTTGTGTTTAATAGACGACATTCATTGTACAGATCTTTTTATGAAATTAAAATGTGTCGTCGGGTATTGTCGCCTAAAAATACAATTTTAGAAATTTTAGAATATATTTACAGGAACAATTTATCTGAATTGTATCCCAATGTAACTGTTTTGAAAGTAATACTGACAATTCCAGTAACAGTTGCATCGGCAGAGAGATCGTTTTCAAAACTGAAAATAATAAATAATTATTTACGATCTTGTATAAGTCAGGAGCGATTCTCTTCATTGGCAATTTTGTCAATCGAGTCCGAGTTGGCAAGAAAACTAAATTATGACGAGATAATTAACAATTTTGCAATAAAACATGCCAGAAGCAATTATTAGTCATCATTACTGGTACGGCCTTCAAGGCCCTTGAAGGCCATAGCCGTCCCAATCGTCTTCCGCCATTCCTTCAGATTTTGTGTTATTGTCCTCCTGTTGTGTGCACCGATAGACCGAGCATCCTGTGTTACACAATCAACCCACCTAAGCTTTGGTCTACCTCAATTCTACTACCTACTGGCACAATACGAAAATCTCTTTGTACATGGTTTATTTCATTGGCTCCAGTCCATCCTAGTCGATTTAATTAAACTTTTTTCTTCATACCAATTAAACCGTTTTAAATCATATCCGCATCTCAATAAGGCCCTTTGCATACGGTCTAAAACGTTCTATGGGCATTTGGATCTCGTCATGATTTCAGTACTGTTTTCAGAATGAGATTTCATAACAATAGGTTTTCTATGGGCAGTGGTCGTTATGAAATAGGTATTTATAAATCTTTTTAGCTATTTATATTATTTTGTTAAATGTTAATTATAATTATTCATAAATCATTAGTGTAACTAATATGTACAAATAATAAGTGCGATATTGCAAAACACAAATATTTTGAATGTTTTTTTTTTTAATAAAAAGAAGGCCCCGCACGAGCATCTTGCACCGGGCCCCGCTTTTTCTCGGGCCGGCCCTGTTTATAACAACGGTTCGCGTTGGGGGTACTTCAAATACTTTCAATATGTTAGGTACAACGTGAAAGCTCAATATTTTTTTTATTATGTTCCGAGCTACAGTTAACTCAAAAGTAAGGATGCAAAAGTGTTTAAACCAAAATGGAAAGTACTTTGAAAACTTATAAATAAAAATACTTTCAAGTCATTATAGGGAAAACAAATTTTCGCAAACCGTAAAAAATATTAAGAAAATGTTTACTGAAAAATGGTTTCTTTTGAAAAGCTCTATTCAAAGATACTATACTAACATGAATAGTTATATTTCCATTAAAATATCAAAGTTGTCCCTCATATCCTATATTTCTGGTTTATCCCGGAAAAATTCAATAGTACCATTCAATTCTTTGCATAATTTGTTTTTTCACAACTTGTTCACAAGTCTCATTTTCGAGAAAAATCGTGTTTCCCTATCTTGATACACCCTGTATATATATATAGGGGGGCCGCAGTCATTGTTTACATAATTTTAGGGGGTCCCATGCCAGAAAAGGTTGAAAAACACTGGTCTATACAATATTAAATTAAGTCTAGTGCTGTAATTTCAAGTCATTTTGCTGACAAAGTAAAAACAGAATAACATATTTTTATGTACTCATGTATATTCTATAAAAAAAAATGTTTCAAAATTCATGTATTATTTTTAATCTAGAGCCTCTTCATCATACATGCTACAGGTCCCGTACTACTTTTATCCGGTACTGTTCTACCAAAATTAATAACTTAAAATTGAGACTATATATTCATTTAAATCTAAGAAAAAACATTGGAATACAAAACTACGTTTTAGTATGGAAACCAAACAATAAACATTTGGGAGTTAAAATGGACCAGAAATTAAATGTTACTAAACATACAAACATCTGCAAAACTACAACAGCTATGCAGAAATTATTTCCGCTACTCAATCGAAATTCAACACTCACTAAAAACTAAATTCTTCCGAACCTATAAAACCTGCGTTCGATCAACTTTAGCTTATGCCTGTCCTGTCTCAATTAATAGCTACTATTCATCCTACGTATAAAAAGATAGTAGATATTCATGAAGAGTTAAATATTCAATTAACAAAAAGACTTTATTTTCAAGCAAAATATAAATTAACTGCCAATTAAAAAATATAAGCATAAAATATCTAAGCACATTTTACTTTAAATTCTCGTCATTATGTATTTATTGTTGTATTGTTAGTTTTATTTATTTTTCTTATTTATTTATTTATTCATTTATTTACTTAATTCTTTTTTTTTGCTCTTTTATATAAGTTTTTTTAAATTTTGTCCCTATACAATATAACAAATTACAAACTATGATTGTAATTTGTTATATTGAAATTGCTTAAAATAGTGCATGTAAGGTAATTAAGTCATGAAAATTTTTAGCTTTTTACAAGTTACTTTTTAGTGTAGAGCAATTAAGTACAGATCTATTAGCATTTATGTTTTTAGGTAATTTAGTCCTATATAATTTAAGATTTCCGCTTTATTTTAATTATTCTAAAAAAATCAGGGATTCGGAGTCATAAAAAACAGGTCTATTTTACCATAAATGATACCATGAATACGCTGATGTATTCTGTTTTTAAATCGAAGCAGCCGTTCTTTAGTTTTGAGGGAACATACATTCCATACATACACACAAACGAACTAATTTATTTAATCTAAAGTAAATCATGCGTCTGTTCCGCAGGGATCAGTTTTGGGACCAATTTTATACACACTGTTTATAAATGATATACCTGTTAATAAAAATACTGAGCTTGCGCTATTTGCGGATGATTCGGCTGTATATACAACTTCCTGGCGACTCGATACAATTGCAAATAGACTTACACAGTCTGCCATTAAAATCGAAAAACATTTTAGTAAATGGAAAACCAAGCTAAACGCTTTTAAAACTGAAGCAATTCTAATAACGAAACGAAAACCACAAAACGTCCCGCGTGTGCGCATCGATAATTCCGAGATTGACTGGACAGATTCCGTTAAGTACCTACGTGTCAAAATTGACAAAAAATTCAATTTTACAGAGCACATTAAATACTCTAGTAATAAAACATTGCAGGCTATGTTTCAGTTATATCCTATGTTTAACAAACATAGTAAACTTAGTATAAAAAATCAGCTGTGGCCACCACAGAACCGACCGCCATCAAAAGTACTTGTATAAAATACATTTTAGCAGCAGAGTAGAAATAACTTGGCCTAATATTTTCTAACAGAGATATTATTTATCATGACCATGGAAACGTTACATATAAGTATGAAAAAATTGAGACTTAAAAATTTTACAATATTTGTCGAAATTTTTCGTTTTATCAAAAACGTGTCAAATAAAAGTTATTATTTATTGCATTTATAGCAACTTTTGTTCAATAAATTTTTTCGAAATATTTTTCTGTTGTGAAACATTCACAAAAATCTTAAAATCGACACGAGTAAACTCCCATTTTTAGTCAACCGATTTTTACCAAAAGTTGATCAACTTGTGCCATTGATAGCAGGAGCTTAAATATGAAGTTTCATAAAAATCCTTTCCGCCGAATTTGCTTTGCACGTGTACAGACAGACAGACAGACAAACGGACGGACGGAAAGACAGACAGACAGACAGACAGACAGACGGACAGACAGACCGACAGACATCATGCTAAAAATAGTCAAAACGTTATGTAGGGACCTCAATTCGGGGAGATCCATCGAAATCTCGAAATGTCAAAATCGGTATGATCACAATACCTTCCTTATATATGTTGGCGGTCGGTAAAAATAAGACACTTATTTATAAAATGTGCATTAGGTCAATTTTCACTTATGCTGCTCCGGTATGGAGCAATACTAGTAAGACTAACATACAGACCCTTCAGGTCTTACAGAATAAGTGTCTTCGAATAATTGGAGGATACCCTAGATGGAAACGTGTATCTGAGATACATGAAGAATTGAATGTAATATATGTTAAAGATTATGTAACATATCTTACCAAACGATTTTTCGATAGGTGTAATCTAAATAGTAATAGTTTAATAAACAAATGGGGTAATTATACTTTAGCAAATTTAAGTTATAAAAAATACATACACAAGCGTATAAAGCATATACTTTTGTAAATAAATGTAATTAAAAGTGTTTAGGGTTTTTGCTTTTTTTCCCTTAAATTAATTTGGTTGTTATTTTAATGATGTACATATATGCCTGTATAGGGAAAACTATACATTTAATTCTAAGAATACATAGGAAATTTATTGATATATGTATGCATTCTAATTTGTAAAAAAAATGTTTTATTGTAGTACTTTGCAAAGCAATAAATATTTTATATATAATTTATTTAATCTCATACATTATTGACTCAAATAAAGTATATATCAAAAGAATTAGAAAAAAGTTGGTTGGGGCTCGATTCATGCGATAACTGTGGACGATATTACTAATGACTGGTCTCGAGGAATATTTAAATTTAGACTTTGTTTATTCTTGCTTTTTTTTGTTTATTGGTGTTTGTGTTCATTTAAGTTCGTTATTTATGTAAGTTCGTAGATGTGAACAGGTTTTTGATTAAATTTACTCTTTTTACGTATTGTTGTATTTAAAACTCACAATAAACTAAATCTATTGATATGAAAAATACAAAAATGTTTTTAGCGTGTATCAGAGAAATATATTTCCTCACCCCGTTTAGATCTCATGGGGATCTCTCCTATAACAAATAAAATACACAAACATTTCTATTGTGCAACCCAAATTTACAAAGCAATTGAAAAGATTTCAATATGCATAGTGTATGGATGGTGTATATACATACATGGGGCATAGAGCGCGCCGCGGCTCGCACCATCCAGCATCGAGCACCCCGCACCCCGCACCCCGCACCCCGCACCCCGCACCCCGCACCCCGCACCCCGCCGCCGGCACACAACACGCGGGCAACACTATATACTTATAGAAGTGTAGATTGTATGTGAGTTCGTATTCGTATTGAAAGGCGGCGGCGATTCAGCATTGTTAGGCAAAATTTACACTTGTGCACTCCACAGTCAGTTTGGTTTATGCCAAGAAAATGTTCTCTCTTGTGGCTTTCTGTGCGCCAATATCGAGTTTTGATAGGCAAAAGGAAAATTCTAAATTTATATGCCGAGAGCGGACTGACACAGGGAAGGATTTGCCCAAACACACATTTTTTCTATATGTCTTTTTATTTGTAAGAATGTTGATAGTCATTCTCCACGAGTCTTACATTTAGTCATTGACCTTAGTTAATTACTAAATATTAGCTTCCTTCGCGGATGTAGTTGATGCAGGTTGGATGCGTAGGCGCACTTTTAGCGTTCGCAGTACAAATAACTAGCCAATAGGTATGTTCGATTTTCACCTTCGCGTTATACTGCTAAACGCTAGCAGTAAAATGCTGCAGTTAGCAGTTTACTACTAAAAACTGGTTACATACAGCGAGTTTAATTTTC
The DNA here is from genome assembly GCA_963971575.1 of Liopterus haemorrhoidalis. Taxonomy (NCBI): domain Eukaryota; kingdom Metazoa; phylum Arthropoda; class Insecta; order Coleoptera; family Dytiscidae; genus Liopterus; species Liopterus haemorrhoidalis. The sequence continues at coordinate 175,003,870 of OZ020611.1, read as the reverse complement.
TGTTCGATTAGTTTATACGTAAAGAATAAGAAGTACGTCTGACGTAAATGTTAAATGTCAGACAGATGTCAGATAACTTTCCAGGTTAAGAATCTTTTTACGATTTGGTTCGGAGATTATCTTGTGTGTCGAATAGGGTGACCAGACGTACTCTTTTTTGAGTAATATTTTCTATACTCTTACTTTTTAGATATATTTAATGGATCTTGAAATATTATCAAATCCAGAATCATCTGATTCAGATTTAGATTTTTCGAGTTCGGATGATGAAGTTATGAACTGTATTTGCGAGGTTTACAAAATGCCCCAGGATAGAAAAACTGAAAAATTTTCTAGAAACTATTGTCCCAGGATATTCAAAAAAAGAATTTGTAAGACATTAGCCATCAAAGAATATAGTATAAATATCAAAACAAATATGCTAGCCATATTCCTGTCAACAAGTCAAAAACAAGGTACCACCCATTTATTCTTTATCTATGGTACCAACTCAAAAAGGTAAACAAACACAGCCGTAACAAATAATCCGCAAGAGAAGTAGCTGTAACTTTTTCGTAGTAGCGTCATAAACTGGCAGTAAATTACGACAAATCGTACAGATTTGCAGTTACTGCGAAACAAAACGAACAGATTTTTCAAACGCGGCAGTAAACAGTAACTGCAAATGGGCAAATCGAACACACCTAATGATTCTGACAAGATTTGTTGTTCGCAGTAGCGTTCGGAAAATTCAGTAGCAAGTCAAACGTGTTTGTAGATTAGAGCTAGAACTCCTACTCTGACACATACGCATTGTAAGTTTACTAAACTGAGTGATTCTATTTAAATCTACTACGGGGGTCGTCTCAAAAGTAAATTACACTATTTTTCTTTAATCCGTGTGGTTGGCGGGATAAGTCTGGGAGTCACAGGGAATTTGCGTCTGGGTGTCGTGGCAACACTGTAAAATTTCTATGTGCGTGCGTATATCGATCCGGCAGTCAGGCTCCAGCCACTATGGAGACTCCACTTGCTCCTACCGCCGATCGCGAAATTCGTGATGTTAATCGTTTTTTGACGGCAAAAAATAAGGCGAGCAATAGGCGCCAATCGGTGTCACACTTCGAACATCTTCGACAACAGTCGAGGTGCGGGAAGTGGAGGGGCGACCGCTTCGTTATTCATCCTGTAATGTTGGTTTCAATAACTGGCGCCAGCGAGAAACCATTGGCATTGACATAACGTCTTCACCATAAACACTACACAACTCGCGATGAATTTCAGTAGCATTTTTATGTTTTGCCGTCAAAAAACACCACGAACTTCGCAATCGGCGGTAGGAGCGAGTGGTGTCTTCATAGTGGCTGGAGCCTGACTGCCAGATCGATCGACGTACCCGCATAGAAATTTGACAGTGCTGCCACTACTCCCAGACGCAAATTCCCTGAGATTACCAGACTTGCCCGCCAACCACACGGATTAAAAAAATTGTGTAATTTACTTTTGAGACGACCCTCGTACACCAGCGGTTCTCAAACTTGGGTCCGCGTAGCCATTACCGGGGGTCCGCGAAACAATTTTGACATAAACTTTACATCCCCCAACTTTTCACTTTTATTCAAATAACTCATTTAATAAAAATCCTACATGGTCAAACCTAGTCAAAACTAGTTAATGACATAACTAAACAATTAGTAAAAATTTAATTATTTTTATCCAACTGCAAACTATTTACAGAAAATTTATTGTAATAAGATCTATTTTGACCAATATTTGACCAAGAAATGTTTGTATGAGTTTAACGTATTATAAGTTGTAACTTTTTTAATTCTTTTTGCTACTCTTTTTATTCATTTTATGGTTTTTATTCTATATACTAATAAAAATGTTCATTTCTACAAATGCGCAAAACCATTTATTAAAATAACCAGCGACACATTTTTACCAATATTTATTATAACGTAGTGCCTATAAGATTAATGAGCCAGAAATTAAGTCTCAAGTACAACGTAAAAAGCCTAGACATCCTAGGTTGGGATGGGTTCCGCAAAAAAAAATGTTGTTCAAAAGGAGGTGCTCGGACTACATAAGTTTAAGAACCCCTGTACTACACCATGATTGCAGTCTTACCAACTAGACAAATTTAGCGTATGTGGAGACAAGAATATCTATATATATTTTTTTGTTTTTGCTCTCTCAGCCAGATTCTCCAGATTATTTTTATCTACCCATTATCTATCTTTCAAGCCTCTCTTCTTCATGGCCTTATCTACTTTATGACGCCATGATCTTCTTGTTCGACCTCTTTCTTCGTCCTATTGAGCTCCAGTCTGTCACTTTGTTTATCCATCTTCCTTCATTTGCTAACATGGTCGTACCAGATTAGTCTATTTTCTTCTATGTGTGTTAAAATGTTCTTATCTACACCCATGCTTCTTTTTATTTTTTCATATCTGATCCTATACATTATTTTGACCAAACAACATCTTCTCCAGTATACTAATTATGTAGCCGTGATTTTATTTCGAATTCGCTTATTCATAACCCAGTTCTCTGGTCCATATGTCATAATTCTTCGGACTATAGTTTTGTACATCGTAGTTTTTGACCTTTTTGTGAGTGTTCTGTTTCTGAGAACTGGGTTTAACTGCTTAATGCATGTTCTTGTTAAAATATTTAACAGGTCTCAAATTGACCATGTGCATTAAAACTGTTCATCAACTTATTCTGTAATGCTACTATCTTGACAAAAATTTCATCGAACGAATCTATTTTCTAGTCTTACCTAGTACAGACCAGTTGTTTGTTATCAAAACATATTTTGCCCATTCAGCTTGACTAAAACATAATTGATTAAGAAGATGTTACGTCCACATGGTAATACAAATTGAGTAAAGACCTGCAAGAAGGATATGCGAGGATATATGTACAGGAGAACAACTAAGAGGAAGACATCAAATCATGGCAAGAAAATATCGTCGAAGCACGACAGTTTAAAAACGTAAAGTCTACATCATGCAAAACTTGGCAAGACACAAAAAAGAATGGAAAAAATTGTGCACTCAAGATAAGTCCCACAAGATTAATAAATAGGTTTATGCACACACCTCGACACCTTCGGTTATAAAAGAATTTTGATTATGTATAATAGCAGTGTCGGCTAAATATGGTAAGCAAACAATGCGTCGTATTGAGCTTCGTCATGAGGCTTTAAAGTAAAGAGGAAGAAAAATAAAAGCTCTGAGTTTAATTTTTGTTATTTTGCCAGTTGTTATTTAAAAGAAAAATTAAACTTTTAAATTTTAACCATATTATAAAATAGTAAGAGACGCTTAACTTAAAATTGCATAAGGGCACCGGGAATCCTATAGCCGGTACTATATGTAAAATTAAGAATAACAATACCATAAGTATTGCGGCAAACTAGCAAAAACGTTTAAGTACCATTTATATGGCCTGAAGTCATTACCAACGCTCGGTTTTGGGAGATAACCTACTAAAGCACCATAGACATTCTGATAAAACAGCGGAAGTGGATATGGATAGGCCATACCTTAAGGAGCAACCCTTTGTCCATCAGTAAAATGGTTCTTGATTGGAACCCACAAGGGAGCCGTAGATGTGCAAGACCAACAGACACATGGCATAGACTAACCATGAAGGAAGCCAGAGAAAGCGGCACAACATGGAGGGAGCTAAATCATCTAGTGCAGGACAGATCCAAATGGCGGAAGCTTATTGACGCCTTCGCATAGGAGCGACAGGAACATTATATATATCATGACAGTATAGTGGGGAGGTGAAACATCTTGGTATTTTAAAGCAGTGACGTGAGTCATCAAGGAAGAGATGCCTTGATAGCTAGAAAAATAATTTATGGACGGTGCATCACAACAACGTACCAGCCCATATTTCCCTTATGGTTCGGTAGTTTTTGGCGAAGAACTTTCGTTCCCCATCCACCATACAAGCCCACCTGATTTATTCCCGAATATTATTTGAAGTAGAATACGTCTTCACATACCAGCTGCAGACAGCTGCAGCTGGTATGTGAAGTCATCTCAGAAGTTTAGTTTAACGAAATTAGGATGGATTTCGAACGCTTACTGCTACTTGTACAATAGTCGGCGCCACATGGCAATATAATCACGTGATGAGCATAGATGTAGGCGTGAACTTACTGCGACTTATAGCGACCTTTCTAAACGTCTGAAACGTGTAAACACACTAGGCAAAAATTACACTATTGCGATCATTTTGGCAGTCATAATTCAGTAAACGATCCGTAATAATGAATTCTAAAATACTATAATGCAAAAACACCGAACTAACATCCGTAGCACAGTGAAAAAGTGACAAAATATATAAAACGACATAAGATTCGGGTGTTGGGAAAAGAGGATAAAATGAGGAGCCATTGAGCGGCGTAGAGCGAACACGTCGCTGGAGAGTTGATTGTAAACTGCGGCGTGCAGCGTTAACATCGGTACTGACACTTTCACCGCGGAACCGGTGGTGCCTATATAAAAATAAATGAAATTTATCGAATTGAATGAAAATCATTGCTAACCATTGTTTCGTTAATATACACAAATGACACTGGCACACAGGCGCGCACACAGAAAATGAATCTGGGGGGGTCCATTTTGAAAAAATGTGCATAAAATAATACAAATATATTGTTTTTTTTTTTTTTTAGGGAGAAGAGTTAGCTCATATATATTTTAATTTTGATTATAATTTAATTTTTATTAATAAAAAAGGTGATTTTTTATTTTTTTTGCTTAGTTTGTATTAAATAAGTATATGATTTTTCCATTCCTGGGTGGGGGGGGGTCTGGACCTCGAGGACCACCTCCTTGTGTGCGGGCTGCTGTCACAAAACGACTTTAAGTAGAATACTACGTAGCGGACGTACCACGATGCTGTCCTGCTTGATTGACAAAAAAAATGTTCTTAAAACTGAGGAATTCATTAAAAGTATGCTGTTATAAGAGATAAAAGATAAACATAAACTTATCTAAAAGCGTTTTTAAAAGTCCGTACAAAAGCGTTGCCAAAGTACCTACCTTGTTTCTAGAAGTAGAAATTTTATGGCGCTAATTTAGAAACAGCATTTTTCTTAAATTGTTTTTTTTTAACGTGTAAAAATGATACAGTACGTTCCTGTGCTGTTAGGGCAGCACTATATCGGGAGATCGTACGTTTCGCGAGTTCTTCAAGAGCGAACGAGGCACAATCGTATTTTACAAACTGTATTTGTAACTTTTCAACTCGCTGCCATTATACCAGATTATTCATATTAGTTTTAAATTGTGTTCTGTTATTGTGCATACATTTCGTTTTTGTAACAATAAGTAATTTTTCTGCAACCAATGAGTCAGCTATGTAAGGCGGTACACGGACACACCCGTTGTAAATTCAATATTAGGATATTAAACAAGTTCGTGTGATTTTGTATTCATCATTGTTTACGGATATTGTTATGAAGAATGTTGCTAATTGCGCTATTTACTACCTGCAACTGTAACTAACTGTAACACTCTACATATCCCTATTCAATTGATAAGTGCACCTTGGTTTTCAGGTTATATTTAACAAGTGTGCAGCTCTTCAAAACGAGTGTTTAACTCTTACGGAGCGGTGCTACTTAAAATGTACCCCACAAAATTTGAATAAAATAATTTGAGTTTTATAAATACCATAAATACTTTATTTACCTACTTATGAAAAAATGTAGGTAAATATTTTTTTCATTTTTTATTTTAAACACCTAATATTAATTAATTTATTTTTCATGAATTTTATTGGTTATTTTTAAGTAAAGAGCGGTGTCAACTTCGGTGAATTCCCTGATTTTTGCAAAGCAGCTACCGCCTAAGTACCCGCTTCAGTCTGAATCTGGACGTCGGACAGGACGGACGTATCAGGTTGAGGGTATACTATGCTTTGCTAGAAATTTAGTTGGTTAGTATGAAACAGGATTTTATGAATGTTGAAGTATGAAAACACTGCTATTGTAATTTCAGCTAAAAAACATTTTTAATATATTCCATAGTAAACCTGAATACAAATTATTAATAAATTATTTAATTATGATAAAATAAAAATGAGGTACATTTGTACCCCACACCGCAACCAAAGGACACCGTAACGTAAGGGTTAAGTTTAAATTAAAGCATAATCATATGATTTTTATATAACCAGGCCCGCGCCTAGTAGTTTTTGCGCTCTTGTGCAAAATATTATATGGCACCCCCAATTTTCTATTACAATTTGTATGCCTGATATAGTGTATGGAAATATGGGTGAAGTAAATAATTTAAAAAATAATTTTATAAACTTAAGCTTATTTTTAAATTTTAAACATATCTATAATTAAACGTAAAAACAGAAAAAAAGACATTTAAACATTTGTTATTATTGTTCGTATATTATCATCATATTGTAGAACAATACAACCTATACCTACCTAATATATCATAAAACAATGAGATTTTCTAAATAAATTGAGCTTTTCGCGCTTTAATTTTGGCAAATTGCTTAATTAAATCTTCGGTATGTAATTATTTTAATAGATCTGAGATAATTATAATAATATATAATATATTGAGATAATAGCAAGGATACTAATACCGTTTTCACACTAGAACTTTAAGATCGGATATTAAAGTGAATGTGTCTTTAAACGCTAATGTGAAAACGTATGACCTCGTCTAAATACAAGCGATGTTTAAAACAGAGATCTGCGTCTTAAACATCGTCCGCATTGCCAACATAATTTCTATTATAAAAAAATACTCTTTGAATTTGTGTTGTCAACATTTTGTATTATCATAAACAAGAATACTGTATAATATCGACGTTATAAGAAGTTTATACTTATTGTTATAATAAAATTATTTATTTTAATAATGTGTTTAATAAAATACAGAGCTACAATAATTGAGATAAAATGTATCGACTTACATGTTAATACAGGTGTAATATATTTTTTATTGTAGTGTCTTTATTGTAGAATGGAATGAAATATCCATATTTGTTTATAATAATTCAAAATGTGCGTCTGCGCACAGTTTAAAAATTGGTAATTTCCTGACGGTAACTTAAGGACAAAATTACTGTAGCTGATGACAGCACCAGAGATTTAAACATCAAGTGTGAAAGCAAACCGATGTTAAACATCGGTGAACTTTAAGTTCACTCGTCTTAAAGTTCTAGTGTGAAAAGGGTATTAGTCGATTTTGCCCCATAGTTGATCGCTAATAATTTTTTATTATTTTGAGTTCTGAAAATGAACGCTCTGTGGTCATGACGGAAACTGGTATTGTTAATAAAATTCGAAGTATTATGCTTGTGTTGGGAATCGAATTTATTATCAAGTTGTTAATGGTTATATAATTTAAAGTTTCTTTTGGAGAATTAATAACTTCTTCATCAAAATTTAGTAAAAATTGTAATTGGGGTGAACGCCGAGAAACCCCCCCCCTGGCAACGGCCTTGATATGATTATTACAAAATAAGGAATAAAATGTTCTTCTAAATTATAGTAGAAAATAAATTTCTAATACAAATAAAAGCATTTAAAAATTTATCACTCGGAACTGAACCGAAAAAAAAACGTTATTTTTGCCGGAACGAAAACCGGAACCGAACCGATATTTATTTTTTTAATTGAACCGGAACAAAACAATTCAGCATATTTTCACGTTTAATCAAAATTTAAAGGAGGCTAAACAGATTCTAGAAGTAAGAGTCTAGAATAGATTACTACCAGTCGGCGCATGCGTCACACACACACGTGATTTGTTCAATGTACGGTGATTCTAAACAGGTGGCATTATTAGTGTGGTTGTCTTCAAACTAGGTTTTGTCAATCAGTAGTGTTCATTGTTCATATCTGAATTGGCATATTTTGAACAATTGTTATTCAGTTATATGGGAGATATAAATAGATATTTTTTAACGCTTTAACCTCCACATTTTTTTAAAATGTTTTGTCCTATTATTTATGGAAATTTTTTACTGGCCTATTTAGTGACCGGGCATTTGCCCGGTAGCCCACCCCTGTATACTGATCAATATCACAAAATTTTCTGATCAAAAAATGAATTAAATTCTGCTCGATTAAATATCAGGGATAGGGAGTCGTCAAAAATCCCGACTCCCGACTTGGTATTTTTGAAAAACGACTCTGATTCCGACTCTTGACTCCTTTCACTCGTAAAATGTCTATTCCAGGTGTTTAAGCGGATCTAAATGGAATTTCTATTTTCTTAAGTTATCTCGAGTTCACTTTTAACGATCGAAGTGGGCTTTTGTTAAACAAAATAATAAAAATTCTCATTCAATCTTAGCCAAAAAATAGACTATACTTACATTAAATATCTGGGGTTGGGGTAAGCTGTTTTTATAAAATGTCATTTTCATTTCATCTTGACTTTTTGTGTAATTTTAAATACAAATTTTCGAATATATCTATTAGTTTTACAAAATTTGTATTGTATTTTATAATTTATTTTTCATAATATGTAAGTTTTTCCTCCCAAAAATTGCTCTGGCCCCCAGTTGACCCCCCACAAATGATTGTAGAAAAATGTATTCGCAACAAAGATCTGTTTTTCAAGGAAGTCATCGCTTATATTTTAGAAGTAAGAACCTACTTACTTGCCCGACCTTAATATATAAGGGGCAAGTATTGTAATCGCGAAAATTTTCGATGTCGAGATTTTGACGGATGACCACGTTTCATAGTCCAGGGAATCCAAAAAACCTATTTTCGAAGTGCCGTCCGTATGTGTGTGTGTCTGTGTGTTTGCCTGTGTGTATACACGATAACTCAAAAACGGTTTAACTCAAAGAGTTCGTTCTGGTACTAAAAAATTCTCCTAATAATTGGGAAGAACCCTATTGTTTTTTATTAAAATCCGAAACCGGAAACGGAAGTTATTAAACTTTAAAATTTAAAAAAATTCGTAACTAGTAAACCAAACCTTGGACAAAAAATTGTATAGGACATAATTTGATGTATTTTTGAAGATTTACCTAAATATTTTTTAAATTAAAAAAATATATATATGTATTTTTTATGGGAGGGCAAGTCTAGCGGAGGTCTCCCTTCGCCACTGGTTTTAAATGAAGTCCCTTGAGGTGATATTGGGAAGAGAAAAAAGTCACAAGGACTCAAGTCAGGCGAATAAGGAGGCTGAGGAGCCACAGGAAGGTTTTCACTAACCAAAAACTCGTTTATTGAAATTGCAGTATGACGAGGCGCATTCTTCTCATTTTTTTTTTCTCATCCCCAATTCATTGATCAAAATCTGATGAACGGTAGTGTGAGTTCAATTCAACTCTTCCCCGATCATTCTGAGTGTCAACCGACGATCTGAACGCACCAGATCCCGGATTGTCGACATTTTCATCGGATCTTGAAGATGAAGGCCTCCCGTTGCGAGATTCATCTTCAATCAACTCTCTTTCATCTGAAAATGCCTTAAGCCACCAGAAAATCTGGGTCCTTGTAAATACTGTCTCCGTAGGCCTACTGAAGTTTTGCAAAAGTTTCCGTTGCACTGTGCCCAAGTCTGAGTCAAAACCTGATAGCACACCGTTCGAAATGAATGTCACTCATTTTTTAGAAAGCACTATACTCTATCTCATAAAGACTGATAGTAAAAAAATTTATTATTTGTAAAAAGTCCCACAAAATATGAATAGTTCGAAACGAAATATTGTTAAAAACAACCGAGTGTGCCGCACATATTATATGGGAATACGAACTAGGGTTTAACACAATAGATCCTAAAAATGTTACCCTAAAGTTTTGAGGAAAAATATGGTCACAGGCGTGCGTGTAATAAAATGATAAATAGCAATATAGAAATACACAAAAGCAATTTAAACGTGTTTACAATGTGCACGCCACTGGTAACTGCCTGACAAAAAGATTTATTACTATCAATATTTCTGAGATAGAGTATGCAATAAAATGTTTCACGAAAAAAATCGCTACGGAAAACAAAATTACTCTAGCGAGTAGCAACTCGTACTGAAGGCGTATCACATGTTCACCTGCCGCACCTCCAAGTCCCGCGTCCTTTATGTTGCCAGATCAAACGCTATGTTGCCAGTCCGGTTACTTAATTTACACACCTCGTATGTGTAGAGTATATATACCTCTTAAAATCTAGAAACAGTTTTGCAAATCCACTGGATTTTCCCAGTAATCGTATTACTACCGGATTAGATAAAGATCTTTATACCTAAAATTTTTATTTGTTTGATGGCATCAATAGTTTGTTGAGATACAAATCTAGGTACAATTGCTAGTGTATAGAAAATCGTTATGAAATGGACAAACTTCCCCGGGACTTCCTGGTATTGTATCCAGATACTGGACCTGGCAGGGTCGACTGACCGCTTGTCTCTCACGGACAATGAACTCCATGGACACTTTATATTTTATAAAGGAGATAATTTTTATTGCGTTAAAGTTAACTAGATACTTTTACTGTTGAATAGAACACTTTTAGATTACAACTGGGGGTAATGCATATCTTAAGAAAAATCGAGTAACCGACTTTTAAAATTATATAGGCCTGTAAATATTTTGTGTTTGGATTTTTACACTCTTACTTAGCTTACATCCATAGCTTACTGCTCATTAATATTAAAAATAAAATATTATTTAAATTTCAATCGCATTTTTTTCATAATTTTTATTATATAAGGATATTAAACTAATAAATAATTGAATTTAATACACTACACAGCAAAAAATTTATAATTGTAAAAGTTCATTCTCAGTTTGGTTAAAATTTTCATTAAAAAAAAAAATGTTCATTGTTTTTAACCAAATCACTGTGTCAATCTTCATTTATTCAGATAGTGCTATTTTTATGAAATATTACTTTTTCAGTGTTAAAATTAACACTACTATAACACTATTTACTTTCTAACACTCGATATAATTTAACTATACTCTATCTCAAAAAGACTGATAGTAATAAAATTTATTATTTGTAAAAAGTTATTGTTTTTTCACACAGAAGCGGCAAAACAAAAGTGACAAAATATGAATAGTTCGAAACGAAAGTGTGCCGAGTGTGCCGCACATATTATATGGGAATACGAACTAAGGTTAAACACAATAGACCATAAAAATTTGACCCTAAAATTTTGAGGAAAAATATGGTCACGGGGTGTGTTTAATGATATGATAAATATGGTCACAGGCGTACGTTTAATAAAATGATAAATAGTAATATAGAAATACACAAAGCCAATTTAAACGTGTTTAAAACGTGATGCCACGGGTAACTGCCTGACAAAATGATTTATTACTATCGGCCTTTTTGAGATAGAGTATAGTATGTAAGTGTAAAAATTTAAGTGAAGTATGAATTTTCACACATTTCAGGATTTTGTAGGTATTTAATGAGTGTAAGACGCCAACATAATTCTAGATGTCTATAAGTAGGGTAAGGTTGCCAATATCGTACCACTTTTTTATTTATTCGTTCCAAATGAATAAATTCGTACATTTTTAACAAAATAAACACTGTAACATAGCTATATAATTTTTGTATAAAATATATATTTTTTGGAATTATACAATAGTAAAAATTACAAAATATAGGTATTTTTATAAAGCTTTATAAGAGGTACGATTTAAGAACCAAGTTTCTTAAATCGTACCCGTAGTTTCTTAAATCGTACTTTGTATGATTAAATAAAAAATGAGGATTAATAATTAAACTAATGTTATATGATAACGAATTTTTTTTATTATTTGGACCATTATACACATAAACATTACAGGCAGTAATGATATTCATATTTTCCATTTATAAAAATTTTAAAAAAAAATACTTAATTGTGACAAAAATCACAAATATAAGAAGATTCACCTCCTGAGAACCCTGCACATGTTTCATGGGCCCATTTCTTACATTTTACGTAGATAATCATATCTTCTATTATGTTTTCATTGCATAAAACACAGTGCCAATCATTTTCGTTGTAATCCAGGCTCACATTGTCGTTTTCTTTCTTCTTTTCTGATTTCATCATATTTGGCTTTATTTTTTCATTTAAGGTTATTTTCTTTCCTACTTTGCTGGCTCTTGATTCTGCTAAAATATTTTTTTTTTATTTTTTCCACCTTCTCTTTCTTAATTTTTATTTTTTGTACCTTTTCTTCCTTTGTTTTTATTTTTGCGCAAAGATTATTTTTATAGGGACTTGATGTCAATAAAACTGCTTTTTGTGCACCTCTCTGAACTCTGTTTTGGTATCTTTTGTTTGGTTTTGGAAGAGGACTTAATTCATTGATCTGCACAATTAAGGAGTTATCGGGACTTTGGTCAATATTGTTAGTTGTTTGTTCATTTGATGAAATTATTTCCTCAGCTGGGGTTTCTTCTACTTCAGCTGAAATTTCTATTAAATTATCACTAACTGTGAAATCTTCATTTTTAAAAACATGGCGATTAACTGGCCATGTACCAGAAGCACGAAATCCACTTGCTGCATTAGATAAAGTGGCAGCTTGGCTGTACGCTTCATTTAGAAGTTCGGACACTTCTAATTGAGTAACTTTTTTTCCTACATTTGTACGAATCCATTTATTGATTGCCTGATCATAGAATGTTTCCATGGGTTTGAAAACAGATACATCAAGTGGTTGTAGTCGATGGGTTGTGTGTCCTGGAAGTTGCAACATTATCACGCCTTGTTGTCTTGCCAGTTGGATGGCCTCAAGATTTTTCGAATGCGTGGTGTGACCATCTAACAGTAATAATATTTTATTATCAACAGTTGGCTTTACAAACGCAATGAAATGTTTGAGCCATTTTACAAATAACTCTGTATTAATATATCCAGATTCTGACACTTCTACAAGAGCACCGGGCGGGGCACCTTTTTCTAGAGCTGGATGTTTTCGTACCCTCTTAAAAATAATCATGGGAGGTACAAAGTGTCCCGCTGCGCTCGTGCAACAAACAAAAGTAGTGTTTACACCTCTCTCGCCACTTGTAATTGTTCCAATTTGATGCTTTCCTCTTAACGCTATAACCCTCTGTCCTCTTTTTTGAACTGTCGAAAAGCCAGATTCATCAACATTAAATATCCTCATGGCGTCAATTTTATTATCATCGACAACCTTTTCCAATATGGCAAAAAATCCATTCACATTTTCTCTATTAAAGCCTTTGCTCCGAGCAAGTGAAGTGCACTCGGCTTGCCTTAAGCTAAGTTGAGGATGTCGACGCATGAAAGAATAGTACCATTTCTTACCAGCGGTTTTAGTGTTCTTACTAAAACGGTTTATAATATGCGGATTCGCCTCCACAATGTCATATGCCAGTTTCCTTACGTCCATAATAGTCAAGCCGAAAAAATGATCTTCTAAAAAGAGAATATGTTTTACTAGCTCTTCTTCTATAATTGCAGGCAAAGCTGTGTTTCGGCGATTTAATGGAACTACATTAGATCTTTCGACACCTCTTTGAACTTTTCCCGCCAAATGGCGTTTGAATGTGGGTTTCGGAATGTTATATTTTCTACAACATTCGTTGAAACCAATTTGATTTAAATTGTAATCATGGATAGCATTTTTCATGTCCTGAGGGGTCCATTGGCCGTAAATTCTTTTTTTACCGTTATGCATTATTACTAGTAATTCGTACACTAAAATCAATATAAAAAATAAGTATTAATGTTAATAATAATTTTAGAGATATCAAGTAAATACGTTTTAATTATTTCTCAACTTTATCTATTTTTATTGTAAACTTATTTGTAATAATTTTTATACTCCAAAAATTAATTACTTTATGTATGTAAGATTCCAAAATCGTACCAGTACGATTTAAGCAACTACGTAGAGTACGATTTAGGAAACAGTGTCATTTTTATAATAAACTTTTGTTTTAACCTGTACTGAATAAAATAGAAACGAGTTTATTGTTTTGACATATTGTAGATAATACTAATTTACTTACATGTTACTAGATTGCACATATATTGATTCCTTAATGCTGCACAACGTTAGATTACTTAGTACAAAATTACATTAGACATATATGTTTTTTTAAATGCTGCACTGGCGAGCTTCTGTGCTACTTATTAGCGCCAAAATTCTCATGCACAGTTAAAATAGCATGTAGTTTCTTATTTTAGCAATAGATGGCAGTTGCTTTTAATACTTTTTCTTTAAATAGCAGTGGTACGATTTCAGCGACGGTACGATTATGGCTACCTTCCCCTATATATTATAGGAATATTTATTCTATAATCACATGAAAAACAACAGTTTTTTTGATAATCACTTTTATTCGGTATTGAGAACTAAGAGCTTCCATTTTATTTATAATAAAATTTAAATAAATTGCCAAAAATCCCAGCGTTTTTTTCTGCATTTGTTTCGTTTTTAAGGCTTCATTAGATTAATAAGAAATACTAACTCCGTTCCACAAAAAGTGAGCTATTTCAATTTTTATTGAAATTGCAGAATTCACTTTAAACCACTAGTAAATTTGTTCAGTTCATAATTGTACTTAATTAATGTGTAGTTGTATCAGAATAATTCATTAAAAATGTTTCCATTGTTGAAGTTCTTAAATTTTTTTAATAGCTCACTTATTTTGGAATTTTTAAATAGGTTTAATAGCTCACTTATTGTGGAACGGAGGTAGTATTTTGCAGTGAAGAATATAGTGTGGTGTGAGTAACTCGGATCGCAACTGTTAAAAAATTATTATTATTTTTATATTTTCATTTCAAAAAAATACACGCACTATCTTATCTATAAATACAATACAAAACATTATTGCCATAATTTAGCCTAGAATTAAAAAATAATTAATTTTGTCAAAAACACTAAAGCTGCCATATTTTTCAAAAACAGAATTTGATCAAAAACTTCTCTCGTACGTTTTCAGCTCAGACCAATTTACATAACCCACATTTTTTCAGATATTTTGTTTAGCCCTTTTTGGTAAAAGGGTGCGGGGCAAGAACTTTTGCACATTTTTGGCTAAATACGTGTTAAAAGCAACGAATTTCAAAAAACTATCTATCGTTCCTTAATCTACGTACCTTAGTATACGTCTTAATAGCTTTCTTTTGATACCATAAAATAAATTTTTTTAAAAAAAATATATTTTTTTTTTATGGATACAAAATACGAGAAGTGATTACTCTCGTCACCGTTTATCACTTCTCGTGATCGCTGAATACGGAAACAGATTGTTGAGCAGTTTCCGAAACGTCCGAATATATTTTATATACCTACTCATGAAGTATTATATCTTTTTGATACTAATACTCATTATATTGTACTATTCTAGCCTAGTACTATCAGCAATGGCAAACGTCCAAAATAACGGTGTCCGCATTTTTATTGGACCATTGCAAAGTAATTTCAAAGATATTAAAAGTAGTAAATTTGTAGTAAAATTGCACAAAAATTGAGCTCCTCTTTTTTCCGTGTAAACGACGACCTCGGCACTTTGACGTCCCTATCAAGCCGGGGGGCCCTGGGTTCGTGCCCCTTGTGCCCTTATGGAAAAGACGGAACTGCATATAAATATGAAAAAATAGAATTTTTTGTTTTTTTTTTTCTTTTTATCAAAAAAAAAGTTAAAAAAAAGTTAGTTATTGCTTTTATAGCAACTTTTGTTAAATACATTTTTTCGAAATATTTTTATGTAGTTAAATATTCGCAAAAATCTTTAATTGACACGAGTAAACTAGTTTTCGATTTCATTTCTAGTCAACCGATTTTTACCAAAAGTTGAACAACTTGTGCTATTTATCTCAAAAGCTTCAATATGAAGTTTCATAAAAATCCTTTTAGCCGAATTTGCTCTGTACGTGTACACAGACAGACGGACGGACGGACGGACGGACAGACAGACAGACAGACAGACAGACAGACAGACAGACAGACCGACAGACATCATGCTAAAAATAGACCTCAATTCGTGGAGATCCATCGAAATCTCGAAATGTCAAAATCAGTATGATCACCTTGGCGGTCGGTAAAAATACTGTCGCACAAATTTCAACAAATTTCGGAAATCGTGAAATGAAAAAGAACCGCTGCAGTTACGGATATAAATTTGTTATTAAAATTTAGTAAGAAAGCACGATCTCGCTGATGGCGAATTCATAAAAAATCACAAATGCTTTTATTTCATCGCAGTTTGAAAAAACAAAGCTGTCACAACATTCGTTACGTATTAATTTTCATTGCTGCAAACACTTTCGGTAAACATTAAAACTATCTACTAATTTTATCCACAATGTATAGTTTATAGTCAACTAATTTAAGAGCTGTAAACGCAGCTTAAAATCGAAAATTTTTAGCGGGAAATTTATACAAGATACAAGTTAAATAGCACTGGAGCTAACAAATTGATTAATTCTGCCACTTGAGGACGTGACAGTCTAAAATGGTTTTTATCTATTAGTAATGGATCCATCTCTAAATATTTTTTAAGGTTATGTACTCAAACTGTTAAACACTCGCGTTGAAACTAACCGGTAACCGTTCAGACATTCACCAAATTGTTTAATCATCGTACGTTTACGTGTAGACTCAACGGTTTAGGCGCTGAACGCGCCCATTTATTCTCGTTGGCCGGCGCTGTCTAGCCAGCGACTATAGTCGCCGGCAACCATCTTTCTACGTGTTCGTGCTCTTAATTATACGCATATCTCAGCGTTGGGAACCTATTATTTATTTTTATTATCTTTATAAAATGCGTTTGTTGAAAAGTGTAAAAAATAACATAATTGGGGGGGGGGGGGGTCTTGGAACCGATTTCCCATATTAGAATAACAATAATCTGGTCACTTTACCTCTGTACTTTTTGAGTGAGATGACAATGTCCGTGATTATTGGACACACGAAGAATTTATCTTTTTCAATAAAAATATTTGAAAAGCAGGTGTTCATAAAATCACCATAAAAACCCAAAATTAAATTCATCCTATTCTTGAAAAAAATCCCATAAATTTGTAAGAAAGTTGAACCACGTGTCCTGTCGGGTGTCGGTCATTGAAAACATCAAGTTTATACCATAGCCTGTTTACACAATAACAGAAGAGAGGTCCCAAAACAAAGGGCCTTTGTGACCGTTACATGTGACAATGCAGTCAATAGGGCCGTAGGACAATGCGGCGGACAATGGCCGTACAGGCGCGCACAACACAGTTAAATACTGCCCCACTAGTTATACAACACATGTGATCTAACTTATCTGAAATATGATCGTGTTATCTGCATCGGTATTTGTCGCTATCTATCTTCTATCCAGATATCTATCCAGGGATTACAACTTGAGGAATTTAATTTACTGTCAGTTTTGTGGTGTGGTTTTCCTTAAAACTCTCAAATAACTGATGTTTAGAAAACTGAGCAAAAGAAACATCAGTTGCCAGGGCCGCAACAATGGTGGTGCAAGCGGTGCCGTCGCACCAGGCGTCGGATTCATAGGGGCGCCGAATGGCCAAATTTATTTTTTATATTAATAAACTATAATCAACACAAAATTGATTATTTGTAGTAAAGGAATGTAAATTCAAACTATATTATTTCGAATTGCAGTGCATTAGTGCACTCCTATGTAAACTTAAAACTTGTGTATTGGTTCCTATGGTAACCTGAACTTCAAATTTTATTAAGCAAATTGCTGTCTTCAAAAATTTAATAAAATATAAACACAAAGATGCGCCCTAATGTGTAATAGATGTGTACCCTAATGTTGGCATTGCGCTGCGAATAGTTTTAACGCTGCCTGTAACAGTTGCTTCGAATGAACGCAGTTTAAGTAAATTAAAGTTAATAAAAAATTATTTGCGTTCTATTGTACAATGGGCCAAGATAGATTGTCAAATCTAGCTTTAATATCAATAGAAAATACTATAGCGTAGCCATTAAATTATGAAGACTTAATTAACGAATTCTCACAGTTAAAAGCCAGAAAAGTTTAATTTATTTAATTTTCCATTCCGTTAAAGTGATAATATAATATATTATTAAAATACCAAAATATTTATTATTTGTTGTTCAAATATCCCTTTTTTTGTCATTAAATATATATTTTTATTTATTCTGTTATTCAATTACGTAATATAATATTTCTTTAGCCCTTTTGTGTTTCATTGACCTAGAGTTTATATTTTGTTTCTTTTTATATTAGTTGATTATCATGATTTTTGAGTTTATTAAAATATTTGTTTATTAAAAAGACTGATAGTAATAAAATTTATTATTAGTAAAAAGTTATTGTTTTACCTCACAGAAGCGGCAAAACAAAAGGGACAAAATATGAATAGTTCGAAACGAAATATTGTTAAAAACAACCGAGTGTGTCGCACATATTATATGGGAATACGAACCAGGGTTAAACACAATAGACCATAAAAATTTGACCCTAAAATTTTGAGGAAAAATATGGTCACAGGGGTGTGTTTAATGATATGATAAATATGGTCACAGGCGTGCGTTTAATAAAATGATAAATAGTAATATAGAAATACACAAAACCAATTTAAACGTGTTTAAAATGTGCACGCCACTGGTAACTGCTTGACAAAATGATTTATTACTATCAGCCTTTTTGAGATAGAGTAATGTTAATTTTTTTAATACAAATTATATAAAATAAATAATTATAATTTATATTAAATAAAAATGACCAATCACAGTACTTTTTTAAATGAATTCAAAATTTATTCATTAAAATTACTCAATAGAAAACTTTTTATATTTTTCCGAACTATGGATCTCTTTTTTTAGGGTTTTGTAGGTATGACCAAAAAACCCTTATACTGTCATTTTGTCGTCTGTCTGTCTGTTCGGTAAAAATTGTAGCTAAACGGCTAAAACTAGAGAGTTGATATTTGGCATGCTTATACAACTCTTTGACCCGCACATAGGAAAAATACTAGAACATCTAAAACACATATCCCCCTAAAAATATAAACAAATATGTGCTCATCGAAAAAAATATATTTTTTTAAAATTCTGAGTAGGGTATCAAATGAAAGCCCTTAGTAGGTACGTGGATTAACGAAAAAAAAATTATTTTTGCAAAATACAAAATTTTGTCCCACACCCTGTAGCCCAGATGATTTAAACTAAAAATTTGAAAAAATTCTAAGTAATGTATATTGGTGTGAACCGGAATAGTACAACAGGAATTTTTTATCAGATTATGTTTTCGGAAAATAACGCATTTTTTGTGTTTTTTTGTTGACGATGTACAAAAGTTATAGTTATGTAACACACTATACTAACAAACTAGGGTGCGCTCCCGGGCAGAGGAGACAATTTTATTTTTTTGTTTTTTTTCCATTTTTATTTTGTTTAAATTATTCTGTCAAAATTCTAGTTACATTTTTGCAAATGTTGCATTTAATTTTGAAGAGCGTAAATTTAATAACCAGTTGGAATTATATTTTCATTCTATATGTTTCGATACAATATAAATATATACACGATAAATTGTTTACAAATATCGTTAATTTTACCGTGATTACTACAAAGCAAAATTTCTCCTACACACTCAGCATGCCGTCTTCACTTATTCTATACCTGCGAAACCCTGCAATGTGTGAAAATTCACACTTTATAAAAATCCGCAGTTTTCTTCATAATTTACTTTAATCATTAATATTGCTTTTAATATGTCTACACCAAGTTGAATCTTACCATTTATTTATCAAGAAAAATAGCCTTTCGTTTTTTTTTTTTAGTTGAAATATATTTAAAATAAATATTGAATATAAGTACCTTTTCGAAAATTCGGGACAAAAAATCCGAATTTGGGACAAGTACCTATTGCCTCTGAAAAAAAATAACTCTTATATCTTTGGTTTTTAAGATATTCATTAGATTCCTACAAATAAGATTAGTTGTATAGTACCAGATTAATCCGACCCCACGAATAATTGAGATCCGGATAATCGACGTTTTACTGTATACGTATTTATTTTTTCAATGAAGAAAAATATAGTCTAATAAAAAGGTGAATAGGCAAAATTAAAGTAAATTTAAAAAATGACTTAAAAGTTTATATAACAGTAAAACAAATTACCAAGTATTTCAGTATAAAATAATTTCCAATTACAATAACAATAAACAATCTCGTCTACAATAACTATCATTACCAATTTCAAAATTCCTTTAAAGGAAACCATACATTATATTCTAAACATATGCGCAAGTGTTACTATAAACTAAATAATACACCAGCAATAACATGCTCACAATAAAATAAAAAGAAGAAACACGCTTGTTATGGTATACCAAACAAATGACAAACACATGGAGGGGGTAACAGCCAATCAAATAACAAGGCGTTCCAAATCACCACTCGCTTATTGGTTACAACCAAAACATCTGTTAAACACGCCCCGTTCAGATTTCTTCCGTGTTAAGCAACTTCTAGAACATCAGTATCGTTCTTGCATTCTTACAAGTAACATATAAAGTGTTTAGTGATGGCTACTAACGTGTATGGTTATCCAATGATGGAAGATTACCAACAACAACAACAAAATCCAAACACCACTACATCAGAAGGTCATATCAAGAGGCCTATGAACGCTTTCATGGTTTGGAGTCGTATTCAAAGGAGAAAAATCGCTTTGGACAATCCCAAGATGCACAACTCCGAGATTTCGAAAAGGTTGGGTGCTGAATGGAAGCTCCTATCTGAAGTAGAGAAGAGGCCTTTCATTGATGAGGCCAAACGTCTTCGTGCTATGCATATGAAAGAACATCCAGACTACAAATATCGCCCAAGGAGGAAACCGAAATCACCACTCCAAAATCAACTTAAAGCCTCTAACATGCAGTTTCCAAATTTCCAATTACCTTATTTCCCTCCAGTGGAAGCTTTAAGTTCTCATTACAATCCATATTTCAATCCTGCTTTCGATATTTCCCGTATGATTGACAAAACTCCTAGCCAAAACGCAGTTGTAACCTCATTTTATTCATCCCTATATCAAAATGGTGCAAAAAGTTATCCAACACCTCCAATGGGGTTATATCCATCACCTCCAATGATGTATCCAGGAAGTACAAGTCCAGTTTCATCGATTTCAACGGGTTCCAATCCAATGGGAGCAACTGATTTGGAATTAAGAAGACCAGTACCAGTTATGTATTAGTGCCTTTAGTGATGGTGAATTTGACTTTATGTGTATATAATTTAGTGATTAATTTAGGGTAAAAATTGGTAATTATGCATAATCTCCAATTTTTTCAAGGTTACGCATAGTTAACAACAAATATGGTTTCAAATTTTGTTGAAAAGTTTATAAAAGTAGTTTGGGTAACCTAAACGAAAATAATCAAATACATTAGGACTTTTTTTTGTTAAAAATTTTAACTTTCAGTTCCTTTGTATTTTGCAATTATTGTTTTTGATTGCAAGGTATCCTAATGTATATCGACCCTAATACAGGGTGTTCGTATGTAAATATATGAAGCGATTTTGATTTAGGGATGTATATATTACTTACTGTGATTGTTTTTGACTGATATTGTATATAATGATCGATTATAGGTTATAGTATAAATGTCAAATTTCGTATAAATGTTCACAGCTTGATATTTATTGTTTTTTATGTAAATATTTGATGTTTTGTTAGAAATAAAGATATTTCATGTCTTAAATTATTATTATTTTTTATTGAAAATAACCTAACCTCGTGGTGCAAAACTGGGGCTGTTAAAACAAAGTTGGAATCGGAAGCAATTTTTGTGCTACTGGTGTTGGAGTTGGAAAATATATCCCGTTTTCTAACTCTTAACATTTCAAAGACTATAGGTATATACAAATTTTCTATTTGTATCAAACAACTTTATTCGTATTTAGTTTCAATTTTTGTTACATTTGAGATTTTTTTTATTTGGTGGTAACAATTTACACCTTTAGGTCGTATTCCTGGCGTAAAGATAAAAATTAAGTTTTAATTAATTCAATGAAAATTTCATTTTCTCATACATGAATTCTTATAGCATAATGTATTTTATCTAAGAGCAAAAATTATGCCACGCTCGTTAAAGCTACCAGTCCCGCATTGAAGCATTTATTAGTGGTCTTTAAATACAGACGCTTTCCAGTGTGATTAAAGCATTATACAATTCTCGTCAAATTTTCATACTTATTTCTTTGACTAGAACTTGTACTAGAAATAAATCAGTGAAATTGTAGAGTGTAGAACACTTTATGTAGTCAAGGTCAACTTTACTCAAAACTAGATTTGGACAAACTTTTTTGAAAATATTTTCAAGTTGAAATCCGCGCATGTGCAGTAGACACTTTTAACAACAATATTAACATTAAAATTACGCTTGTAAATATTTTGTATTACCACGTGTTTAATAGTGTTTTATTGATCATTGGTTTGAATAGGCGAATATATAAATTGTGTTTTGTACGTAAATCAGTAATTTTACAAATCTAATAGCTAGGTT
Source organism: Liopterus haemorrhoidalis (assembly GCA_963971575.1). Classification (NCBI taxonomy): domain Eukaryota; kingdom Metazoa; phylum Arthropoda; class Insecta; order Coleoptera; family Dytiscidae; genus Liopterus; species Liopterus haemorrhoidalis. The sequence continues at coordinate 174,981,387 of OZ020611.1, read as the reverse complement.
ATAAACACTTGAGAAGATATGAAATATATTTTTATGTTGGTACTTTAAATGAACTGAAACACGTGTAAGAATTACATTCTCTACCAAAAAATTTAAAAATAAATTGTATTAAAACTTTGACAACTTCTAGTTCAAAGAAAAAAGTTTAGAAAATTGACGAATAAAGTATAATACGCCTGCGATAGCCTACACGCTCTATTCCTTGTAAAACACCGTACGGTCCCAGCCATTTGTGGAAAGCGTCTGTGTGAAAAATTGCTATTGTTGAAAGCGATTACATGAAATAAACCTATTGAAACTTTTTATAGGAATATTTGTACAAATTCTCTTGAGAATATATTTGGATTTTCTATACGACTGTTTTATATCACCTAATTTTGTGTATAAAATGCGTGATTATAAGCGACTGAAAAAATGTCTCATAAGCGTTTTCATTCTATCACACTTCCCATAAGCATAATACATCATCGAATAGGGGCTACACCATTAGGTATACCTTGTGAGCTTATAGGGGTGACATAACCATCTTCAAGGACTGTAGGTCTGTCCGTAAAGTCTGAAATAAAATCAAAGAGTGCATTGAAAACAGTTTAATTCAATCTTAACCCTTTACTGAATGAATTTTTATTTTTGGCTGAAATAATTCATAGGAATTGGTTCTTATTTATGGAAAAATTAATTAAAAAAATATATTTACAATATTAATTATTATTTTTATGAAAATAGGGTTTGTGCCATACATGGAACATTATGATTCTACATTATGTTACAATAGAAAATTATTCCGTATTATTTACTGGTCAATTGCTAGGATTATTATATTTACTCGAATTTTTGAAAGAAAAGGTCGTATCTTCTAGTTCTCCTTTCTCAATAAATTCAGAGTTATCGTTGAAGTGTAAATTCCGCTTGATATCCTCAAATCTATTGCAGCCCATTACTTGAGATACTGCAGGATCCATTGCTGTGTATGTGGCATATATGAACATTCATGAAGTAACTTTCTGATTCAGTTTTAAAAGTAAAATAAAAAATGAAAATCGGAATGTGCCATATATGGCACACTATGCGGAAAGGTGCTAACTCCAAAAATCTCAAATTTTAGCTTTATCCTAGTTTTTTGGTTTTTTTGTTTGCAGACAGTCGTAGAAAAATATTGTACAAAAAAAGATATTTTTTAAATGGAACCTTTCTATAGTCTGTTACATAGAAATACGGGTTTAAAACCAATATTAAAAAAAGTTATTAAGGCTTGATTAGACAAGTAGAACCCAAGTTAAAAAGTTTATTTTTTTACAGCCAACTATTTTATCAAGATTAAAAAGATATTAAAAACATGTCTTAATAACTTAGTATATATAAATAATAAAATAATAATAAAGCTATTTGGAGTCGATTTTTAACATTTATGTTACGTTATTAAAAAAGGTGGCTATGAAAACAAGACTAATACCTGTTTTATTTGGTATTTACCTACTTGTTAAATCAAATCTTAATAACCTTTTTAATATTTAGTTTAGAATTTCTATGCTTTTGTTATGATTTAAAAATATAAATAATAAAACTAAAATAACTTAATGATTAAATTATATATAAATAAAATATTGTATTTGACTCGCATATAATGCCAATATTACACTCGGATGATTACAGCCCCCTCTTACGGTTCGGGTGGTCAACTTCATTCTCGTGCAATATAGCCTTCATTACAGGAGCGCGCCCAGGAATAGGAGGTGGGGGGCTCGGAAGACAAAATTATGAAAATTATGAATAAAGTTCTCACTTCGAAACTAAAAAAAATGTCCTCACTTCTAAAATTCAAATGATCACATAAAAACAAAGGTCTTCACCTGTAATATACTTTCCCTCCCTGGGTGAGCGCCTGATGATATATATATATATATATATATATATTCAAATCTTATCCTCCTTAAATTCTACTATAATAAAAAAATTAACACTGCTTAAACAGTTCCCAAAAACACCCTGTGTAACGTATTATATATAGGAGCCTTGTGATACATTACAACAAATTTTATGGGAAAAATTTGTGGAGGAAATTAGTAGACTCTGTTACTACGATCTGAATTAAATTAATATGTGTTATTAACTAGAGATGAGAATTTCGGCTCAGTTTGCGGAACCGGATCAGTGGAGGTAGTTCAGTTTCTGAGCCGGTTCATTGATCCGGTTAAGTAAACATGTTTCCGAGACACAGGTCGGTCGTTAGTTCGTAGGTAGAACGTCGCTTAGAGCCGGCTCTTGCTTAGAGCCGGTTCTTGCAATATATGAACTGTAAACATGATCCCGAGACACAGGTCGGTCGTTCGGTCGTAGGTAGAACGTTGCTTAGAGCCGGTTCTTGCAATATATGAACTGTAAACATGATCCCGAGACACAGGTCAGTCAGTTGTCGGTCGTTCGCTCGTAGGTTGAACGTCGCTTAGCCCCGGCTCTTATCTAACATTTTTGAAACAAACAATTCACTTTATGTAGCTACTGTATTTTAAACCAGATGTGTTAAGTTTATGGCGATGTTTATTGCCCTTATAAATCGGACATCTGGGATTTGGGCAATATTTTTAATATTTTTATATAGTATGGTTGTAAGAAAATACAGACTAAGCCTATTAGTTTCAAATAAACTGCCCTACAAATTGATGACAAAATACACTTTATGATAATACATTACAAGCCGAGTTCTCGCGAAGTTCAACATGACATCGATCCAGATCCGGATCACTCCGGCCACTGCTCACAATCGCCCGACCAATCGTATCCTTTAAACTTGAAACTATACAGTGAGCCGTGAGCCGGCTCATTTCAATCTGGTGAACCGTGTCACTTCGGTCAGTGTACTGAGCCGACTCAGTGAGCCGGTTAATATATATATATATATATATATAAGTTTTATTTTACTATATATATAATTTAAAGTAAAGATTGAAAGTAAATAACAAATGAGATATTTTAAGATTTTAGTTTTAGATCTAATCGAAAAAGTGCATAGAAATAAAATATTTAATTTCTTATTTTAAACAATTTTGTCATATTGGTATGTTTATGCTGTTACGTAGCTAATATGTGAAATAATTCAAAAGTAGTTTTAAGATGTGCTTCCGTAACTCCCGAAATATTCGTTTAAATGAAAAAGTGCAAAAAATAAACGATTTGTTTTAAATTTGTTTAAATAATATGACACGATGATAGAGTAAAATTAGGATTCTAACATAGGCTGTATGGCATCTCAACACTTTCATTCTAGAGGTTGTTATGTGGTTAAAACTTTTACTAGAAAACTTAAAATTTCTACTTTATCATTGACTTAAGAATGTATAAGACAAAAATTGTTTATAATTATACAACAAATCTGTTTTGTTCTGTGCATTTTTTCTAGATTTTGACTGGATGAGTATTAGGGAGTTACGGGGATAGGTACATCCTAAAACTAAAATCTTAAAAAAATCATTTAGGCTACTAGCGGGCTACATACTGCCCGCAACATAATTTTATGTGATCCCTGAAGCTTTAAATAAAAAAACTTATTTAGGATAAAAATATATTGAAAAATTGAAAATATACTTTCCTCTCCCTTTTCTGTTTATAAATATTTCAAGGAGTTCTTCGAGATATTTGACGCCACAACTTATCTTTTTGTATGAAAAATAGACCGCGAGCCAAATGAGTCTCACACCATTACTGTTGGATATTGATGTTTATATCATAAACCAGTGGCGCACCCAGGAATTTTGAGGGGGGGGCGGTAGACAAAAAAAGTGAAGATATAAAAGAAAGCTCCTCGCTTCTGAAATACAAGTAATGACAAAAAAAAAAGGTCCTCACTTGTAAAATAGGTACAAGTGAAGAGAAAAAAAAAGGTCCTCATCTCTTCCATATCTATATATTTACCAATGCTGAAAGATTTAAAAATTTGGTATTTACATCCTTTATGGGGGGGGGGGGGGCATGGCTGCGCCCCTGCCACAAACAAATAGGCATGATATTTTCAATTATTGCTGATTATAAAAAGGTGATTGTTAATTCATGTATCAAAAACTTTTATTTGATAGGTATAACTAAAAATTTTACAAAAAAAAAAATTCTACGTTAAATACATACATATATGTTTATATTTTTTGCGGGATATATTTTAGAAGTCTAAATATTTCTCGTACATGTGTTCCAAATCCAACCTTTTGGTCACAATTTCTACCGAACGATCGGATTATAACCCCCCACCCCCCCAAGAAAGAAGAAAATAAAAACACTAGAAAATTTTATTACTTTCGTCCTAGGTAAATATATGCATTTGAAAATAGCAATATTCAATTCAAAATATCAAAACAACCACAATGTTTCACTCAGAAATTATACGCTACTAAAAGCAAGAAAAACAATAATTTAATAGTTTATTGCAGCAATAACGACAGATGAAACCTGAGATTTCAGTGAGTTTTAATCTATATGAAATACAAATATAGAGCTGAACGACTGTTTTCTTATATCATACAGGAACGGCGTATATAAATACAGTGCAAATTCTTTAAATTTTGAAAAATAACACATGACGGATGTTTAGTCGTTTCATTCAAATAAGAATATAAATTACTGTCACTTATTAAATTGACAGTAATCTGCATAGATCGTGTGTAGTGCAGGCGCACCCACTGGGGGGGTGTTTCAGGGGCAAGAACTCCAAAAACACGTGGTTTTTACGTGTTTTTGTCAAAATATAAGTGATGAGCCCCTCCCCCAAGAGCTCCTAACACATGTGGTTGTTTGTTATGGCGTTTTTTGTTAAAATAGAGGTGAAGACATTTCAGGGTCATCCCCCCGTCACTGATTCGTAGAACAATATACAACGATTTGTTATTATCAGCCGTCTGCGTAGAGTTCGTAAGAGAATGTTAAAATTAATCTGTGCTTGCGGCTGATACTAACAAATTGTTGTTAATTGCTCCACGAACAGACCTATTGTTTGATTCAATTAACGCAAAATTACGTAATTCTATAAATTTCATTTTGTTACCAACAGTAGGTACCTCATAATATTTATTTTGTAGGTACATAGGTAGTTGGAAAATATTCAATTTTGTAATTTTACTAATTTTGAAGGAGATATTTTATCCCGTCATATTAAATGAAATAAACCTGTTTATTAATAATTTTTAATTGGATCCTAAGTTATGATATTGGTAAGTATAAATGTGTTTATTTTACGTTATGCGGGTTTATATCTTTATTTATATTGATATTAGTTTTTTATATAGGCTTAATTTTTGCTATTTAATTTTAAAAGCAAGTAGTAAAACCTGTTTCTAATGAAATATTTTGATAAATTTTATTTATGTTATTAAATTTAACATTAGTGAAGTATTTGGTAACAAAATGAGCAAAAAATAATTGTTGTCCCCTGCTCTGTATACATAAGAGTCTGTCTAAAAGTCGAAAAAAAAAGTAATTTAATTTGATATCTGGAACAGCATGCATGCAGCAATTTTTAGAGTTTTGTAGGTATGACCAAAAATCCATTATAACGTCACTCATATGTCCAGTAGCGGCTTTAACGAAGGGTAAGGACGGGTGACCGCCCAGGGCGCCAGGCCAGGAAGGGCAGCGGACGGTCAGGTCATCGCTTGTATTTTAGAAGTGAGGACCTTTTTTTTTTAGGACATCACTTGTATTATATAGAGTAATAATTTTTTTATGGGGGCGGCAAAAAAATCTCGCTCGGGGCACCAGACTCGCTAAGGCTGGATCTGCATATGTCTGTCTGTATGGTAGAAATTGTGACCAAACGGCTGGATCTAGAAAATTGAAAATTAACAGACTTGAACAACTCTTCGATACACATATAGGAAAACTATACAAAGTTCGAAAACACGCAACGTGGGAAAATATAAACAAACATGAATTTAAGGAAAAAATAAAAAGTAGCAAATGCAAAAATAAGAATGCAGGATATCACATGTACAGAGCATATAAAATATTAATTTTCTTGTACATACTTTATTAATAAATAATAAAATTTAATATTTTTATATTTCATATGATTTTATTTTTTCGTAAGTTAAAGATACCTATATGTATTTTAGAAGTAAGGACCCTTTTTTTAGGTCATCACTTGTATTTGGCCTTCCCAAATTTTACTAAAAAATTTCCTGCTCCCCCCATATTTTAAGAGCTAGCGCCGTCATTGGTCACCACTGATGTTAATAATAAAAACTACATATTTGATATTTCCGGCAACTATTTCTTGTATTAAGTGGGTTTATCAAGTAATTGAACAAGCTGATCTTCAATTTATTGATGTGTAAAGTGTTCAAATTTTAACAATAAATTGAACAATTTATTGACGAAAAAATTGATCAATTTACTTTGATAATAAAACAAATTCTATTATTCATCAACTTTTTAGGGAATTCTAGGTATATTTTTATCTATTTAGTTATTGCTAACTGTTTAGTTGTAACATAACCTGGAAATATATAGATTATGTTTCATTTTAAAATGAGACAGAACCGCAAACGTTCTAGTTCACCATCATCTAGGTTATTTCTTTTGTTTATGTTCACAGCTCGTAATTTTGTGAAGATTTTTTCATTATTTTCATTTTGATAAATATGTCAACATGTTTTACGATTGGTAATGTAAAAGTTTTCAAAATTAAAATGATAAATGTGTGTAAAGTGATCGTTTTCTTTTCAAGGTTATCAATAATTTGTTCAAATAATTGACAAAAAACTTGATCAATAAATTGAGCTGTGTAAAACCAACTTTAACACCAATTTATTTAAAATTCAAAATTCCTAATATTAGTTACGAACAAAAAGAAAATATTGGGGAAGTTTGATGTAATTAGACAATAACCAACTTCATTATCCAGTGTTTATTTTCAAGTGCATCATTGTACTGAAGTTGTAAGTTAGGTGTTAGTGAGTAGGTAGATAATACGTGTGGTTTTTCCAGCGGGCCGAATTGCGGGTCTTATCTGAGAGGATTAGCAGCGGACCAGCCACCTGGAGGTGTCAGGTCGCTCGGGATTACCGCTCAGACGTGCTTCTCATACCACTCGAGGTATTAAACATTTCTACACCTTTGTTCTTCTCTCTTAAAATAAAGTTTATTTACCGTGAAAAGAATAGAATAGGTTTGTTAAAAATTTGTCAAATTTATGAAGAATACAGATGTTTTATACAAAATCTGTATGGTTTTTTGAAAAGGGATTTCTTTAATCACCTTTTCAAAAGCATCTATGATGCGCAATATTTATTACTTATTTCATTTAAAACATGAAATAGTGTTCTGAAATATTGGTAGCCATCTATTATTATTATCCGTGGTTACGAAAGTGCTTAAATTACGATTAACGATCTTTTAGCTAAGAGGAGCAGATTTAAAAATAATAAAAAGTAACTAATGACTGAGGAAGGCAAAGAAGAAAGATGGGCGAGAGAACTGGAAGCAAAAAGGAAGGAGATCAGAGAGTGAAGCTGGGATGAGAATATGAAGAAAGAGAGGGAAACTGGAGGAAGAACAAATAAATTTGATAAAAAATATTGTAAAATTATCAAATACCATATATTGTACGTTATTTTATTTGTATTGATTAATACCCTAAACGCCGCAAGGCCTAGGGAAATAAAGAACTATTATTAATAAAAAAGAAAACATTAGAGTAACGTTCATAGATGTGAAGCGGAATAGTATGCTTAGATAGATTATTTTTTTCGAAAAATATTTAATTTTTTGTATATCAAAACATTATTTAAGAATTTTATGTTAAGTTTCAAGTTAAAGACTAGATTAACGCACAAAAATTAATTTTGAAAAATCTTGTTTTTTACTAAACTAACTGCCCCATCCGGCTTCGCTCGGGGACAGTTCCTTATTAGTGACTCATATTTTATTGAAATTTACAATGAACCTACTCCTACTTAGGTGAGAGGACAGAATACAATACTATAAGCATGTGAAAGGTTAGAATTAAACTTAACAGAATTACTTATCTAAGAACTTTTTTCTTATTATTATTATTTATTTTTTTTTAGTTTTACCATTTGGCACCAGCTTGTTGCAAGATCTGACACGCGTTTACGCAATATATAATTGACGATGCAGGAAATATGAACAAATCAACGATAGTTATCTTCAGGGTTTGACCCTGCGACTTATTTATAGTCATCGCAAAATAAACCCTGGCAGGAACTTGGTGGCACTTGAACTGAAATGGTAAAATTGTAGGAATCATCGGTAGTCATCCACATTATTAGTGCATCTACGTAATGTTGAAAGTAAAAACATAAGGAGGTAATCCTAATGGTTTATGAAAATTAAGCATTTCGACTGGATAGTGAATGTCATCTTGCTCATCTACAATCTTGTCGACAGACATGTAAGTACGAGAGGGAGATGAACTAATGAACTAATGAACAGTTTTGTAAAATTTTTTCAATTGTGATTTGCGTATTAATCTGGTTTACCACTGAAGAAATCTATGTTGTCACTGCTAATTTCAAGAAAATGAGTTAAACATGAACAGAAAATATTCATTATTTTGTATTAACCCCGCGAAACAATAACGGTTATATCTTCGGAATTACTGAACAGATTTTAAAAATTCTTCAATTCTGAAGTGTATAAATCGTATACCAATCTTGCCACTAACGAAACATATATTATCGCTGACAATTTTAAGAAAATGCGTTAAATATGGTCGGAAACCCTGGATTTAGTTTTACCCACACGCAAAAATTTTATTATAACTTTCGAACTACTGAACTGATTTTACAAATAGAAGAAACGGCATGAAAATCGTATCAGCAGTTCTGGAGTAATGCGTTAAATATATACCAAAAAGATGGATTTTGTATTAACTGCGCGTACAAACAGAGCCGTCTTAGGCCATGCAGGAGCTTTAGGCACACAGAGTTTGGGGCCCTTTTAGAAAGTAAAAAATAATGTTTGAAAACATCAGTATATACTTTTATTTAGTGACTTTATTGATTATTATGGTTAGCCTTATACAAATCAAATATGTATAAGTGAAGTGATTACTATTTTGAGAATTGGACTTACGTTAATGATGATGGTTTCTTCCGGGATTTCTGTTGTGCAAAATCTTCTATTATGTCCTCAAAGTCTAATTTTTGAAGGATATCACTTTCTAGGCACATGATTGACAGATTAGTAAGTCGTTCTTGTAACATAGTCGTTCGTAATTCATTTTTTATTCTTTTTAGCCGTGAAAATGAGCACTCTCCACTACAATTAGTGACCATTAAGCAAAGGAATATCCTTGTAGCAACTTCCACAATCGGGAAAATTTCTTATAATTTATCTGCTTTTATTAGAGTATGTAAAGCTGAGATACTCAAGTCCGCCGATTCATTTGCAAGGTTTTTTAATAAAAGTAGTAAAATAACCTCTTTTTTCCGTGTAAACGACAACCTCGGCATTTCGAGCCCAGGGCCCCCATCTATCTGGGGGCCCTGGGCTCGTGCCCCATGTGCCTTATGGAAAAGATGGGACTGCGTACAAATAACGTTATATATTTGGAACTATTGAATAGATTTTAAATATTATTTCAATTCTGATTAGTGAATAAATCTTGTACCAACTTTGCCGCTGATAGAACCTATGTTGTCGCTGGCAATTTCAAGAAAAATCTTTAATTATGAACAGAAATCATGGATTTCGATTTACCCGCGTGCAAAATTATTATTATCGCTTTGGAACTACTAAACCGATGTTAATAAAACACAGCCGAAAACACGACCAGATGATGTAGCTACAGATAGAAAAAATTGCAAGAAAATCGGATCAGCAGTTCTAGAGTGAAAAGCGCATATACGGACAGACAGACAGAGAGACGTTGCCGTTTATATAGGTATATCGAGTTTATTAAAAGTTTGTTAAAAGTATTTCCAAAAATGCATACTGATGTGAACCGTTTGCTCCAAATTTTTCATACCAGTTCTTGCTCAAATTTGTAGAAAGAAATTCAGTTTTTGTATTTACAAAATATATATTTTTTAAAGTAATGTAGAGCAGCGTTTCTCAACCGGGGGGCCGCGGCCCCCTGGGGGGTCGTGAAAGCTTCGTCGGGGGGCCGCGAAGTCATATAAGATCGAAGCATGAAAATATAATATAATGCATTCAATTTTGCTCAAATGTGCTCAATTCATAAATATATTATATATTATTATATGTATTCATAAATATATACCTTCCACAACATAAATAAAATAAATTATACATATTTTGATAACTAATTTAAATAATATCAATGTCAAATTAAGTGTATGTGTCGACTGATGCGTTTCTGTGATAACGGTTCGCGTTGGAGGTACTTCAAGTACTTGTAAGTTGTAGTTTCAAATGGGCACGACTTGAAAGTGCAATATTATTATTATGTATTATGTGCCGAGCTACAGATAACTCAAGAGTAAAGAAGCGAAAGTGTTTAAATCAAAATGGAAAGCACTTTGAACACCTGTAAATAAAAATACTTTACTTTCAAGTCATTATAGGGAATACAATTTTTCGTCAACCATAAAAGATATTTAAAAAATTGTTTCTTTTAAAAAGTTCTATCGAAAGTTGATCGTTCCCATTTAAAAAATTGTCCTTGATATCCTGTACTTCAGGTTAATTTCGGAGAATTTCAATAGGTACTACCATTCAATTCTTTGGATAAGCTTTGGTCATCAAACATTTTTCCCAATTAGCTCACACATCGCCTTTTTTACTGTGCCGCCTTGCAATCATTTTATAAAACTTACTGATGTAAATATTTATTTATGCCGTCTGTCAATGAAAAGAACTGAACTTTTAAAAACATCATTTTTCATTGCGTTGTTTACAAGTGTTTTTGTGTCGAGCTTGCTTTTATTTTTAAGTTTTTTTTTTGAGTATTTCTACAAATATATAATCGGGTTATAAGCGTTTAAAATACGGCACAGACACAATAAAAACGCTGACCCCACGGTTCACCCTGCATATATATATATATATATATATATATATATATATATATATATAGGGGGGCCGCAGACAATATTTAAATAATTTTGGGGGGTCCCATGCCAGAAAAGGTTGAGAAACGCTGATGTAGAGTATTACATCAATTCTCTTAATATTTATATTAAAGGAAGAAAAATCATATCATTTATTTTTTTATTTTTATTGGATTACAACAAAAATATCATCCCACACTTACGAAATCCTGATATTTGGAATAATTCACACTTCAACATCGGTTTGAAAAATTGTGCAAGAACCCTACGATAAGTAGTTTGAAATGTATTAATATGACAAGTTCCTGTCGCCGGAAACATTAGTTTTCACTTCAGTTTGTTGCGTTCCTCTGATAAATTCACAGATACCTAGCCAAGTATCAATAGCTATTTAAATAAAAAACATGCAGAAATATGCTATCTGAATATTTTTGTTATGTCTAGACTGTGAACGTCATTTTCTTAAACGGCGCCAATATCGTGGAAGAATGTATTCTCATTACCTAGTAAGTAGAAAAGAAGAATAATAAGTAACCTTACATGATGCAGCTGTCATTTATTAGTTAACATTCTAAGTTAACACTAGTCGTCAACAATAAACATTAGTTAACATTCAGCTCATAAAATTTGGAATCGGATACGGCTCGCGGGCCGTATGTTAAACACCATTGGTATTCTTCGACTATTCGCGACTCAAACTAACGTTGGCGGCGCTGCGTACGAGAGTTGATAGCCGTATTTAAGTCACTATATTTAAAAATACGTCTTAATTCACATAAACTGCAGCACAACACACTACAAATATTATACAAATATACTCTTCTGTTTATTTTACCAAGCCGCCACCAGATGTCTCACTTTATTTGGAGTCGCGAATACCTACGAAACCCTTAATAGAATAATATTTATAATAAAATATATCTTTACTTTCTTTTTTTTTTAATTTAATGGGTTTTGATGCTGTGGCAATTTGTAAGGACAATTTTTATTTGTGAAAAATTCCATGCCTGAACGGGATTCGAACCCGAGATCTTAGCAAAGCATAGCACATGTGTTACCACTACGCTACGCCGGTCAGCATCTTTACTTTTATTTTCTAAAATATTTTTACTGGCAATTTTTTTTCTGATCAAGTCAATATTATATCTAATCTAGTCAGTATTTTTTCTATTCGTAATTATTTTTTTCTGATCAAGTTATTCTTTTTTTCTAAACATGTTATAATTTTTTCTGATCAAATCATTTTTTAAATTAAATTCTACTAAAAATAAATTAAATTCTGAGCAGTTAAATACCAGCCTGTTATTTGCTGATTCTATTGTATTATTTATTTCAAATTCGTAACCCTTTATGAATTATTTACAAATACAGTGATTTATTTGCGTGTACAGTGTAGGATCCTCTTAATTTATACCAATCGACGAAACTTTGCGGAGGAAGTATAGTCCGTTCAAATGTTAGAATAGGTATTGCTCTTATGGGAAATGGGAGCGGTGCTGCCAAATGTTGCAAGAGTTTCAAATATTTGAATGAACCCAAATATTATGCGGAATTTTATGTTCTCTTGTTGCTAATTCATTGATATTAAATTAATCTCTGTACAAAAATCAAGCAAAACGGAGCAAAAATGAATAACCATTTGTAAAATACCGAGTCTTCACAGATCAGCGTGTTTTGCAGCCGTCTACGTCGCCACGAAAGGAAATGACAGCGTTATTGGGAAAACCCATAAGAGAGAATGCAATAAAAAACTACTCCATTTCCCCTATACTGCATTCTAACGTTAGAACGGACTATACACATATCATACGAAGCATTTCAAGACATTCTGAAGTTGAATCACGCAGAGGAAGGCCTTCATCTTGAAGAACCGATGAAAATGTTGACAGATCCCGGGATTTTGTGTGTTCAGTTGTCGGTTGACAGTCAGAGTGGTCGGGGAAGAGTTGAATTTGACTCATACTACCGTTCATCAGATTTTAACCAATGAATTGGGAATGAGAAAAATCTGCGCAAAATGGTTCCAAAAACAATTTCAATAAACGCGTTTTTGGACAGTAAAAACATTCCTGTGGCTTCTCAGCCTCCTTATTCGCCTGACTTGAGTCCTTGTGACTTTTTCCTCTTCCCAAGATTGAAAAATCACCTCAAGGGAAGTCATTTTGGGACACTCGAAAACATTTAAACGTCCGTAACTGACCAGCTGAAAGCTATTCCAGTATCCGAGTTTCAGCACTGCTGTGAAGATTGGAAGAACCGTCTCCAGCGCTGTGTGGCTTCCCAAGGAAGTTATTCTGAGGGAGACAATATTGAATTGTAATTCTATTCAAATACAAAAAAACAAAAATTAAATCAGTCCGATTACTTAATTTACTGTCCGACAAATATTTCATGGCCAGGCGTGAAAAATGAACGTGAAATTTGTAGTGGGGATTATAACTTTGGCAAATTGCATTATTTCCTACACACGCTAATATAGTCAAGTGCATAAGTGCAACATTCAAAATATATTAAATATTTAAAATCATGGAGACAAAAAGCAAACTAGGTGGATTTGCTATTAATAGTAAAATTTTTTACATTGTTATGTAAGTATATTTAGCGGGAAAACATTTGTATTACATTATTACATAGAATGTAAGCCTTTATTGTTTACAATCTACTTGAAATTGCTGGAGTTTGGAAAAAGACGCGGGACGGGGGTGCTCTGGCCAATAAACAAGTCGACAAAGTGAACGTCATATGCAGTAATCACTGAAATCAAGCAGCTGCGTTTCTATAGTTTTGTTGTTCGACTGTGATGGGAGGAACTTGTCTTTGTGGACGTACTTAACTGATAAATATAATGTACACATGTAAGAATGTGAACTTGTTTCTCTGACTGTACTATATATCTGACACTGTCTTTCATAGTGCCCTCTCTGTGCGCACAATAAGCCACGCCCGGCCACGAAATATTTGTCGGACAGTACACACCTCGTATAAATTGCTTTTTCTTTTCTCACCCCTGCTTTTTCTTTTCTCAGTGTTACATTGCTAAAACCATTTAGACTTTTTTTATTTTGCTAGTCAGTGATGTAGCCTTTTTGACCCCTTCTCGCAAAATTTTCTTCGGGCCCCTCTACTATTTTGTCTAGGGAGACCAAGCTTTAAAAAAACAAGCCTCATTTAGAGCTTCGGTGGGCCCCTAAATGACTCCCCCTGCGGTTGCTGGCGTAACGAGCCCAGAGTTACGCCATTGACGCTACTCCAAGTATTATTTTTTATAAAACCTACTATGTATTTGTATTTTGTATTTTATGTAAATAAACAAACACGATTTCTTTGCTTACGAATGTCACAAGATTATAACAAAAGTTTATTTCTGTACTTGATTATTTTATATCAAGTGGTACAGACAATAAATGAAGAGAAAATTCTAAATTAAATAAAAGTTTGTAAAAACACAATAACTGCAGCACCCTCCTACTCATGAGTTCCAAGTTACAAAAACAATAAACAGTTCGTTCTGGGTCGAAAATTACAGCCCTTTATACCGGAGCATTCTTGCTTTTTGTCGCATTGTAGCATGCCCCCTGCGAAGAACAAGTAATTGAAAAATTAATTGAATCATACTGTGGCTTTCGACAACTAAAGAAATAAGGGTAAATGTAAGAGCTTTAATAGGTTGTGCGTTAAAAGTTTTCCACCCTGTATATATACATTCTCTCGTAATGAATGGTCTATTCCAAGTCTGAATTCTGAAGAAATCACTTGAATACTGTTTTTGTTTTATACTATTGTAAAAGAGTTTATTATTTTATGCCGTGGTGCTGATTTATTGTTGGTTTCTTATACTCGCTCAATGATTTCAATGCCTTTGACTTTTGTTCAGATCAGCTATAATGTTATTGTCATACAATTAACTTGCGTTTTTGTTAATTGAAAACTAAGAAACTTAACTTTCTTTGCTTATTGTTTATTTGTTTTTTGTTAAGTTTGTAACTTTTTATTAATGAAACAATTACATGAAACAATATTCATTAAAATGTTCGCCAGTGCACGTTTAAAATACGTGATAATTTTTAGGAATCCTTATGCTGGATTCAAAACCTCATAATTAGAATTTAGAATTAGTACTTAGAATTTACGTAAATGTTTGTTATACGTAACTGTACGCTAGCGTTCATAGTTCATTAGTTACGCGTATACGAGGCGGAGAAGGTTAGAAAGCCACGTGGTCAGTGCCACGTTTCGACGAGCCCTATTATCCCTGTATGAACAGGTACTCATTTATAAGTATTAAATACTTGAGACGGAGTCAACCCAAGAGCTGACTCATATTTAGACAAGTAAAAACAATTGCATGCATTTGTTTCCATTATTTTACATCCAACAAATAAGTTTTACACCGTTGAATAGAGAAAAAAAAAAAATGTGTAAAACAATTGCAAAACGTCTTTTGATACGGTTATCGTCTCACCCCTATTGCCCCAAATAAGTTTTATTTGAACAATATTTTTATAACTCTTTTTTTAAAGGAAATAATCCAGGTGAACATAAGTGTTGCCTCACCCTGTATAGTTTTAATGGATATTTAAACTTTACATTACACAAAACTATTAGAATGACCACATTCAATTTACGATGAAAAAGGGCGACTATATTTTATTTACATAGGTGTATAACTTCGCTTCCGCCGTTTTTTTTTTCCGGAAATTCTGGCTTTATTGTAAAAAACTGGTTATACATTTCTGATTCAAAGTATAGTCCATCGCCGGCTTTTGACATGAGTCTTCATCAAGTAATGCCTCCAATTCTGCATCTTCGAAAACCTTCTTTCTTCCACCGCTATGCCGGTCTTCGACGTGAAAATCACTGTTCTTGAAACTACTCACGACGCGTACTTTCATAAATAGCGGCCTCACCATAAGTATTTGAAAGCATTCGATGAGCCTCAGCCGTAGATTTCTTCATATTGAAGCAGAAAATTAAAACCTCCCACAAATGACGAGAATTTGGCTCGTAAACTGACATTTTCAACCGAGAATAACTTTATGATGCAGGCACAAATCGACTAACGTTTTTATGGGTCTATGATATACAGGGTGTTAGGTAACACCCTGTTTCAGTTTCACCCTGTTTGTCAGGTCTGGCACAATTTTAAAGGCAGCATTGTTGGCCCATTTAGAGCTAAAAAGTCCTCAACCATTTTTGGATAAGATGCGTATATCGCTTGATAATCGATGCAGTACCACCGTTTAGGAACCACTAATAATTTGTCTGTTACAACATACATATACATATGTGACTGAGATAAATAGAAACCATGGAAACAATACCGTAATTTTTAAACAAAATGCTTTTTCAATGTTATGAAGAAAAAAGAAATATTAAAAATAAGACTTTAATAGAAAACCTTTAATATAAAAAAAAAAAAAAAATTCCCCATACATAAAATGCATGTCTGCATATTCTTCAATTGTGTAATGTGGCATTTTTTTAAACAAAATCGGAACAAAATTTTAGATTATGACGTACACGTACTTTGATATTCTATTATTGAACTACAATTAAAATATTTTTTTTCTCTCTGGCAACTACACAACTTCTGGATTAATATGAAAAAAGTCAGTGGTATTCAAAATTTGGGGCATCTTTTTGTTTGTTTATTTTTGGACGAAATTCACATTTTAGAGAAAATTGGCAAAGGAAAAATCGATTGCATTCTATGTCACCATGCTTTTATGTCTTTTAAATTGTGTCGGACATTTACCTAACACCCTGTATATATGCATGACGTCTATGATGTATTTATTTCGACCACTACTTACCGCTAAAGCTATCTATAGGAAGACTACGGAAGCAAAGTTGTTCACCTAATACCATGACCAAAATGCAATTTTACGCCCGCTGAGCTGTAAAAAAGACAAAGCACCCGCTCATGATAACTAGCGAAGATATTTATGTTCAAATATAAGATTCGCAACTTTTATTGTAGGTTATAATAAATATATTTGATAAATTTAAAATTTAATTGGAAATCATAAAATAGAATCCATTACAAAATTTATTGAGCAACTGACAGGATTATAGGTTTCTTGTCAGTTTATTGTACGTACCTCAGGCTGAAAGAAAGTTTACACCCTTGGAAGAATAAAGACCACCGCTACGCATCGGCCCTCAAACTTGGTTCGCGGTTGTAAATTTTTACTTTAGGCCTTCTATACGTAAATAACTATTTTCGTTATCAAATCCAAAGATGGTCCTGTTATTTTATTATAGTCTTGTTAGGAATTATTGCAATACCGAGCGACGTAGCAATATGCTTTCAGAGTCTGTTGTACAATATCGCAAATAATCCAGTATTAGGGATGCAATGCTCACATTATGTGATAATGCATATGTTTATCCTCTGTCCAGTAATCGATATGGTCGGGACTGTTGTCCAGTGTGTTCGATGTGGAGTGATTCTCTGTCGATATCCGTCCTCCAGGGACCGCCACCTATACTACCGCCATTGTCAGCGCCTCTATCGTCCAACATCAGATCTGTTTAGCATCGGTAATCACTGCTTACATACCTACAATAATATTGCAACCATTGTCAATCCGAGTTTGTTATTTATGTTAGATATTACAGATTGTTTAGTTATTTTTATATGAAATGGTGCGATTTTTACTCAATTGGTCCATTTAAACATTGAGCTCTAATCAGTTATTTTTTTTAGTTTTAAATCATTTTGCTGATATGCACCTTGAAAAACCGTTGAACCGGAAGCGTTCTTTGTATAAAAAACTGTATTAATCTAGTAACATGGACTGTATTAAACTAGTAGTATGGCCCTGCACAAATTATACATGATATTACTTTTCTAATTACAATTACAGAATCATTTTACTGATAAAAAAGGAAGTCTGAAATTTCGAACGAATATCTTTGATTGAACTATGGTGTAGCAGTTAGTGTAGTGGTACACTCAGTGGTGTAACAGCATAGTGTGTGGCCCTTGGCAAATTTTTAGACTGGGGCACTCAAAGAAT
This sequence comes from Liopterus haemorrhoidalis, assembly GCA_963971575.1. Taxonomy (NCBI): domain Eukaryota; kingdom Metazoa; phylum Arthropoda; class Insecta; order Coleoptera; family Dytiscidae; genus Liopterus; species Liopterus haemorrhoidalis. Next base: position 174,963,347 of record OZ020611.1, on the reverse strand, counting down.
TAAGTTCGTCGTTGTTTTTATTATAGGTACTTTAAGTGTCTCGTACACTGAAAGAAATTTATACTTTAATATTAAAAACACTAGTTTTTGATTTCATATTAATAGTAATTTACTTTAGGGTTGTACATCGAAGGCAAAACATCGATGTTAACATCGGCGCTTACTATCGATGTTGAAAAAATATCGAAGGAAAAACATCGATGTATCGGAAACATCGATGTTTTATTAATATTAAAAAAAGCTATTTATTTATATTATATAGGTTTTATTTAATAATGTAAAGATAAAATACGAAAAAAGTAACATATAATACACAAAAAGCATTTATTAGATTTTGAAATAGAAATATTCCTTTTTAATATTAATTAATTTCACATTAACATTATTATACCCCATATAATAATACTAATTTGTACCTACAGTCTATTCCAAACGATTAGGCGGAACTAACCGCAATTTTCATTTTTGTAATTTGTCATTTTGAGATAGAGTATAAGAAAAATTAAAATTGTTTTTATCGAGCTTTCATTTCGGAAAAACTGTCAATTACCTACTTCATCAAAGTCCAAAATGGAAATGCAAATTATGTCATTGATTCTAAAGAAATCTCAACTGATTTATAATGATGTGCAATACACGATAAAATACGTTCAATCGGAATAAACTTTTGGGGTCTTGCAGACGACCATCTTCGCAAATTTATTATACCACTGGACGGGGCACTCGGGGGGCCCTGCCATTTTACCAGTCCTGCTACCCTATTGTTACGCCACTGGGTGCACTGACTGCTAGACCAAGGGGCTCGAGTTTGAATCCTGGCGATGGTATGGATGTTTGAGTGTATTTATAGTTTTTAAGATTAATTTGTCTAATAAAAAAAAAAAAAATGCTAATGTGGTCGAAAAACTAAATGCCAAAAAAACTCAAAATTAAAAAAAAAACATTAAAATAGTTCAATCATAGACATTCGTTCGAAAATTTATGGCATGATTATTTTGTTGATGATCACACGGTATTAGAACTAATCTGGCAACCTCACTCAGATTCTATACCCATAACTGTCAAATATTGTAGATCATTTTACAATCTAAACGTGTCTATTTTGGTACCAAATGTTGCTAATGCCATAGTAAACATCTTTTATTCCAACCCAAAATTCTTAAGATATTTATTTTTACGATTTCCGTTCCAAAGAACACTTTATTACGACATCATTGTTTCTTATTTCAAACATATGTTTCAAACTACCAGGTATCAATTATTTTACAACTGTAAAACCAACAATAAATTAGAAAATACCTTATTTACTCTTTGTCCGGTTCATATTTCAGCACTTTGACAAATATACGGTGTAGGAGTGTTAATGTTAAAAATGATTAATAATAAGAAATACATTAAATATTATACTTGGTACACAATAAAGTTTTTATGGACTGTTGTTTTATGTGTGAAATTGTTAAGGCTATGAGCATTTTAGATGAACTGGTATTTCAACATAACCGCAGCCATAACTGGAGAATTTGATACAAATAAGCTATTGGAAAATGGGGAAATAAAGGTAAAGTAATAAATAAAAAAAAACAGTAAGAACGGTAATTAATTTAGTTGAGCCTTGCTAGAAATTATCCTATTCAAAAATAGAGTTGTCACTTTTGTAATGAAATCTTTTTTATTTAAATTTTGCCCCCGTGATGAAAACGAAAATGACGTAAATTGCCTTCTTTGGTAAGTGCCAATAAATGTAATAACATAAAAACGAAAAGTTGATGCGTACGCGCTCACCAAGTATGCAGACAAAATTAAGTTTTTACTGAAAGTGTTCTTAATTTATGGAAGAAACAAAGTAATATTATTTTTCAGTACGTTTATCAGCGTTAAATTTCTATACTAAGGATTGATATCAACCTACTCCCAGGTTATAATTTTATTTTGTGTTGAAGATTTTTTTTTTTTAATTTATTTATTTGGTCTTAGCGTCTATGGCCATTAACCAGGATACATGTGTTTAATAATACAATTTTAAACCTTAAAACTACAAATACAAATACAACATGCATGCTATCACCGGGATTCGAACCTAAGTCACCCTGGTCTAACAGTTAACACGCCAGTATATTAACCATTACACCATAGTGACCGGCATTAAAGATGTTACCACCGTAGAGTTATTATTAACTTCTCTATATGGAAAATTTAAGTTTTAAGTTTTAAAATTCAAGTCATTTTGTGTGACAGTATGAAAAAAAAAAAGATGTGTAGTGTGAATTTTCACACATTTCATGGTTTTGTAGGCATTTAATAAGTGTAAGAAGCCAACGAATGCTGGATGCCTAAAAATAGTTTTTGATCATTTTTATTTTTTATTTGAGTATTAAGAGCTTCAATTTAATGTTTTACTAAATTTTTTACTAACTATTTAAGTAAATTTAAATAATTAGCCAAAATTTAGCCATTAATTAAAGAAATTATTAATTTTCTCAAAAACACAAAAACTGCAATATTTACCAAAAACGCAATCTGATCAAAAATTCCTCCCGTACGTTTCCGGCTCAGATCAATTTACATTATCTATAACTTTTTCAGATTTTTATTTCAACCCCTTTGGGTAAAAGGGTGCGGGACGAGAACTTTCTTAGTACATTTTTGACTAAAATCGTATTTAAAAAAAATCAGATTTTAGAAAACTACTTTTGGTTCCTCAATCTACGTTTTAAGAGCTTTCCTTTGATAGCACAAAAAATATTATTTTTTCAACGACACTAATATATCGATATTTTTCGAAAAACTTATTTGATCATAAATTCCTCTTGAATTATTCCGATTCCTATCAATTTACATTACTGAGATTTTTTCAGATTTTTAGATCAACCACTCTGGGAGACAGGGTGAGGGACAAAAGTTTTTTGAAATATTTTTGGCGAAGAATAGTTTTTACATAAATAAAAATTAGCTTGTTGATCCACGCATTAACAGGTTTCATTTGCTATGCCACTCAAAAGTTAAAAAACATTTATTTTTTCATTATATACATATTTGCTTCTTTTTCTTTCATGATGTGATTTTTTGAACTCTCAGTATTTTTCTTATATACGAGGCAAGAAGTTGTATAAGCATGCCAAATTTCAAATTTCCAAGTTAACCCGTTTGGCTAAAATTTCTACCCAACAGGCAGAGAGACAGACACACAGACAGACACATGAGTGACGTTATAAGGGTTTTCTGGTGGTCATACCTACAAAATCCTAAAAACAGGTTTTAAAGACTATGCAAATGAAACATGATTCAGTTCCCCTGACTTGCTAACTTAATAAAAATGTTAATTTCTATAAATGCGCAAGACCATCGATACATTTTTACCAATATTTATTATAACGTAGTGCCTATGAGATTATTGAGCCAGAAATTACGTCTCAAGAACGACGTAAAATGCTTAGGGTTGAGATGGGGTCCGCAAAAAAAAGTTGTACAAGATGGGGTCCTCGGACTATATAAGTTTAAGAACCCCTGTTCTAGTGTGATACGCCCTTTAAATAGACAAGAAACCTTAAAAAATGGATTAAGTTTTCCCGTAATATGCAACAATTAAATATTAATAAAAAAATTGTACATGTTAACAGATGAATTTTAATTTTAATTAATTAGGAACAGACTGGCCGTTTGGCAACTCAGGCAAATGCCACTGCTCCTATATTTTATCATAAAATCGCATTTTTAATAAAAGGAATCTTTTTATTTTTGGTTTTATATTACTACCTCGTTTAATGGCTGTTTCTTTACGTGTCTCAGTAAATTACATAAAATTTTAATAATTTTATAAAATTATCAGAATACATTTTTAAAAAACGTTCCTAATGTAATTCAGCGCTTCTAAAAGTGACACAAGGTAACAAATATTCTCCAACATTGAAACTTTACGAACTCAAATTCAAATTTCAAGAGTCATTCATTCGAAAGTTTCTTACGGAGAGACAGATGAAACAATAATAAGAGATACACGGTGTTACTTGTTGGATATATGACAATCACATCACCTAGCATATCTCAATAAACACATATGAATAAGAACATATCATTTATACAGCAGCACCTCTGAAGTTGAGCTGAGACACGAACCTAATAACAAGAGAGAGGAAACAAACCATATATATAGAAACAGTTATAACAACACTGAATGTATTATGAATATAATTGTATGTTAGTATGAGATAAATTCCAGTGACAAAATTCAAAGATACAAAGATGTCTTGAGGATTTGCAGAGACGGAATTGCAAATATTTTACAAACGGTTCCGTTTCATATCTAGTGCTTCATAATTTGGCACCTTCTAGAACAGGGGTTCTCCCACTATAGCCCAAAGATAACAATTTAACTTATATATATATATGTTAGGATCAGGACTAGTTGTTGGTCGTCCCTTGTAATATGTAACGATAGCAACTATAATAGACGTTGTAATAAATGTTCGTTTGTGCTTGAATCTGTGTGTTTTAATTGATATTATTACAAACACTATAAAGCGTTTACACATATAAAGCTGACACTCATTCCATTATTGTGAGATCATCCCATTGTTTGATGGATATCCATATCTTCCCTTCTCATCACCATCATTCATCTTTCCTTGACCACTGCTGGACATAGACTTCACCTGTTTGTTTCCATTTCATTCGATCGAGTGCCTTTTCCGGCACTTCTTCTCAAATCATCTGTCCACCTGCGTCTGATTTTGCCAATGTTACTTGGTTTCCACTTTAATATTGTTTTAGTCCCACTATCTTGGATCCTTATTAGAATTCAGCTGAGCTATTCTACTGACTACATCACAAATCCTGATTTGCTCTCTTATCCATATATTTATTCTTCACCTCTAGAACCTCTTAATATTTTGTTCTCTTTCATCAAGTGTCCTATCTAATATAATCGCCTGCCTCCCATTACCTGTGTGAAACTCCACTGAGTATAGTGCTCGGATATCTTCATTTTTATGAGGTCTCATCTATATTTAAAGACTGTAATGTGCCTCTTTCTCTTAATATAAATTCATGTTTTGCAAGTACTATACAGTTCACATACCCACTATTTCCGAAGAATGTAATCATCAAAGCGACTCCACTGAAATAATGTTGTTATGCTGTCAAACTACTGACGTAGATCTTTAGCCAGCATATTTATCATCACACTACACAAAATTTTGCAACTATCTTCCGTTGTATTATTAGTTTGTCACAGCCAAATTTTAGATGATAATAATAAAATAAACAAATAACTTTAGTTTTAAGTAGGTTGCCCTGAAAATTGGTCGATCAGCAATCACGTAAAATAGCTTTTACTATAAAATTTAATTTTTAAGTACAATAGCTTCTCGAAAAAATGTTATTTGAAAACATTTTGTCGAACTGGATAATAATAAGGCTAGGTGTGAAATTTACGAACAAATTAAAAATGCAAAAGGTGAAAAATGCACAGGAAACTTAGACATATGAAATGCTAAGCTCTTAAACATCACAAGCCAAACTCTTATGAAACTCGGGATGAAAGCCTGGTTTAAAATAAGTATGTTATTGAAAATAAGCATAAAAATTTACAAACAGATGTTTTGAAGGGTCAAATCCATTGTTCAATGCATATGCGTTTATGTTATGGAGTTATTAGCCGACTGGCGTAGCGTAGTGGTAACACAGGTGCCCTGCGTTGCTTAAGGTTTTGGGTTAAAATCCCGTTCAGGCACGGAATTATCAAGAAAAAAAAAATATCCTGGTTAATACAGATATACAGAGCCTGCAGGCGCTGACTGTTTGACTGTTCTGTGTCGCCAATTGCTGTATTCGGACTATCAACCGGTAGCCGGTCAGCCGGTAGTGCGAGTCAGACAGTAGCAGGTGATGGTTGACAGTCGATGAACATTGTTAATGTTTTAGGAAATGAGACCAAAATTGAATTAAATATACTGTATTTCCGATTTTTTTTTCCATCTCAGTGTTTACCTAAACTGAAATCTGGTCACCCTGTATATAGCCCAGGTGTACTATCACTGTGCTATCTAGGTTTATGTAAGTACCAGACGCGTACCCACATTTTAGTCTTTCGGGGGGTTCAGAAAACATTTTTTTTAAAGCACCATTAAGAATTTGAAAATTTTAAAATGCGAAGATGAAAACAGAACGCAAATGGCCCTTTGGCCCGCTTCTATCTTTGAAATTTGGTGGATGTTCGTGTTTAATGATGTGAAAAAGGTCAAATCGAAAGAATTTTTTTTTTTCTAGTGCTACTTTGACCGGGATCTAAACGTTCGCACAATGACGAAATCACCTAACGATGCATATCTTAGAAAGTATCTCTGCTCTTCAGCGACATATGACTGTATTTCGTTTCTGAAAACTGAAAATAATACCGCCAATAACCGCCAATAATGACGATCCTAAAGATAAGTTCATGCAAATAGTTTACTAATTTTTCATAAATTATTGGACAGTTATGATTCCGTTTTATTAATTTTGGCAAATCAAAGTCTAAGAAAAAGTGTATTTTTTTAGAGCATTCTCAAAATTTACCTGAAAATCTTGATCCGGTTCTGCGTCATCTTATCCGCGAATGCTGCACTGAAATAACAAGACGCGAGCGCTGGCTGCTACAGAGCGCTTGTACTTAGTTGCCGCTAGAGACAAAGAGTCGTACGTTGTCGGGACGGTTGTTTTGTTGTTAATTCACTGTTTTGTTTGCCGGCGTTGAGAATTTAATATTCACTCTATATCATTCACTCTCATATACCACATTATATTGTTATTACTTTGAGATATTATGTTTACAGGCTCCTTTTCAAAGTTATACACTTCACATTAAAGGAAGTAGAATTTTACTTACAATTAAAGGAACTAGAAATGAATAGAAAGTTTTCAGGATTTAACAAGCATGTTCTATAAGCAGGGTGATCAGGTCTCAGGTTTTCTGGGTTTCCGGCCAGAGTCTCAGGGCTCCGGGATTTGTTATAAAATCTCCGGGTTTGGAGTTTGGAGTTTGGAGGTGAGGACTTTTTTTTTGCTCATCAATTGTATTTTGGACGTGAGGACTTTGTTTGCTCATTTCTTGGATTTTGGAGGTGAGGACCATTTTTGCTCATCACTTGTATTTTTTGGAGGTGAGCAAAATTGAATTAAATATATTAATTAAATATATTAAATATATATTCTATCTTAGAGCTTGCTTCAACTGAAATCTGGTCAGCCAGTCTATAAGGCGTTTATGAAAAATTTACTGGTAGCTACCGGTTACAGCGACTGCATTCAAAAATACCTTCGGTGAACCTGTCTCGCGTTTGATTACTATACCGCAGTAACAGGTGCATCAACCGGGTGGACGATTGTTAGATCGGCCCAAACCATCAATAAACGCGGTTAAGCCCACGATTCTGGCATGAATTTAAAAAGTTTGTGTCAATAAATTTACTTGTTTTATATTTTATCTAGTTATGTAAATAAAATTCTCTATATCTTTAACTAAAAGTGTACATAATAATAGCACAAATAATTATAGTAAATTCTTCTTCTTCTTTTTCTTTGTGACAGGTCAGTCGAGTTGACTTTTGGCCTCACTCACTTAAGTCCTCCATTTTGATCTGTTCATTGTCAGGTCTTTCCATGTGTACTGTATACCAATACTTGTTAAATCTTTAGGTAGCCGATCTCTTCATCTCTTGCGAGGTCTTCTCACTGGTCGACGAGTATTCAATCTTCCTTCCCATATCTTCCTAACTATTTTGTCCTCCCTCATCCTCATCACGTGTCCTATTCACTGTAATCGTCTGCCTTTCAGTTCTTTTGTGATACTCTGCTTTGAGTACAGTTTTCGAATATTTTTGTTCTTCTGGATTCTCAATTCACCATTAATTTGAATGGGACTAAAGATTCGGCATAATATTTTATTTTCGATGTGTTATCGATCTCGCTTTGTTAAGGTCCATGTTTTGGAGCCATACATAAGCACGGCGCGTACTATAACTCGGTATAACCTGATCTTGGTGTTCCTAGACAGGAGTTTCGTTTTGAAGAGGGGTCCAAGTGCAAAATACGACACATTAGCAGCTTTCATTCTGTTCGTAATTTTCTGTTGTTTCAGATTCACCTTATTTATGTACCCAGGTATTTGAAAGTATAAACTCATTCAAAAGTGTTGCCATTAATTTTTATATTGGTTGTGTTCTCATGACTGCGTATACTAACAATAAGATTTTTGGTTTTTTCATTACTGATGATGAGTCCTACTCAACGAACTAGAATTAGAATAACAATTAAAACAACATAAACTAAAATAAAAAATTAACTATAAACCTTTATTCAATTTAAATCATCGTTTATAATAGATACATAGCACAACCATAGTACTCTGTTTGTTCTGTTTATTAGAAGCAGATGTTCAAAACAGTAAAACCTATTGTATATCATATGCAAACCAATCTTTATGTATAACATATGCAGTAGCGGCCTTAGGGGGGGGGGGGCGGTCTGGCGATCGTCCTGGGGCGCCAGGTTAGGAAGGGCCGCGGACGGTCAGGTCATCACTTGTATTTTAAAAGTGAGGACCTTTTTTTTTGCTCTTCACTTGGATTTGGGAGGTGAGGACCTTTTTTTTTGCTCTTCTCTTGGAACTGGGAGGTGAAGACCTTCTTATTTTTTTTTTTTATGAGGGCGGCAAAAAAATCTCGCCCGGGGCGCCAGACTTGCTAAGGCCGGCTCTGATCATATGCATTAATTTATGTAACTTTATAAACGAGGCTTAAGATTTCTGATACAAAAAATGGAATTGCAAGTTTCTTAAGACTGAAGTACACGATGCAATTTCTCGTTTTGAATCTCGTACGATTTATTAGATTATATAGTTCAGAAAAATAGGATGTAAAATTATTGTAGTACTCGTATACCATCCAATATTTATTAGTTTGAATCTCTACTAAATGATGTGCACTACGTCTATTTTCGTATGTTGACAAGATTCAAAGAATTGTACCTAATCTAGGCTGGACAGTGGACAATAGAAATCCAATGGACCCCTAAATGATTTATTTATTTATTTATTTTACATGGACCTATTTCTGCAACGGGGCTAATCGCCGATGCCAAGGGGCAAGCTTCTACACTTGAATGACTGTGAAATGAGAATAATGTAAACATATTATTCTCGCCCAAATAATATCACCAACGGAGAATAGAACCATCAACCTCATAATCCACACTGTTTTTACCCGTCCAAACTGCACGATTTAATGCGCTTGTCCACTCCGTTGGAGACCCCTAAATGACATGGCTGCGTAACGCATAGGCGACCGGGGCAATTGCCCAGCACACTGCGTTTTTTGGGCCCCCGCGCTCGCACAATACACACTACAAAATGGTTAATGAAGTACAGTCAGTGCTAACTTGCACAAAGCCCTGCAAAAATGATGTACAGTCAACGTTTACTTGTAAAGGCCCCCGTAAATTCATATTTTGTGTGCCGCTTCTGTGTGAAAAAACAATAACTTTTTACAAATAATAAACTTTATTACTATCGCTCTTTCTGAGATAGACTATAACGGAATTGAGCCCCTCCCCCAAGCCCTCAAAAACACGTTTTAGACACATTTTTCTTGCAATCAAACGTGAACCCTAAAGAAATAATTTGCCATCTGAGCCTCCCTAAAAAAAATGTTGAAATCAGAGCCGCTCATTCAAGAAAAACATCAGGGTTCCGTATATTTACCAAAATTCTAATATTAAGTATTTTTCCCTTTTAATCAACATTATCCATTTTTGGATTTTGTTTATATTCCCTCAACATGTATAATAAGTGTAAACATCTATGAAATGTGGACTGTATATTTTTTAAAACACGGTACTAAAATATAAAATAGAAATATTGCATATATTACAATTCTTGGAATCCGAGATTTTATGTTCTATATTTATACCTCCAAAAATCCATTAATTTTTTTATTTGGTACTTAAGTCCGAATTCAGGTGTCAAAGAGGATTAACAAATTCCGCGAACCTGCATGACCTTGCATTTATGAATTTTTCTAGGCCCTGTCCTTGAATAACGATAAGATAAATTAGATTCGACATTCCATCTGGAAGATTCATATACCTACACAAGATACATATCTTAGATTTGATTTTAAAATACAAATAAATATTAAGAATGATAATCTTACTGTATAAGGGTGTATCATATCACCCGCCCATCCATTTCTTATAGAAAACGCAACGTGGGAGTAAATTGGATATTTTTTTTGAGTTTCAGTCCGAATACCAGAATTTTCCCGGAACAAACAGGAAGTACAGGATATCAAGGACAACTTTTAATTATTATTATTACTATTATTTATTACTAGGAGAAAATCCCGTCGTTCGACGGGGTAAAGGTAATCACCAAATTAAAAAGAAACTCTCGGTACAATATTAGAGCAGTGGAAAACGATAATAGATAATAAATATTTTACGAAGGGATTTCCGATCTTTCACTTGCAAAACTGGAGTGCATATGAACTCTTCCTGAAGCCTATAGGTGTGAGTGATTGTTTAAAATAGACATAAACACTCCACTCTTCTTCATTACGTTATAAGCACCGAGAAAACTCCTTGGTCTATTTTGGTAAAATAGGTCCCCACTTTGCTTCTTGGTGGTGATATTTTTAATTAAAATACAAAAATAACGAATAACATTTCATAACCTCAAACGTAGAGGAAAAAGGCGCCAAACGCCAGCAACTTCTAAACCGTTCAATTCATGTTTCTTGGCGTACCATGTCTTGCGCCATTACGATTGCGTACCCCTTATATACTAGCGTCGGCGAATCAATGCATTTACGACACAAGACGTAACAAACGACTGTATTGTCTGGAACAATGCAATTGTGTGTTACATCATGTGACGGAACTGCACTGATTTGCCGACGCCAGTATACCAGTTTTTACAAGAGTACAATTTTTAGAAGTGTTTCTTATTGAAAAAAATTTAATCACAGAAATATTTATATGTGTATAAATAAAAATTTTACGATATTGTTTTAACAAAAAAATAAATAAAATAAAATAAATAAACGATTCGATACTGGGTCAAATGTACTGATATTAATAAAGTATCGGAAGATGAGTATCGATACTAAAATCGCGATATCGAATGAAAAATATCGATACTGGTATCGATCAATAGTATCGGAACATCCCTACATCTGACAGACACCTCAGCCATTTTATACGTAAGTATGTCAATTTGATTGATTTAGATTTTTTTGTAAGATATAACTTTTACTTAAACAGTTTTTTAATATCTTTTACGGTTTTCATATAACGACTTGAAATAGACATATTTTTATTTACAGGTGTTCAAAGTGCCCTGCATTTTGAAAACATCCATTCGCATCCTTACTTTTGAGATATTTAGTTCGGTTAGTATATACAAGGTGTTTGTTTGAAACGGGGCACCCCGAAAATCTCCTTTATTTGTGACTTTAAAAATATGACTTTTTGGTGTCATTGTAAAGCTAATTTAATGTACTTTTAGGAAAAAAATATAAAATTATCGATTCCCTATGCTAGATCAAAAGTTGACATCATTTCCAGTGAAACCGGAAGTGCCTCAGAATTCTTATAGTAACCTTTAGATGGGCCTTTTTGTCTAGTTTAACTTTTGTTCTGAAGATTTTTTGTATCTTTACAAATAAAGGAGATTTTCGGGGTGCCCCGTTTCAAACAAACACCCTGTATACTCTTTATTTCCCCTAAGCCTTGCGGCGTTTTGGGTATTAAATATTACAAAGAATTGAAAAACAAAACAACATGGCTAATAATATGGCTATTGAATAATATTTTTTATCTAATTTTTTTGTACTTCTTCCAGTGTCCGTCTCTTTCTTCATATTCTCATACCGGCTTTCCTCTCCGATCTCCTTCCTTATTGCATCTAGTTCTCTCGCCTATCTTTCTCCCTTGCCTTCCTCAGTCATCAGTTCCTTTATCTCTTTCTCTCAGGCTGCCATATCTCTGCATCTCTTCGCTAAATGCTCTAAGGTTTCCTCTTCTGCCTGAAGCTCGATTAGTAATAATAATAATAATAAAAATGAAAACGAATTAATTTATTTCACATTCAAGTCGTACTTTCAAGTACGGCAGAAATCGCGCGAGCAGATCGTGACGACCTTATCCGCTTGTATCGAGTCCCCACCATTGACCATCTATCATGAGTTCAAAAAGAAATTACATAAGGGTTGAAGAAGGGTTTTTGAACTCATGGTATAAGATTTATACAAAGTGATCAAAATTTTGATAGAAGTGCAAAGGCAAGAAGAAGTGTCATGGATGCGATGTCCTGCTATCGATAATCACTCAAATATTTATTGTTTTTATGAATAATTATAATTTATTAAAATATTGATATTAAAAATAAAAGTTACCAAAGTTACCTAAGTATTAAAAAATTATTTAACGACATTATATTTACATTGTTTGCATTTAAATATTTAATAAATGTATTGTTACAAATTAAAATTAAAAAAAATAAATAAATATTTTTATAATTGAAGGGTTTGAGTATAAAACCTGGTAACTGACATATTTTTCAAAACTGAACTATGCAAATTACGTAAAATATGGTAAATGTCATCATAAACTAGATTTCACTTCAAATTTACAAAAAATATCAAGAGATAGCTTGGATGTATCATGTAATAAGTGGTATCTGCATGTTCTCATTTTTGCAATATTTTTATAATAATATCATTTTTGCAATGTCGACTCTTGCAAAAATATTAAATTGTCAGATATCAGATTTTACTCCCGAACCCTTCATTGGTTGGACTGTTCAACTGATCTTTCACTTATTGCAATTGTTTACATGTTAAGATAATCCCGTTTAACGCTGTTCCATTTGGATCTGGCATTTCCGGGAACGTATCCTCCGCGTTAAGCGGGGTCTTATATGTTATTGTTTGGCGGGTGTACCTAAAATACTCAGTTTCTAGGTCGACGCATTGGTTCGTCGAGTAAGTCTATCTCAATTTTCATAGATTCGTTTTAAGCAATGCTGTTAACATATTATTCATTAATAGTTATATGATATGGAAATATCGTGGGATATTTTGTGTACCCCTTTCGGTACGGCAGGTTTAATCTGAAAAGCTATCATAAAAATATCATTTATTGATATAAATCATTCGAAATATGAATCTAATAGAGCTATTCTAAACAAAACATATTAAGTTTTACGGCAGTGTTATTGCGTTAGTACTCGTCTTATAACATGCATATCTTTCCAGATAGAATGTTCATAATAGGCCTATTAGATCGACCAAGAACTAGATGAAAGAACAAATTTTAAACGCCACACATAAAAGTCTAATATATGATGATGATTACAACCAAAATAATAAGATGAATTTCACAGCAGTATGAGTAATAATTTTCCACAAAAATAAAAAATTTCTCATCATTTTGACGTAATTACCAGAAATATTTAGGCACAATCAAAGCATGAAGCATACTATTTTAACAATTTTTAATCGGTTGTCGTGAAGGCCTAAATAAAATAAATTTCATTCTTCATATAGTGAGACTTATAGTGCAAGACATTTTTGGAACGAATTAATCGAACTGTTCAAATTATTTTTGGGGATTTTCTATCTCTCAGATTCATTATATTTATTGAAGTTTTCAAAAAGCATTCTAAAATATTTAAATACAGCTGTAGAAAATTGTAAATAGCATTCAGGTACATTATATAATATTTATGTAATGTTTCCGGATTAACGAAGTAATAAAATTATTACAAAAATATGAGTATTTCTACATTTTAATATTTTTGTGATGTGGTGGTGCGACAGGTATATTCTAAATACTTGAAACTAATTAAGGTTTACAGCTCCATCCGGTTTAGTTTGAGGTTGAAAGATAAGAAGAATTATGCTTATTTCCTTCTTATTGTTACAGTAAATTCTTGGTACTATTTACAAATGTAAATAAATTTGGCGACACTAGTGCTTTAAACCAGCGTTTCTCAACCGGTGGGCCGCGGCCTCCTGGGGTGCCGTGAAGGCTTCGTCGGCGGGCCGCGAAGTCATCTTGTATGAAAATATCGAAACATGAAAATATAATAAAAATGCACTCAATCTTGCAAGATAGAAATTTAATTCATATTTATAAATGCGAGTATCTTGTATTTATATTCCTTTATAACATATACCTTTCATAACATAAATAAAATAAATATTGTATTTATTTTTATACATAATATACTTGTTTAAACAACTAATTTAAACTACAGACTATTTCAAACGTTTAAGTTGTCATTAGCTAACTTTATAATGAGTAAATGGGCTTTTACTAAACAAAATGATTTAAAAGCTTTATTGAATCGATAAAAATTACTAGATTTGAAAAACTAGTTCCGCTTAAACTAAAGAAACAGACTATAAGTAGACTATATCAAGGACAAATAAATTGTATGTGTCGGTTGATGGGTTTCTCTGACAATGGTTCGCGTTGGAGGTACTTCAAGTATTTTCAAGTTGTACTTTGAAGTAGGTACGACTTGAAAGTGCAATATTTTTTTAATTGCTCTCCGAGCTACAGATAACCCAAGAGTGTGCGAATGTGTTTTAATTAAAATGGAAGGCACTTTGAACACTTGTAAATAAAAAAACTTTACTTTCAATATAGGGAATATAATCATCATTTAAAAATATCACAGTTTTTTGTCAACTGTAAAAGATATTAAAAAAATGTTTAAGTAAAAGTGGTTGAAAAGCTCCATCCAAAGATATCCAATATGACATACGTTCCCATTTAAAAATTCTAAATTGTCCTTGATATCCTGTACTCGGTTTTTTTCTCCGGAATTTTGAACTACCATTCAATTTTGTGGTTAAATTTTAGTTCAAAAATTTTCCCAACTTGCTAACACGTCGCCTTTTCAAAAAAACTCGTGTTACCGTTATCTTAATAGACTATAATATAGGGGGGCCGCAGACAATATTTACATACCCAGCAAACATTTTTATACGGGCCAGTACTGGTAAAGCACATACTCCCCGGCATTGAAAGTAATGGGCCAGTACCCCGGTGTCCCCGTGGCCGTTACTGACCCATTGATGTATCAGTTGCTGGCCCAGCAACGGTAAAGTGCAAAATAATCGAATTAGTTGCAAGATTTATTTCTGATGGTTTTAAGTAAAAAGTATGAGTGAAGAAGAGTGCTTATAAAATGCTGGTAAAGTACTTCGTATAGGCGGAATGCGAAATACAAATGTGAAGTACATTATTAATACTGGCGTTGCACTTACTTTTGGTGCCAGTAATTTACCAGCATAAAAGCAGTTTGCCAGCATTCGGCCGTTAGTGGAATGTTTGCTGGGTAATTTCGGGGGGTCCCAGGCCAGAAAAGATTGAGAAACACTGCTTTAAACTATTGCTTTGGAAAACGCGAAGCAAAATCAGTTAGTTAAAATTTTTGGCTGACAACAACAATGGCTATTTGCACCTAACACAGGCGATCTAAATGACAAGATGGTATATTAACAAGAATAATAAAACATCAGTCGCTTCATTGCCTTTAATGCCAACATGTCCTAATACCCAAAACAGCTCTTTCACATTCTGAGCATTCAGATCGTGAAATAGCAACCGGATAATACAAGAGGATGCATTGGATCTGGATCTTGGATTCTTGGATACAACGCTCCAAGAGTCCTTGAAGATAATACTTGAATGACTTTGCTCTGACAGAAGCAAAATCAAAATAAGAAAAAAAAAAAAAAACAAGTCACATTAAAATTACTTCCATTGCCATAGAAGGTTACTTCGCAGTTTCGGTGTTAGCTATTATCAAAGCTACAACGTAGCTTGAAGTTTGATAAAAATGATATCAAAAGTTTGAAAGTATAGTGAAAAGTATAAAGTAAACAGGGCCGTGATGGAATATCTGCGCCTGGGGTAAAGTCTGAATTTGGCGCCCCTCTTAACCCTCAATCCTCCTCCTAATCCCCGAAACGTCCGAGGTAGTGGCGATATTGTCAACTGACAATAACTGAAGCGCCTCTAGTGAGATTTTGAGAAACTGACAGGTGGAGGATAGTCGAGTTTGTTTACTGTTGTTTTCATAGCGAGTTTCTAAAAAATGTCTTGTCAGAAAAAATTAAACGCAACGTGATTTGTTGTGTTTCATCTTTGCAATGCAAAAGTAGGTCGTGATAGAGACCTAAGTTTTCATCGTGTTCCGAAACGTGGCAATAAAGCATTATTACCTTCAATTATAACCCTAGAGGTTACTTGGGCACTGAGAAAACGGAAAATTTGATTTAACGCAACCCTCACATTGAATAATAAATTAATTTCAATAAATATCACATGAAGATACCATTGAACCTGTCAAAAATATCCTATCTGCGTCAGTCATGATGTACAATGCAGTGGCGCCTCTATCGGTAGTGTCAGATGACAATAGGTGTCCCCTAGTTTTGGTGCCCGGGGCCAGTGCCACCTTCGCCCCCATTTCGCACGGCTCTGAATGTAAAACAATCTTTAGAAATAATACGTTATTTATTCTATCTTATTTAAAATTTGCATTATTAAATATGTGTATACTCTATTCAATATCAAGAAGTAGTATTCGCGCAATCTTCACGTGATAATTGGGCGGACCGAATCACGCCATACAATTTTTTGTTTAGGTAGCAGGAGGGAGGGAAAATTTGAATGTACATATTGTGCATTCGTCTAATATTTACGCATATTTAAATTCTTTCCTGTTACTAAATTGTCATTAATATATAAAATACATAAATTTATAATTTTTTAAGACAAAGATAAATGCGTCTTTCTTGACCGCCTTTTAGCACGTGACATTGGGGTCTTCCAACATCTAGCTTCACTATTCATCTCTAGTTGATTTATTAATAAAATAATACAAAATATAATAACAATATTACAAAAATTTTGATTATAATCAAACGTGTTACCGTGGTAAAAACAAATGATACAATGTCCACAATGTCGTTACTGTGTAAAGTAGGTTTTGCAACTGCCAATGCTACCCTATTGGCCACTAATTTTTCACGTGATTTTATTACTACTTCTTGATTTTGAAAAGAGTATAGTACTGTAATTTGGGAAATAACCAAATAAGTGACATAATGACAAATGTAAAATTATAATTTTCAGTTAATTATAATTGCTCTCGTTCAATTTAAAACCTTTTGAAAAAACAAAACTTTGCGTATTTAATTTTCCTGTAAGATATGTAGGGGCGTAGGGGCGGAGGCGATGGTGTTTGTGTGTAAGTTTGTGAGTGAGGGTCGCGCGCCGTTCATTGTTCTCAGTGTCTCATTGGGCGATACTACCAGTAGCTCCCCATTATCTAACAGGGATGAAAACTCCAACAGCTTTGTTGACACCAACATGCGTGTGTAGGGGGCAATTTTAACCCAAACATTCACCCGCAGCGCAGAATCTCGTCACGCTTAGTTGAAACAAAAATATTACTCTATCTGTCCCAAAATAATTTTCACTTTCGCAAGTATTTATTATTATTAAACACTGCCCGATTTTCAATATTTTTATGTTTAATAAACTAAAAAGGGTAATATTTTATATTGACATTTCTTAGACTAGTTTTTATGCACTTTACTCGTATTTATGTATCCTTGCACAAATAATTCATGCCAGTTTAAGTTAAGTAACGTTTCTGATTAGTTCTATTAAACGATTTTTTCAAGCAATTTTCTATTATTATATTAATCGTATTAAACCCTAGTTTATCAGGAACAGACGCATAATTTTAATAAAACTGTTAGAGCTTCCACACGCATATAAGAAGTGCAGTCAACGTTACTTTGCAAGACTTCTACCAGAATCTACCAAAGTCGTAAATTAAAATGATGTAATGAAACTAATTCTCACTCAAGATGACCAGGAGAAGGTCAATCTAACTTGTGCGCGGTCTGCCTGCTCTTCTTTTACCAAGGTCGTCCATAATGTGCAGCCGAAAGAGATGTTCGAGATATACGGCATTAAGAAACAGACATGTCACCAGTGTTGAGCTAAAAAACCTTGTTGAAAATGTTAGAAATGTAGCGATCTCTAGTCGTATATTGCAATGAAGGCTTAAAGAATCTGGATTAATGGATAGAATATCAGTAACAGGACCCCTGCTAACATGCGCCACATGGAGTAACTCGGCGACGTTTTGCCCAAGAACACCTCGGTTGGACTCTAGACGACTGGAAGCGTATATTAAGCGTGTAAACGAGAATTGGTTTAAAAAACACCAGACAGACGAGGCAAAGTATGGAGACGTGGCGGAGAAATATATGTAAAATGTTGCATCATACCTAGAGTGTCTTTTGGTGGAGGCTCTTTAATATTCTAGGTTGGAATTTTTTATAAGGCTCCCACAGAGTTAGTGTTGGTTATACGTAGATCTGCCATGAACGGTCAGAGATTAGCTAGGATGAAGCTTAGGTATGAATCCAATTGAACATATATGGCAATTGCTTAAAGGGTGTATACAAAGGTGTTCATCACCATCAGCATTACAGGAATGGTACCAAATTCCATAAAGCGATATGCAAACACTAATTAGAGGAATGCGATGAAGAATTCAGACAGTTATCCAAGCAAGTGGAGGCTAAATAGGATATTGAAGTGGCCCATTCACTTCAAATATCAATTTTAATTACATATTTGATATTTTTATTTTATTTATTATCTACAGTTAATAATAGCTATTTTTTTCATTTTATTTTGTTTCAGAAGTTTAGATATTTGTTTATATTAAAAAATGTGTTAATTGGTGTAATACTTCCTATTACACTAATTAATGTATGTTTTGAGGAAGAGCCAGAAATATTGATGGAAGAATATTAATATTTCGAGGAACTGTAGCGTGAGAAAAATATTATTGTTGCCGGTTATTATGATATATATTGCGAGCTATTTATGCATATATAAATGATAAGAATTGCAATCCCAGAAATGTTTCTCGATCCTGGGATTTTTAGATATCGGAAACTATAATCCCGGGATCCCGTAATTTTAACACATTATTTAGTAAATTATTAATTAGCCTAGTAATTAGTATTTTAACTAACTTTTTTCTTCCCAGTTAATCCAGAATGAAGGCATATTATTTATAAATAATTTATTCTTCGTTTTCATCATGGCACTACAACCCATCGAAGGTTATGACCTCTTTTATTAACCTCTTCTCGCTGTAACAGGTCACGTTGCACATTATTGGTTGATCTTGTGCGTGGTCTGACTGCTCTTCTTTGACCAAGTAGAGTTTTTTAGATTAATTTCTTAGTCGAACTTTTGTTGTTCATTCTCTGTTATTGATTACATTATTATTTTTTATAGTTGAAGGTAATGGGATTCGGACCAGTCAGAAAATAAAAACAAATTTATTAACTTCGCTAACGTTTCGATTTTATTTAAATCTTCATCAGAGCTTAGTTAATAGTCACGATATAAAATAAAAGTTTTAAAATTAATAACGAACACATCATATTGTCCGGTTATTG
The DNA here is from genome assembly GCA_963971575.1 of Liopterus haemorrhoidalis. Classification (NCBI taxonomy): domain Eukaryota; kingdom Metazoa; phylum Arthropoda; class Insecta; order Coleoptera; family Dytiscidae; genus Liopterus; species Liopterus haemorrhoidalis. Next base: position 174,943,803 of record OZ020611.1, on the reverse strand, counting down.
AACTCAGAGATAAGCAATGGATGTATTGCTTATCTCTGAGTTCAATAACCGGACAATATGATGTGTTCGTTATTAATTTTAAAACTTTTATTTTATATCGTGACTATTAACTAAGCTCTCATGAAGATTTAAATAAAATCGAAACGTTAGCGAAGTTAATAAATTTGTTTTTATTTTCTGACTGGTCCGAATCCCATTACCTTCAACTATAATTACTAACTTACGGAAGTAACTCATCTAATCAAAATTATTATTTTTATTATTATTATTTTATCCATTGAAATCTGCCTACTCTAACCATTTTGATTACATGCGATTTTTGATCTATCCTGTATTGGAGTGGGTATTTTGGACTGGGATCATAATTGTATCTTATGCACCAACCATTTTCCTCTCGAACTGGTCCAAGAATGTGGCGATATCTAAGTATTTTTCTTTCGAAGGCGCCGAGCAGTCTTTCAGTTTCTTTCTTTAAGCACCATGTTTCTGAACTATGGATGACATTAGAACTAATTAGAGTTGTATAGAGGAAGAAGTTTAGTTTGCTACTCAAGGTGATTGATCTTGAAAGTTTTGAAGGCTAAAATAACCTCTATTAGCCAGACTTATACGACTTCTTATTTCTTTTATAAGTTCATTTTATCGTTTAATATTGGCAAACAATCTTCACAGTTCCTTTATCTTTTGAACACTTCCATATATTTCGTTTTCGACTCGTTTAAGTCCAGCAATCCTTGCTTCTTTTTCTAATTCTTAGAAGATCTATGATACTGTGTTTTTGTTTCTGCCAATGATCTGTCAATGAAGTCCAGAGTGTTTTTCATTAAAAACAATTGGGATCAACAATATCGATTAGGGCAGGTTGTTTTGTAATGAACCATTAAATACACGAATTTCTCCTCCAATTCATCGTGGTTATACCTAAGAAACCCTAAAATCAGGAACAATGCAGACGACGAATCTACCCGTCTCTCTTATATACTATGGATTATGTTATAAAGCGTCTAAGGAATTATCTTGTTATATTGTTCATTTAATAGAAAATAAGTAATCCTGTAGTTTTTGTGTGATTTAAGATAACATGTCTGGTTGGAACTAATCAAGAGTCATATAACAACAACGCGGAAATGAGTTGCTATTCTACATACAGTCCTTATTCTGCACACAACAGATTCTGAACTGGTAGCTGATCACAATACATAGGGTATTTGTAGATTAAACGAAATCAGACTAGCACTGACAATCACAACACAATCAGCCGTGAACAAAGGCCTCTTTCACGGCCGTACTCTTACTCCAATTGCACAACCCTACCTCCAGTACGTTCACAGAAATATAAGAACAGAATGAGAGTGTGTTTGTGTAGATCTGTTAAAATTACAGTCGAAACATGCTTCTAAGATGCATGTGTTTAATTTTAATTGAACAATTTAGTGATTACGTCACAATTACAATATAACTTATCTTAATCATTTAGACTGTGTGACATAAACGGCTTATGCCAAATGTTATCCAGAGTTTTGATTAATCCTTCAACTTCAACTACCATTGGTTGCTAACTCTTAGTTGAAAACTAGGGAAAGTATTTTCCTGCGACTGCTATGAAATTGTCTCATTTCGATATTAGTTGACAGGAAATTAACTTAATTCCATGTGCTACCTTCATGCGCGCTCAGGCGGTATAGGAATGAATAAATTCGCAGCAAAGCGCATAAGCAGTGTGCGAGAATAAATAAATTTGCGCCAATGCGCATGTGCAGCGGTAAAGCGGTGCGACGATTTTCATTCCCGTACTGGCTGCGAGCACATTAATAGCTGTCAACTATATTTACATTGTATTTTCTTGATTACATTTCTTTCTATTTTTATTTAATGAAAAATGCAAACCGACGAAAAAGCATAGTGTGCAACACAATATATTATTTTATAGAATTTTCTCGTCTGCCGATCGAATTCTTTGATTTGCAAATGTAAAATACAAAGAGCTGCACGTTGTGAGGGCAATTGATCTAGTGAAACCTCCACGACTTTTGGTGTTTGGAATGCAATCTAGTATATTTAGCTTCACTACTTTCTAGATATTCATCTTCATATGGCGCATCAATTTACGCCTCCAATTTCTCTGTGGCGTTCCATTGTTTTCCAAGGTCTTGTTTTCATGATTTCTCTATAGCCTTTTTCTATCGAGCCGGAGAAAAGACGAGTATAATCGAACGTCAGCTTAGGCTGACTATCAATCGTCTTGCTACATGGGCAATCGAATATAGCATTAAATTCTTGACCAGCAAAACTGTGTCCATTTTTGTAGGAAAAGACATGTCCATCCTAATCCTACACTACATGAAGCACAGTTACCTTTTACCGATACTGCCAGATTTTTGTGTCTTGTGTTTGTTTCTTGTCTTATTTAGCATGCAAATGTTTTTTTTGCCAAGAAAAAGTGCCAAATGTCGCTCAATTTATGGCGGGTTCTCCGTCACAAGACATGGGTTGCAGATCGCACTGTCATGTTGGGTTTATACCGTTCCCTAGTGCATTCTAAGCATGATTACGTATGTCTAGCTTATGGGTCAGCTAAACACCAAGAGACACGAATTTGCGATACTGTACATTACCCTGGGATTAGATTGGCCACAGGTGCATTTCGCACTAGCCCGATACCAAGCCTGGTGTGTGAAGCAGGCGAATCATCACTGTCCGCTCGTTAAAAAATTTTATCCCTGCGACAAATGGCTGGACTTACTACCAAACCAGATCACCTTGCGTATGACCCTATTCTACAAAATAGATATATTGAGACATCATAGAAAACTACGAGCCAATAGGCCTTTTGGTCTGATAAATTTCGACTTTTTAAGCAATATTTATTTTAATATGCCGGAAATGGCAAGTTTAATTTTGTGTCCTGTTACACCATGGACGCTGCTGCGTCCGCTTGTGAATCTCACATTAACTAAGTTTGGTAAATATAGTACGTTGCCTATCGAATACCAACATGAGTTACAAATTGGTCCATGGTTCGAGGATACTGTCATTTTTACAGACGGATCAAAATCCGGAACCAGGGTTGGGTGTGCGTTTGTTTTCTTGAATCCACATCAGCAGTGTCAGCACCGTTTGCACTCCATAACGAGTGCGTATACTGCTGAGCTGTATGCTATATTCAATGCCCTGTGTTTTGTTTCGTCAGAGCAAAGTCGGTCGAATGTTGACCGACCCGCTGAGCACTCTAAATAATATCCTAGATCCAGTGCATCCTCTTGTACTAAAGATCCGGTTGCTATTCTGCAGTCTGAAATCTCGGCGTGTGAGTATACAGTTCTGGATACCGGGCCATGCTGGCATTAAAGGCAATGAAGCTGCTAATGTTGCTGCAAAAGCCGGTTCATGTCTACCTATAGTGGAGGCCAGTTTCGTATATCCAGATGATGCTAAAGCTCATCTGAAACACCTAGTTTTAAGTAAATGGCATGATGAATGGAATGGCATAGAATATGTCAAATTGCGGGAGGTAAAGGGAGACATTAAATCCTGGGCTTCTTTCTGCAGGTCAATCGTAGAGTGGAAACAGCCATCATACGCCTACGAATGGTCACTGTTGGTGGGCCCATGGACACCTCCTTCGAGGCTAAGAATCTCCTATCTGTCAGACGTATAACAAAGACTTGGCTTCTCCAAACATTTCTATCTTAGGTTAATGATAGCCAATGTTCGAAAATTCTTTTAATACCAATCATCATCGCCCGGCCATCCATCAAAACGTTTCAGCATATATAATACAGGAATTGAGAGGCAAACGATTACAGTGTAGAGGACACTTGGTAAGGATGAACGGAGATTAAGATATCAGATTAAATAGTTACTTCCCACTTGCCATCTATTTTCTTGTACTTATCCCATCCCCATGCGGTAGAGAACAATATCTGAACAAACTATGTCTCATAATAGCTTCCTACCCCAGTGACAGCTAATATTGTGAACAAGATTAATCTTATACAAAGAACACATATATGAGTACATGGAAAACAGTGAGAGAATGTCTGTGTCGCAAGCAGTGTGCGCTGTTGACTGATGCCACGCAACATAACAATGCTCCTTTGCGTTCAAAAAATTCCTCTGTACATCCATAATGTACACAATAAAGATATTGTTGACGTGTTTTGGTTAGATTAATCATAAGATGGCGCTTTGTCTGTTTAAGATGCCGGATTCCTTAGTTATCACGAAAAACTCAGATAATTGATGGAAGATTTAAGTCTGGACAGCAAATGGTAGACGAATTTTTTAGATAGAGAATATTTAAATATACACAAAAAATGTTTGATGTATCACTTAAAATTATTGGTAGAACGCCTAAAAAATGTCCTATAGAAATGAAAATACGCTCTAAAAGATTATGTGAACTTGAATTTTTGCACATTTCAGGGTTTTGTAGGTATTTAATAAGTGTTAGAAGTCAACAAAATGTTGGATGTCTGAGACAATATTTTTTCTATGATCACATCAAAATATACAGTTTTTAGATGAACATTTTATCGTTATCTGAATCCTAAGAGCTTCCATTTAGTTTTTTGAAACTAACTTTAATTAATTTGCGAAAATTTCGTCTTATTTTCTGCAGATCAAAGTCTTCATTAAATTGATAAGAAATATATTGATTAATTTTTCATATTTTTTCAATTTCAGAAACGTTTTTCTCACTATTAACAATGTAATATTTGGTTTATAAGTATTTCACTGCAATAAATGATTTATTACTCTTTGATACGTTACTAATAAGACAGATGGGGAACTCATGTGTATAGGACTCTATTCTCATTTGTTAAAATATTTTTATTATATTTTTAATTGCAAAAAAAACATACACTATCTTAGCCATACGCACAAAAAAAAATCCATAACATTATTTAGCCAAGAATAATAAAAAAAAAAAATCCAGAAAAACAAAAACTGGAATATTTTCCAAAAACGAAATCTGATTAAAAATTCCTCTCGTACCTACGTTTCCGGTTTATATAAATTAGTACAACGGAGTACACTAGGTACTCCTAGTCTAGGACTGTATTTTTTTAGTACATTTTTGGAAAAAATCGTGTTAAAATAAAAAAAATCGAAAAACTACGTCTTAAGAGTTTTCTTTAACGACAAAAAAATCTAATTAAAAATTATTTTGGCCTATTCCGGTTTCCATCAATATTTATTATTGAGATTTTTTCAGATTTTTCAGACAAAAGAAATTTGACATATTTTTGTCTAAAGACCAATTCAAAAATGAATTTGTAAAAATAAAAATTTGCTTGTTTATTCCCTCATTAAGAGGTTTCATTTGATATTCTCCTCAAAAATTTCAGATCAAAAATTCTTGTTGAGTTATTTAGCATCCGTGTGCATTTTTAAAATATGTGTGGAAATATGCATAAGACAAAAGTTTTTCGAAAACTGTGTAAAATTTTTTGTTATTATTTTAAAATATAAAATTTTACTCAAAATTTTTCAAAAATCTTTATTGCTTCGTCAAATTTGTTTATATTTTTCGAGCATGTCTTTTCGCAGTGTCTGTATTTCTCTTATATACGGCTCAAAGACCTGTACATTCCTGCCAAATTTCAACTTTTTGGTCCAGCTGTTTCGCCCCAATTCCTACCGCACGAACAGATACACGAGTGACGGCATAAGTTTTTTTTTTGTCATACCTAAAAAACCTTTAAAAGGATTACTAGATTAACTTTACACTGTTAATTCTAATTGAAACTATTAATGTATCTTACTATTTTGTACTCGAGTTTCTCTACAACACGAAACTCTTCTCTAGAAATATTAGGATCAGGCTCTACCAAACTATAATATGCTCCATACTTCTCCATCACTCGTCTTGTAGTTTCATAATTTTTATTTGCTGGATATCAGTTAGTATCAAGTACTTTGCTTATACTGGTGTTAACGTTTGAGTTAGCAATGATCATGCTAAATTTTTGTAACGTACACTCATTAGAATTTTCCAAAATACTGATGTTGAGACATGGTTTTTAATTTAAGATTTCTTGTTCATAAATTAGGAAAATTACGTATTGAATTACGTACGTATATTATTTACTAAACTGTACATTTTGTCAACCAGAGTCTTAATGAAAATGTAAATATATAAGTATGCAAATATATAGAAAAACAACAAGTTTATTTATATAGCAAATTATAGTATTGCAAATTAACAAATCACTACGTGGAAAACTAAATTTAACATATAAAAAAGATTTTCTATTAGTTTTCACCTAGTATCCAAAATATCCCAAATGAAAGTCCAATATGTACTTATCGAATTCCATACAGATGATTTGTAAAACTTGATACTCATTGATACAAAGATTGATAAAAAAAGTGGAACTTGAAACTAAAATGCAAGCTTTCTAACACAAAGCAACATATTTGATATTCTCAAGAGAGACTCTCTTTCAATGTTCACACTGTTTTTTACCTAACTCGACGGATATATCCGAACATAGGTCTTTTAGTTCTCAAATAGTAGACACATGCATCGCACGACGCGCAAATTGGGATTACTCAATTGAAAACATGTTAACGTAGCACATCTAGAAAGAATCCAACGTCCGAATGCTGAAAACTTTACGGCTTTCGTTAAGTATTATCACAATAGGACTGGAGTGAAATTATAACTGGTGCATGCTTAAACTGTGACGCTGTCCGTTAAAACTGTGGTTCCCAATGTTTGTGGTTGTGAATGAGTGGCTCTAATTGCTTTCCACACTAATTATGACAGATGACTGTTGAGGTTTACCTATCACTTAGTGCCGTCTCGACAACGGCCGCGAGCTCCTACCTCCTGCTCCAAAAGCAAACATTCTAGAAGGGCAAACAGCTACCAGCACCACCGAGCTACCGATTTGGGAACTCGCTACCTAAACAAACTAACATAAAATTACTTGGGCTATTGAACAAGATTGTCTAATAAACTATATCTGCTAGATTTACCCTCATATGTATATACCAAGGTTAACAACTAATTTAAAAAAATAAAGAAATATATACACTTCCAAATCATGGAATTTTAAATTTTACCAAAGAGGACTATTATTGTTACATTTAGACTAGTTGAGTTTCCCGTACTTCGATCAGGATTATATATAAAACTAGCTGTCTCGCCCAGCTTCACTCGGGGACAATTCGCACATGAGAATGGCCAGGATTACACTGAACTGGATTACTTATTTAAGAGAAATTTTATATACAATGTTTTAAGTTTTATCATTAGACGCTAACAGGTAAAGTTTATTGCTAAAACAACACGCGAACATGCTAAATATAATTGCTCATGCGGGAAGCATGGACTCCGCAAATGAATGAAAGCTATCTTCAGGTTTTAACCCAGCGACTTAGTAGCCATCGGTATACGAATCCTGGCAGGATATTGGAGGCTCTTGAACTGACACAATAAAATTGTCGGCATCATTGGTACTCTAGGGATTACCTCCTTTTCGCCAGTACCGCCACCAGTCATAATAGTTGCATCTACTACATAATCTCCTAAACTGTTCACTGTAAGAGTGTTGCATTACCTACTTTTAGCAGGTTTCTATTCCTCAGCCATATTATTGGTGCACCTACTAAACCGATTTTAAAAATTCTTTCAATCTGATATTAGTGTATAAATCGTGTACCAAGTCTGCTACTGAAGAAATGTGTGTTGTTACTTATGATTTCAAGAAAATGCGTTATATATGAACCGAAAAGATGGATATATGCTTACCCGCGCATTCTGATATAATTATATCTTTGGTACTCCTGAACCAATTTTAATAAAACATAGCCTAAAATCTTATTAAATGATGTAGCTGTAAGTGGAAAAACTGCATGAAAATCGGATCTGTGTTATCAATGTGTAAAATATAAATCAAAAAGATGGATTTTGTATCACGAGCGGGCACAAACAGCATTATATTTTTGTAACTGCTGAATAAATTTTCAAAATTCTTTCAATTCTGATTAATGTATAAATGTACTAACATTGCCGCTGCCGAAACTGCCGAAAAAAATAAGGGGACGCACAACCGTATAGTGTCATATACAAAACTAACAACCTGAAATAAAATTAGCAACAATCTATACGTTAAAATTTGCAGCGAATTTGTATCTATCTAATAGGATGTATTTATTTGTAAAAAGAACTGTCATGTAATTTTAAATAAACAAATTGCATTAGAGATGCCATTTTGTAAACCATTCGACGCATATTTGTGTACCATGTGGGATATAGTGGCTAAAGCTTCATTCTATAAACATAGTAGATATTTTGTTCTATTGTGAAAACTACTAGTTATTGTACTTGGTAATCTACTTTTGCCGCCATCTCGAATCTGCCGCGGTTTTCAATATAGGTGCTTCGGGTAAAAATGATTTAATTTTTGTAAAGAATACGTGTACTAAATAGCATTTCATTATTATAAAGTATAATATTTTTCAACTATAAGGTTCTAAACTATAAACAATCATGACGAAAAAATGTTGACGTATTTTTTGAACATTTCTACATAAAACTATATAGATATAAAAATTATTTGACATCCACAAATATATTTAAAAAAATACAGAACATTGTTATGTGATAACTATTATTAAGTTATTGAGCGATAACATTATTACAATAATTTTTTCTACAATCAAAAATATTCTATTAGATAGATAAAAATTCGGTGCAAAACTTGATGTATAGATTGACATTAGTTTTATTTCAGATGGTTAGTTTTGTATAAGAAACTAATAATCTCTGGGGATTATACGTAGCGTTAAGGCACTGAAACCAAGCAAATCTCTTGGTTTGGATAATGTATTCCTCGAATATAAAATAAACCTTGGTGTACCGTATAGAAAGTGGCTCACTTTCTATTAACTGACTTCAATGACAGTGACAGCGATATTCCTCTTTCCCTAGAAAAACCTAGATCTCAAACAAGAAAAGCATGCGAATAATCCTTCCAGTTATAAGTCATTTGTACTTATCAGCGTTTGCTAAGAATTACTTGAATGCCTGATTTATAACAGAATTGCTTCAACTATTAATGAAATAATCCCAGTGGAGCAGTCAGGTTTCAGAAGTGGAAGAAGTTGCGGTGATCAAGTTTTAGCCTTGACTAATTAGTTGCACCAGGAGATCATTGCTTCTTTAAGGTCCGAATACCTGTATCCAAAACAATCCTACCATGAATATACTTCAGGTTTATCAGGCATCTACCTCCAAATTGATGTAGGCTGTCGTGGATGTTCATGATCTCTCATGTTTCAATGTCCAAGATCTGTAAATCCTTGAAATTCCACTTAAAAATGCCAAAGGCTTAAGACAAAATTGGGCAAGCAAGCATATTTTTTGCGGAGATCTTATTTCGCCCAGACGGTTGGGAAGACCAATTCTGCCTAAGTCGTGACTTGCTGTGTAAAGGCACATCTTACCGCATCCTCACGGCATCCTCAAAATTTATTAACTGCAATTTTTTTTTTTTTTATTTATTTATTTATAGACACGTCAGCTACTTGTATATTGGTGTCTTCGTTGTTATCTTACAATGCTTCATTATTTACATGTATTTACATTATAACTATATTAGCTTAAAAATATTAATGGATTGTAAAAATTGCAAAACATTATTGGTCATTGTTGGGTCGGGTTTTAGTATGTCTTTAATGTCCTGTGGTAGGTTGTAGTTAGTACGTGTGTTAGTGTATAGTTGACAGTCGGTTAATATGTGGTTAACAGTCAGTTGTTCGTCACATGTCTCGCAAATTTTGTTTTCTAGTCTGTTCATGAGGTGTTCGTGCGTAAGTCTGGTGTGTCCGGTTCTAAGTCTTGTCATGATTATCTGTTCACGTCTATTGGTACTTGAGGTCCAGTTGTGTATGTCGTCTTTGACTGTTCTAAGTTTATTGTTCATAGTCTCGCGCCACTTGTTCACTTTGTTCACTTTGGTCGAGTAGAGTCTTGTCTGGATGGTCTGTCTTAAGTACGTCTTGTTTGGGGCAATATGGCATATTGCATCCTGGCTGCTGTTGGCTTCTCGGGCTTCAGAATTCGCACGTTTGTTTCCCTCGATGCCAGCATGGGCAGGCACCCAGATGAATTGTACTGATTTTCTTTGTTCAATCATCTGTTGTATCTGGTCCTGGATTCGTTGGATCCTCGTGTCCTTTGAGTAGCTGTTGTCGAGAGCTTGCAGTACGCTTAGCGAGTCGGTGCATACGGCTATGTTGCTGTAGGTGGTTACTAATGCCATTTCGAGCGCCTTCTGAATTGCTACCGCTTCTGCTTGGAATACGCTTGTGGTTGTTGGTAGGCTGTGCGTTTTCACCTCTTCGCCATGAACAACTGCAAAATAAAACAGAGAAAATGAGAATGTAATATTAGTTTCGCCCTACTCTTTGAGGTCCGTAACCATCCAGAGTCCATTTGGACTCCAAATAATAAACACAGCTCCATGAGGTATAAACAGGTATCAATACTACGAAACGATATCGATACCATTAGAAAGCATCGATGCCTGCGTTCGCGATATGTATATCACTAAGAATGGGCAGCAAAGGAAAAGGTACCAAGAAAAAGCTGTTTGAACTGGAGATTAAACGTATGTCCGTCCAGCCAGCAAACAAGCCGCGCATATATATTACACTATTTGACAATTCTTTAATACGGTACTGTACTTTTGACTCAACACAAATCCACGTTATTCGTACATTGAGAAATGTTATATTTTTTACTGTTCATTTCAATAGGTAAACTGACATATTGTATTGAAAGAAAATCATTTCGAAATTCAATTTTATATAATCTATTGGGGAAGCCCGAGCAGTATAGAACTGAGAGCACAAGCCAGCGCAGCATAAGGCTCTAAGAAGAAAGATTCTTGATAGGTTTCTTATACTCTGAATGCAGATTTGAATAATCTTGTATTTTCATAACGGTTCAATTCACTTATTCAAAGAACAACTGTATTTTTAAACTTATTTTGCATATATTGGAAATTGAGCGAAAAAACTTATTTCATTCATTTACATATCAATAGATAAGTGTTTTTTTTTTGAAAATTTTATTGATTAATTGTTATGGATTTATTTTCAAAAAATATTCGTTGGCAATGGTGGCACTAGCGTGGTATAAAGGGCGGGTTTTTCTGAAAAATGTTCTGGCTCCCAGCTACCCTCTCCAGATATGTTTGGAGAAAAATAAGAATTTTTTATAAGACTAAGTGTGCCCGGTTCATTTTGGGAATATTTAGAATTGTGACAGGCGGAAGCGGGCCAAATTGCCGATTGCGGCCCGCTATCATCTTTTCAAAATTCATACCATCATTTTTTTATTAATATCTATAACGATAAAAAAAATTGTATCCCTATCAAATATTTCCTGGTATCCACTCCCCCAATTTTAAAAGCTAGTGCCACCACTATAGCTCAGAGAAACGGAAATATATTGCTATTTTGTAATACTACTTCAGTCAGTTTAATTTAAGTGAACCTTAATTGAAAATAGTCAGTTAAATGATACTGGAGAGTGATATTGCCCACCTAAATTAAAAATAAATAAATTCCGTGGCTTGGTTATTTAGACAACTTTTTTTCTCGATCATATTGTATTAGTGCAGATGAGAGTATATTAGTAATTTTTTTCTGTAGATACTAGGCGTTCAATTTAACTGGAAATGTATGGGGATCTCGAAAACTACAAGACATACAATTTCGGTCGAATTAGATCAAATTATCAGCATAACTAGTGCATTTGAATGGCACTTTATTTGATTCAATAAAATGCCATTGCACAGTAAATATAAGCTAAATGCTAAAATTCGACAAATTTAATTTCACCTTTACCAAATTTAACATCATAAACGATTTAAAACAAGGATTTCTTTAAGCAACTTTTTGATTACTTTCTAGTGGCGTATTTAACAATTATGTTTTTTACTGACCATTGGACCATACTGAAATTGGAAAAAAATCTTTCAATAATTAAATTTTTTCCCATGTTTCAGGTTTTTGTATGTATTTATAATAGTATTTAAGTAATAACAAATTGTGGGTATGTATTAAAAATTATACATTTTGATAAGTTTTGAAAGAATAATTAACGTGGTTCCATCTAGAGACTTAATAGTCTCTCAATTCTCTAGTCAGTCGGATACAAATTGTATCCGAAGATCAAAAATTCATCAAATTTTATCAGAATTTTAGATTAAGCTCCTTCGGTTTGAGACAAGAATATTTTGCGCATTTTTGTCAAAAATCGTTTTAAAATAAAAACTATTTTTCGTTCCTTGATCTAGGTCTTAAGAGCTTTTTTTTGATATGACACAATAAATTTTAAAATAATAATAATAATATTGTTCAAAGATAAAAAAAAAAAAATAATAAAAAAACGATGTTTTCCCAAATACTAATCCGAACAAAAATTCCATGTACATTATTGAGAATCAACTTCTCTGAGAAATAGGGGGAGACAGTTTTTGACAAAATTGCATAAAAGAATCTGATTTTTCAATAAGAAAAATTTGTTGGTATATGTATTCAAGCATTAAAAGTCTTCGTCTTATAATTCAAAATTTTAAAAAAATATTTATTTTTTCGTTCTGTATTTATATTTTTTCTGCGATGTACTCATTTTTTGTACTCTTAATAATAGTTTTTCTAAATGTGGGTCAAAAAGTTGTACAATTGTGCCATATTTCAACCTTTTAGGGCCAAAAATTTGGCAACAATTTGGCAACAATTTGTACCGAACAGTGAGTGATAATAAAAATACGACAATACTACCGATTAGTGTTATTATAAGAATTATTTTATCATACCTACAAAACCGCAAAAAGCCACAGGGGCCAGAAGAAAAACACATTTTAGTACATTCTCTGGCTGTTACACTATACAGTACCTAGACATAATATTATAACCACTTATAAAACAACTATTTATTAAAAATGCCGACATATTATCATATGCTACTTTATTTATTTCTTTAACATATCGTGTATTTATTAAAAGATAAGCTATTTTAAACATCTTCAACTCTGTATTTTTATTCTGAGACTGATTTGCAAGAACAAAAAGTACCGATTTTGTCCTGGCCAGGTAATTCGCCGAATATCAATCCTATCGAAAATGTTTGTAACCTCCTGAAAAGACTTGTTTATGATTTAAATAATACTAATAAACAAGTTTTAACAGATAATATTAAAAAAGTATGGCATGGCTCTCCAGAAATTGAAAATTGTATTAGGGTATGTATTGAGAGTATGCCTTGAAGAATTGCGGCAGTAATAAAAGCAAAGCCGGGCAACACAAAATATTAAAAACATTTTATAAATGTACTAAAATAATTTGAAATAATAAAATACAAAATAAAAGTAAAATTGGTTTATTACTATTTGTTGATTTTGTGTAAAACAATGAATTTTTAAAAATTCATAAGTGGTTATAATATTTTGTCTAGGTACGCAGTGTAAATAGAACCAATCGAAACATCAAACTAATCATGTGCCTTTCATATAGCGTCGTAGGCTTAAAACCCGAAACTTACCTTTTCGGTCCAAATGCAACGCCTACGCGCTGAGAACTGGTTATAATTTATTAAACAAAATTATTGAAGAAATTTTTTTTGGAATTCGACAGGCGTTAAGTAAACGTTTTCGAACTTTTTGCTTCAACTATTTTTTAACTCTTTTTTACAGATGGTAAACTAAAACCATTCTTTGGAGACATTAAAATGAAATGCTTCAATAACAGAGTTGTCAAAGTAATGTTACTAATATGTATCTGTTGGTTTTCTGATTAACGTAAAATTGATACATTTTTTCACATTACCTGACTTGTTAGCGCAGTAAATTGGTTTATAATTGTTGACACACATCATTAGAACAAAACACAAATATAAAAAGACAACATTCAGTTTGTATAGGACCAGTGGATAGATAAATAAGGAAAACTTTAGGGGCTACTGTAAGATTTGTCTGTTTTGTCTTTCAGTATACGATTTAAAACTTTCTTTTTATACCCCACAATAAATTTTAAACTAAAATTATTTTTTTATCAGTCTAGTAAATTAGAAAATAGAAGTTTAGTACCTAGACTAGAATGTGAATATTTTCCGGGCCAAAAGAAGAAACGGGCAGCGGAGGCCCGTTACTTTTCCACAAATCATGGTCTACAGCAGTGATCCACAACCGAGAGCCCGCGGACCCCTAGGGGCCTACGAGCTGAGTCCAAGCGGTCCGCAAGGCTCTTGACTCAACTCAAACACAAAATAAAAATAATTTTTAAGTTACACCGTTTTATAAGTGATATATAAGTAAGTGACAGATGAATACAATGACATCACAATATTCTTAAACATAGTTAAACTAAAATTTAGTTTACTTTCTTCTTTTAGTTACTAAATGAAAACGTGTAGCGCCATACATACACTAAATAATCTTTACAGTAAATTATTCAGAGTGGATTTATTATCAGCACAGATTCAAGAACTTAAATCCCATTCAATTTTATTTTAACTAAATATGTTTTATATGTTGATAATATTTTTGATAATATGTTGAATATATTTGATTATATGTTTAATATGTTGTTTTTATAAGTATTTAAAAGGTTACATTAAATTATAGCGCTTTTCACGAATTGAACTTTTAATTGGGGGTCCACCAAGCATGACATGCTTTCCAAGGGGTCTCTGTTACTAAAAAGGTTGAGGATCACTGGTCTACACAATATATTGTAATCTACACGACAACAAAAAAATAGATTTATGATATTGATTTACTAGAGAACAGCATTATAGAACGGGTAATCAGGAGGCCCGAGAGTGAGCTTGGGCCTCGGTAAAATAATAATTCCGGGCATGGGCCCCGTGAAAACAATAATTCTGCCCCACCCTCTGGATAACGATAGTTACGGGACTAATGAAGGATACAAAATTACGCGTAGATAAAAATTGTTTTATATTACTTCTGTAATTATCCATTACCCACTTTTCACGTGGAAACTACCGTTAGAAACGCCACAAAGGGACCCAAAATACAGTTAACAAAATATAAATAAACAGAAAAAGAAGATATGTAGTCAAATCGAGGCCCAGTTATGAACAGTTAAATAATATTATTTCAATTACCGGTATAGAAATAAAATTAATTATGCAATAAAATCGCAAATAATAAAATCGGATAGGGATTTCTAAAAAAAATCCAGTCTTGAGCCCTTATGTTTGCCCGGGCCCTGTAATATTCCCAGACCCGTAAGTATGTGCGGAATTTGTAGCGGCTTCTCCTACGTACATTACATGTATGTACAATTGCGTACAATTTAACATACATTTTATACAATTTAAGAGGTTGATGGATAAATATGTTTTAAAAATATAAATATGTATGTATATAAATATGTATTGTTACTTTGTAGATATTTTACTATAATGACTATGAAAATAAAAATGTAAATTTTAGAAATAAATCATGAAATAAAATGATTGTAGAGAAAACACGTTGCAAAAAATTGCAAAAATAAAATCATTAAAGCTACTCTCCTTCAAAACTTCCAAATTTTTAGTTAACTTTTTCATCCATCAAACCCTTTATCATCATCACTAGCGCGACAGCTCGAGATGAGCCTAGACCTCCTGTTTCCGGTTTCATCACCATATATTATATATAATCTGTGTACATTCAGGACAAATATGATCAGTATTACGTTCATTTTTTAGCGTAAACAGAAAGGCACCAATAGTTTATAGTCGGTTGCGAGCGGCTAAGCAGAACCTATAATTTGTACAAATTTATTTTGCACAAATTATTTGACATAAGCAGGGATTGAATTTACGTCCATACTCTTCCTAGCGGTCAAACAACTCGTGCAAACGGATTAACGGTTGAGACCACAGGCTTGCTCCATCAACCCCTTCAATTATTAATTAAACAAACATGTAAAGTTTAATGTTTTCACTTCAACGATGACAGCTCACTGTATGAACTAATAAAATACGTGCAATTTATATTTTGTTTTATTTGTCACAAATCAAATAATGACACCTAAAAACAATTCGAATATTATCTACAACGATCTCGTTTAATTGTATTTTACTTTCTTATGTGCATTATCAATAACCTATGTCATTTATTCAGACAAAATATTTAAAATGTTTCAACATTAGTGTACTTGTGTACATTCATTTTCTTTGAAAAATCAAATGTCGAATCTATGCAACACGAGTACAATACACAGTTAACCCACATTAAAATTCTGAATTTATTTAAGTAGATAGTTTTGAATTTTGAAACAAGTATGTTGGGTTCTTCTTATATAAAAATGTTACTTTTTAAGTGTGCTTGAAAATAACAGTAATTTGTTTTAGTGTATCAAATGACGGAAGAAAAAGAAGTTTGTACAGCTCCAAAAAATTGTATGGCACATTTTTCAAATATTAATTTTTGTTTATAAATTACAATACAATAGTTCTATAGAAGAAAAACAAATGTATTTTGATTAATCGTACAATAAAACTGAAACAATCAACAAACAATATAAAATATAACAATTTAGCATGAAACATTAGTGGCTTTTGTATTTCGATTGAAAAACTAATGCGATATTGTTTATTTTGATTTAATAGTTAATATGAAACAATAGAGCATTATGTTGATTGATTCTTATTGTGTTGCAAAACGAGTCATTTATTATCAATATTGCGCTTTAACACCTTATTACATCTCTTCATTCATTGTTTCAATAGAGCCATTATTTTTGGTTTCATTTTAGTATTGAATCATTGACATTTTTGTACAGATGACATTAATAAAATTCCACTAAATTGAAAACAATGTTCACAATACAATCTGTTACAAATATTTAATTTTAATTATTTTACACAGTTGGCCAAGATTAATGTCCATCTGGGCCACAGGGTCTCATAGAGGGGCCATTAGTGAGAGTCAGGGTCTCACAGTTATAAATAAATTACAATAAATAATATTTGGTAACGAAATACATAGATATGTGAGTTGAGCGATGCCTAACGTTCTAGAACAACTCGCTACGGCTATCTCGCCGGGGCCGTTTCTTGGGGGTCAACTTGCCGCTAGTCCGACTCGCTGAACATTCAAATGATCGCGGTGTTTGTTTGTTTCTACTATTCTGCAAACACTATACAACCTCAAAAACGGTTTTCTCTGCAATGTTATTTTATTAAAAATAACACAATATAAATAAAAATATAATGGGGTTTGACAAATTTTATTATGGCTGGTATTTAACACGTTCGCGGACAGTACGGCTATAGCCGTCCTACTTTTTTATTCAAATATACAAATGACGGCTGTGGCAGGTTTAAATTCCATTTAAGTATATGAAAACTAGTATAAACTGTCCTATCAGGAACATACCAAACACAGTAAATGTCCTATTATAAACAAAAATCTAAAAAAGTGACATTTTGCAAATCTCATTTTCAAAACTGTCCGCGAACGTGTTAAGTAATAATTATTTAATGGAAGGAAATGAAATAAGAAAGTGATATTGATGAAAAGTATGTGATCAGTTTTAAATTAATTTTTGGGGGCTTGTTTCAACCATGTCATATTTATTGCGCTGTGTAGGCGCAAATAGCCTTTGATGCAGTGCGCCAAAAATGGCAACTAACTGTACAGTTTTGTGGTCACAATCAGGTGTAATACTGTCAGCTGTAACCAGGTTTTAAGTTGAGGGACGGTTGAGAGAAAACCTCACTAATTTGATGACGTCAAAATAAAATAACAAGTAATAGCTATGAAAACGTTTTGGTAGTGATTGTAATCAACATTTTGATAGTAGCGTATTGTCAAAAACGCAATTTGAAAAACATTTTGTATTTTATATATATTGTTGATTTTATCATGGCAAGTAAAATATTTATAACGGGTGACTTTGCCTAATGCATACAGATGACCACTACATCTTCACAATACGATTCTACTCCCAGGAGATGTAATTTTTAATAGGCAAATAATCTAATTAACTAATTAAAAGTATTAAGAATATAAGCAAAAAACGATGTAAACTGCGTACACATCCAGAGCAGCAGCAATTGAAAAAGAATTAGAAGTTGGAATGAAGAGCTCAGAAAAAAATATCGCGCAAGATGAAGAAATTCATGCCCTTCGTTTCGAAGAATATCGGATTAAAATATATGTATAAACAAAAGCTGCAAGTAGAAGGGCAAGAAATAAGATAGCCGAAGAACAATTAAAGCAAGAAACTTTAAAAATAAAAATTTTAGAAAAGCTTATAATGTAATTTAAATAATTTATTATAAATAAATATACGACATAATTATATGTTTATATAATTTACAAGGCTGCTGCGAGTCTACATAATTGGCGATCGCTGTATAAAAGGATGTGAGAGAATATATTGTAATTTCACATCAAACCGATACGACCCATACGTAGTATAATTTTATGCTACATAATTTTTTGAAACATAGTTTTAGACCTGTAAACTTATTCCTTAAGGTACAGCAAGTCAAATTTCAATCCAGAGATGACGTTTTACTGTTAATTATATTATTTACAGAACAAAAAAAGTATATATAAAATGAAGTTGCCTTTTAAGTCGACAGAACGTTGAAGTACAATTTAGGATAGTCAATAATAATTAGAACAACTTTCCCCTAATCGTTCTTTAGACTTTGATCGCATAACACTTAAGCACTTGAAAATATTACAAGCATAATCATTGTAATATAAACTGAATATTAAGTTTTGCAATAATAACTATTCATTAAACATGTTCTCTCCAATCAATATTTACTTGTATTGATTTTGAACGACATGTAACACAATTCCATATTGAAAAACTCGACTTAGAGACTTCCATTCTCTAGCTATATAATTAAAAATCACTCAACGAATTATTGTGAATGGACCACAAACAATTACAAAATCAACTAAAACCCTGTTCAATAGTACACGTGTTCAAAAGTACACTGAATAATGGTTGTATATAAAAAAATCTTTTGACGTCGAATAATAATTAAGAAATTCTTAACCAGTGAAGTCGGCAATTAATTTTTGCTAGCCGGTTGCCCAGACCACTTGATACCACAGTTACAGGGGTTCTCAAAATCTATAAAACACAAACGTAGCTGAACAGAGATCTGCTCGGAAAAGGCGATACTAAAGCTTCGTTTATGGTATAATAGATCCATAGCGTAAACCTGGCATAAACATTAAAATTTTCTGTTTTATTTAAGACAAACAGATGTTCGTGATATAAACAGAACAGTGTACACCATTGATTCGCCTTATTCGAGTCTTAACATTGCTGTTGAAACTAACAAGTAAAAGATTTTCCAATAGTACTTTTAGGATGTTTTCATCTTGTATACACATCGGCAAATGTAAAAGAACAGGCATAAAAATCTAATTATTTTGCCTGTAGTGTACATATTGTTGATATCTCTCAGGTAATCTTCTAGTACGATGTTCAATCGGGTTGAGGTCAGGGGAGCACGCTGGCCAACCCATTGTTGTTATACCTACTTGATTTAAAAAGTCTGTTACACAGTGCGCTACGTGTGGGCGCGCATTATTCTGCATTAGGGTGAAATTTTCTCCGATATATTGGGCAAAAGGTTAAACACGGTCGATACAATCTTCGTTCATTGTTTAGTAGAGCATCCAAAGCTATCTAGATATATCTGGTCCTTTAAATTTGTCTTTTGATAACTGTCATCTATAATCCATAATAATATTAGTCATGGAGTCGTATACAGTGCAAAGACGTATTTATATAATTCAAACTGATTACAAAAATTCATGTTAAATAAAAAAAAAATACGTTTCAGAAATTTAAGGTCTGCATAATCGCAAAACAGTGAGCAAACAATTTGCAATTTAGTGAAGAAATTCGAACAAACCGGGTCAATGCAGAACATACAATCTCCTCTACGTCTTCGTTCAGCTGAAAAAAATATCAAGGATCTTGAAAGTGTGGCTGAAGATCCAATAATACAAACTCAATGCCGCTCGCAGCAATTAGGCATTGTCCAAACCATCACCTTGCGACTATTGAGAAAATATTTGGACCAGAATTTATTCGCATTAACTTGGAGGATATGTGGTGCCAACAAAACGTGCCACATGCCATACAATTTGAGTCCGTAAAAAAATGGCCTTATTATGAACGAAGTTTAGAAGCAGAATTATCACAAGTCGGAGATGTTAATTAGCAGCCAAGAATGATTTGACGCCGATGAATTTTTTAAAAAAGTAAGGAGTACACCAACAATCCGCAAACCACGGATGAGCAATCCGCAAACCATGCGATCAAAAACGTAATTCCGAGCATTATCTGTGAGTTCGAACCACAATTATGTACAGATGTCATCGACATTTTAGAGAAAAAGAGAATAGAATGTGGATTTCTGTAAAAAGGCGGCTCTTTTTACCATTGGCCATTTGACCAATATTATCTCTGGTATAACTGTAATGGATTAAAGTTTATGTCCAAATTTAAAAAAAATAGAAAACTAAATTGTCTAAACTAAAGTGCGGATTTCACAAAAAAAAAAAAAATAATAATAATAATAATCTTATTGGAAAAGTATAAATAATTTCGTGGGTACTATCAGTTGAATTGATTTTTGACTCAGACAAGTTCTTGCTCTGTGTAAGTGTCAAGTTCTTCCAGATATCTTCTATACCAATACATGATAAATCTTCAACAACTGGCATCTCTATCATTTATAAGATATCGCAGTTAAAACAGCCAGCTCGTTAGAAATTGCGGCCAAATGGCTGGACCTAGAAAGTTGAAATTTAGCATGTTGTACAAATCTTTGATCTATTTATAGGAAAAACACTGATTCCCAGTCTTTCCACCTTCAGGTAAACCTCTAGGTAACTATCTGACAGATAAGGTTATCTGGAACTTCATCTGCCAAATAAATGTCAATACCAATCAGTGAATTCAATACGTCAGTCTCATTATCCGTTAGATAAATTTGTATTGAAATACGAGATGACATTTATACAGCACAGAAAGTATCACATAACCTTATTTGTCAGATAGTTACCTAGAGGTTTACCTGAAGGTGGAAAAACTGGGCAAATTCTTCAAAAAGCATATCACCTGAAAAATTAAACAAATATGTATTTTTCGAAAAAATTAGTAGGGTAACAAATGAAAGATTTTAATTCGTAGATTGACGGTCAAAATATAATTTTTCTATTTTGCATTCATAAGACAGTCATTGTGAAACTGAATTGAGTGCTATAACGAACGTCATTATGACATTAAACATTTTATTTCATAAAATTGGTAAAATTGTTACAATAACCTGCAAATTGACAGCTACCTTGAAAAATATAAAACTGTCAAACCAGTCCAGCCAACCGCTACATTTACATACCAAATTTCCTAATCGAGAATATGGTTCGATCATATAATACAAATTTATTGTTTTAAAAAGCATGAAAAAATATACAGTTACATAAAGCTTTTTGCCGCACTGGCCGATTAGAAAACTCGTCGCATCGCAATTCGTTTTCTAACCACGAAAAGTGCAGCAAAATCCTACCTTAAGAAACTTGTGTCTTAATATACTATTATGAAGAAAATATTTATTCACGAGATTTTCACCAAAAATGTGCTAAAAAATATTGTACCACATATTGTAATCCAGCGGTTAATTTACAAATATGAAAAATTCTAAGTAATGCACATTGATGTGAACCAGAATAGTACATAAGATTTTAATTCATGACTAAATTATAGCTAATAATGTTGTGGCTATTTTAAAAAGTGGTTCTACTTAGGTATTATACGGCATAACTTATAAGTCTTCTGGGCTACGATTTGGTATTATATGATATAGTTAATGCGGCTTATGGACCATGGTTTTTCTGCATGCCACATTTAGGATCTCAAATGGGTCTCCCTCATCTACGAGATACCTACGAAACCCTATGACTGAAAATACACATCCCATATTTTATTTTTGTAGGCGATGTAATTTAATAGGATGGATTAGGGTTTTTTGAAAACGTTGGACTAACAATTTCACTCTCTTATCGAAGCTCAAAATATGGAACATGTTAGCAAACTCTGGTTTTGGCAAATCATGTACGATTAATAGTTAAATATCGTAACGTAATTGATATGCATCGTTAGTTATGGGGTTGTGAGATGGGGTGTTATGATTTATGGTGTAATATAATGATGCTCTCATATATGCATGGCGTAAGTGCACATTGCACCACCATAGGCCTATGGCTAGGTCATTGCCGCATAACCATGGGGCTCTTTGTAACCAGTATCAAAGTAGGGCATTTAATCGCGTTATTAGTTTTGAGGTTACGCATACTTGTTTTGCGGATGAATTTTAATATTAAAATATTATGGGGGATGACAAATTGAAAACAATCATTTATCATGTTAACCATTACATTTATATTGTAGAATTTGAATATCTGAAAGATATGGCAATTTTGGGATACAATTAGAAAACTTCGTGACTTGATAATGAAAAAGAATATTTTTCTTTTTAAGGTTTTGGCATGCGTATGCAAGTCTCCACATATAGAAAATCTAGCTGAGGTACCCGTACTTCGCTACGGTATTTAACTCAGCTTCAGTTTTTATTTTTATAAAGATATGGATAAGTCTTCAAAAATCTATTAGAAGATCTGGGTATAAAATCACTCTATCGAATATAAAACAGAAATTTACAAAAAACTTAAAAAAGAAAATTTAAAAAAAGGTATTATAAAACATCTAAAAGCCAAAAAGGAATATTATCACTCAACAAATATAGGAGATGCGAAGAGTTCTATAATTCAACCCGAAAGTATATATAACGGCTACGTCGAATAGACCATAGCACTTCGCTACTAAAAGACGAATATTTCACATATTTTGACGACAGTGGAGCCCACGACACTGAACAAGCCATTCATGACTGAAAAGGTCAATTCTGGATACGAACATTTTACCACAAATAGCGCAGAGATAAGCACACCTCTGCAGTCTCCTTCCAACTCAGAGTACAATAATCTTTTGGGTAACCTAGTATTTGGCACTCTTATGACGTATCCAACCCACCGTAACTATATTTGGTGCAGCATGGAATACGGATGATATTAGTTTTAGCAAAAACTTGTTAGTTAAAACTGTGTTCGGCTCATAGTCCTGCCATTTGATTCTCAATATGGTCCTAAAGCATCTTTAATGGAATTTTTCTAGAGTTTTAATATGCCATCTATAGAGACACCATGATTCACTGCAACCCGAATGTACACTCACCCCTTTAGGGGTTGATTTGGACGAAATCCTGAATTATTTTTTAAGCATTTGTATGGGTAACCTTTGTAATCAAAAACCAAGTCGATATGTCTTCAAGACTAAGAGACATAGCTGAATCCGTGGAAAACATTTTACCTAGACCGGGAGCTCATGACAGTTTTTGGTCTCCGATTTCATACAGCAAGCCTTTTGGAGGAGAGAATATTTACCCTGTGACAACAAAAAAGGGATGGTACTAAATCCCTGCACGCTTTCCGGTCATAGGGAAAATTGCATTTCCACTTAAACACAAAATTTTTGTGCTTTTCTCTGATTTAATATTGCTTGCCTTTTTGTCAAAAGAAAGTTATAACAAATTTAAAGTCTTTTAAATATATGCATGCGATTCGGAGGGTCCCAAAGGGCTCAAACGGTCATGTGAACTTGTAATAAAAAAATATAATTTTCCGCGTTTTCATACAGCATGCCTATAATTAAAAGACTTTAAATATGTTATAACTTTCTTTTGACAAAAGGGCAAGCAATATTAAGTCAGAGAAAAACACAAAAATTTTGTGCAAGTGGAAATGCAATTTTCCCTATGACCGGAAAGCGTGCAGGGATTTAGTACCATCCCTTTTTTGTTGTCACAGGGTAAATATTCTCTCCTCCAAAAGGCATGCTGTATGAAATCGGAGACCAAAAATGTCATGAGCTCCCGGTCTAACCCCTTTTCATCTCCTTAGGAGTCGAATTTCGAAAAACTCTTCTAAGTTGGTGTTTACATCATGGAAGGAATATCCGCGTATATATAAATATATGTTTCATGTTTCTGGGTCCTGGGGTTTGGTCGCCCTGACCATCAACCCTGTTGATGATTCAATTAATTAGTAAATTAGTCAGGACATTTATATTAATATATATAGAAGACTACTGAGACACAAAAAAAATGCATAGCGCGAAAAATACCAACAAATGCATATTTAACGAAAAATTAAATATAAAAAATAATATTGTCTGTCTTACACATTTTAACTCAGTGTGTACAGTTCGAGCATGTCAGGGAGAATTTAGGATTGTGCTAGGACCTGTTATGGTAATTGGCCCCTTTACAGCATCTTACCATCACCCTGCGTCTGTTAAATTTTTCGAACAGATCTTTTATCTTATTTATTTGTGTTTGTCCGTGCAAGATCTCTTTTATAGTGTATGCATTGGTATGAGATAAAGATGTGTAAGATATTATTTATTTATTACTTCAATTATTGATTTATATATATACCTATCTTCATCATTGCTGAGTGCTAACAATTTTAACTAATTAACTAAAAATTAAATATATTTTTAAGTGTGTTTTTCACACATTAAAATAAATGGACTTAAATTTTTTAAAACTTAAAATAAACTTTTGTATCCCATCCTTTTTCCCATGGGGTTGATCTGAAACGGGGAAAAAACGCGGTAATATCGTTTTTTTTGTGTTGTTGAAAAAATAATAATAAATACTCCTATTATTTAAAAAAAAAAAAAAATGATTGTGGTCTATCAAAAGAACCTTTTTGAAACAAAGATTAAGGAAGGAACATAATTTTTTTAAATTTCTTTGTTTAACCTTGTATGTAATTTAATAGATACCAAATTTTGCATTTAAAAACTACGCCTATTAAATTTAGACATTTTTTTTTTTTGAAGAAGTATTAAATTTAGTTCGGTGCCTAAATACGTCCTAACACTAGTAATAAATAATAAAAAATTATCAACAAAATACTAAATTACTATATTTTTTAATGACTTTTGGCAAATTTGATGCAAAATGTACAATTCTGATTGTGAGACAGGTTTCTGTAGTTTCCTAAGTTCGAATTATATATTTCTAGGTTATGCTACAACTAAACAGTTGACAATATCTAAACAGTTGGCAATAACTAAACAGATTGGCAATAATTAAAAAATTGATGAAAAATAGAACTTGTTCTATTTTTAAAATAATTTGAACACTTTACAATAAATTGAAGGTCAACTTTTTTAATTTATTGATCAATAAATTGAACCATGTAAAACCCATTTTAGATTTTTACACAATTTTAAGTTTGAAAATTAATATTATTTTTTGTTTATATTTATAACTGTTAATGTAGAATTTATATTGAATATACTGACGAATAATTTTTTATTTAACACATTTGTAAAATGCATGTTTAAATTTTCTTTTTCTTTTTTTTTTGTATAATTAGTGTGGTCCCTTAATAATAATATTTTATGCAAAAGTTTTTAGAGCCTTAACCTACCAGTTAATTACGGTAATCTTAAGTAACCCCTAGTTAACTTATTAAACCGATTGTAAGTTATTTGAGTTATCTGTACACAGACATAGCTAATCCCCTTATCCCAGTGACGTCCAATAACTGTCCTTACCTGTAATCCAATGTAATCTCAGCATTTTACAACGTCTTACTGGGAACAAGTGAATAACGCGCACAAAAGGGCTGTAATGAAACAACAATGATGTCTTGTTAAACCTATTACAGATTGTTTGCGAAGTTAAGGGCTATAGACAACGCATTGACTTGGGACCCGAAAAAGGACGTTTACTGTTATTCTACAGTTGCTTTGATTTTAACCGATTTTTTTCTTAGTAAGGGGTGTAAACGGGTAAAATTGCTGTGATTTCTTAGGCTAAATTATTTTATTTGGGGTTTGACAATTTGTTTAGAAAGGGATGTTTCTTTTCAAGAGACATTAAAATATATCTGAGAAAGATCAGTCTACACTAATAAATTAGAGGTAGTTAGTTAGTTAAGCCCATCAAAATGACTACACTACATATTAAAAAAAATTGATGTGAAGTGTGAATATTCACACATTTCAGGGTTTCGCAGGTATATAATAAGTGAAGGCGGTATGCTGAGTGTGTAGGACAAATTTTACTTTGTAGTAATCACGGCAAAATGAACGATATTTTTAAAATAATTTATCGTCTGTTAATCATATAATAAGACTGGTTATTAAATTTACGGTCATAAAAATTAAATACAACATTTGTCAAAATATAACTAGAATTTTGACAAAATAATTTCAACATAATAAAAATGCAAAAAAAAAACAGAAAAAATAAAATTCACTCCGTACTCGAACTCGAAACCCTTCGTTTTTCAGCCAGTTTAAGATTGCTCTAACGCATGTAGCCATCGCATGCCATGCATTTGAGCATTTGAGTTATACCACATTGGTATAACTTTTGTACTTTGTGAACCAAAAACCACAAAAAATGCGTTATTTTCCCAAAATATAATCTGATCAAAAATTCCTGTTGTACTATTTCGGTTCACACCAATATACATTACTTAGAATTTTTTTAGATTTTTAGTTTAAACCATCTGGGCTACAGGGTGTGGGACAAAATTTTTTTGCACATTTTTGGCAAAAATCGCACCAAAATAATTTATTTTGCAAAAATAAAAATTTAATTGTTAATCCACGTACTAAGGGCTTTCATTTGATACCCTATTCAGAATTTTAAAAAAATATTTTTGTTTTCGATGAGCACATATTTGTTTATATTTTTAGGGAGGTATGTTTTTTAGATGTTTTAGTATTTTTCCTATGTGCGGGTCAAAGAGTTGTATAAGCATGCCAAATTTCAACTCTCTAGGTTTAGCCGTTTGGCTACAATTTTTACCGAACAGACAGACAGACAGACAGACAGACAGACAGACGACAAAATGACGGTATAAGGGTTTTTTGGTCATACCTACAAAACCCTAAAAAATGAATAAATAAAATCGTTAAAAATACGCAATACTCAATCAAACAAATCTTGCACGGACAAATACAAATATATAATTTAAAAAGTCTGTTCGAAACGTATCTCTAATAAATTGGAGATACCTTATTAAATTTAGAGCAAGATATGTTATAAATTGAGAGAGTTAATACTTTCAAATACCTGGGCTCCATGATAAATCAGGTGAATCTAATACAGCAGGAAATAACAAACAGAATTAAAGCTACTAATGCATCATAATTTGCACTTAGTTCCCTCTTCAAAACGAAACTCTTGTCCAGGCACTGGCGTAGCTGGGGGGGGGGGCAGAGGGGGACATATGTCCCCGGGCGCCTAGGTACGGGGCGCCAAAATGAGTATTAAAACTAATTATTTAATTTTATTTTGAGGTAAACTAATGTATCCCAAATACGTTTGCAAGATTGAATTTTGGAGCTCCACAAATATATTTATTACAAACCAGTTGGCAAGCATGATTTTGGCGCCCCCATTGAGCATTAAGGGGCGCCATTCTACTCATAAACAAATGACACATCCACAATGGATGATTGCTGATGGCGTTTTTTTTTTTAAACAAAGATCAGTTCGGGTTCAAATATTATTCTTCATATACTGAAAGACGATACATGTACTGAAAGACGAAAAAATAAAGACGATAACTGTCGTTTCGATCCATCAGAATTTCACCACTGGTTTATACTAATTTTTCGGTAACTATATTTTATTTTACTTGTATTTGCCTTTCATACTTAGTCAAGATTTTATTAAATATTTTTTTAAAATAATATTGGCCTCATATTATAATATTTTATGAAGTTAATAACAATTATTACTACAAAATATTTAAAATATCTGTCGTATGTTAATCTTACTTTGTTCGCAGTACTTATGAATTTTTATGACTTTTTTTTTTTTAGTAAAGTATAGACATAACATTATTTTATAACTTTTAACTGTACATCTCTTACAAGTTTCTTGTAGGTTCTTCTCGTAAGTAGTAATTGAACCTAGTGAATAAAATATACATTTTATTATAAAATAATATTTTTATCCTACTATGAATTTCAAGGAAGCAGCATCTGATCTTGAATCGCTGGAGCAAGAACTTGTCAACATTCGTGATAATTTGAGCCAGGTTGCGGCAGACAATGGAAAAACAATATGCACAACTTGGGGAATCGAGGTTGACAGAAGGATTAGATGACATCGGAGGATGCCTGGAGAATTAGCAAGATGTAGGACTTTCTGCAGAAGAAGAAATTGCACGTGTTATGAACAGCGTAATTGATAGACTCCAACAGGAGATATCAATACGGTTTTTACGTCTAAAAAACCTAAACACCAAATTTGGATTTTTACTAAACGTCAAAACTGTTTTCGCTGAGACAAATGTCGATACACTTCGTCAAAATTGCTTAGATTTTGGAAATTTCTACGACACCGAATGGTCACGAATTGTGCACAGAAATCGGAGACTGCAAAATGCTGCTCAGTACCCGGACTGAAGTTCTACCGGAAACTCCTTTGGATCTTCTTGGTTTTATTGTTTCATATGGAGATGACGTATTTCCTAATCTGCGTATTTCACTGCAAATACCTCTAACAAATGCTGTTTCAATTGCAAGCTGTGAGCGGTCCTTCAGCAAACTGAAGCTTATTTTGTCTTATTTACGTGCTTCAATGGGACAAGATCGTCTGAGTGATCTTGCACTCCTTAGCATCGAAGAGAATATTAATTTTGACAACGTGATTAACAAGTTTGCGACAGTCAAATCAAGGAGGATCAATTTGTTGTAGACTATGTCTATTCCAGTCATGTATAATTAGTAGAGTATATTTTATTTATTTTTTTTTTTCAAATAAATTGTTTACAATCCTATAGCGAATTATTAGTCTGTATTCTATTTCATTAAAATACCAGATGCTTCGAAAATGAACCATATAAACTGTAAATTTTCAAAATTTTCTTGGGGGCTCAGTGAGCCCCCAGACTCTGTAGGTCCGAGAAAGGGCGCAGACTTTGTGTCATGTCCCCGGGCGCAGATGACCCTAGCTACGCCACTGTGTCCAGGAACACTAAGATCAGCTTATACCAAGTTATAGTAACTAACGTCCCGTGCTTATGTATAACTCCGAAACATGCACCTTAACAAAGCGAGAACGACAACCCCTTATAGTTTTAGAAAATAAAATATTACGCCGAATCTTTGGTCCCATTCAAATAAAAGGTAAATGGAGAATCCATAAGAACAAAGATATCCGAGAACTGTACTCAGGCCGAGTATCACACAAGAACTGAAAGGCAGACGATTACAGTGTATAGGATACGTTATGAGGATAAGGAGGACAGAATGGTTTTGAAGATATGGGAAGGAAGGTTAAATACCCATCGATCAGTGGGAAGACCTCGCAAGTGATGGAGAGACCAGCTAACCGAAGATCTAACAAGTATTAACGAAGGTATACAATGCACATGGCAAGACCTGATAATTAATAGATCAAGATGGAGTACTTATGTGAGTGAGGCCAAAAGTTAACCTGACTGAGTGCCCAAAGAAGAAGAAGAAACGTTTTATAAAATTACAAATACAAGCACAAAAGTGTGCTTGTATTTTTTAAAGTTTAAATATTGTATGTGTTAATTTCCTATTTCATTGATTAAATTATTGCCATTTATTTTTCATTTGTCAAAAAGTTTCTGTGTTAGCTTAAATATGAGGTCCTGAATAACGTTAATATTGAGTTGTCTATGCATGGCTTAAATTCTGCTCCATCTATGGTAGCTTCCAACTATTCTTCAGAATTTCTTTTGTATTATTTGCATTCGCTGAATATTAGCCTCACTGGTATTACTGTACACAGGACAAGCATAGGTCATAATTGGTCAAATACAAGTTTTGTACACTAGGTAATAATTTATTTTTTACAATTAATTCAAATTTTTGTTGAAAATCGGGTATATCTGAAATATTGTTAACTTCTAGATTCTTGACTAATTTTGACCAGTTTATTGGCTGAGTGTTTATTTTAATTTCTTGTATTATATATGGTCTACGTTTAGTTAACAGTATTGCCCCAATTTTATTATTATTTAGCCTAGTCATCATCAAGCCTTGTCCGTCATCGGGTGATTTCTCCATCTAACTCGTCTATCTGCCATAGGCTTCAAGTTGGTGATGTTGTTATACAGTCTTTTGTCTTGGTTTTGAGAGCTCCATGCATTAATTTCTAGCACGGTTGAGCGACACCAGGTGTTCTTGGGTCGCCCTCTACGCCTACTGCCCTGAAGAATGTATGCTAGTGCATAGCAATACACTTCGCTAGGAGCCCTTCGAAAAGTGTGCCCTAACCAACCATACTTTCTTCTTTTTAGTCATTTAGCCTAGTAGTCCATTTTAAACAATGGCTATCTGTTTTGTGAACAGAATGGCTAAGTTTCTTTGAAGTTGTGTCTAAGCGCCAGATGCTGGTATAAATTGTATTGTCGTCCGCGTTAAATGAAAGGTAGATATTATTAATTTTAGGCAAGTGATTTGTAAATAAAATATATAAAATGGGCCCGATGATGCTTCCCTGGAAGACACTTGCTTTAACTGTTGTTTGAGACGAGAGAGTGTTATTTAAGTTTACTTTAAATACACTATTTTTTTGGCAGGACTACATCATTTTATTTATATATGTAAAAAGTAGTCCGTCGTGCCACATCGTGTCGAATGCTTTTTCGATGTAAAAAGAATTATACCAGTATACAGTTCGATTATCTAAAGTAGTCCAGTCAAGGTCATCTTCGAATTATGTAATAATTTGAATTATGTAAGTACGTTTGCCGTAGTTATACCTTGCAGACAAACAACAAATTTTGACATGCTTCATTTGGCAAAATAGTAAGTTGCCAATGTGAGTGAGAGAGAAACACATCAGTACGTTAATTATTGTTTCATTCATATGACCTTGACTGGACTTCTCAGGATAATCGAACTTTACTTATTTTTATTGAATGCATCGGTTGCGTAGTCGCCCAGTCGAATTAATTGAGCGGTTTTCGAGTGATTATTTCTAAATCCAAACTATTCCGGAATTAATATTACGCTTACATCTATGAATCTGTGTACTAATCTGCATTTTATTACTCTCCAATATTTTTCCAATGCCACTTAATAAGGCGGCTTTCCAAACACTTTTTAAATTTTATTATAAAATAATATCATAACTTTTCTCGCCGTTACTGCATTTTATACCCATATGTACTTGTTTAGCTAGAAATATGCAATATGAGGCAGCTGAGAATTAATTTTCGAAAGTATGTAATAAAATAAATAAAAACATAAATAATAATAATAATAATAATAATAGGTTCCCAAACACCTAAATAGGCGCATAGGTGTAGAGAAGGTGAGTTCTCCGTTTCTAGACAACCGGTCATAAATATGAAAGCTACGTGGTCAGTGTGATGTTTAGATTTGTCCTATTACTCCTTTATAAACAAGTACTCATTTTAAGTATTAAATACTTGAGGCTGTGTCGACCCCAGAGCTGACTGCACAATATAGGAAGATAAAAATCCAAAGGAAGTGGGGGGATTCAAACCCGGGTCCCTGGGCTAATAAAATAGATTATATTTATTATAATTTCCCTAAACTTAAATTTCTGGAGAAATAAGAAATAATAAAATTTCTCGAGAAGAAACACTTGTCGTCATCAAGATTATTCAACAGATAGAAGTAGGTACTTCAGGCTAAAATGCATTTGATTAGTTAGTTAGTTAAACAGTTTGGCGCACAGCAACGATGGCTATTTGCACCTAAAAGGCATTTGGTTCTCTACATAGTTCTATATATGCATTATTTAGAAAATACGGACGTAATACGGATCATCTAGCTTAACAGTAATTCTACCCTCATAGGCAGTGATTTTGGCAGCTTTGATGTAGTAAATCATTCCAAATTTTACATTTTGGGCGCTTTGTTAAACTCTATAAAATGCCCGTCAATTAATAATACACTTAATATGTAAATAATATTTAAAATATTTAACGTGTAGTATAGTTTCAGTAGAAGTCGTATTTCAGCGGGTCACTTGCCAAGACAATCCGACGTTAAAGTCGAGAACAGTCTATCACAGCGACCATACGTGTCATAAAGTGGACGATTTACGACTGGACCACTGCAGTGAATGCTATTTCACAGACAAATTGCTTCAACAGTCTTGAATTTTAAATATATTCCAAATAAGGCATTGTTCTGTCCACCACAAATCATTATACTTCATTCAGATCAAGAGTAACGTGCTAGTGACGTTTATAATGATATGTTCACTTACTGCAACACTTCTTAACGACTGTTGCTTTGGAACTGTTTATTCGCAAAACTTAATTAATGCTTCTGTAAATGTACAAGCAATGTTACGTGGATGGGTACCTAAAATAACATGTGATTCTGGAGAGGAACTTAAAGAAACCAAAAGATATTCAGACCAATTCTGTAACTCAGTTACTATGAAAATAGTAACTAAATGTGTCTTCATGAGCAAGGTCAGTTACTGTCATGAATGAAAGGCATTATACTTTTTATAATATTTTATCTTGTAGTAACGTTACTGCACAGTAAATTATTACAGAATTGATCTGATTATGTTCCTTAACCTTTTTGAGACTATCGTGATATTATGGCACTTATTATACATTTTTTTTTTAAGCTTTAATTTAAATATTAACATCAAATCGTCGATTTATTCTGCCATAACAGTTTTTTATGCTTTCAAGTGTATGTCCGCCAAATTTCCTTCAACTACTGCGTTTCATCATAATACATTCTATCCGGTAAAGAGGTATGCACTGATGATGTGCACTAAAGTGGCCTTTATACAAACCCTACTTTTCAGATTTTCTTACAAAATAGTAAAGATTGTTGCTTTGGTTTAGGCGGAACTAGATTTTCAATGACTGATTGAAGCTTTTTATCATTTTGTTCAGGAAAAGCCAACTTCAATATGTAAAAAGATAGCTGATGACAACTTACAAAAATGAAAATTTCGGTTATACTCTATCTCAGAAAGACTAATAGTAATAAATCATTTTGTCAGGCAGTTACCAGTGGCGTGCACATTTTAAACACGTTTAAATTGGTTTTTTGTATTTCTATATTACTATTTATCAATATTATTAAACGCACGCCTGTGACCATATTTATCATATCATTAAACAAACCCCTGTGACCATATTTTTCCTCAAAATTTTAGGGTCAAATTTTTATGATCTATTGTGTTTAACCCTAGTTTGTATTCCTATAAAATATGTGCAGCACACATATCGTTTCGAACTATTCATATTTTGTCGCTTTTGTTTTCCCGCTTCTGTGTGAAAAAACAATAACTTTTTACAAATAATAAATTTTATTACTATCAGTCTTCCTGATATAGAGTACAGTTCTGCCTAATCGTTTGGAATAGACTTTATATTATTTCATTCGCGTACCACTAGATACAGCGAATTTCTTTTATCCTGCAACATTAAATTTATTATTATGCATGGTTTCCCAAGTAATGACAAATTATTTTGACAGCAATGTAAAGTTGCGTTCCATTTATTTTGCAAAATAAGGATAAACATTCATTGAAAAATTATTTAAAACATTTATTATTTGCCCTTGTGGGCTAGTGTTTGATGCTTGCATGATTCTATTTTGTAAGTCTGTGATGCTCCTTACTTCTCCATCATATACTTTTGCTTTAAGATATCCCCAATAAAAAAAAATCGTTTGGTAATAAATCCGGATATCGTGCTGGCCAATTTATCATCCCTCCTCTCCCAATCCAACTGTTGGAAAATTCCCTGTCCAAGTAGTCCCATACTCGTTTGGAATAGTGCACTTGAGCTCCATCTTGCTGGTACTATATTTGACCAGCAAAATTAAAATTTCCTAAAGCAGATACTATGTGATTTTGTAATAAGGCCAAGTCAATCAATGAAAAAGGGTCCTATTATGTGCGTTCCTATTATGCCACACATTTAATTTTTGCGGCCTTTGCGCTTAATAATAGTTAACGTAATACAGTGCGATCATTAATTCATGAACGTTATATAATGGTAAACAATGGGTTTTAAAATATCAAAACTGTATTTTAATTCACAGCTGAAAATCCCAATTTAATAAAGAACCAATCAGATTACTTTGTTGGCACGAACTCACCCGAGGAAAAAAGAAAATGTGCTGCTAACTTAATATTTGTTATCAACTCATTGGCGTGTAAAAATAAATAGTGTCATTTAATAATAAATTCTTATAAAGTAATAAAAATAGAATGTACACTTATGTGTAATTTTGATTCCGAGCTTTGGAAATCATTGTTCTAAAACAGTGGTTTCCAGACCCTGGGAGGAAACCGCAAGATTTGTCGTTAAAAAAAATTGGTGGGCCGCGGACTCGCTAGTCTAGGGATAATGTTTGCCGATTGCCAACCGGAGTAGCGTAGTGGTAACACATATGCTCTGTGTTGATCGGCGTTTGCCGATTATGTTGCCACCTTTGATATTTGCTTTGATAGTTTCTTGAAATCTTTTTTATTTTGGCACAAAATAAATACACCTCTAGAAGTTATGTATTCAATCAAAATACGTAAATAAGAATATCTAGGACACGCAATGCGTAATAAAAAAACACGAATTATTACAACTGATAATCCAGAAGAAAATTGTGGGAAAAAGAGGACCAGGCTGCAAAAGAACTTCCTGGTTGAAAAATCTGAGGCAATGGTTTGACAAAAATACCACATCGCTGTTCCACACTGGTGCATCAAAATTAAAAATCGCTGTGTTAATCGCTAGCCTCCATTAGGATATGATTCCACTAGAAGAAAAAGATTACAGGTATAGGTATAATGGATCGGCAAGGCAATAGATTTTAAATTTTTGGATCGCGAGCAATAAAGTTTGGGAACCATTGCTCTAGAACAGCGGTCAGGGAACCGGTGTAAATTACCGCAAATGGGGTAAAAATGAAATTTTTGGGGGTAATAAGGAAATTTTTCCAATTTGCTATTTTATAAACGTGTTAGTGGCGCACTAAGGAAAAGGGCGTTGAGGGGCTTGACTAAGGGGCGCCATTGCGAAGGTGAGGAGTTTTTTTTTTTTTTTGCTCATCACTTAGATTTTGGGAAGTGAGGACCTATTTTTTTTGTCATCATTTAGATTTTGGTGGTGCGACAGGTGCCGCCGCACCAAGCGCCGGATTCATAGGGGCGCCGAATGGCCAAATTTAATTTTTTATTATTATCTTCTATATTAATAAACTATAATCAACACAAATTTTATTTCAGAATCGAAAGTTTCAAATGGCAGGAAGGTTATTAATTGATGACTGTACAACTGCCACTGCAATGCAATTATTAGAAGTGATCCACACTTACGATTTAAAATATATGTACCCTAATATTGGCATTGCATTGCGCATATTTTTAACGCTCCCTGTAACTGTTGCTTCGAATTAACGAAGTTTTAGTAAATTAAAGTTAATAAAAAATTATTTGCGTTCTACAATGGGCCAAGAACTTGTAAAATTTAGCTTTAATATCAATAGAAAATACTACAGCGCAGTTATTAAATTATGAAGACTTAATTAACGAATTTTCACAGTTAAAAGCCAGAAAATTTCAATTTATTTAATTTTCCATTCCGTTAAAGTGATTATATAATATATTATTAAAATACCTAAATATTTATTATTTTTTGTTCAAATATCCCTTTTTTGTCATTAAATATATATTTTTTGTTTTTTTGTTATTCAATTATGTAATATAATATTTCTTTAGCCTTTTGGTGTTTCATTTTAAGTGTTTTTCATTTTGTGTATTTTTGACCTAGAGTTTATATTTTGTCCCTTTTTATATTAGTTGATTATCATGATTTTTGCGTTTATTAAAAGATTTGTAACATAATTTGTTAATTTATATTAACAAATTATGTTACAAATCTTAACGATTTGTAATATTATGATGAACTTAATATTAACGATTATTCGTTAATATTGCAATGTAAACCAAACCAAAGAAAAAGGTTAAAACTAAACTAAAAAATAATACCAACGAATGTTTTTTAATTTTTTTTTTTTTTTATACATTTATTGTTAAAAAAATGACTTTATAATATATATTTTTGTATGTTCCTTTACTGGTAATAAGATATTTCCTTTATTAGGAGTAAGTGTTCCTTTTCTGGCGATTTTGTGATTTTTATGAATAAAGTTATGTTTTTTATTTTTCTAAGTTATTCTTTTATTTTCACTATCAAAATAAAACAATAAGATTTTAAGGATTCTCTATAAAATATGGTAAGTAAATATCTTAAATAACATTTTGGTGAAGAAAACAGCGTAAGTAAATCTTTTAAACGTTCCCTTACTGATGCAATCATCCTACCATGAAATTTTAAAAATTGCCTATGTAATTAGTGAGTGGGGGGGGGCGCCAATTTATGTTGTTGCGGCACTGTTTTGGGACGTGAGGATCTTTTTTTTTTTGCTAGACACTTAAATTTTTACGAGCCAATGGGGTAACGTCGGTGTAAAGACATATATCTTTGGGTAATGGGTCAAAATGTTCCCCGACCCCTGCTCTAGAATGATGCCACTGGGTACTATACCGTTCATGTTTGTTTATGCAGTCTTAAAGATTAACTAATTGTTTTTAATATAGTAAATACATGTGAAGAAACTATTAAAAAAATGTTGCCGCAAACGCAAGTGGACATCCCATTTAAGCAGGTATAAACTGTGACCTATTTGACCCCGCAGTGACACGGCAATCAAGGCAGACAATTCACGATCATTGCTGAATTATGATCCATCCTGTAGCTGCACACCTTAAATAACACTCGACAAAAAGTCGGCAGTTATTTTTTATGTAGCTGTTGAATGTGATGAAGCGTACATGTTATAATCGTATAAACTTTATAACTTATATTGTTATTACTGCTTAGTTTATTGATATTTAACGGCTGCGTGGGATTTTTAATATAGTAATTTGGATGGCTTCTGGGAAATAAAATTTCATTTTATATATTTTAACAGCTATGTCGTGAAATTTTTGCGTGTTTTGTAGGTGTCATAAATTATGTGGTTTTTAATATTATTGTCTTAATGTTTCGTTTTAACACACCTTGCACAAGTACCTTTAAATTCACCTGTGAAAATTTTCACGCTACTTCCAGTTACGGCTTTAATCAGTGGCGGATTTACGATTTTGCCGCCTATATGCTACGAATTTTTTACCTCCCTATCAGAAGCGGATTTAACTCCTCTAAAGGGCCCCGCAAACACCTAACTTTATACTTTTTTCTATTTGAGGGGCCCAATATTCTTACTGCGCCCGGGGCCTTAACTGACCTAAATCCGCCACTGCTCCCTATATATTTTTATGAAATTTTACCTCCCTATATATTTTTATAAAAGAAATGAAGAACATAAATATGAAAATTGCCACACAGAAGACAAAAACAAGGTAATAAGCAGGATAAAAATACCATATACAATCTGTGTAATAAGAATTATTGATCATTGGAGAATTATAAATTTTTTTTAACAAAAAAAAAAGATTTTTTTAAAATTAAATTAATTATAACCGAAGTAAAACACACTAATGGTACAGTTTTTTTGTTTTCTAATTGAATACTCAAGTTTAAATGTTCAAATGTTTATTTTATAAAGAAGCAAGTTAATGCCTATTGGCGATTGAAATATGCTGGACTGGTCTAAACTTGTTACTGATATACTAGAATCATAAATTAAAACATAAAGACATTCAATGAAGTTAAGAAAATAAACAATTTGAATATTTTTATATCTTGAAAGTATAAATTCATAACCAGCCTCAAACTTTCTGTCGGTAGCGTATAGGTACTAGCAGTACGGTAGTTAACAACGGCGCAGTGAAACTACTGTGGGACCTTTGTGGACTCAAGAAGAAGAAGTGTTTAAAAAGTATGTCTCCTAAAATCAGGCATGGCCAAACTACAGACTGTGTTCAAGGTATGGCCTGCGACTATCATGTTCCTGGTGTGCATACGCATGTATATGTAACAACACATGTTCCAAACGAGAAAATACTGGATTTGGAGTGACTTTTTTCCTTCATGATATTTTTAAGTGCTATTACAACTTGTCTTATTAGGGACATATATTAAGAAGAAAGCGATACTAAGTACTACATTTAATATTGAATTGGAAATTAGAATTGCCAACGTTAGGGAAACCTGATAAGATCCATAGAAGAAGAAGAAAATGTGCTATTCATTTATATTTAAGAAACTACGGTTGTCCAACTCATCAAGTTACAATAAGAAATAACTGTCAAGTCCAGTATACATCCTAAATCAAATATAGTAAGTCGAAATATAAAGAATCCCACTGTATTTTTTTATAGTATTAAATGCGTGTCTTTGCAGACAAAGCCACTATAAATGGGACATTAATCTACTCATTAAAACTATTGTTCTTCAGATCTATCAAGTAATCACTGTATGTCAAAACACTAAAGAGAAACCTTAAAAATAGACAGAGCCACAGTCAATAAATAAAAAAATCTGTCTGTTATCATTAAGCAAAATCTAAAAAACCAATCTATCGCTTGTCAGTTGTCACCGGTTGTTTTCGATGTATTTAAAATGGCGGACGTGAACAAAACACGGCATTGATGGCGCGCCTAGATTAATGGTTGTGATTGTCCCCGCGAGAGGCGCTGCTGACAGGAAATTAGCTGATGCCGCAATTCTTGTCCCTTCTCTCTTCATACGTCATTCGTCTGTTGTTCTCCCGTTCGCCCGAAACTTTATACTGTTCGGTTCTCTCTGTTCTTATACAGGCGTCTTTGTCGGCAGGACAATGATGTTTTCTTCTTTTAACTTTTGAGATGCAGCGTGCTTGAATATCTGATCAATTTATTGTTTGATATTTTTGAGAAAGGAAATTGTGTTTTGCCTAGTTAAAATGTACTTCGTCATATACTGGAGAAGCCTGTGATAGAAAGTACACAGCTTTATCAAGGGAAAACAGGATAATGCATCATTCTGTTCATTTTTGAATTATTCAAATACAATAATGGTTACGATGTTCTTAATTCATTTCCATCAGATTTCAATACATGATCTTTCCACTATTTACTACTTCAGTGACTACTTCAATTCATGGGGGGCACTGGGAGCACGTGTCCCCCTTAAAGTTCAATTAAATGAAAATTTAATAAATCTAAAATAACTGTTCCGTAAAATCACTTACGCATTTTACAACAGATATAGATAAGTTATTTTTTATTATGATCAGTATTGAAATTAATGTAAAATGCATGTTCTTATGTTGTCTGTAATTTTTAGATTTTCGTTGGTATTATCAAGAAATCCTTACACCACTAAGGTGAACATATACTTAGAAAACCCGGTGCAACGCAACCAAATGCGACGCGTGTTGACTCAAATCAAATGTGGTTATTTTCCATTGTTGACTGTGGATCAGAAGCATACTATTAACACCTGATGCGATGTGACGCGCTCACACAACACTCGATCAAAACGATCCGGTTCAACGTATTGTCGGTGGTGAGGTAAGCCTCCACCCGACGCGTCGTGACCATTGTGTTTCTAATCAACACTGTTTCCACGTATCATTTGATGAAAGGCATCTTTAATTTTGTAAATTGCAATTTATCTACTCAGAAATATATTTGAAAACGTTCATCATCTTTTAAGTAAGTCTTTAAAACATGAAATTTACATTTTTTTTTTTTGCTGATTTATTTTACGAACTTAGTAAGTATCCAGATGAATACAAAACATTTTCAGCAGATCTTGTAAATTATTATTATCTGATTTGTTGTTAAGAAGTATTTTCATTTTTTCACGCGACTACAGGTGTAAGTAAACATCACTGGATATGATGAACCTGCTGATGTTTCCTCGTGTCGAGTAGGTATTATGGCGCGTCTACATTGAGGCAACAAGGTAGCATACGACAAGTCTGCCGAGACCGTCAGACCATGTCGCATTGACAAGCTAGTGTCTACACCAACACTGGGAGCGTGCTACTGTTTATTGTTGCGAGATCTGTCGAGTTTACTGAATAACTACTCTTTATAAATATATACTATTATAATATAATATTTTATAACAAATTTTAATTCCATAATAAAAATATAACCTTACTTAATTATGTTTATCATTATTTCTCGTACTCTATTTTATCAAAACTTATATTTACTCACTTACCTTAAATAAATTTAAGTTGCTAAATATTTTTTGTTGATACAGCAACGTTTACAACACTAGTTAATTAAAAAAACAAATACTTCTATAATATCAACTATCAAATATCAAAATGGTGAACATGTAGCTTTCAGAAGTGGTAGCGTATCGCACGAAAACTCTTTGATGTTTACCGCCAAGTAACGGGAACGACCACCATGTCGCACGGCTCCTATCAGACCGCTGCACATTGGTAGCATGCGAAATGTTGAACGGTTGCTCGCCACCATGTTGCCTCGATGTAGACGCGTCATTACATATATACACGGTTCGCATCGTCTCTAGACATGTTAGGTGGCGTGGTATGAAAAGTAATTATTTATCGCAAAAAATAATAAGTTTGTAAAATTTTGAGGGTTTTGAAATGAAAGCTCTTGACACATAGATTAACAATCACAGTTTTCTATCATATAAAGAATTAGATTCATCTATTTTTTTTTTTTCTCTCTCGCTATTTACAACAATAAGTGCAGCAGTCAAACTGATTTGGGTCGTGAGCTATTTTTCATACAAAAGAATAATAAACAATAAGGGAATTATTATTTTTTTTAATTTCAGTTCTTTAACTGCAGCAAGTATACTGGCGAAAACTACATGCTACCTACTACAGCACAACATCTAACATAACAATGATAAAGTAGTAGAAATACTTTCAATTTTTACACAGACGCTCAAACTGCCCAGACGCTCAAACTGCCCACTAATAATTTACTTTTAACATACTGTTTTTACAACACCAGCACAAATTTGAAACTGAGCACATTTGACATTTGTAGATGAGATAAGCAAACTGTTTATAGGTTGTCAAAAAACATATTTTGTCATATGTGAGATGCGGGTAAAACCAAAAATATTTAAAATGTCTCACTATTCCCAATACCTCCATACCCATTTTCTCCCACATATAAGACTTTTTCACTACCCAAATTGCATAGTAGGTAGATATTGTGACTTACATTTAATATATTTAGACATATAAAATTAAACTCTTCACTTTATTCTTAATATAAGGCCATGGCAATGAGATTATTCCGAGAAACTCATAAAATATATTTTTTCAAATCTTACATATAAAACTACGTATAAAACTATTTTTATCAGTTATAGATATTTCTAACTTGTCAATTGTGCATACCATTAGAAAGTAGCACTATATATTTTGCATAATAAAAATCAAAACTGCGTATAAAATAATAAATTGTAAATATAAGCAAGTGTGTAAAATAAAGTTGCAATCAAGAAATGTATAACATGGAACTAGTAAATTCTCATGGGTATATAAAAAATAAGCTTCAATTTTGCAATAAATACTGTGCATTCTATGTACTAAATAAAAAAGTTTATATTTATTGCAATCAACAAAGAACTGATTTAACTATTTTCAGAACATTCTAAAATATTCTGGGCATTAAATATACATATTTTCACTTAAACATCTGTTATCCTTCATTCTGAATGATTTTAAATACTATCAGATAAATATTAAAACTCTCAAAATGTACTCAGAATCATTATGAATGCTGTCAAATTTGTGTAGGATCATTTAGGTTCATTTTAGGTTCATTAGGATCATTTTCATTAATATAGTTTTTAGTGTAGAAGAGTCTCGATTTAAGTCGACTTGATAATAATAATAATAATAATGTCTCTTTATTTAACATAATACAGAAGTATAAATTGGTACATTTATAAAGTAGATGCAATAAGAGATTAAACCCCAAATAGAAAAAGCATAAAATATAAACAGAAATATTAATTTAATAAATAATAGCTGTAAAGCTAAAACAATTTAGTAGATATACCACTTATTACTATACAGGGTAAACACAACATATACCACAAAGGTATGTGCGTGGTATCAATGAATATGGATTTTAAGTAGTGAGCGATCCTATGTATATATTATATATTAGTTATTTTAACTTTTATTTACTTGCTAAAGTAAAAATAAAAGATGTGCAATGTATTTACAAGATATTAACAGTTGTTAAAGATTGAATCTAGTTCAATTTTTGTCAAACTGGTTAATCCGTTTTTTGGCAATTTTGATTACATTATTTTGATGAATATTAATCTGATGTCGTGAAGCGAAATTATGCAATTTATTGTAGATTTTTGGTACACAATAATTAAAACTCCTCTGCCCTATCGTTTTAATTGCTTTGTAAGGCAATGCTTGCCCAGAATATCTAGTAGCATAGGGATGTTGTATATGTAAGATATGAGCCTTGCTTTTATTAATATGTCTTATTGTTGATAGCGCAAACAACTGTTGTATATTCATTAATTTAGATTCAGAAAATAACCTATCTATAGGAAAATATAATGTTTTTTTCGATATTATTTTAATTATCATTTTCTGAATTATTGTTAATCTTAACATATGACAGTTTGCCGCTCCACCCCAGGCTATTAGCCCATAACTAATTATTGACTGAACAAGACTATAGTAGAAACTAGACAGTATTCTCAGTGGCATAAACTCACGGAGTTTTTTAAATATATATATAGTTTTTCTTAGACGGTTATACAATGTGTAAATATGTTTATCCCACTTAAGATTACAGTCAATCAATATTCCTAGATATTTTACAGAGTCAGATTTTTCAATAGTTACAACACAGTTGCAATTAACGTTCGAACAGTTACTATGAATTTTGATAAAATCAAAGTTGGGCTGAGTTTTTTTATTGTTGCTGAAGGCTACAAAATAAGATTTTTTATAATTAAGCGAAAGGTTATTTGCATCTAGCCAATTTTTTATCAATTCCAGATCCCTTTCAGTCATATTTTTAACTTCATTCCAAGTGCTAGATTCGAAAAACAAAGCAGTATTATCTGCATAAGAAAGAATAGTACTTTTTAATTCTTTTAATTTCAATAAATCATTAATGTACATTAAGAAGAGAACCGGTCCCAACACCGTACCCTGAGGCACACCACAGGATATTGGGAGCCTAGAACTAATACTGTCTTCTATTTTTACCGCTTGTACTCTATCTTTCAGATAACTCTGAAAAAGTTTGTTGCCTGTTCCCCTTAAACCATAAATTTCTAGTTTTCTTAATAGTACAGCATGGTTCACAGTGTCAAAAGCCTTTGCGAGATCAAGGAAAACAACTAAACAAGGCCTGGAATTGTCTAATGATTGGCAAATTTTTTCAGTAAGTGTTGCTATAGCATCATCGGCACACTTATTTTTAGTAAAACCAAATTGATTATTTGCAATAATATTGTGTTTTTCGAGAAATGATAATAGTCTATTCTTTAAAAGGATTTCAAAAATTTTCGACAAAGTTGATGTTATAGATATTGGTCTATAATTCTGTAATAGATTTTTTGGGCCGTTCTTATAAATTGGATGTACGTGCGATATTTTTAGAATTTTAGGGAAGTAACCATTTGATAAACATTTGTTAAAAATAAAACTTAAAGGAATTGATATTTCCGGGCTTATATTCTTTAATAACTGTTAATTTAAATTATCATTTATTGTAGTTTTTGTGTTTTTTAAAGACTTAATAGTATTTTCAATTTCTTCAGAAGAAATTGGGGTTAAATAAAAGGATTTGTATCAATTGCTTTAAAAAATGATTCTTGTTTATTCACGTCAGGTTTGATTTGTTCTGCCAGTGCATTACCTACATTTACAAAATATTTGTTCAAGTTATCTGCAATATCATGTTTTTCTGTAATAATTTCATCTTGAACTTTAATTTCTTTAACTATGTTATCTGTTCTGGCTTTATTTAAAGATTCCTTTGCTATTTGCCATATTTTCTTTGAATTATTTTGCGCCAGGTTAATGGATTTTTTAAAATATTCCATTTTTAAATTTTTAATTATGCAAGGAATTAATTTTTTGTACAATAAGTAAGTTTCATGTATTTTATTGTTCCAAGGATATAGTTTCGTTTGCTTATATAACTGATCCCTTATGTTAATTGATTTTATAAGTCCGATTGTTACCCATGGTTTTCTTTTACGTTTTCTAGCATTAAAGTATTTAATATAAGAATTTATTTTAATTTCAGAGTCAATTGTTGATATGAAAATATCAAGAGCAGAGTCAATGTTATCTGGAATAGTGTTTTCCCAGTTTATATTATTTAAATTATTCTTTAATTTTTTGTAGTTTATTATAGTTGACATAGTATTCTTAAATA
Source organism: Liopterus haemorrhoidalis (assembly GCA_963971575.1). NCBI lineage: Eukaryota > Metazoa > Arthropoda > Insecta > Coleoptera > Dytiscidae > Liopterus > Liopterus haemorrhoidalis. Next base: position 174,899,279 of record OZ020611.1, on the reverse strand, counting down.
AAGAATTACGGATATTAGGATATTAGTTGTTTCGATTTTGTTGTATCAGAAACATAAGAATTTCTTGAATTTTTTAAATTTTCTCCCCCTACCTGGTCAATACTTGAATTTGCATCTTTATGTTTTTTTTTTTTTTTTAATTTATTTGGTTGCTGTTTTTTTTGCTCTTCAGATGCTCCCTTTGGCATATATTGCTTAAGGAACTAAAATTCTAGTTAAGCCAATGTTTTTTTCTTTTCTTTCTATTCATCTATATTTTAATTTTTTCTTGAACATTATTCCTCAGCTTATTGTCCATCTTACGAGTATCAAATGTCGAACCTTTTCTAAATTTTCTGCTGGATGATGTCTGCAGTTTTAGTAACGTGGACTCAGGTGCACAGGCAAGTATTCCTTGGCACTACTCTACTTTCCTAGATCCCTTATAACAAGGATCGGTAACAATATTTCAAAGTCTTTGCAACAGCAGATCAAAGCCTTTGTTCCATCCTTATGCAATATGCTATGGGTCTATTATAAAAGAGGCTTTCAACTTAAAAATCCATACCATTACACATAAAAATAATATTTTTGGGAGACCATATCAAAAACAGTTCGTTTTTTATCATCTCGTACTAGATGACTAGAAATTTTTTTTTCAATCAAACCGGTAAATGCTAACGCCGTCTATGTGACATTTCTTAAGTTATAAGGAAACATCTGACAGTTGTTGTCAATAACCTAAATTGAGTGTATAGTGTGTATTGTTTAACATTTTACTGTTAACATTTTATTGGAAAACAATTTACTGTATAAAATTTCGAGTATCGAAAGAACTGCAAATTGTAAAAAAAAATGGATCCTGATAATAGCAGGGACCATAATGCTATAAATGAATATACCACCAGATATTGAACAACAAGCAAATGTTGTAAATTAATTTTTTTTTAATTATAAATTAAAAAATTAAAATGTTTAGAAATTACCAACAAAATCTGCAGAATTACATTACAGAATTACAGAATTACATTACTACTATGATCTATTTATAAAATGGTGTACCGAGCATAAAGTAGTGAAATATAGCGAAAACGTCCTGCTGGCCTATTTTTCTCAAAAAGCTAAAAACTATCATATAAATCATTAACTTTTTCTGATAAAAATTACTTATGGTCGCCAAAAAAATAGAATGTGCACCTTTGCCAAAAAGATCCACTCTTTGGTCATGGTACACAAATAACTAATTTGAAAAGGCTTTTTTTGATTTTCGGGTCGCTTAGAATCCTCGAATGGGGTTTAGACCACAGGTCTAAGTTTATAACATTAGCAAATTAGGTATTGCATAAATAGAAATCAAAATTAATTGTAAGAGAATAATACACTGGCTGTGTCTGGTGTATATTCAATTCATCAGGTCCAGTCAAAAGCTGACTCAGACGACCAAGTTGTAAGTTATATTTTATTTTATTATCTTATTCTGTTTTAACATGTTTTGATTCACCTGGATAAATCTGTGTTCATAATTCTTAACTTACTTACGAAATTTATGATTTATTTTAATTTTGTTGACGTCAATAAATGTTACTATTTTTAATTGTTCTCACTTGTTTAATTACAAAATGCCCCAACAACAGAAAAATTGATAATTTTTTTTTTTCTAAATAAATAAAGATGGATTTTAAAGTTCACATGATGAACTAAAACTTAGTATCACCGTCTTTTTATTAAATTTACCTTTTTATTCTAGTTTTTAATTTAAATTAAATGGTGGCAGCTTTACCATTTATATATTATATTTCTGGTTAAATCCACCCCTCACACCCCCGTTACATAGATGTTCCTGGTTGTGAGCTAAGGTGTTGTTGTGTTAATTAAAATTCGTTTTCGGTGTTTGTATTACACGGCTTAATGTATTAAGCTAGGGGTCGGCAACCTTTCTTACATCGCGGGTCGCATTCAATAACATTTTCCTTTTATTTTTTCGTCGCGAGATATATTCAGTATTACAGATTTTTGGCGGCCCATATTTTCTTTTCTAATTTTTATTTTTTACGATCTTAAGTTTTTGTTTACTTCGGTTGACACCTATTTACATGTATAATTACGCCTAGTGTATAACAAGCCTAAAGCAGCGCGACAGTAATGTGTTGGCTACGTTGGATAAGAAAATTAAACATTATATTTTCTTATTGGCCGTGTAAAATCGTTCAGTAGGCCACCTGTTGCGATTATCCCTGAATTAACAAAAAATTTGCTCAGGATTCGATATTTATTGTTTGCTCAAAAAACGTCACATTTGTAAAGTTAACCCTGTATTTAACAAAAAAAATTAGACAAATTAGTTTCACCAGGGAGTTGTCCCTGGTTTAATTTAATTCATTTCCCCATCGAATTGTATGCTAAGCATCGTTAATTTAATTTATTTCGCGCCTTGCCAAGGGTTAACTCATCTATAGACACACACACTAACATTCTCACTTAAACTGTGAAATAAATAATACTTAATATTTATAACATAAGCAAAAGTAATAGTGAATTTAAGTCATCTATGTTGAGCTAAGAATTTCAATGGGTACTTATTTCATACTGCCGTCAATACATGCGAGTATACAGCAATAGACAGGTGTGCCTGTAAATGGCCGACTTATATATTTTATCGACGAATGTTCAATGAAACTATCTAATGCGTTTCCATCGTATTTTACATCTCATATTTTTCACGACGTTTATTTTCCTATAACATTTCTGCTTTGGTTACATTTCTAATAAAATATTTAAGGTTTTATTTTATAGTAATATATTTTATTTGTTTTCAATGGGAATATTTTATTTTATATTCCGACAACATCGATGTTTGAGAACCGAAGTTCAAGTTGTAAAATAATATGAAAATTGAACGGTTTCATAACAGAAGACACAATTTGTTTACTACTATTGACTTGATGGACGTTTACAGCCATCTTATGGTGGGTTTACGTATAGTTAACAGCAGCAAGAGAACACGAGAGAATAGTAAAACACGAGAGAACTTAAAAATCTATTTACAATAACTGATTTCCTTTTACAAGTTAAAATGCTTGGCTAAGCTAAGAAGTTAGTCAAATGTCTTAGCAAGGGAAAGGGGGGAGGAAAAAACTTTGTTTATCTTAGCCAGTGTCTTATAAATAGAACGCTCTTACAATTTAGATTAACTTAGCTTAGCTTAGATTTCTTAAGTAAAGTGGTAAAAGAAAAGCGCCTAATATTTGAATCTTAAAACATATTCTTTCTTGTACGTGAATTCACTAAAATTTTAAATACTTATGAATGCTGAATTCGAGCAAACCCGAACTTTCTTTGAAGTACCAACACTGATGGGTGATATAGGTACTAAGTACAGAACAATTTGATTTTAGAAAATCCTGTTCTACAGAGGATGCCGTCATTAAATTAATTGCCTTTGCTTATGAAGGTCTTGATCAACAAAATGAAGTACTAGCAGTATTTTGGATCTAAGTCTAGACACAGTTGATCATAAAAATGGTATATATTGTTTAATAAATTACAATGTTTTGGTATAAAAGAAACAGCACTTAACTGGTTTACAACTTACCTCCAAAACAGAAGTCGAATTGTTGTAATTAAAAACATCAAATCCGAAGAAATATCTATAAAATCAGGAGTTCCGCAAGGCTCAATTCTAGGACCCTCTCTGTTCTTATTATATATTAATGATACAGCAATGTCGATTAAGCTAAGTAGAATTTTAGTTTTTGCAGATGGTACGGCTTATTTTCTTAAACGCTCAAATTTATTAATGCTAGAAACGACTGTTAATAGTGATATTGAACATCTAATTAATTGGTTTAAACAGAACAAATTAACTGTGAATAGTGACAAGACATCATATATTAATTTTAAAAAACACTTTAACAGTCATAGTACAGTTTCAATAACATGTAACCATAGCTTTTTAAACGATTCAGTTAAATATTTAGGTGTTGAAATTGACCATTACTTAGAGTGGGATAACTGCATTGACACCATTTCTAAAAAAATATCTATTATTTTTGCAATGCGTCGCTTAAAAATGATAACTTCTTTGTCTGGCTTAAAAACGTATTACTATACTAGTTTCCATTCTATTATAAATTATAGCATAATATTCTGGGGTAAAAGTACTTCTGCTGACAGAATTTTCAAAATGCAAAAAAGAATTATTAGAACAATGGTTGGAGTTTCTAACATAACTTCATGTTATTGATATTTTAAGGAATTACGTATTTTACTTCTTCCTTATTGTTATTATTGCTGTCCTTTAATATTGCTGTATACATATTACCTAAAGTCTATTCCAAATGTTTAAGCGGAACTATTTTTTGTTAGTTGTCACGTGCTCATTTTTTAACGATTGACTATTTTGCTACACAAAACGATCAAAATCCTCATTCAATTTTTAAAAATTATTAAATTTCAAAACCAAAAAAACAGATTATATGGGTATTAATTTAAATTTGCCACATCATTCTGGGGTTTTCGGCATTTCTTAAAGTGCACTTTTGAACCTTACTTGGTGTTACAGGCTATTCCAAACGTTTAGGCGGAACTAAATGGGAATTTCGTTCTTTTAGGTTGTCACGAGAAGGGACCTTGTTTGGGTTATTTCATGTTAGACGTTGTTATATAAAAATTTAAAATTGCAACAATGAAACCATAGAAACGAATGACATTTATTAAAATTCAATTTCACACATTTCGAAGACAAAAAAATGGGAAATTTTTATTAAGAATGACAAACAATTAAAACGCAATGAAAAAGAACATTTTATAATGAGAATCAATTTAATCTAGAATTTGCAATGTGAGTATGATTTACAAAGCTTAAACAAAATGACTAAAAGTCCGAATTAATAGCTAACAGCTGCTATATATATTTTTTTAAATTTATTTTCTGTGGGACAAATAGTAAATTTAGCTACTTAATATTTTTTGGACAGCGTGGGGACATTCAAGGCTTTATTACGTTCTTCTATAATTCTATATTTCTAATATAAAATTAAACACTTTTTTTACTTTTAGCCATTTTCAAGCACGCTATTCACAAGCAGAAAAAGAAGGTTTTACCAATAAACATTAGCTTTATTCGCGGAAGAAGTTTATAACGCGGTACCAACAGATAAGGAATAAGTCCACGAACAGATTAAATGCATCTGTCCGACTTTAGACCTGTGTTAGATATTCTTGTCCCCTCGAATACAGAATGTGTCTCACTGACAAGATTGCCATCATGGTGGAGTAAATTTAAGTGGAAGAACTCAGTTTATAAATCATGTTCAACGAAACTAACAACGTGCATGTTCTGACTAGGAGTTTTTGCACTAAAAATACGTTTGACTTGCTATGAATAGTTTACGTAGTTGCCCGAAGGCTGACAATTTTTTTGTCAGAAACACTGACTGTTTCATCCATGAACGCTACCAGGAATACTGCACACGCGTGTGTGTCTTTAGCCTGTAAAAACTTCATTCTGGAATAAATTTATTATTTACAAGTCTTGACAAGTCATATTACTAACTGTTCACGTCACTGAAGATTCAACTTGTTCACACTAAAGGGTAATAAATGGATACGTTCTGCTTTTCACGTTGACAAATAGTTCCTATTTGCGGGTGTTCACACTCATGAGACAACTGTATTCCATAATTTATTCTAATGAAAAGTTATAAACGTGTTGATCAGGTTAAAAGAGACCTAAAAATATTAAATGTAAAAGAATGGAAGAAAATAGTAGTATAAAATTGGATGGAAGAAGTTACTTGAGAATGCGAAAACTCATAAGGGTTGTCAAGTCATGGTTGATGATAATTATAACAATCCCTTTTACTGCTCTATCATAAGAAAATATTTTACTCAGTGACCAAATTAAACTGTGTATAACGCTCAATTACAAGTAAATAATTCTTATGTGGGTAAAGGTATAATTGCCCAGAGCGTGAAATAAGGGACAACTTCACGATTGACACGGGGTTTAGAGGCAGTATTCGCGTGGCCGCCATTTTCTAATTACGGCCAGCATTCAGCGGCAAATGAGTACATTATACATACGCGATTGTCTTTTAACGTACAGTGTGCTGGCAATGCCGCTGCCGTGCGGACTTCAAAGGGCGCACCAATTACCAGCACAGAATGAAAATGTGAAAATTACTTAAACATCAAATTATAAACAGCTACAGCATTCCGATTATCAGAAAACCTCAACATTTTCATTATACCATTACACTCATCGCAATTACACGTAAACATATTAAAGTATTTACGTAAAAATTATAGTTAATTATTAATAATAAAATCTTGGCAGCCAAACAGTATCAATCCCTTGTGCATATAACGGTAAAAATAAACTGAACGTAGAGGCTTTTACACATTAATAGTTGGCAACCCTTTATACCCTTTTCACATTAGATCTTTAAGACCAGTGAACTTAAAGTTCACCGATGTTTAAGATCGGCATGCTTTCACACTTGATGTTTAAATCTCTGGTGCTGTCATCAGCTACAGTAATTTTGTCCTTAAGTTACCGTCATGAAATTACCAGTTTTGACCTGTCTGCGCAGACGCACATTTTGAATTATTATAAACAATTAAGAATATTTAATTTCATTCTACAATAAAGGCACTACAATAAAGAATATATTACACCTGTATTAACATGTAAGTCGATACATTTTATCTCAATTATTCTAGCTCTGTATTTTATTAAACACATTATTAAAATAAATAATTTTATTATAACAATAAGTATAAACTTCTTATAACGTCGATATAATACAGTATTCTTGTTTATGATAATATAAAATGTTGACAGCACAAATTCAAGGAGTATTTTTTTATAATAGAAATTAAATTGGTAATGCGGGCGAAGTTTAAGACGCAGATCTCTGTCTTAAACATCGGTCGTGTTTAGACGAGGCCGTACGGTTTCACATTAGCGTTTAAAGATACATTCACTTAAACATCCGATCTTAAAGATCTAGTGTGAAAAGGGTATTACAGTGTTGCCTAGTTGTTCTGACATTTCGGCTTCCATTAAATATATGTTTATTGTTATTAATGAATATTGTTATTAATATCAATTAATATTTTTATTGTATCAATTACAAGAGTGGAGTACAAATAAATTTCTTATTGGACAGTGGTATGTTAAAACTCTCACACCTTAGCAGTAAAAGAAAAGTTCGTACAAGCATCATCAACAATCTGATATATGCAGACGATTGTGCCCTAGTAGATCACTCACCATCCAAACTTAAAGAAGTAATAGATCTTCTTGCTGTCGCATCGAATAAATTTGGGCTTACTAACTTTATTAAGATTGAAAAGACGGTGATAATGCCAAACCAGGAAAACTGTCAATATAACTTCAATGTTTTAGGTACTGCACTGAGAAAGGTTAATTAATGCATCTAAATATCTAGGAAGAATTATAACATCCAATTGCTCTATGGATGAGGAAATCTGTGAAAGACTATCATCTGTCACTGCTGCTTTTGGCGGCCTCAGAAATTTTGTATGAGACTTAGGTGGGTTGCAAAACCGAACTTAAATTATGTTATACAAGGCTTTTGTTCTGCCAGTACTTTTGTATGGAAGTAAATCGTGGTGTTTATACAGACATATACGCCAGTTGGAAAAGTTCCATCAGAGATATCTGAGAACAATACGTAAAATTAAGTGGTAGGATTACGTAAATAACTTTTTTAGAAGTTATAAAAACTAGAAGTTTTAAAAACAGCAAATATTCTAAGCATTGAAGCACTGGTATACAAAAATAACTTAAGGTGGGTAGCTCATGTTATCCGAATGGAAGATGGTCGTCTGCCTAAAAAGATCCTGTACTCCGAAATGGAGCATAGTGATATAGAAATAGAAACCCAGAAGCGCCTTGCAAAAGGTATGAGGATTCCGTCAAAAATATTCATAGAATATACAATTTAACTACCCCCCCCCTAGGAACAGACAGTTTTAAATCGTCTTGCCTGGATAAAGTTGACCTCTGAAGCAATAATTATCTTTGAGAAGAAAAAGATTGACTGTGCAGAAACCATGAGAAAAAGAACACAGCGTACTTTAAGAATATCTGACACTTTTGTTGTATATGCGGAAGAGTTTTCATTTCCCATATCGGGCTCTGCAGGCATGAATGACCTCAGTTACAGAGGACTTTATAGTAGCTTATAGTAGCTATGTAGGGTGTTCATATTAAATTGCTCACCATTGCTATCTCGAGAATTATAAGAGCTACGATGTTGCTTAAATTAGAAAACAAATACTATTTTATAGGAAAATGTTAGTGAGTGATTTTTTTTTTATTTCGACCAGTAGTTGTCAAAGTACGTTGTGCAACTTTTTTATTTTAAATAGGAACATACATGATATTTTTACTTATTCGATAGAATATTCTATTATGATTCAACGATATAAACAAGTCATAGCCTTGCATAAAAAATAATCGAGATAAACGCAAATTAAATTTATTTGAATTTTAAAGCTATCACCTAGCTTTGCATGCAAGAATTTCTTTGCCAGCTTTTTCAGGTATCCCTCTCTTCTAGCTTTCACGTCGTGAGCCCTGGGCAATGCAGCTTACCGCTGTAAGGTGAAGACGAGGGTGAAACACTGGTGCCTGGAATAAATCATCTCGGGTACGGGGAACAACCTCGACAGAAAAATTTGGTTCCCCTAGTAAGGAAGTTAGACGTGGTGCTTACGAATCCATCTTAGAAAAAATCATTTGTGATGAAAATTTGAAAGAGGAATCCCGGATGACCTTTCGGAAACAACTAGGCGAAAAGAAGGGCAATGATTTAAAAATGTATTACAAATATAAATGGGGGTCTAATACAACTTCGAGTTGTATCAAATTTATATAGTTCGAGCTAAGACGAAATGGCTAAGACACATAGCAAATGCAGAAAAGTTACCAAGTAGAAATATTCTCCAAAACGTAGGTATTTGAAAAAAAAAAAAAAGTAATAAACGAGATATATGGATCAGTTTGAGAAAGACTTAAAAGAACTAAAGGTAAATTTCGAAATGAAAGAATCAGTAAATGATGAACCTAATCATGAAAGCAATGCGTTCGCTCATTTGTGACAACAGTATAAGCTGTTCACTTTTGTAAGGACAGACTAGATCTGGTTATTTTGGTTACTTTTATAGTATATTACTGACTTTAAATGTCAATTAAAAATATTCCTTACGCTGTAAAACTGACTTTAGGTTTCTAGGTTATGATCATTATAAGATATATATTATAAAACATATTAAGATATCGTTTTTCATTATGACATATATCTAATATCGACATTTTAATGTATCGACATTTTAAAAAAGTGACATTTTTTAATACCAACTTGACATGCAAACTGCTGAAATCAAATTTTCCTCTTAGTTTGTTCTTACAAAAGTGAACAGTTTATATCACAACTCAAAACTTGTGATTTTATTGGAGACACGCTTAAGGGTTTTGACGTTCTATAACTTTTATGAGTGAAACAAAGACACAACTAGGTAGTCCTCTAGCGGCGACTTATGCGAATTGAGTTCTGACACTATTCCAGTTAATAGTTCACTTTGAAGCGATTCCTTCTATACCAATAACTCAAAAATATCAAATTTTTAGTTGTGACACTGATGACGCATATGAGTATAAACAAGGTCTAAAAAAAAATAATTATAAATAAATCTAAAACAGATACTGTGCATGCGATAAAAGGGTGTGTAGCAGTATATTTTCTGGAATATCGAGATAATCTTCGTCCCGCCTAGGATTTGCGTGGGACACCTAAATAGAGAGTCGAAATCGGGATGTTCCAGAAAATTCGGGACGGTTGCTCACCTTACCGTAGCTTATTGTAATCATGCCTTTTATGTAGTTCCAATGTCTTGATGAATGATTTTTATTACATTTTTGTAGATCATAATTTTTATATTGATATGATTTTATCAAAAAATGTCCCGACTAGCATTCTTTTGGCACACCTCAGTAAGGAGTCAATCGGGATGTTCCGCAAAATTCGTAAGGATTTTTCGCCTTATTCATATCTTTCATTTAGTTCTAATGTCTTAATGAACAATTTTTAATACGTTTAAGTATTTTTTTTTACGATTTTAGATAAAAATATGCCATTGTTTTATGTTCTTCTTTAGATTGTAAAATTTGACCACCTCTGTACACGATGGATTCTTGCAGATAAATGGTAAAAGTTTTAGAAATTTCATTTTTATAATGGATTGTAATTTTTTTTTTTTTTTTTTTTCTCTTTGAATAGATGTATTAAAATTTGTAATACAACAGAAAATCATATTTTTCCCTTGACTAAGAAGTTCTTATTGGCTTGTTTAATTGACGAATAAAACAACTCTCTGAACAGGGTGTTTTTGAGAACTGTTTGAGCACTGATAATTTCTTTATTATAAGGGATACGAAGGAGGTTAAATTACAAGAGGAAGTATTTTACTCTACAAATAATAACAGTAAATTTGACAAACAACAAATAAACGAATTATTTCAATAAAATACATTTCTTCAAATGAAACACCGTCTATTTTATATGAGTCTATCGCATAAAATCTGTATTTTTCTTTAACAATTATAGGGGCACTATGGGTTGAAACTTTTCTTAAAATAGCTATTTCACAATCTGAAGGAAAGTTTGAGTGTCATTATTTAAAACTTACTAAGACGTTATTAACCCTTGCCGGACCATTTATGGGTCAAATTTGACCCGAAAATTTAATTTTTTTAAATAATTCTTTTATTTTTTAGAATTATTTAATGTCGTACTAGGACATTTCCTTATATATTATAACTATTTATTTTATGATGATAAACTTTTTTTTTATAAAGCCGATTTCTTGTTTTACAGTACGGGTCGAGCCTGACCCGATTTTGGGATTTGTTAATAATGTCTTATATCAATACGTAATGCGTAATTACACACCTGCAATCTGCAATAATGCAAGTTTTGACAAGTTTATTAGTTTCACAGTTGCTTTTTTATCATATCTCAATCGACCGAGCTAAGATACTGTTCTGTTTGTATTATTTGTTTGTCCAAAACATTCAACTGTAATAGCAATAAAACAAATTACTTGCAATTACTGCCAAAAATATGAAGATGGAGAATAATTAAAATTCTTCTGATATGTTATATGTAATTATATTTTTGTGTCTATGTAATTATTATATTTTGTTATATATTACATTTATGAATTCTGTTTGATTTTCATGTAAGTTCGATTCAATGTCATAAATATTTTTTTTATATAATGCTTTTCTCACTTTTATTATTCACAATTAAATTATTTAGACCCTATCCTGTGATTTTTGACATGGTGTTAAATTGACAGGTTACTATGAAAACATACTATGTACAAGTAAAATTAACATCTTAAGATCTTGTTAAAAGTTACAGAATAGGCCCCTTAAGTGGACATAAATATAAAACTTGAAATATGGGTCTTAAACACATTTTGAAAAGTGGGTCACGTATGACCCATTTTTGGTCACAAAAAAATCAAAATTATTTTGGTCCGGCTAGGATTAAACAAGTAATTGCCCAGCAAAAGAAATATAATCTCCATGTATGATAACCACCTATTTTACTAAAAGACATAAATGTTAAAAATCAAATCTCTATAACAAAATAAATAAATATAATATAATAATAAAGTGATTAAATATACAGATTGGCAAAAAATTAATATGGAAGGACAAATTTAGAAACATAACGAGCAACAATGCCTATGACATGAAGATGATGATATGATAGAATGGCTGAAAACTTGCATCATTCGAACGGTACTTCATTGTTGTTGGAAAAACTGAATTTTTCTTTTAATGATTAACTGTTTGTTACTGCAGGCATGTAGCTTTATGTCTGTGGGAGCGAACTTTAATTGATATTGAGTGAAGGTGGCGACGGGTGTTAATTAACATGTAAAAGAACTTTAACTGATGTGTGTAAGCATGTGTATGTGAGCATTCAACCAATACACGTAATTTTAACATGTTTAATGAAGATACGTATATTTATAAACTTCAAATATATTTTAATGTTCATGAATAGGACAGAGGAGTATTAGATAGTAAAATGTATAATACATCCGGTTCTGTTTATATGCGATAGATACGTTTTGCAGGAACCAGCATTGAAAAAGGCGCAAAAAAAATCAGGCAGAATTTGCTGATTTGTATGATTATTTTACATTTTTTACCATAATTCGTAACTGTCTGACTATGCCGTGATACGTTTGCGTTTGTGGGCTGTTTCAAATTAATTTTCATCACTAGAAGATAGAAATGATACTGTTATGTCACGCCCTGCATAGCTGATTTTTTCCTTTAGTAATTTAATCAATGATCAGTCTTTGTGACGGTTCTTACAGATGCCCTTATACAGTTCGCGGTAGTCGCACATACAAGACTTCAGCTCACATTGAAATTTGAAGGCTCGTTTAGATTCGGTATCATTAATATAAGATGTTTCATTTTGTAATACGTAACAAGATCTGATGATTTTGGTGACTTTTTTGGTGTAAACGGACTTAAACTTATCCATGGGAACCAATACTATGATAATAGTATACGAGGTGTGTAAATTAAGTAACCAGACTAGCAACATAGCGTTTGATCTGGCAACATTCGGGACGCGGGACTTGGAGGAGTGGCAGCTGAACATGTGATACACCTTCAGTACGAGTTTGAACTTGCTAGAGTAATTTTGTTGTCCGTAGCGATTTTTTTTTTCGTGAAACAGTTTTTTTCTAATATGTTCTAAAAATGAGTGACATTCATTTCGAGCAACGCACAGCAAGACCTGTGCTAACAGGTCTTGCTTGGGCACAGACTTGGGCACAGTGCAACGGAAGCTTTTGCAAAACTTCAGCAGGCCTACGGACACTTTTATCAAGGACCCAGGTATTTTGGTGGTTTCAGGAATTTTCAGAAAGAAGAGAGTTGATTGAAGATGAATCACGCAGCGGAAGGACTTCATCTTAATGAACCGATGAAAATGTCGACAGAATCCGGGATCTTGTGCGTTCAGATCGTCGGTTGCAGTCACTACCGATCATCAGATTTTGACCAATGAACTGGGGATGAGAAAAATCCTTGTCGCACAGCAATTTCAATAAACGAGTTTTTGACCAGTAAAAACATTCCTGTGGCTCCTCAGCCTCCTTATTCGCCTGACTTGAGTTCTTGTGCTCAAAAACATTCAAACGTCCGTAACCACCAGCTGAAACCTATTCCAGTATCCGAGTTCCAGCATTGCTATGAGGTTTGGAAGAACCGTCTCCAGCGCTGTGTGGTTTCCCAAAGAAGTTATTTGGAGAGAGACAATATTGAATTGTAATTCTATTCGAATAAAAAAAAATAATAATAATAAAAAATCAATCTGGTTACTTAATTTACACACCTCGTAAATGTGTTGTAAGTATGCGATATAAAAAATTAACTTTCCCTGTTAGTTACGTATTACAAAATGAAATATATTATAACAAAATGACCACAATAAGACAGAACCGAGTGTACACGAGATTTTATTAAAAAAAATCACGGACTAGTGTCCAAAAACTTTAACAATATATTGTTTTCACTTTTGTAAGGACAAACCAGATCTGGTTACTTTTTTTATCGTAATACTGACTTTAACCTCATTTAAAAAGTCCTTTACAGTGTAATACGGACTTCAGAAAATTGGATATGGTTAGAAAGGTTATGATCAAATATTTTCTAAATAATTAAAATGTCACTTTTCAACATGACATATGTCAAAAGATATCATATGCCATTTTTAATTATTTTTGTAGCACCAACATGACATACGATTTCGAAGATGCAAACTACTGAAATGAAAAATTCCTTTTAGTTTGTTTTTACAAAAGTGAAAACGTTATATAATACAATACAGGATATTTCAAACGATTAGACGGAACTAACTAGAATTTTCATTTTCGTAAGTTGTCATTCGCTATTTTTTATATATTGAAGTTTGCTTTTCCTGAACAAAATGATCAAAAACTTCAATCAATCTGTAAACATTACTAGATTTGAAAATCTAGTTCCACCTAATCGTTTGAAATAGACTTTATATAATCCGTCTCAATTTGTAATACGAAACTAGATCTAGTTACTTTGGTGACTGTTGTGGTGTAAACAGACTTTGGCGTATCCGTGTGAACCAATACGATAATATTATAAATGTATTGTCAATATACAACATAAAAAATGAAATTTCCCTGATAGTTACGTATTACAAAATGAGACAAATAATATAAAATTCATTTCTTAGCTTAAAGCCTGCACAATGACCGAAAAATAAATTGGGTAAAAGACGAACTCACAAAATTCGCTAGAAGACACGTGAAGCGATTACACAGACATTCAAATGAGTTAGCTGTCAATCTACTAGACAACAAAGAAGAAATCAGAAGATTAAAAAGAACAAAACCTCAGGATTTAATTTAAGGACGTATTTACTTTTCTACGGTCCATTCCAAACGATTAGGCGGAACTAACCGGAATTTTCATTTTTGTAAATTGTCATTAGCTATTTTTATATATTGAAGTTGGCTTTTTCTGAACAAAATGATCAAAAGCTTCAATCAATCGGTAAAAGTAACTAGAATTGAAAATCCAGTTCCGCCGAAACCAAAGGAACAAACTTTATATTAGTATTCAAACAATTTAAGTATTATTAACGAGGCTCACCAATGAATGATAACTCCACACACGCTAAATTTGTCAACACATTTACTTGTTAGTTTAGGAATTTAAGCTAGTTATAAATTTACGTACAATAAAAAAAATAAAGTCGTCACGAGTTAATTTTTTAACGATTAAAGTGAACTTTTGCTAAATAAAATGATCAAAACCCTCAATTAATCGGTATAAGTTACTAGATTTCAAAATCTATAGCTTGTTTTTTGGTTAAAGCGGAACTAGATTTTGAATTTTACAGATTAAGTGAGGTTTTTGATCATTTTGTTTAGCAAAAACGCACTTCAATCGTTAAAAAGAGGGTTTATGGCAACTTTGGGAAACGAAAATTCCAGTTAGTTCTGCTTAAACGTTTGGAATAGCCTGTAGTTCCAAACGAATCTAAGAAATGAATAATATTTAATTTGATCTGGTGACTGGTGATTGTTGTGTTGTTAATAGACTTTAATTGAATCATATACACTTGTAAACCCGGCTTTTCAATTTTTGGTTAGGTTTCATTGTATTAAGGTTTAATTCATCAAAATTTACCAATGTCAGAGAGTCATTAATGTCAATTATTTGTCAAATATTTTGAAAGGTGCCATTTCAGAATTAGCAGCCTACGATGATTTAAATATAGAAAGTTTCTTTAGTTTAAGCGGAACTAGATTTTCAAATCTAGTAATTTTATCGATTGATCAAAGATTTTGGTTATTTTGATTAGGAAAACTCAATCACTTCAATATATAAAATGTAAGCTACAAGCTATTTCAAACGTTTAGGCGGAACTAACTGGAATTTTCATTTTTGTAAGTTGTCATGAGGTCTTCTTTTATGGTTTGAAGTAGGCCTTCTCTGAACAAAATTATCAAAAACCTCACTTAATCGGTAAAAGTAACTAAAATTGAAAATCTAGTTACACCTAAACCAAAGAAACTGGCTGTTAGGACAACTTAAGAAAGTTTGAATTCCATTTAGTACCTACCGGTTCGGAAAGGTTCGCGCGAACCGTTTCTTAAAATTATTGAAACCTTAGGGAACCGGTTGTTAGAATTATTAAAAATAATATAAAATAATAATAAATAAAAAATAAAAAATAATTAAAAATAAATTAATTACTCCGACTTCAGTTTTGAATCGTGTGCCGTACCCTGCAGTGTTACAAATGTAATATTTATTTTATAGGTTATTAATAATACGCTCTTAGAATTTTTTCCTTATATTTAATAAATGGAAGTAAGTGATTTGTTTTCACTCTTAAAAATACAGAATAGGTTCCTAGATATCACATGACTTTATAGAACCGCTTCTTGAAAATTTAGGATGCCATCACTGCCTATATGCAGCATAAAAAATAAAGTTTCCTTCTAATTGACGTATCACAAAATGAAACATAACAACAAATGACAAGTGTTTAAAAGATAGGTGCTACATCAATACGCTAGTTCTCGAGAAAGCTGTTTTTGTTTCATTCTGAATAAAATAGTTGTCCTGTATTTTGGTTCTAACAGTAACGAGCTAATACATTCCTCAACGCCAAATCATTTCAATACACATTCTGCATTAGAGCTACGTTATTCATAAGAGTAACCGAAGTGTTGAATAAAGGCGAATTATATGAGTACGTTTAATTAAGCGTTTTGATCTTTTCGGTGATGAAACCTTTGAAAGGAAGTCTTTACACCGTCATTGCCTCTGTCATCACTGTAATTAATTGCAGATTTTAATAGCGTTCCACCTTCAAACACTTCTGCACTCGGTAATTATTTAATTAAATAATTTTATAAACACATGGCCTGCAAAAAATTAAAAGCATTCAGAATTTTTCATTTCATTTTTTAAACTTCGAGGTTAATTTAATTTTAATTAAGTTATATGTGTTAAAATAAAATATAACGCATAACACCGTACTGGTTGCTTCATGTAAGTAAAACCTAGAACTGCAAAATGCCTCAAAGAGTCGAACTCAGGGCCTGATTAAGAGCCGAGATGGCCGGGCACCCGTCTGCGGCGCCAAATCTTTCACTCGCATATAAAAAAAATACTGAGCCGAAGAAACCTATAGCGCAAATATGTATACAATCTGTTCCAAACGGTTAAGCGGTACTAGATTTTGCAATCTAGTTACTTTCATCGTTTAAATCGTGCCTTTCGGCCGTTTTGTTTAAGCTTTGTAAATCATACTTACAATAAACATTTTTTGGTTAAGGTTAATATCATTTTAAAATGTCATTTTCTTTAAATTTTGATTTTTTGTGTCATTCTTAATACAAATTTCCCGCTTATATAAGCAGTTCACTTTTGTAAGAACAAACTATGGTCTATTTCAAAGTAGAAAAAAGTAGATAGCGCTGTGAACCGAGTACGAATTACACTGATCACAGGGCCGGCGCGAGGCATGTGCAGCATGTGCAGCCGCACATGGCCCCGCGGTACAGCAGGCCCCGCGCATGGAGATGAGGACCCTTTTTTTTGCTCCTCACTTGGATCTGAACAGCAGGCCCCGCGGCTCTTCTCGCACATGGCCTCGCAAATCCTAGCGCCGGCCCTGACTGATCAAATACAGTATAGCGGGAAATTTAAAATAAGTTACAACTAGGGCATGGGCGTAGCAACTGGGTTAGCAAGTGATTTTTTTTTTTTTTTAATATAAAAAAGATTAATAAGATATTGAAATAAACAAGGCAGATAATTCACTTCAGTTAGTTATACGACATAAATTCAGTTTAATGTGAAATTTGAAAAAGTTAAAACAATATTAATTTTAAAAATAGGGGATACGCATAAAATTTATATTTCCTTAAAACTACATTTTTTTGATATTTTAATGTTAATTATGTCACCTAACACAACAAAAATCACATTTTAATTAATATTATAGCCAAATTTTTTAATTAAACTATTGTAAATTTGAAATAAGCCGACCACGCCGCGAAGGTTGCCGAGTAGATACGACTGAGACTGTAAGAGTTTGACGTCACAGATACAGACAAAACATAATGTTTACGTGTTTATATTGTATTGTTTGAGAGTTTTGTATTTGTTTTTAAACAATTTTTCACGCATTTATTATTAAAATAATTTATAAAATATATGTACTCACATTAAAATGGTCTTCACAAACATAAAGTTTACTTTTTTCTGAAATATCGGTTTTATTTCGCCTCATAGCTTTTCTGTTGTTTTTCGTCATCAGGTAATGATATAAATTATTTTTTTGGATTTCTAATTGAACTAGTTGTGCACATTGGTACTAAACAATATTTTTGACTATGTGTCGAAGTACTGGGGCCTGGATCTTCCATATTTTATATATTTTAATATAAAATTTAATTCGGTAAACATGTATAAATTGTTTTTATAGAATTAAACTTTATTTTAATTAAAATCACTCTAACTTTACATAACCTATTAAAGTTATACAAACAAATAAGTTCACAACAGACTATGTACGCTGGCTAGACTAGTAGTGTCATGTGTCAGTTAGAAGGGTATGACGTCACACGTCGTTTTCGCGCGCTACATACATTTATGATTTTTTAAGCCTTCAAATTAAAAAAAAAAATTAAAAACTGTTTTTTATGTTTATATGCAACAAGAGGAATATAATAAAAAAAATTAAAAAAATCATGCCTATCCCCTATTATGTACTATATATAAAAAGAGAGATTTGGCTAAAAGAGTTTAAATAAAGCAATAAAACAAACAATATATCTTCAGAGCTAAAGTTTCTTATTTAAATAATTATTGTAAATAAAAATTAAAAATATATGTATATATGAAGGTCTAAAAATTATATCAATAACTTCTTCTTTGGGCACAATCAGCTGGTCTGTCTTTTGGCCTCACATTAGTCCTCTCTCTTGATATGTTAATTGTCAACTGTCAAAAAATATTTATATGTCAGATAACCTAAAAAATATATAACTGCGTAAAAACAAATTACAGTCTGTTTCAAACGCTTAGGCGGAACTAAATGGTAATTTCGTTCTTTTAGGTTGTCACGACAAAGGACCTTGCTTGGGTTATTTCATTTTTCACGTTGCAATGTCAAAATTTAAAATTACAACAATGAAACCATGGAAACGAATTACCTATGTCAAAATTAAATTATTTTTTTAATATATTTTAATGACAAAAAAATTAATAAATGGGATATTTGTATTAAGAATGACACAAAAAATCAAAATATAAAGAAAATGACAATTTAAAATGATATTAACCTTAACAAAAAATGTGTATTGTAAGTATGATTTACAAAGCTTAAACAAAACGGTCGAAAAGCACGATTTAAACGATGAAAGTAACTAGATTGCAAAATTTAGTTCCGCTTAACCGTTTGAAACAGACTGTACATGGAGAATTTTTTCCATAAAATCTACGCCAAGAATATAAATAAAAGTCTATATATGTAAATAATAACAAAATATATGAGAAAAATTAAATAATTAAATAATTATATATTTCCAATGTACGACACTGAACATCTGTCAACTTGGATTAAAAACAATATTTTTACAGTGTAATAGGGATGACGATATAAACCAATCCGAAGCAAGGACAAACAGCTCCTATCTTCTTACACACATTTTTCTACTTTGAAATAGATCATAGATCTGGTTATTTTGGTTACTTTTATAGTGTGTTACTGACTTTAAATGTCAATTAAAAATCTTCCTTACGCTGTAAAACCGACTTTAGGTTGATAAGGTTATGATCATTATAATTAAGATATCATTTTTCATTATGACATTTGTCAAATGGATCGACATTTTAAAAAAGGTACTTTTTTTAATACCAACATGACATACAGTTACAAAGCGCAAATTATTGAAAACAAAGTTCCCTCTTATTTGTTCTTACAAAAGTGAACAGCTTATAACAAAATATACGAAAATAATAAAATAATATAAATATTATATATTTCCACCGTACGACACTGAACATCTGTCAATTTGGACTAAAAACAATATTTTGCCGACCGGCGTAGCGTAGTGGCAACACATGTGCTCTGCGTTGCGAAGGTCTCGGCTTCGAATTCCGTTCAGGCATGGATATTTTCTAAAATAAAAATTGTCCTGGCTAATTGCCACAGCAGCAAAGGCCATTAAACTAAAAAAAAAAAACAATATTTTTAACAGTGTAATAGGGATGACGTTCTAAACCAATCCGAAGCAAGGACAAACAGCTCCTATCTTCTTACACACATTTTTCTAAGGTGACATAGAGTATAGATCTGGTTATTCTATTTCTATGGTCTATTTCAAAGTAGAAAAATGTGTGTAAGAAGATAGGAGCTATTTGTCCTTGCTTCGGATTGGTTTAGATCGTCATCCCTATTACACTGTAAAAATATTGTTTTTAGTCCAAGTTGACAGATGTTCAGTGTCGTACATAGGAAATATATATTATTTATATTATTTAATTTTTCTCATATATTTTGTTATTATTTACATATTTAGACTTTTATTTATATTCTTGGCGTAGATTTTATGGAAAAAATTCTCCATGTAATTTGTTTCTACGCAGTTATATATTTTTTAGGTTATCTGACATATAAATATTTTTTGACAGTTGACAATTAACAGATCAAGAGAGAGGACTAATGTGAGGCAAAAAGACAGCCCAGCTGATTGAGCCCAAAGAAGAAGTTATTGATATAATTTTTAGACCTTCATATATATACATATATTTTTAATTTTTATTTACAATAATTATTTAAATAAGAAACTTTAGCTCTGAAGATATATTGTTTGTTTTATTGCTTTGTTTAAACTCTTTTAGCCAAATCTCTCTTTTTATATATACAGTCTGTTCCAAACGGTTAAGCGGAACCAAATGGGAATTTCGTTCTTTTAGGTTGTCACGAGAAGGGACCTTGCTTGGGTTATTTCATTTTTCATGTTGAAATGTCAAAATTTTAAATTCTAACAATGAAACCATGGAAACGAATGACATATGTCATTTTTTTTACGTATTTTAATGACAAAAAAATAAATAAATGGGAAATTTGTATTAAGAATGACACAAAAAATCATAATATAAAGAAAATGACATTTTAAAATGATATTAACCTTAACCAAAAAATGTTTATTGTAAGTATGATTTACAAAGCTTAAACAAAACGGCCGAAAAGCATGATTTAAACGATGAAAGTAACTAGATTGCCAAATCTAGTTCCGCCTAACCGTTTGGAACAGACTTTAGTACATAATTTTTAAAATTAATATTTTTTTAACTTATTAAAATTTCCCATTAAACTGAATTTATGTCGTATAAATAACGTAAGTGTATTATCTGCCTTGTTTATTTCAATATCTTATTAACCTTTTTTATATTAAAAAAAATCACTTGCTAACCCAGTTGCTACGCCCATGCCCTAGTTGTAACTTATTTTAAATTTCCCGCTATACTGTATTTGATCAGTGTAAATCGTACTCGGTTCGCAGCGCTATCTACTTTTTTCTACTTTGAAATAGACCATAGGTTAATATCTTTATAATTAAGATAACATTTTTCATTATGACATGTCAAATTGATCGACATTTTAAAAAAGTGACATGTTTTAATATCAACATGACATACAATTTCAAATATGCAAACTATTGAAAACAAAATTTCCTCTTAATTTGTTCTTACAAAAGTGAAAAGCTTATAGTTTGTTCTTACAAAAGTGAACAGCATATACCTATGTTGCAGAACGCATCCTAATAGTAGCACCAATAACAAACACATCCCTTAGTTACCAATAAAATGTAGTGGTTATTGTTTATTTTATTTTAAAACAGTACTACAATCATACATATTAATAAAAGTACAGGTGATATGGAGTGTAAAGGTGTAGAGGTACTAGTACTTCGAGCTTCAATTAATTCTCTTGGGAGACTTGCCGTGCTGTACTTGGAGATAGTCTGTCTAATAAAATTATGATATATGTTAACAGAATTCCACACACTTGGTACAAAATTACATTCTGGTTTATCATCAAACCCAACCAAGGTATTATTACATACTAAAGGGGAAAATCCTCGGTTTCCACAAAGAGCGCTTTTTTCATTTTCATCTATACATATTTTATTTTGTTTATAACTACGTATTTGACAATATACCAAATCCGTGACAACCAAAAAAGTAGATTCACTTATTAAAGGACGAATAAGACTTTCACTAACAAAAGCAGCAGTTTTACATGTAGTACCAAATTTAGGCAGTTCATTTCCTAATGCTATAAGACCAATAGTTGATGAGAGTTTAATTGGTTCTTCTAACACAATAACAGCCATATCAACTTCAAGGGATGTTGGATCATAATCACTATCCAAAGAAATATGTTTAGGCTGTCTTATTTCATCACCAAAAGATAGTTTTACATGGGCGTTTGGCATTTTTTCATTGGTTGCTTCATCAATAACACAGTCTATTGCTTTGGTTAGAACACAATCTGGAACTAAAAGTACTCCAGAACATACAAGAATCCATTTAACACGATGATCACCAGTTTTATTAACTTCCTCGACTTCAAGAAAATGTTCTGTCATAGGTGCCACGAAGATAGCTACCAAAAATGACCAGTTTTCTCTTTCAACAATATTACCACCAATAATTCTGTGTTGAAAATAACTTAATACACTAACATGCAATGAAAAAAAGAAGACATAAATCAGATTAAATAACATTTTTATAAAAAAAAAAAAAAATGTAGACAGAATAAAATATATTTTTATTAAATTTCATTTGTTTTTGTTACTTGGCAACTTTTTTCAGGAACATTGAATAAAAATACTAAAGGAAGCAGGCATTATTTATTCCTTTAGTATTGGCATTTTGTGTTCTCAGTGCTTCCCCGCGCTGAGTATATTAAATTATAAAATAACTAAAAACTATTTTAGCCCTGTCGAAAATAACGTCACTCCAATGATCACATTGGCTGCCCATTTGTGTGTGTTTTTTTTTTTTTTTTTTTGTTAAGCAGTGTCTACGTGTCTTTTGATTATTTATAGTGCAGTCATAATTTTTAATTTGAAATAAAGGTTTAGTTCATTAATAAAAGACGATGCTAAAATAGTTTTTAGTTATTTTATAATTTAATATACTAAGCGCAGGGAAGCACTGAGAACACAAAATGCCAACGCTAAAGGAATAATTTAATTAGCATGTAAGCCTCCTTGTAATGTAATAAAGGGGCGAACCAAGGGGGGCTCATGTGCTTGAATCCCCTCCCCAAGAGCTCCAAAAATTCATGATTTTTACGTGTATTTGTCAAAATATATGTACCCCCCAAGAGCTCCAGCAAAAATGTGGTTGTTACGTGTTTGAGAGAAAGAAATAGATACGAAACTGACGTTATATTTTTTTAAACCAAATTAGCGCTGAAGTTGTAGGGTAATGGAACTAAAAGTGGTGGGGGAGGAAAGGGGTGGGGTTTCCCGGGTATTTGAAATGCTTCAGTGGATATAGTTGTTGTTGGATATAGCAATTTTTTTTTTTTTAATTTAATGGCCTTTGCTACTGTGGCAATTAGCCAGGACAATTTTTATTTTGAGAAAATTTCCATGCCTGAACGGGATTCGAACCCGAGACCTTCGCAACGCAGAGCACATGTGTTACCACTACGCTACGCCGATCGGCATATAGCAATTTAAATATCCGCACCAAATTATGTTTATTGTTATTGTTTGCTTAGCAACATAGTAGTCTATGGAATGTACTTGTTTCTGTCAACATATAAATGTATTAATTATTAAGGCCCGGTCTTTCCACCTTCAGATAAAGTTCCAGGTAACTATCTGACAGATAAGGTTATTTGTAACTTCATCTGCTGAGTAAATGTCATCCCTTCTTTCTATACAAATGTATCTATCGGATAGTTATCTAACGGATAATGAGACTGACGTATTGGATTCACTGACTGGTATTGAATTCACTGTCTGGTATTGACATTTATTCAGCAGATGAAGTTTCAAATAATCTTATCTGTCAGATAGTTACCTGGAACTTTATCTGAAGGTGGAAAGACCGGGCCTTAGACTTTTATTTATATTCTTGGCGTAGATTTTATGGAGAACATTCTCCATGTAATTTGTTTTTACGCAGTTATATATTTTTTAGGTTATCTGACATATAAATATTTTTTGACACTTGACAATTAAGAGATCAAGAGAGAGGACTAATTTGAGGCCAAAAGACAGCCCAGCTGATTGTGCCCAAAGAAGAAGTTATTGATATAATTTTTAGACCTTCATATATACATATATTTTTAATTTTTATTTACAATAATTATTTAAATACGAAAGTTTAGCTCTGAAGATATATTGTTTGTTTATTGCTTTGTTTAAACTCTTTTAGCCAAATCTCTCTTTTTATATATAGTACATAATTTTTAAAATTAATATTTTTTTAACTTTTTCAACTGAATTTATGTCGTATAAATAACGTAAGTGTATTATCTGCCTTGTTTATTTCAATATCTTATTAACCATTTTTACATTAAAAAAAAAAAAAAATCACTTGATAACCCAGTTGCTACGCCCATGCCCTAGTTGTAACTTATTTTAAATTTCCCGCTATACTGTATTTGATCAGTGTAAATCTACTTGTTTCTACTTTGAAATAGACCATAATGTGTTCTTACAAAAATGAACAGGTTATAGTTAAAAGTCAAACAATAAATGTCAAATTCTTAATTACAATTTAATCCAAACAACAAATAAACAGAGACCGGCAAATATAAGCAACGGTACTTTTGCCATAGGCATGTTATTTTAAACTTTATTTTGAACGAATAATTCTGTAATAATTTTTAACTTCTTTTTACTCAAAGATGATGTTAATAGTAATGTCAATTTAAAATTTTGACTTTTCTAATATGTCAGATTATGTGTCAAACAATACCAACTTTATTTTATTTACAATAAAACCATGGATAACTATCCGAGGGTAAAAAATGTATTGTAAAAGCGAACGTTGGAATAAACATCGGAATAAACTTATACCTCAGAGAGTTATACCGTTAGTTACCCGAAGTTTGTAAAAGCGGCCCTTAGTGTGGAACTTTAAATACCATGTAATATCGATACTTTTTTCCGATTCCAATGCCGGTACAGATACTACGAAACGATACCGATACAAAGTATGGATACCTGCGATCGATATTTACATCCCTACATATCATATTCTACTTTTGCTACTGGGTTTATTCGACAGTACATGGATACAACATAACAAATTAATTTCCAAAATTAATATAATGACGAAAACTTTCTCAATGCAATATCCAAGTCATCATCACCTTATAAATTAATGTTTCTTTACAAAATTTCATCTTTTTATGTCGGATAATACAAAATTTTCACACCTAAAGTGCAAACTGACCATGATAAAAATGACCGTATGTTTCGCAAATTCCAAGTCACGATAACTCAATCAAGAGCATCCCCAATGTGTTGGGAGAGACGGTGAGAGAGGGCAGCACTCCAGAATACCAGCTGTGCAATGTTTAGGCCAGAACAATACTGACAATAGATTGACGATATACGTCAACAATGCCCCGTACCTGCCCCGCTATTGTCCCACGTTAATCGCTGACTGCTGCGGAAAACACACCATTGTCACGCCAATCGATTTTCACTTTTTATAACCCAGGTGCTGGCTGGTTATTGATGGACGATTATTAATTTTCATGCCAGTTTCTTATTGTATCTTGCCGGGTGGTCACTTCGATGCTACATTATGCGAAATTTTATTCTCTTATTGGACACTAGAAATTGCAATGAATTTTGACCACATTTACACAAAATTTTCCATCCTATTCTGTTAAGTGTCAGGTTTATATAGATAGATTTTACCAACTAGATTTTGGAAATAAAATGGGCCGAACTTGTCGTGAGGTTCAACATTCTGTAATAATAGTAAATGTAAGTATGGAGCGTACTATAGTTTCGTAAAAAATTGATGTGAGGTGTGAATTTTGTCACATTTCAGGGTTTCCCAGGTAACTATAATAGTAAGTGATGACGGTAAATAGAGGACTGCAATCAACGGTAAGATTGCTTAGGATGCAGACCGTATTTAATTGGATTTAATATGTAGGATGAAATTTTTACATAATCTATCACAGCGTTTCTCAACCTTTTTGCCGTGCGACCCAACATTTTTCCTCGTAGTCATACTGCGACCCAATTGTTTATTTTATAATTCTTAACATAAAATAAAAAAGGTATTATATCAGCACGATATTGTTTTACATGGATCAACTTAATAGTACTTATAATGGACAGATAATTTATAAGTTAAAAGTTAAGTTAAACTTCATATTATTAATTTAAAAATTTAAACCCTTTTGTTAATTGCCGAAAAAGTATTTTCTTTTCAAGTAAGATATTATTTCTGTACTAAATGCAACCAAAAATTATAAAATTAGATATTTCAGAATTTTATTTAAGTTATATATGCAAAATATAAACCAGTAGCGAAGGGAAACCTCCGCTAGACTTGCCCTCCCATAAAAAAATAAATAAATAAATAAATTAAATTTTTTTTAAAATTTTTTGATAAATCTTCAAAAATTATGTCAAATTATGTTCTATACAAATTTTTGTCCAAGGCTTGGTTTACTAGTTACGAATTAATTATCATGACCATGGAAACGTTATATATAAGTATGAAAAAATTGAGACTCTTATTAAGATTATATATATTATATAAGATTAAATTTTAAATAATTTTACCAAAAATTTTCGAAATTTTTCGTTTTATCAAAAAACGTCTCAAATAAAAGATATTAGTTATTGCATTTATAGTAACTTTTGTTCAATAAATTTTATCGAAATATTTTTCTGTTGCTAAATATTCGCAAAAATCTTAAAATCGACACGAGTAAACTCCCATTTTTTTTTTCTTTGACAGCTTCGCGACCCATTAAAAATTTAACGCGACCCGATGATTGAGAAACGCTGATATATCATATCAAATTGTGCAATATTTTGAAACCATTTATCGTCCGTTAATCTTTGTAAGAACTTTTATTTAATACAATTATAATTTACCTACATGCAATTTGAAAAAAATAAAAAGAAAAAAACAAAAATGCAAAAATTTCAAAAAATTCCTGTTGAACTATTCTGATTCACATCACGTTACTTAAATTTTTCTGAGATTTTTATATCTACTTCTCTGAGTTACAAGATGTTTTATTAAAAATCGTGTAAAAATAAATATATATATTTTAAATTAAATTTTCTTCCTTAATATATACCTAGGTTTTAAGATTTTTCATTTGATTCCCCACAATAAATGTAAAAAAAATATGTTTTAACGACCCAAAATACCGGATTTTTTGAAAAAATTATCTGCTCCAAAATTCCTGTCGTACTTTGTTCCCATACATTACTTTGATTTTTAAACCAGCCCTTCTAGGTAAATGGTGGGGGAAATAAGTCTTTTTACACATTTTGGAAAAAAGCAACCATTTTTTTTTTTGTAATAAAAATTGGGGCATTTATGTGAAAAAGCTCAAGAACTTTCTCTTGGCACTTTACTCAAAATTAAAAAAGGATTTTTTTTTCAACAAATATTTTCATATTTTTTATATATTTCACGCGATGCTCTTTTTGCCTATTCTTGTAAGCTATGTCCTGAAGCACAGAACACCATTTGTAGTCCAGGGGATAGAGAACAGAACTACTAGGCTACTAATCAACAGGAGAAATTAATCTTGTTGGAAGCTCTAGTGGTGACGAGCGAAAAGGAGGTCTTTAACTATCGATTTCAACATCCAAGTCATCGATATGCCGTCACCCATGTATCTTTTGCGAGTACGATGGTAATTGTATCCATGTGGCTAACAAGCGACAAGTCAGCCAATTCGTGCCTCGTTCAGTTTTCGATAAAAATCATCCATGTAGACATTGTACAAGGCAGGTGATAACATATCACCCTGTCGTACTCCTGTGTTTTGTGCACTGGATGCGCTGGATATAGCTGAGCTCCAGAGATCTATTTTTTTGTTCTTTATTAAACGAATTGTGCAATACAGAGGTAACTCGAGGGCAGACGTTCTTCTTTAGTGGTATCATTAGAAGTTTTCCTCTATCCATCCATTCAAAAAGCGAATAAACACACCAATACGGGCGATTCTCGCTGTAGATTTCAGTATAGTTGATTTTAACAAATATATCGCCATATCTGTATCTTGATATATCTTGAAGCCAAATTAGTTGTCCGCATATATTAGGTGCACCGGAAAGTTTTTTCGTTTTCATTATTATTAATTAGTGCAGTATGCGAACTAGTCACGACTTATTCGCTGAATTAAACAGACGACTTTTGCGTTTTGATTAAACTCTGTAATCTTGAGTACCTAATTATTGTTTTCGTTTCATTTTAAACCCTTGCATTTTAAAATGGCGGAAGAATTTCCATCAAAACATTTTTTATGCTGTTTAATGTTGTATGAGTACCATAAAAAAAATCTGCTACAGTTGCTACATAAAACATTTGCACTGTTTATGGTGATAAACTAAGTGTACGCACATGTCAACTGTGGTTTAAAAAAATTAAATCAGGAAATTTATGCTTGGATCATGAACTTCGATCTGGAAGGCCCTATAAAGGAATAATTTATTATGAGATGTTAAAACAGGGGCAAAGTGTTAATTCTGATCTTTACTGTGAATAATTGAATCGACTGAATCAGAACTTGACCAGAAATCGGCCAGAAATTGTGAATAGAACAGGAGTTATTCTTCAAGGCGACAATGCCTGACCTCATTCATAGAAAAAGACACGTGAAAAAATTTCCGAGCTTGATTGGGAGGTTCTAACACACACACCCTACTCACCAGACATTTTACCCTCCGACTATCACTTATTTCGTTCATTGGAACACTTTTTAAGAAACAAGACACTTAGAGATATGAACCATGTTAAAATGAACCTTGAACAATTTTTTCCTTAAAAAATCAGGAATTTTATAAATCGGGAATATTTTCTCTTCCTGATAAATGGCTGAGTGTTATAGATCACAATGGTAACTATTTTTTATATGGTTATATTTTTTTCCCAAATTGCAGATATTATTGTTCAAAATCTACCACCTACTAACTTTAATCCTGTCCATAATCTCCAAAATCTGCTATCTGACAAATACATTCTCCAATTTTCTTTTACTGACGTCTCATTTAACTAGGTTAGAGATGCTATCACCACCCTGAAACCAAGTAATAGTAGAGATCCGTATGATTTTAATGTAGAAATAATAAAATCAGTAAAAGATTTGTTAATTGTCCCTTTAATCAAACTTTTAAACTCGTGCATTAAGTCCAATACCTTTCCAAACTGTCTTAAGTTAGCTAAAGTTATTCCCGTTTATAAAAAAGGCGACAAAAACGATATATCAAATTTTAGGCCTATTTCGTTACTTCCTATATTTTCCAAAATTTTTGAAAAATTGTTACAAACCCACTTTCAGCAATTACAAACCCACTTTCAGCATCACAACCTTCTCAATCCTAAATTCGGCTTCAGAGCAGGAAGGTCCACCTGTTCGGCGATACTTGAGCTCATCAATATCCTTACTAGATCTTTTGAGGAAGGAGCACACAGTATATCCACATTTTTAGATCTGACAAAGGCGTTTGATTGTCTTTGTCCAACTTTATTAATTCAAAAACTGGCCTGTTATAATATTAGTCACAATAGCTGTTCACTTCTTGCATTATATTTAAAAGACAGGAAACAGTTTGTTTACTTAAAGGGTGTTAAGTCACAAGTTCAAACTGTTAAATGTGGCGTCCCTCAAGACTCTATTCTTGGACCTTTTCTCTTCCTAATCTATATTAAAGATTTGCCTTCCTTCCTCAAAACTACAAACACAATATTGTACGCGGATGATACCACCATAATTTCAACTCAGAAGGACTTTGAAGAAACATTATCTTTAAATAACACCAATTTAAAACTTAGTCGTGAGTGGTTCACTGCTAATAACCTAAGTTTAAACGCTAAAAAAAATCAGCAAATGATCTTCTCACTTCGATTGGCACATATGGGAAATCCAGAATCAATTAAATTCTTGTGTCCATATTGGTGTTAATCTTAGCTGGGAAGTTCATATAGATCATCTTGCTAATAAACTTTCTAAAGCAATTTTTTGTTTGCGTAATCTCAGACATAGCGTGTCCCGTAATATTTTACTCACAGCATATCATGCACTCTTTCATAGTCACATGTCCTACGCGATTCTTGCCTGGGGACACTCCCCCTTTTCACAGAGAATATTTTCTTAACGGGCAAAGACCCGTTATTAGAATAATAGCTAACTTATCCTACAGATCAGACTGTAAACACAAATTTACTGATTTGAATATCCTTACCTTGCTGTGTTTATTTATATTTCAATTTCTCGTCTACGTACATTGCAACCTGATTAATTATGAACAGCAAAATCAAATACATGCTCATTTTACAAGAAAAAATGATATAATCAGACCAAAATACGTAAGATTGACCATCAAGGCAGTCCTTAAATTATTTTGGTATCTTATTTTACAACATACTCCCCTTGGCAATAAAGAAGTTAAACAACCAGCAATTCAAAAAGACCGTAAAAATATATTTAATAACTAAAGCATTTTATACCTTTGACCAATACCTCGCTAATTATTTTAATGACTTGTAATGTAATTTTGTAACTTTATTTTTAATGTTAAATTCAATGTATTATTGTTTATGCTATTTTTATTTGTAGTATTTTTTCCCCATTATTACTTTTATTTATATTTCTGACGTATGTAAAAATATTTTGTATTTGTTAACATTAATAAAATTATTATTATTATTATTATTATTATTATTATTATTATTATTATTATTATTATTTTACTCAATAAAGTACATTTTTTTCTTTCGATTTGTTTTTATTTTAATTTTACCAAATAAACGAAAAAACTTTCCGGTATACCTAATATTTCGCAGATGTTTTTAGTGAGGAATCATATAGCTCAAATATTATTTTGCTGTTTTAAATTCTCGTAAATATTGTCCTTCAAATATTTTGTGAAAATTATTTCTAAAATACATTCCATTGTTAAAAATATTTCGTTAAGCTGGAGAGTGTATAATTTTGAAACAAAAATGGTAGCGTGTCAGATTGATCTGCTACTGTATAATTACTAAAGCGTGTTTACTAAATTATCTGTGAATTTATCACACCTCATAATTCCATATAATCAATATCAAACCCTCGTATTTTTCATGACAACTGGCAAAAATAAACACCCTAAACATCATAATTTTAAGAACATAATAAATTTTCAAAACGAAAAGTTTCAATCAACTAAATTATATCTTTTAACAGTTTTGTATTTCTTAAGGAGCTTTTGAAATACAGGAATGTACTGGCAAATACTTGAATTGAATGAAAATTTAGTTTATTTGTTTATTATCTTCCACCTTACTATAGCTTGGTTTGCAATATTTCTTCATACGTTCTCAGTCAATTAATTAAGTTCCACTTATGAGTTACAATTAATATCTTCCATTATCTGTTTCATGTACTCTAACTTTGATATACCCCTACTGTTCTTTCCATCAACTGCTCCTTTCAGTATCGTTTTCACCAGGCCTTCTTGTCTAATATGTTCAATCCAATCTCTTCTCTTTCTACACTCATACAACATACTCATATAACATTCTTTGTTTATTATTTTAGAATAAAATTATTCACTGACTGGCTTATAAGTAATAAGTTTGTTTGGAGAGTTTGGATAGGTTCTCTTTTACTCTAGATATCCTCCCATCCTACTTAATGTCTTCATATTCATCACGATAATTAAGAGAAGAAATATTAATTTCTTCTCACTCTTTACTTCTTTTCGTTTTACAGATAAAGATGGTGAATATATTCTGGATATACATTGTTTTGCTATTATCATTCATATGTACAGTGTCCTTTATAAATACAATACACACTTTCAATTATTTTCAATTTACTGTCGATTTGTTTCCGTGCAGAAGTAGCTGTAATGGCGCGTCTACATTGAGGCAACATGGTAGCATACGACAAGTCTGACGAGACCGTCAGACTATGTCGCATTGACAAGCTAGTGTCTACACCAGTGGTTCTTAACCTTTTTGAAGTCACGGAGCACTTTTGACCATAAGGTAAATTCGCGGAGCACCAAAATCAAAAAGACAAAAAAACAAACAAATACATTAAAACAAACGTATCATTTTTATTGAAAATTAAACATAATTATTACATAACATAAGATTTTTTTTCTAATTTGTACAACCTTTCGCTGTTTGATTTTGAATTTCTCGGCTGTTTTGCCGCCCTTAAAATGTTGTCGCCCTAGCAGACGCCTAAACTTGCCTAATAGTAGAAACGGCCCTGGAGGAGTTTAAAATACACCCAATACGAGTAAAACATAAGGAAAAATTGCTAAGCGATATGACATCTGGCGAGATTTTAAGCAACTACAGAATAGACGTTCTATCGTTTTTTACATTGAGTTATATCGGATCAAAATATATTTTTGCATCTTACTAGTGTTGTTATTATATTGTTACGTTTTTTTTAAGTTGTATGTTATTTTATATTATTTTAAAATCAGTTTTAAATTGTTTTTACTGGTATCAAGTGATAATAAATGAAAATAACCTTATATTAAAGTGGATGATAAGACAAAAATCATGTCGAAGTCGAAATATTATTACTGTGTACCTGAGTGTAATTCGTGGATTAAAACAAATTCATTTCAACCTAAAATATAACCTAACCTAAATAACCTAAAAGGTCAATTTCAACCTTAAAAATTAATAAAAACATGCCTAAAATTATTCTTATTTATTAATATTTGATGTTATAATATTTCACTGATTACCTTGCATAAAAACACGTATTAATATTGTAGCAAAATTACAAAAACCACCAGTAAACACTAAAATTGTTTGAAATTTAAATTAAAAATGTTTAAAATTTTTACTTCAGACAGCGAGATAGGAAGGGAAATGTCGCCACAAACATACGAATGCTGACGAGCAAATAATTGTTTTCATTGTCACAAAACAAAACAGAGTTATGTCTGGCACAGTGACTAATATAGGCCCGTAAAGTCAATGTTCTATCTGGGTAATAAGATATGATTGGAGTCAACATTATAATTTGGATTTAAAAATTTCGCGGAGCACTTGCAACAAGCTCGCGGAGCACCGGTTCAGAACCAGTGGTCTACACCAACACTGGGAGCGTGCTATTGCTTATTGTTGCGAGAACTGTCAGTTTACTGAATAAATATGGCGGATCACAGAAATAAAATAATCACCGCTGCTGGCTAATAATATCAAGCTAATTTATACTATTTTAAAACAAATTTTAATTCCATAACAAAAACATAACCTTACTTAATTATGTTTATCATTATTTCTCATACTCTATTTTATCAAAACTTATATTTACTCACTTACCTTAAATAAATTTAAGTTGCTAAATATTTTTTCTTGATACATCGCTTACAACACTAGTTAATTTAAAAAACAAATACTTCTATAATAACAACTATTAAATATCAAAATGGCGAACATGTGGCTTTCAGAACTGGTAGCGTGTCGCACGAAAACTCTTTGATGTTTATCGCCAAATAACGGGAACGAGCAACATTTTGCACGACTCCCATCAGACCGCTGCACATTGGTAGCATGCGACCGTTCGACATGTCGCATGCTACCATGTTGCCTCGATGTAGATGTGCCATAAGATTTCTTAACGCGGCGTTTCTTTATTGCCATTAGTTGTTTTAGCGAAACGAACAACATCTAGTGACTTTTCAGTAAACTGCGAAGCCAAACGAACAGGAAATTTTGACGCAGCCGTAGACGCAAAGTAGCGAAACGAATAGCCATCGTTACTGTAAAATTTTTAACTAGCTAGCTAACTGTTAACAATGTGACATTTTAAATTGTTTTTGTAATGCCAACATGAAATACGATTTCAAAGATGAAAATTATTGAATTTAAAATTCCCTCTTAGCCTTTTTTTACAATAGTGCAATATGTTATATGCTAATGTTAAATGAGCAGAATCACATTGTCTTAAATTTCCTATGTTAGAGAGTTAAATACATTTTTAGAGGTACAGCAACATAACGAAATTTAAAGGAACGAAAATTTATTTCCAAAAATGTGTTGATTTTGTTGTTTCACCTAAAAATACAGTCGAACTATTCTCGACTATTCTCGATAACTCGACCTTCTCTAAGTCAAATTTTTCTATACCTCGAATTTTTTCGAATATTTTTGCGTCAAGATCGCATTTTACATAAAAAATTGTTTCTATGTATCGAACTTCTCTAGGTCAAATTTTTCTATAACTCGAAGTAAAATTTGGGATTTTTGAAGACGGTGAACTTCTTAAACTCGAATTTTTGTAATGCATATTTTCTCTGTATTTTGTATTTTGATACTTATACGCGATAATACTGGAGCGCCGTCCAGTTCAGTTGTTGCGGTACTTTCTCGATCAGATCGGGGAATTCCAGGCGTACGATAGATAGTTTATGCGTAAAAGTGAATCGGCTTAAGTCGAACCGGCGTATATCGATTTATACCTGTATGTATTCGCTATGCCAACGATTGCGAACATTTTTCCCAGACGGGTCAAAATACAATTTGATATTTTATAGATTCAAATCGCTGGTGATATTTGAACAAAAATTTGCCGCTTTAGGGTATAAATCTTTGTGCGGAATCCCTGCTTATCTCGTTAGCTCTACCTGAGCTAGCGGCCTTGTATGTGACGTGTATAATACAGGTATATAATAGGTAGTACTTGAATTCCATTTCGCTATTATTATCATATTTGTCGATTTCTCTACATTGTCGCGTGAACGCGCTTGTTTAGACCCAAACGTTGTTATCTTAGAATCTCTCTTTAGAATCTTCAGAACTACAAAGATCTTTTTTCGAACGGGTCATTTGAAATCGTCATATGGGTCACTGTGTAGCCCGCGGGACATACGTTCGATATCACTGTGCTAGGCTGTACTGATAATTACCGCTGCTGTAACAATTGCGAATATGAGTGACCAGAAATGAAAACTGAATACGCTCTCATTATCTGCAAAGTGAGATTGATAAGTTAAATTGACAAAGGTATAAAAAAAATAAAGGAGATTGCCACAGACTTTGGGATTCCTCCAAGTACACTTTCTACAACTGTAAAAAAACCGCGAAAGAAATTCTGAAGAAACGCGAAAATGGTGTAACCAATGATCGTAAACGTTTCAGTATCTGTACCTACCAAGACATCGACAAAGTTATTTGATTTTATGTTGTCATATATGTATTTACTGTCAATAAATTCATATAAAAGCGTTAACTCATTTTGTAGTTATTTCTGTAACTCGAATTTTCTATATCTCGTATTTTTTTCAGTGGACTATGATGATTCGACTTTAGGGAAGTTCGACTGTATGTCCAGAAATGTTATCCCAGATATCTAGTATTTAGGCGATCTTAGTCAGAGTGCTTTTCTCACAAGATCAGGCCAGTGACGTCATCGTATAGGCATAATGATCAGGCAGACCTCGTGGGAAAAGCTCTCAACTAGATACCTATAAAAAGCTCAAATGTGTAAACTTCACATGAATTATTGTTAACCTGTATCGATGTATTCCTAAATTGTTATCCGAACCCCAACTTTTCCATGGATTTTTGATGGCAGTCCGGCTCTGTATGCAACGGTAGCCGAAGTCTTCAATTAAATCGCTACGAAGTTGGATGAAATTCTTGACTTTTGTTAGTGTAGTGAAGTAGGGAGTGCACGAAATGATGAAGTCCTTTCACCGGTTACACAATGGCCCGAACAGAGGAAGGAGTCGGGGATGGTCACGGCCACAATACGCCCTGAAAACGAACAGAACTCGGCCAGTCATCACTAGCATCATTCACTCACACTAATCTATATCACATATAAACAACAACTACACTGGAATGTTATTGTTCCATTTTAAATTAATTCGAAAGAAAGAAAATGAAAAATTTCAAAAATTTGTTTCCTTGTTTTAAAAAGCAAAGCATTTTACAAAATTACAGCTACAAGCTGTGGCGTCGACAGTACTCATGGTTGGGGAACAGTTATGATGCGTTATCTGCCAGACGGGGGTGGTGTGGGGGGTAGGTAAATTAACCGCCAAATCGCGGGCAGCAAAGGTCTGCAACATAATTTTTCTGTGGCCAGTCAAGCGACAATGGAAAAAAATAATTATTGAGCTTATTTAAGATAAAAATATATTTTAAGAAATTTATTAAATATAGTAATAAATACATTATTATTATTATTAATTATTAAGAAAAAAAAAACTTTTTTCTGTTTCGTTAAATTTTTCTGTGAGCCTTTCCAGATATTTGAAGTTCCATTACTGGTTATTATTCTTTTCTATGAAAAATGTCCCGTGACCCAAATGAGTTTCACAGCCTTACTGTCTGATGGCCGCACGACCAAGACGACAAAAAATCATCCAACGAAAACCCTCACGAATAACATCAATTTTTTCGCAAACTTGATTTTTTTTAGCGCTCACTGTCTACTTGGTGTGCAAGTCATAAAAGTACGTGTGCTGGAAATAAAGCGACATGTCGTAGAAGACCCGCCTTACTTGTTACAATTCAATTTATGACCAAAACAACATTACAATTCTAAAATTGTCTATGACACTTTTGCTTGGTTGCATTTTACCTTCTTATGTGAATTATTTATATTGTATGTCAGTATTTCAAAGAAAAAAAAACTAAATATTTCAACATTGGAATACCTGTGTACGTTTTTCTTTTTTCGAAAATCATTTCGTTAATTACGTATTTTAATAAATAAGTTAATTGTCATTAAATGTAACTGAAAACGGTGGGTATATATCTGTTTGTTAATTAACCTTTAACCCTTCTCATTGTCTGTTAATTAACCCTTCTCGTTGTCAATATTTATCATTACTAGGGTTTTATAGGTATAACCACCAAAAAACCCTTATATCGTCACTCATGTGTCTGTCTGTTTGTCGAGATAAATATAAACAAATATGTATTTAACAAAAAAACAAAATATTTTCTTTAAATTTTGAAACCTCTTAATAAGTGGATAAACATGCAAATTTTTATTTTTGAAACATATTTTTTTTATAAGATTTTCTCCAAAAATATGTCAAAAAACTTTTGTCCCCAATCCTACCTCCCAGAGGGGTTGATCTAAAAATAAGAAAAAATCTCCATAATGGGCATTGGTGAGAACCATTAGTTCAACAGGAATTTTAGATCAGATAAGTTTTTCGAAAAATATCGATATTTTGTGTCGTTGATAAAAAAAATATATATAAATATTTTTTTAAAAATTTATTGTGTGGTATATAAACAAAGCTCTTAAGGCGTAGATTAAGGAACGATAGACAGTTTTTTTAAATTTGTTTCTTTTAACACGATCTTAACCAAAAATGTGCAAAAGTTCTTGTCCCGCACCCTTTTAGCAAAAAGGGTTAAATCAAAAATCTGAAAAAAATGTAGATAATGTATATTAATGTGACCGGGAAACGTACGAGAGGAATTTTCGATCAGATTGCGTTTTTGAAAAATAATTCAGTTTTTGTGTTTTTGACAAAATTAATAATTTTTGTAATTCATGGCTAAATTATGGTTAATAATTTTATGGATTTTTTGTATTTATAGCTAAGATATTGCGTCTCTTTTTTTGAAATTTAAATATAAAAAAAATAAAATAAAATAGCAAAGCGTTACACACCACACCAGAATACACTCTAATATAGAGTGTAGTGTTGGAGTGTTCAGTTATTTTATTATGCTATTACTCGCTGTGATTCAATCTATTGAATGAATGACTTTAGATTTTTGGTTTTAAGGTATCAAAGAAAAATATATCATTTATAGTAATGAAATACTTATAAATCAATTAACAGACTTAATAGTGAAAAATACGTTTCAAATTGAAAAAAAATTAAGCGGCTTAATTTTTGCCTAAATTTTGCCTTAATTTTAGATGAATGGCTTAATTTAAGCCATTCATCGATATATTTCTTATTAATCTAATGAAGACTTGAATACGGGGCAAATGTAGCCAAAAACGCTAGGATTTTTGGCAACTTTTTTAAATTTTCTTTAAAAAAATTAAATGGAAGCTCTTTGTTCTCAAATAACTGTTGATTTTGATGTGATTATAGATCAATATTCCTAGACATCCAGTATTATGTTGGCTTCTTACAATTATTAAATACCTACAAAACCCTGAAATGTGTGAAAAATCACACTTCACATCAATTTTTACTTATTAGGTACTGAAACAATTATATACAAAAATATTAAAAATTCATAATGTGAATCTATGCAACATCTATGAGCCGCCTATGTTGTAAGTTGGCAATGAAGTTGACAAATAGTCATCTTACCTAATATATGCACAAAGACAAGAAACAAGATTGTCTTTGTACTTCTGCTTAGCTATTTAAAATTAAAAAAATACAGAAGTTCCATCTAATAATACCGCTGTGAACCTGAACTCTGAGACACAATACGAACAACAATCCAATAACAATATCAATGCAACAAAAGAAATACAGATCCCTCCTAAAAATCTCATTAAAATAAAAGCTGTGACCGCTTTCAATAATTATAACAAAATGCAAAATCACTAATGTCCGATTTAAGTTCCCTATCGGCACACCTAGGGGCGCACGGTAGCAATCATGCTCACCACGGGATGTCGCCATTGTCTCCCGGTCGGTATCATCACGTTCACTAATTACCGACTCTTTATGTTTTCAATTAACACGATGACACGAGACTTTTTACAATGGCGGCCACGACAAAGGATCACATCATAAATGGAATGCTAAGCTGAGATTTAGTTTTGTTTATTGGATGATATAAAAATATTGATGTTTTATAACAAGTGGGATTCTGATAATGAGGAAATATGCTTTCACAAGACTATAATAGATTTGTGGATTGAGAAATATCCGAAAGTTCTCAATAATAATAATTACAATTATATTATGATCAGTTTACAACGTTCGACGACGTCTGCTTTCCAATCTTCACTGTTGTCTACCCTGACATTTTTCTTAGCTCAATCTTCGTTCGTTAACATCTTTTCGGATTCTTTCTATCCAGTTTTTCCTAAGTCTTCCCATTGTTGTCCTTCTTGTTGGTATTTATAATGAAACTTGCTTCACTATCCTTTCATTTTCCATTCGTTGTATGTATATGTCTTTAGCATCCACGCTGATTCGTCCTTATTTACCTACTGCAAAATGATACTATGTACTACCATAATAGAACACAAATAGATGACCAGCAAACGTTCTATTTGTGTTGTCTATGTTTTCTCTACGAAATCTCTGTAGCAGTTCCTACATTGTAGAGAAATCACCAAATGCCTGCCATATTTACACAGACGGTTCAAAAATCTCAGGAAGAACAGGAGCAGCTGTACTGATTGGACATTTTCACGGCAGAAACCTACAGTATCTTGAAAGCGGTCGAGTATATAAAAACAAACGGACAGACAGACACAACATCTTATACGCACCGACTCGCTGAATGTGATTCAAAGTCTCCAGCAGATGTATCTAAAAAACAAACGGCTTATCAAAATACAAGAACACCTCCATACGGCCCACGAAGAAAAAAATATAAACACCAAAATTATATGGACACCGGCCACAATTATTTTGGAATTATGGGAAACGAAACGGCCAATAAAGCAGCTAAAGAAGCCACAAATAAGACTGCATCCAAATCAGTACAGAAACCGAAGACTTCAAGAACCACATAACAAACAAAATCCAAGACACTTGACAAAATGAATGAACCCAAACGACGAACAACAAACTTAGACAAATAAAAGAACAAACGAAGACCTGGGAAACATTAGACAAAGGACAAAACCAAATAATTATTACCAGACTTAGAATCGGATATTGCCGACTGACACATGGACATCCAAAAAGAGGACAGACCACGGTGCGAAACTTGCCAGACACCACTGACAGTAAAACACATTATTACAGACTGTGTAAAATACACTACCGAGCGACAGACTTACCAAATACCATCAGATATAAAATAAACCCTCAGCAATAAAACAAAACTACCAAACATAACGAACTACCTCAAAGAGATAAACCTATACTCATAGCTGTTTAATGCATGTTCTTTGTCCCAGTTGACTATTTATTTCTTGTTCTGTCGATGCATTTTTTGAGATCGTGCATCCAAGATATTTGAATCTATCACACCCCTTTACTTGTTGATCTTCCTGGATTTCGAAGTCTTGAATTTCTCCTTCCTCTGTTGATCTTCTCTGTTTTACTGAAGTTTATTTTCAAATCCGCATTTTCATTTTATTCTTTCAGTTTCCGAAAAAATAAATAATTCATTCTTTATTAATTATCAGAATTTTATGAACGTGATATGATAAAGCCAGGCACCTTGTCCTTAGTTATTTTACGACAAAATTGCAGCTTTGATTTACGTAGGAAAAAGTCAGAAATAAACCAAAAAATATAGCATATACCTGCCTAATTACAATACAATTTATTACCATCATTAATAAATAACCCCCAATAACACAGCAATATTATTCTTTTCAAACCATTTCTCTTTTCCTTTCAGAAATTTCCTCCAAAATTCTAAAGTTTATTAAACGGTAATCATGCCATATTTTGTCCCAAAAATAAACTTCTTTTTCAACTACCATAAAGATTTTCTTAAAAGTCTTGAAGAACATCTGTATTGAATAGTTTTCGGCAACGATGCAAAGTCAGTTTCAAAGAAAAGTCACCCCTAACTAATAAAGTAACAATAGTAACATAGGATGTTTATGGTGGGTATTGTAAAATAGAAAGTAAAAATGGTGATTTTGGTAGTATTGTGAGGCGGAGGGTCACTGTTTGACGTATATTGAAGGACAGCAGGAACTAAATTCGATACGGTGATGTGTTCATTTTTGGAAACCGCAGAAGTGATCTGTTTTGACTGCTTGGGTGATGAAGTATACATGACTATAATGCTACGATAATTGTGTTTTGTAGCATTAATGTCAAGGAATAAATGATATTTTTTCTTTTAGAGTACACTGTTTTCATGATTTAGTTGATAATAAATGAAATACTTAATACACCAAATAATAATAGAATGTTTTTGTATATTGCTTAAGCATTGCTAACTTTTTTATTATAAGATACGAAGGAGGTTAAATTAGGAAAGATGAAGTATT
This sequence comes from Liopterus haemorrhoidalis, assembly GCA_963971575.1. Lineage (NCBI taxonomy): Eukaryota > Metazoa > Arthropoda > Insecta > Coleoptera > Dytiscidae > Liopterus > Liopterus haemorrhoidalis. Next base: position 174,858,279 of record OZ020611.1, on the reverse strand, counting down.
TTACTCTAAAAATTAAAATATTAAATTAAAAAATCGACTAAGCATTAAATTAACAGGATGTTTAAAAAATATATATATATGCAGGCCCGCGCCTAGCAGTTTTGGCGCCCTTGTGCAATATTTTATATGGCGCTCCCAATTTTCTATTAAATATTTGTGAGGCTGATATATGTAGTATATGGAAATATGGGTGAAGTAAAGTATTATATACCACAATTGAAAATAATTTTATAAATTAATTTTTAAATTTCCAAACATTGTTTTAGATTTATTATTATTGTTTGTATATTATCACAATGCAGCCTATACCTAATATAAAACAATGAAAGATTTTCTAAATTAATTGAGCTTTTCGCGCTTTAATTTTGGCAAATTGCTTAATTAAATCTTCGGTATCTAATTCTTTTAATAGATCCGATTCTATTGAGATAATAGCAAGGACACTTAGTCGATTTTGCCCCTTAGCTGATCTCAAATAAGTTTTTACTATTTTAAGTTTTGTAAATGAACGCTCTGCGGTCACAACAAATACCAGCATTGTTAATAAAATTCGCTTGTATTATGCTTGTGTTAGGAAACGAATTCATTGACAAGTTGTTAATGGTTATATAATTTAAAGTTTGGAGACTTAATAATTTCTTCATCTAAATTTAGTAAAAATTGTAATTCTTGAACAAAATTGTAATTCTACAGCAACAATATATCGCTCGTCTATTTTCATCGTTTAATGTGTTTTCGACATAATTGCATAATTCTAATTATTCTTTTTCAGAATAATTTTTAAAGTTAATACTCCACAAAAACTCGAAATTGATGGAATAAGAAGAAAGAGTTTTGAATAGTCCGCTACTGATATGATAATTACATCTAGATAATGAAAAAACAATCAACTTTGAATTTTAATGTTTCGTTGTACATTGGTTTATTGTCACATTCATAATCAAACTGTTTTTTTATTTTACGCGGTCTTAGGCCCCTCTGTTTTGTGAATTTAGGTTCCATGTCTAAGTTGGATGCTATAGAAATAGTATTAACCAATAAATCTTTTTTCTTATACACAGAATGATATTCCATACTGCGTACTACTACGCGGTTACTAAACCGACGAAAGTACGATAATAAAAATCATTAAAAACTGTAAAACATAAAAACAGACCGACCAAAGAAACAATATATAAATCGGGTTTTCCCCGATTTGGCTTGGGTAGAGGTGTGGCCCTCACGTTATTCCGAGCCTATCATAAACTTATACACATTGGGGATTCACCATAACCTTAGATATACCGTATCATTGGAAGGGTAATAAAAATACACTATTTTTTTATTGTAAGGAACAATGTTTTTTTGTTTAGAATTGAGAAAGCATATTATTTATTTTTTTCTTGGAGTTTTGGCGCCTATGGTGCCTCGATCATCCGTCATAGTTGACGTCATAGTTGCCATAATAATAAGTGAAATAATAGCGCTTATATGTATGTCCGGCTCAAACCCAATTTGACTGCACACTTTATTTATGTAGTTAGCTGTCATCAGTTATCAGTATGTGGGCCCCTTTGTGGCGATTCTATTGGTAGCTGCCGCGTGGAAACAAGCACATCGCGTAAACATATCTACACGCAGTTTTTTTATTGTATTGCGCATTGTCATTTGGGCCATAATTATCGTTTTCCGAGAAGAGGCGGAATTATTGTCTTCACGTACCCGGCATTATTGTTTTATCGGGACCCGTGCTGTCTCGCGGCGTCCCTGTTTATCCTTTATAAGGCCCGTGGTTCTTCAGTGTTGCAAGGCTTATTAATGCAAACTTAAAATTAGTACATGCACTCTGAACTAAAATTTCTTTCACATTTGATAGTAAATATAAAATATATATAATAAATATTGTTATAATATAAACTAGACGAATATACAAATAAAAATATTTAAATTTTAAGAACAAATAACACTGATAAACACACAATTTGTGACATGGAAATTTTTGGGTATTTCTGATGTATTTTGATACGCTGAAAACAAATCTGAAAAGTGAATTTTTCTATCACCCATAGATTTTCTGTAACAGGAAAATTTATATTTTGCAATATGCAACATTTTTTTGCAATATAAAACAAATATTTCCGAGAATTGGTGAAGCAAAAATTAAAGAAGACATATTTGTGGGCCCACGAATAAGAGAAATAATGAAAGATGATGTATTTGACAGTATGCTAAGTGAATCTGAAATAAGAGATTGGAGAGCTTTTAAAACAGTTGTTTCAAATTTTCTTGGAAATGTGAAAGCTGAAACTTACAGAAATATCGTGAATGAACTACTTGATGCCTATAAAGAAATGGAATGTAGAATTTATTCCCAAGATAACTTCCCAAAAGATCTGGGTGCAGTAAGTGATGAACATGGGAAAGGGTTCCACCAAGACATTTCCGCCACGGAAGAGCGATATCAAGGTAAATCCAAATTTTGCTTGCTCATTACTATTGGACATTCGTAAGGGATGCATCAGAAACAAAATATCGACGTAAAACATCAAAAACAACATTATGAGGTAAGATAAAATTAATAATAATACGTTTATCACTATATTTCGTTAAAAACTAACAATACCTCAAAAAAATGATGGGTGATAGATAAAATCTGAGGTGATTTTCGGCTTAAAGGTCAAATTTTAAGTGGGATACACCAAGTTTTGTCCATGTCACAAGAAATAAGTTCATTTTTGTTTACCAGTGTAATTTTAAGGGTTTGGGATAAAACACTTAAAAGTGTAGACTTGTCAGTCAGACATGCCCCTTACTGCGCCCATGGTCTGGTCCAGCATCCCTTGGACAAGGGCGCCCCAGACCTGGACGCTGCTCGCCCTTACTCCTTAAACCGGCTAGTAGATTATCTAACTAGCCACGTCGTGTGATTTTCTGTTTGATATCTCTTCGTAAAAGAGCAAATTCATTTATTCCATTTATATTCCATATTATTTTAATTTATTACAATATTTAACTTTCCAAATGATCGAGTTGGTAAATAGTTAAGAGATGTTCAGTGATTACATGTAGGTACAATGTACATATATATATGGGTGATGTTGATGTATTAGGCAGGGTAAATGCCGGTGCTGACAGTCAATATTCGCCCAGCAAAGCGGTCCCAAGTAAGCGCATTCCAACACAAATGACCGCTATAAACATAACCTCCACAATACTCCGCTGACTTCTCCACAATAACTCACATTTGAAACTGTGATTGCCTGTTCAATTAACTACAACCAAGGATGACTGCATGTTTTACGGTGTTTTGTAAAACGTCCTTTTTAAATGTTACTTGAAGCTATTTTTAAAGATAAAATATACCTGTAAAATAAGACAATGACCTTTAGTAGCTGGCATGAAAAATTAAATATTAATAATAATTTTAATAAGGTTTAACTGGACCACCGATTCAGTAGGTATTCCGTTTATTTGGGATAGCTAGTGAAGAACAAACCAAGAAAATTAACAACATTTTATTCACTTCTTACCTTGTTTTATGACATTTGATTCACTCAGTGATAAAATGTAATAAAAAATCCTGTTTGCTTAACTAGACTAGATCTTATAATGGCACAGCGGAATAGGTTAATTCGATGAATCAAATTCGGCGTTGGTTAACTCGCGGACGATCAACTCGGCAAAGCAAATTCGATTATGCTAACTCAGCGATTGTAAACTCAACGCCGCAAGTTCGGTGATGATCAAGTCGGAGGTTGTCAACTCGACGACGCAAATTCGGCAATAGTTAACTTGGCAATTGTAAACTAATAGATGGTCAATTCGGCGACGCAAATTTGGTGAGGCTAACTAAGTGATTGTCAACTTGACGACGAAAATTCGGAGATTATCAACTCGACGATGCAAATTCGGCAATGGTTAACTCAGCGACGATTAACTCGATGATAATCAATTTGTAGATTGACAATAGGCTAGGGGTCGGCAAACTTTAGAGGCTAAAGAGTCAAATTCATCCTTTACGGCATCTGGAAACATTTTAAAGAGCCATAATTTTGTTTTAATACATTACTTTTTTTAGCATCATTTAATGAGTAATGCATAAATGATTTATTTTAGCAATTGGTATTACCGATACGCTGCGTAAAAATGTATGAAAATAAAATAAACTTTTGCGTGAATATTTTCGAAATTGTATTCCTTATCAATAAGTTAATTTGACAAGCCACACGAATATCCTCAAAAAACCGTATGCGGCTCGCGAGCCGTGGTTTGCCGACTCCTGACATAGGCGCTGGTCATCTCGGCAATGGTCAACTGGACGATGAAAATTCAGCGATACTAAATCAACTATTATCAATTGGAAGACGCAAATTCGGCGATGATCAACAGGGTGATTGTCAACTCGATGACGCAAATGCAGCGATGGTCAGCTGGAGTGGCGCACCCAGGTTTTTTTTAGGTGGGCCGGGATACAAAAACAAGTGATGATATAAAAGCTCCTCGCTTCTGAAATATAATTGATGACCAAAAAAAAAAGGTCCTCACTTGTAAAATATGACAAAAAAAGGTCCTCACTTGTAAAATACAAGTGATGATCTAAAACAAAAAGGTCCTTCCCTCTACTTTTAAATCCATATCTATATATTTACCTAAGACCATAATGATAAAAAATTTGGTATTTCCATCCTTCTTGGTGGTGGACCACCCCCCTAGGTGTGCCACTGGTCAGCTGGACGACACAAATTTGACGACGGTCAACTCGATGCCGGTGAACTCGGAAATGGTCAATTCGACGATGAAAAAATATTATATCTTTATTCATTTTATTTGGAAATCCTACAGGATATATTCCAATAATATGACGTCACAACGACATAATATAATTTTTGTACAGAAAATGATTACACAAATAACAAATTAACCTATTTAACAATTAAATAATACATTTATACACACATAATTTATAAATTCATTGAGAGACCTTTATTTATTTGTTTATTTATATGGTGGTTATTTATTAAACGTGAAGGTTTTATAAATGGTAGAAATAAACAGCATATTTTCTTCACTAAACATTTTTTCATCTAAATGTACATTTCGAATGCAATGCATTCACTGACAATGATTGCATAGCATTCGAAATGTATAAATAGCTGAATAAATTCTAAGTGAAAAAAAGGTGCTATTTATTTCTACTATATATTTATTTATACAGTCTGAGCTTTGACAGTATAAATTAATTCTATGAAATATTTTAAAAATTGATGAATTTTTACCTAAAACAGAATTACATCAGCTATTAAAAAATTATAAGGTACTCCTGGTCTTATTTGTAAATTGTTTATATATATTTTGAAGGTAAACATAAAAACAAAAAACTTAATAGAAAACGAATACAAAAATATTTTTAAAATATCTTTAAAAAAATCAGCTGTGGCTACCACAGGACCGACCGCCATCACAAAGTACTTGTTTCATTTATGCTGCTTTATCAAAAATGTCTCAAATAAAAGTTGTTATTTATTGCTTTCGTAGCAACTTTTGTTAAATAATTTTTTTCGAAATATTTCTCTGTTGTGAAAAATTCGCAAATATCTTAAAACCGACACGTATAAACTACCATTTCTAGTCAACTGATTTTTACCAAAAGTTGACCAATTCGTGCCATTGATGTCAAAAGTTTAAATGTGAAGTTTCATAAAAATCCTTTCAGCCGAATTTGCTCTGCACGTGTACACAGACCGACAAACAGACAGACAGACAGACAGACAGACCGACAGACATCATGCTAAAAATAGGCAAAACGTTATATAGGGACCTCAATTCGTGGAGATCCATCGAAATCTCGAAAGGTCAAAATCGGCATGATCACAATACCTCCCTTATATATGTTGGCGGTCGGTAAAAAATAATAAATAAACGTTACGCCAAATTGCTTACACGTGAGGCTAGATGGTATTCGACTTTTTTTAAAATAAATATTTCAAAATAAAAAAATGTACAATTTTATCCTTTGCAATATTCCACTGTTATGTTTGCGTATTTACGTTTCTTTTCAATATAACTTTTATCTCTGAGATTTACCTCCGAGTTGACAATCGTCGAGTAGACCATCGTCGAATTAACCATCACCGTATTGACCATTACCGAGTTGACGGCTACAAGTTGACCATCGCCGATTTGTCCCGTACCGTTATACTCGTATTAGCATATTACCTCACTTTTCAATAAAGGCCCGCCATGCGTTTCCATTTTTCCTTATTTTGTGATGTCTTCATCCATAGCTTATCTTGTTTATCTATTTCATATCTCCATGTTTTTTGTTTGCGTTCTCTTTTTCTTTTTCTCAAGTGTACATGACGAAATCGCCAACGCTAAGAATTGAGTATGGCACTTCAGGAAAAAAATATTGATTATATTTTTTAAATACAACACAACATAAAAAAATAAAAATGGTAGAAATGTTTACTTTTGTTAGGTCACTGATCCCCCATAAATTCGTTTAATTTGCTTGTTTATAATTTACTATACCTTTCTAGAATGTCTTTCTTCTTTTCAATCTACCTCTTGACTTTCAAATGATTTTATAACCTTACAGATAAGGAATCTACCGAATATCAGTGTTTCATCCTGGCGTCATTTTCACCTGAAAATAAATATTATATTACATTCTGTCTACGTTTTATTGCTACTTTCTTTACCTGTGCAATTATTTGTAAAAGATTATAATATTTTAAAAGTCAAAATAATAAAATTTTAAGCTAATTGAGTTTCTTAGAAATATACCAATAGTAAAGTAAATACTAAGATATTATTACTATTCCATAAATTTTGTCAATGTAGAAACTGGCTTAGAAACTTACGTCTAATTTAAATTAAGTGCAATATATTTTTTTTTTTGCACAAAGACATTGCTTGTTACAAAAATTGTTGCATGATATGCGGAAAATATAAATTTTCATTTTTTCTCATCATCATGATGTATGGTACCGTCCTCGGTAGTATTATAATGAAACGGGAAAAATATTCCGAACGAAACGGAAAAGAAGGTCAACAGATGACAAATATAATAGTAGAAAGAGACCAAGAAGTGCAGTTACAAGAACAGTATAACAGAATACAAGATTCTACATATAACAAAGTGTACAAAGATATAACAACTATTGGATTACCCAGATACCTGGCAGAAGGAACGAGGAACCAGAAGGTAATCGAAAGATTCAAATGTGGCAACGAGGAGAGGGCAAACAATTATTGGATGGAAGAAACGGAGAAAATATGTAGATCCTGCAGAAAAGAACAAGAAACAATAGACCACCTAAGAAACTGTGAAGGAATGCAGCCAGAACCACGAAAAACAGAAGACCTACTAGAGGACTCAGGGAGAGGCCTAGCCTTGATGAAGGCAGTCTTGGAAAGAAGAACAAAATGAATTAATCAGACCAATTCTGTAACTCAGTTACTATGATCATAGTAACTAAATTTGTCACTATGAGCAAGGTCAGTTACTATCATGAATGAAAGTCATTATACTTTTTATAATATTTTATCTTGTAGTAACGTTACTACACAGTAACTTTTTACAGAATTGATCTGATTATGTATCATAGAATTGTATATATAAATGTTATAGTATGACAACCAATTCTTTCAAAGCCGAAAGGCACGAAATAAATTTATTGTTATTATTATAAGTAAATAACTCATTATACAAAATTTCTATAATATTTAAATCACTGACACATAACTGCGCTCAGGAAATTATGCCACAAAGTGTCGAACACGTTTTCAACATCTAGTTGTACTAAACCAGTGTGTTTTTTTAAATTAAAATTCATGATTATGATCTGTTAGTCGAGCAAGTTGATTAGCTATAGATACAGTGTTTACTTCGAAAGCCGAAATGTTCTGTTAGCATCTGGCGCATAATCTATAATTGTTTCAATAAAGCCTTATTTATAATGGATCCATAGGACAAACATAGCATGTGAATAGTGATGGGTACAAAGCAGTATCATGCTCAAGCAGTTCTGAACATCTGATTCTAATAAACAGAAAAAAGATTTACATTTTACAGGATGCTGTGAATCTTATGTCCTGCTTGTGCTATGGATCTATTATAAATCAAGCTCAAATCTTTCAACACTTTTGCTAAGATTGGATAACAAACTACCTGGCTTGTTACTTTTGGGATTTCATACATCTTTACACGGTTTTAGGAAGGATTTTTTCTACGTTCCATGTATATGGAAAATATATATTAACTATTTTTATAATGTAAACTATTACTTATTCGGTAAGTGGGTATATCATGGTCCCGAGTGCTTTTATATTTTTAATTACTTTTGTTATTGTAGATATTTCTTTAAAATTTGAACACTCTGCTGTTTAATTTATTTATTTTTTTTGCTTATTCCTGCTTGTATAATTTTTATTATTTAAATTGAGTGGTATTAATTGACATTTTGTTGTTGTTGTTTAGTAAATATATTGTTTATTTATTTATTTCTTCTTAATGAGTTGGGTGTACAAAATTTTTCCCTAGCTGGTTTTATTTGCCAGTCCGCCATTGCAAGCTTATAATATAAGTTGCATATGATCTAGAACAGTGTTTTCCAATCGTTTTAGCACCACATATGCCCTGTAATGTCTTTTGAAAAAATTGTTCCATATTATGCGGAAAACAGAAATTTTCTCATCATCATGATAGTATGATGCATCCCTCGGTAGTATTATAGGGGCGAAATATATCTTATATTTAATGTTGGCAGTTAAATCGTTTGTTTAAATTGTAAAGTTTTTGAAATTGAAAGACCCCTATCCAGAGGGTCCATATCAGGGTTGCCAGATTACTATTTTACCAAATCGGGATTTTTAGCAAATAAATATAAGAATATCGGGATTAAGGCGCAAAAAGCGGGACAACCTAATAAAATGTACAGTTCAAAATATTTAAAAATGTTTATAAAAAGACTCTCTCGCAAAATAGTAGTGACGAGCAAAAAAAAAAAGTCCTCTCTCCCAAAATAGAAATGATGAGAAAACAAAAAAAAAACAAAAAGTTCTTCACTCCTAAAATAGAACTGATGAGCAAAATAAAAAAAGGTCCTCACTCCCAAGTGATGAGCAAATTTTTGATTAATTCGTGATTTTAGCTGTCCCGCGCGGGACAATCTATTTTTGTTCAAAAAGTGGGACGTTCCGCGAAATTCGGGACGTCTGGCAACCCTGGTCCATATATACATACATCCGTATATAATATATAAGTTTGACTTGTTGAATTTCACTGACTCTTTTCCGCATCCATCAAGAGTCCCGACTTTGCCTCAAATGATTATCATTTATTCATCCATTACAAGAACCTTCTGAATGGTAGATCATTGGAAATTGATGACGAAGATAAAAATAGTGACAAACTGGCAAATTTTTACGACAAACCTATCAAAAACTCGTCAGAAAGCATGGCGAGTGTCTCAATCTAAATGGTGAATATGTAAAAAAATAATCTTCATCCATACATATCATATCTTATAAAGGAAAGGGGATCGAATGGCTATCCTCTGGAAGAAATGCATTAAATCAGCGGTTTCCAAAGTGGTGGGCGCGACCCCCTTGGGAGTCGTGCAAGATTCACTAGGGGGTCGAGGGTCGCAGGATTTTCCACATTAGCTGTTATTAAAACAAAATATCGCGCACGGTTCATAGTGGAAGACGAAATAAGAGTGGCTCTTTCTTCATATAAACCGCGATTTAACGAATTATGTGCGAAGAAACAAGCCCATACTGCACATTAAAATTGATTTTTATTACATTTTTAATTTGTATTACATATTTAATATTAATATAATTTATTTTTATATGATTTTCGTGATTTAAGTTGTGAAAATAAATATTTAGGAATTAGAGAAACTATTTACATTACATATTTTTGCTACTTTTGTGATTATTATTTCAATAAAGAAATTATTTACAAATTGTTTATAAATTTCCTAAATGGGGGCGGGGGGCGCCAGAGATGGGATTTTTTCTAAGGGGGTCGTTACTGAACAAAGTTTGGAAACCGCTGCATTAAATAATAACATTTTTAGCGTATTTTTGTCTTAGCTGCCGCATTTTTCAGTGACCATCTACGTGCATGCACATGTGTAATGCGAAAAAATGTTAGTTTCAATTTGTAGATATACTTATTTTGATAATGGCAAAGATTTATTAAATCACTGTTCATTGATACAATAAATGTACGATTTTTTACTGTTCTCCCTGATGAAAATCAATTTACCTATTTCTTGTGATTGGTTTTTGAGAAAAAATGTAATATTAAACTTATGGCTCACAGATTATCAGTTACTCTTCCATCTCAAAAACTCTCTACACAACTAGAAAATGACGATGAAGTTAAAACAACAGTGACAAACTTATCAAAAACCCGTCAGAAAGTGTTACAAGTGTCTTAATCTAAATGGTGACAATATAGAAACTAATACATATCTCTCTATCCATATTTTTTATACCTTATGTTGGAAAGGGGTCCAGGGCCTATCCTCCAGAAGAATATTTTTAGAAAAATTTCAAGATTGTACTTTCAGCTCAAGGACTCCTTTGATATAACTCGCAGACCCCTGTCTGGGAAACACTGACCTAGAAGACTATCATGGACAGGAGAGTTATATAAGTAGAGTTATATCTACGTAATCCTTAAAATTATAAACAATTTCAATACGCTTTTACCGAGCACCGCATATATATCTTAGAGGTAAACCAGTTGAAAACGGTGCTTTGTAGCATTTTACATATGTATATACTAAAAGATTAATGATCCTTGCGGCTTCTCTTGTAACATTTACGTTAACTCTCCAAAATGTTCTGAAGTAAAAAATTAATAAAGCACCGCATCTGTTCTCATCTTTGTGTGATCAATATTTGCCGAATTCAATACAAATTATCGGTTAACAACACTTCAATATTTTAAAAAATAACCCATCAAAAAATATGAAAAATTTAACTTGAAAATTACACCATACTTCCGTTTTATTACACAACATTCAACGAACCAAAAATATTGAGCAAAAATATGGCATAAATTGTCATAACATACCTGTTACCTACAACTAAACGGTGCGAAGACCTAAGGTACCTTATTTTGTATATTATATTCAAAATTTCCACTTATTGATTCCCAATAGAATATTCCTTCATGAGAACATTCATTCGTGTGCACATCCGTCCGTTTTGGCGGTACACAACAAATATTTGCTATGTATTGTGATTTTTGAATGAATAGAAAGACGGGTTGAAATTTTTGACAAGAAATGGACACCTTTCAAAATTTCGTGTTTAAACGAGATTATTTCTAATGGTTTTTGTATGTCTGCCCACGTTTATTCATAACTTTTGTTGTTCAGACAAATACGTATTGTGAGAAAGTGACAAAGATTTTAGCTATGTGGTTGTTAGTTTAGCTACTGCACTGTTGGTTCAAGGATTACAATTCTACGGAAAATTTTGAGATTTTGTTTGCAAAATTTTGTATTACATTTTAAATTATAAACTGTGATTAAACAAAATTTAATTCTGGATTATTAAGGATGCGTTTATTGGTTGGTTTATATACGGAACAAGAATAAGGAATAGGAAATAAGAATAGTACACAAGATGTTAAAACATGGCTGCGCCGTATATCGGTTTATGTAGGAATGAAATTTAACCTAATTCAAGAATAGTTGGTAATATTTAACATTTTATTCCTATTCCAAGAATAAGAGACAAAAAGCATGGTCAAAATGTCGGCCGTAATAAAAATTTTCCAACAGATGTTTTCCTGCTGTGATCAGAAGGTTGGAAACAACAATATAATGTGTGAAACACAAGCAAATAAATTTACAAAATCTTCTAAATCCATATTACTGAAAACGAATTTTTTTTAAAGGTTATATTAAACACAACAACCTGTCAAACGACAACCATTAAACACAGGCCAACGCAAGCACGCAGGCGTAGCGACGAAATGTTATGTCCGATATAAACGGTTTCATATTTTTTATTCTTGTGTATTATTCTTATTTCCCATTCCATATTCTTGTTCCGTATATAAACCAACCATTAATGGTTGGTTTATATACGGTTCTGATTCATATAACCTTTAAAAAAAATTCGTTTATTACCGTTAAATACATTTTATTGTTGTTTACAACCCTATGATCACAACTGAAAAACATCTGTTGAACAAGCTTTATTACGGCAGACATTTTGATTGCTGTGCGCAGGCTTATCGTGTCTTATTCTTGAAATAAGAATAAAATGTTGAATGTTATCAACTATTCTTATGTTTAAGTTAAATTTCATTCCTACACAAACCGATATACAGCGCAGCCATGTTTTAACATCTTGTGTACTATTCTTATTTCCTATTCCTTATTCTTGTTCCGTATATAAACCAACCCTTAGTTGTAGCCGTGATAAAAGCTATAAGAATGCTCATAAGAGCGGCGACAAAAACATTCTATCTTTCTTTTATGTGTTTATAGTGGAGCTCTGATTAATGATTCGTTAATTCCGAATTCCGTTAAATCAAAGGTTTGTAATAGGTTTGTTCGTAGAGTTATTTTCAAAAGTTTGTTACTATTAGCAGCAAGCGCAAAGTAATTTTAACGCACTCTTACGAAGGTTAGGTTCTTACCCTCATTTGTCAGCCTGTCTGTTCGTCAGTTCGTGTGTGTGGTAAAAATTGTGTTCAAGCAAATCTACCTAAAGAATTGAAATTTTGCATGCATGTAACCACCACATACAGGAAATATGCTTTTTTATCTTTCTTTTTCTTAAAAATGTGCAAAAAAATTGCAGATTGATGTTTTTCATTATAGTTTAACAAGAAATTTTGAACAGATTACTGTATCAAAAATATTTCGTTCGTGTCACAAAAATTTTCTTAATAACGTAAATATCTACCCGTGTAACTTTTATACAGGATTAGGGCATGCGGTCTCAAATATTGTACGTAGATATTCTGATACAGCTTCATTGACGTGTTTGTTTTTGTTTTTGATTAATTTTTTTAGGCAGCGACTTTCTAACAAAAGTTACGGTTTACAAGTGAAGGTTATCTTCCAGTTTTAATTTTCCAGTGCTTTGTGAGGTTGTGATTTAAGACGATTAAGGTGATTGGTGCTTGTTTGTAAACATAGCCAACATATATTGACATGCTCATCATTTTCTCCCGAAATTCCATATAATATAACAAGACCGGCGTTCAACAACTCCTCTGCTTGAACTACACACTTAAAAGAAGGTGTTGCACTTAAAAAATTAAAGTGATCTAGTAAGGAATGCTGTTAATTATTTCATTGTAAATCGAAGTTTTAACATGTAAACAAATAAAGAACCTTCACATTACTCGTTTCGATCATCTGTTTCACAGCGATCACAGCGCCGCCATCGGCCATTGTTTGGTCCAATTGCATATTGGTGTTAACCAAATTAGTACATCAGGAATTTTATCAAAAGGAGAGATATCAAAGATTTTGTATTTGCCAAATATGTACTGTTTTTTTTTTTAATCTCGTGTACCATATTGCATACAAATTTTTAGTACTTAGATTAACAAACGAAAAATTATTTTCATTTATTGCTAATTTTGACGAGATATCAGCAAAAGATACTGCTCAAGACAGGCGTACACCCAGAACTTTTGTTAGGGGAGCCTCAGAAGCCAATATTTATTATTATGCATATTTTTTTGCAAGCTGACTTATATAATCTTGCAATTGTACACAAAATGTGTCCCTTAAAACGTGTCATTTGAATGTTTTGGGGGCCTTAAGTTTGTGAGTCCCCACTAGATGCAGGCCTGGTCCAGACATTTAGGATTCTGGTCCTGTTAGCCACCTTCCCTTACTAATTAACAACGAAACCTAGAAACGTGTGAAAATTCGCACTTTTTTTTAATTGCATGTGTCTTTCATGTTTCTTTGGTTTAAGCGGCTATAGATTTTCAATTCTAGTAACTTTTACAGTATAAATGAGACTTTTTATCATTTTGTTTAGCAAAAGCTCACTTCCTTAAAAAGAGAGCTGATGACAACTTAGAGAAATTAATATTCCAGTTAGTTCCGCTTAAAAGTTTGTAATAGCTTATATTTTGGTGATTAAATTTTCAAGATTCACATTCTCTAGTTGATAAGACCGTAGAAATGCAAAATTTTCTAGGCCTAGCTCAGCGAGCTACTTCATGTATATAATATAAACCAATAAAAAATATCACTCGTATAGATGTTTTGTCGTATAAATGCTAGCGTATATGCTAGCGAGTTTCCGTCGTACAAATATTGGCATAGATTATGCTTCACACGCTCTTTTCCCATGGTTCGTAGTACAGGTGTTTCTTACTTTATCCATCTAGAAATTTCATATATGCTACTCGGCCACTCAAAGCAATTGCGTCACTTTAAACGTCACACTTTTTATGACGTCATATTAGATACGTTTACATAGCATCCAAAATAGAAATAAGTTGAATTTAACCTAAAAAGCTATGCACTACACACAATGTCTAAAAGAGAAATTTATAAGGTATGTATAAGAAAATATATAACTGAACACAAAACTACCATAAAACAACAAACTAAATAAAAAAATAAACAAAATTACAATAAGATAGATATGTGAACACAAGTGTCAAAATAAATCAAAACGTAATACGTCGGCAATTGTAAACAAAATAAAATTTAGCAATACCAATACAAATGTCCCTATATTAAATAAAAACTTTTAAAATGTGTAAATCTTCAAAATAAATATCGAACACAAACTAAATATGACTTCAATAGACATATTTTAGTAAAATAAAAGAGTGAAGAGTAGTAATAATCTATAATTCAAATGAAAAAATCTTCCTATACAGCTCGAGATTAGAATGGAAGAATATATTAAATAAAATCAATTTCACTGGTAAAACCGATCGTGCCAGGTAACAAAAACATTTAATTAATAAACGACTCCCTAAATTCGGTTGAAATCAAGAGTGTGTGAAACATTATCTCTCAAATCGATCTATGGTCGATTTGTCAAACTATTAAATCCACACTTCTGCCATCAGACCTTATCCCCATCATCCATAAGGTCCATAGCAGCTACCATTAGCACCAGATGTGCCCATACATTGTGCAATACCAACAATGAAAGTTAAATGTGCGATCTGGCGATTAAGGTACATTGACACAACCAATTTGTTGGGGATATTTTAGTAGCTCTTGTTTAATGATAAGATCTCTGGGCCTTAACGTTTGTTCTATAATAACAATGACAAATATATGTCATTGTTTGGTTATTTTTGCTGGTCTGATCAAGTGTGTTGATAAGGAAAGAGTTAGGAGGTTATTATGGGTTGATTTTGAATGAAGCTGAGTGATACACATTGTGATTGAATGGGCCACTGAAATGAAAGTATTGTGTGGAATTAGTAATGTGGTTCGACCATTATTAGGGTATTAAATAGGAAAGCTTTATGGCAAATATATCTGTACAAACAGTGTTAATTCCTGCTCGTTATTTCTTGAATAATTTGTTTTTCAGTAACGGATAGCGAATATTCCCAGGAATTGCAGTTGTTGACGACAACTAGAAATACTGTCTTTCCTGATTTGACTAGAAGTGATCCGGTTTGGTCAGGAGTAGTCGAGGGATCTATTCTGTAACTCTTCGTCAGTCACCTGCGTACCGTCAAGGTCACTTTTATGCATACTATACTGGAGGAACTTTCGACAGGACACAAGTAGAAAGGACCGTCGGAAATCAGACTGAATTTACGTGATTTTCGTGGACCCCATATTTTACGTGAACTATCCTGGTTAGAACATCAGTCTACAACTAAGGTCGGCAATCTACTTTCGCGCATTTCACCATCATCTTTTAGTTGTCTATAATTCCTTTCATAATTTCTATTTTTACGATCTTAAGTTCTTGTTTACGCCGGTTTACACGTATTCATGTCGAAATTAATAAGCCTAATGTGTAAGAAGCCTAAATCAGTGTTGGCTACGCTGGATAAAAAAAGTAAACATAATATTTTCTTATTGGTGGGCCACATAAAAATAATCGGCTTGCCGCAATCACGTGCCGCCGGCTCCCAATCCCTGATCTACGAGGTTTACTTAAAGACTTATGGTTTGGCCTGGAGATCGTAGGTGTGATGAAAAGAGTTTTACCAGGATAGTAAAGATTTCATTTTGATTGCCTAGGTTTGAACTGGACCAACTGGATTTGATCTGCACGAAGCTAAACATTTGATTAAAGTGATCATATTTTGAGTGCAA
Source organism: Liopterus haemorrhoidalis (assembly GCA_963971575.1). Lineage (NCBI taxonomy): Eukaryota > Metazoa > Arthropoda > Insecta > Coleoptera > Dytiscidae > Liopterus > Liopterus haemorrhoidalis. Next base: position 174,841,993 of record OZ020611.1, on the reverse strand, counting down.
CATGGTGGGACGCCATAAATTATTGTGTTCAATGAGTGAAATCAAAAACAACTATTTATAAAAAAAGTTTTTTAATATAAATAAACAATAATGTTGTATGAATAATATCAGCTTATATGTACAGGCTATTCTCTGCTATCAGTTTAATTCTTTGCTAAAAATTTGATTTTATGCTACTGAATGATGAACAAATGAAAAAACAAATGTGAAGCAACAAGTTTACTTAAAAATGTTGCCTGAGGTAAACACACGTCTCCTTTTTAGCGGAACAGTCCCGATTTTTAGTACATTGGTCGTCATCCCGCAGAGTTTTCAGAATGTCTCGATTTTTAGAAGAAAACACGTTCTAGCTAGGTTATTTGCGTCTGTTGTACATTATGATTTATAGAGGCAGTTCATAGATTATTCTGGTGCAAATAACCATCGCTGCTGAGCGCCAAAAAACAAATCTATCATAGTTTACTCTGTACCATTACTAACTCTGTGATTGAGTTATATGAGAGCTACGATGACGATTAAACGTACAAACAAGTAGTATTTTTCATGTAGATGACGATGGTGAAAATACTGAAAAGACGGGCCATTCTTAAATCTCGATGGACGCGAGAGAAACTATTAAAAATCGGGACTCTCCCGCCAAAAGCGCCCCGCTTTTGGCGAGTACTCGCCCCGTGTACTCACCTTAGATTTCATTCAGACTGCCTAGATGTAATAATATGCACTATATAAGTTTTATCTAAACTGTTGGGATTTAACTAAAGCAGAAGTATACTGATTTCATCCGCAATATCTGGGGTAGAGTTGGATTTTTCAAGTATTTTAAGTTTTCAATGGTTTTAAACTTGTGTGCCCGATCTTGACGAGTTCTGCACTGACTTGAAGTCAATAGGTTAGAACTGGACTATCCAAATTAGATGTGAAATATTCGGGTTTTAGCTGGACAGCTGGACTGACTTAATCAATAGTACCTACCGTTAGCTTAGAGGCTTTGGCTTTGATTTAAACTCTCTGATTTTGACCTGGAGTTCTCAAGTTTAATTCCGAGTCTCCTGATTTGACAAGAAGTGTTTTAGTTCGACCTGAAGTTTTCTGGTTTGGCCTGAACTGCCTAAATTTGATCTAGAGTCTCTTGAGTTTGACCTGAATTTCTCAGGATTGATCAACAGTATTCTGATTGAATACGAAGTCTTCTGGTTTTAACTGAACTGTCTAGCTTTGTCTGGATTTTCCAAATTTGACCTGGAAAACCGAGAATTGAAAAGAAGTATCCTGGTTTGGCTGGAGACCTTGGGTTTGATGTGGATTGTCGTGATTTGACCTGGACTGCATTGATTTCATTTGGACTACTATCGTTTGATCTGCACTCTCTAGATTTGGCGGATAACTTTTATCAGTAATGTCGTTGATCGACCAAGAATCGTTTGGTTTAGCCTGGACTAGTTTGATCTGAACTCCCTAAGTAAGTGAGAATTCCGGTTTAACTAGAAGTGTTGGTTTATGAAGTTTCTGTTTACATTATCTCTGTTTAGTCATCCAAATACCTTTTAGAAGTTGACATTTAAATGATATATTTAAAAAATCTTCAGTTTGTTACTAGATAGTTTTTTTGATGATCTCTTTAATAAAAATTAATAATAATTTCGATATGGTTGGGTGAGGATAGCAAAACAATTGTAAAACTTTTTACTACATATTGACTAGAAATACAATCGACAAAAATAAAATGCTTTAGAGATGGAATGTCTACAAAGAAATTGTACAATATCTCGCTTAAGCCACAATAAAAAGGAAAAGATTCGTACAAAAATAATTAAATAAAGTTTCGTAGAAATAATAGAAGGGAAATAGTTATGTTGGGGCCGCTACGTTAAAAGTATGGATGATACGAGATGGTATTAGAAGATCGATGGACCAATGACTTATTTTGATTTCTTGCATTATAAAGTATGACCCAGTTGAGATCATACCTGCTTAATTGTTTCGATGTTTTGTCGGACAGAATGGTGTAACAACCTGTAATTTATAAATTAAGTTGCCTTATAAAATTATTCAAGAGGCATCAATATAAAATAACGATTTAATTGTAATTCAAATATAAATTTGGCAACAATAACCGTATCCACGTGCCAAAAACTAACATAAACAAACAATAAAACCAGATTAAACCCGTCAGCACAATGGGAATATTACGAGATTAATTCTAGACAAACCTTCAACAATAAAATTACTCGCAAATTTATTCAAAAATATTCATAAACTTTTCGCTTGACTGTACGTTTATCGAAACGAAACAAAGGTGCCGTACTTGTGTTCAATAAAGAGTTCCAGCAGAGACGGGGAATTTGGGGTTAATTTAGGGGCAGAGAAGGGTTAACGCAGGGATAATATCCCTTTTGTTCAATTCAAAAGATACCAGCTTTGGTGTGATCCACACATGAATATTTTTATTTTAATCCATGGCAGTTTACAATACATGTCGATAATAATTAAGATTATAAAAATATCTAAATATGACAAAATATATCTAATGTAATACGTTCCCATAAGATTTGGTAAGTCTGTTAAATAAATATAACTCAGTAGGAATGAAGTACGGCGAGATATACGCAGCAGGAAGATGGAGTAATAAATAGTAACATAGTAAGGTCGAGATTCCTATGGCCAAGATATTTTAGCTTCCTTTTCTGTAAGGTTGGCAATATTTTCGCGATGACTTCAACTTTACTGACACGATTGACTGGGAGGTTCTAAGTATATGCCTGTAGATTCACATTTCAAAAGCTTGGACTTTCTTTTTGGTAGTTTTTGACATTGTCAAATATGACCATGCCATTATTACACATTATTTACTCATAATATTGAACAATATACTCCCTTTTGATTCCATCTGCCAATTTTAAATAAATAAAAATAATTTAGTTTTAAAATCTGCTGCATGCCAACAAATCTGTCTTGCATAAAATCACTGGTATTCGTGACAGACGATCGCGAAACTTGATCGAGGAACTTGTGTTTCTTTCTTAATTTGTTACAGCTTGTATTTCTTTCATCCCATCACACAACCCTCGATAATTATGGGCCTTAGTGACTCGCAATTAAATAGAATAATTCTAGCAAGAAAAAAAAAAAAAAAACGTAGATGGTGAAAACGAAAATACGTATCGAATCGAATCGTGCATGCGTTCGTACGTGTGTATTTTGGGGATACGTGCTATTTATATTTTTAAGATTATTAAGAAGTAAACTAATCGAAATTACATTTTAATTTCCGAAGAGAACAAGAAATTTTTATGACTACTGTTCTTAAAAGCGGAGCCCTGCAATGTTCCCAGACGTAGACATTGACCAGGTTCCTGCTCTGAGGAGCTCGTTTGCGACGATCGTAAGGTAGGACTCACGATCTGGATGAAAAACGCGATATAAAGCGAATGGACTTTATTGGGCGCAATTTCACGTGATTGTAGAATGCTGGAGATGGGATTGGATATATACAGGTTGATAGACTTGTCTAGTGGTTGAAACGTCACGTAGCAAAGAAACCTTTGAGATGCTGTAGTCTTTGTAATACACCAGGCCTAGAATGGAGAGTTTGGACACAGAGCCACGATCAATTTCACCAGTCCACACCGTATATTCGCGAAATATACTAACCCACACCAATGTGAATGCTTGCGCAAAATGCATTCACGACAATAAAGCATAGTTAACGAAATGAGGTAGAACAAGACTAATTCTACCTTTGCTTAAAGAAGCACGATACTAAGAGCTCAGATGATGCGGTGACCGAAATGAGCGACTAAAATACACTAAGACGCGAGAGGAATGTATATGCAACATACATTCGTGAACTACAACACTGCAGGTAACCTGCAGTCGCGTACAAAAATTAACACGACACGCATGGTTGGAATGTTATTCCGTAACTAAACTAAAAATAATATTGGATTGACAACCCTCTCACTTAGATATTAATAATTTGTGCGACCGGCGCGAACAACTGTAAAGCGCTAATTTTGAGAAGCAAAGCTGCATGGTCGGGGTATTCAACGAAAACCATAGGAACGGAACAAAAGGGAACATGAAAGCTTACCGAAACAAGGTTTATAATAGACACCAAGAGGGAAGAGAAAAAAATAAAGATCTAGAAAAAGCTGATAGAAAGGATCCGAAAAGAGAGAAACGGTAGAGGTCTAAGAGAAGAGTAATGCCAGGCTAGATAACAGTGGAGATTGGAAATATCTTCTGGAGACCTCAAAAAGCGTTATAAACTAATAACAATAATAGTGCAGTCAAAGTTCCTTATTCATGGAGATTACGTTCGGTTACGTGCGGGAATGATGCTGCGACTACGGAAACCGTGAATACCGTGAACCGTGAATGGTGAAATAAATAGCATTATTAAAGATATGTTCCAAGATTACAAAAAAAAAAGATAAATGATTACAAAAATCTTTCAATTAGATCTTCTTTAACAAATCAAAACTTAATTATTAACAGGTTTAGGCACTGTCTTAAAGAACTGAATTATTTGTTTCTTGTTTTGCCGCCTTTAACAGATCCTTTAATTCGGATTGATATTTGGAAGTTACCTTGTAGGGACAAAAATTGTAGGCCCAATTATTTACCATGGCAGCCTTAGAGCTAACAGGTATTTAAATTATTTACAAATGAAGTGGAGGATTTGTTGGATGATTTACCACTTGCTGATAGGATAGGAATGTGGTTCCAACAAGATGGAGCACATACTCATAACGCTAGAAACGTGTGTGCCTATTTAAATGGCCAAAACTCAGATAAATGGATTGGAACACATTCACTTAATCCCTGGCCTGTACGATCGCCGGATCTCACGCCATTGGATTTTTTCGTTTGGGGGTATTTAAAAGATAGAGTGTATCGGACAACACCAACGACGATAGAAGATTTAGAAGAAAGGGTTAGAAGTGCAATCCGGGATATCCAAGAGTGTACTCTTATAAGGGCGATGGAAGAGTTTTTATTAAGAATGAGAAAATTTGTGGACAATAATGGTGGTTTGATCGAACATTTGTATTTTTTTTTTTGTAAAATATTTAATTTTTATTTGTTGACAGTAATAGTTTTTTTTTTTCTAAATAGTCAAATAGTTTATTTTAGAGATATTTTGTTTCTTTTTATATTGTTTTCAAAGCTTGCTACGTTCAACTTTGTAAAACTTATGTTGATTATTATTTTGTAAATAAATAGTCGCCATTTTGAAATGGTTAACATAAAAATATGATTTTTTGGTGTCATTGTAAAGCTAATTTAATGTACTTTTGGGAAAAAAATATAAAATTATCGATTCCCTATGCTAGATCAAAAGTTGACATCATTTCCAGTGAAACCTGAAGTGCCTCAGAATTCTTATAGTAACCTTTAGATGGGCCTTTTTGTCTAGTTTAACTTTTGTTCTGAAGATTTTTTGTATCTTTACAAATAAAGGAGATCTTCGGGGTGCCCCGTTTCAAACATTATATTTTTTTAATATCATACTCTTTCCACTGTTGAATCAATTTTCACAAGAATGTCACAAAGCTCATTAGCAAGTCTTAATTCTTCATTTATATTTTTAGTTTATAAAGTCAGTGCCATCTTTTCTTAGTTAGTTGTAGATTCTTCTTCAATTGGATTATTGGTGTTGAGCATAAGTTCTAAGTCAACCATCGAATCAAAATTTTAATATACGCAGATTTGCAGTCATAGCTGCAGGTCATAATGGTATAATTTTTATAAAGAACACGTGTGCCAAACGGCATTCTATTATCATCAAGTGAAGTATCAATGTTAAATATGGTTAGTAGGCACTAGATTAATAAGAATGGACCCAAATATTAATTTTATACATTTTATTATTGAACTAAAAATTCTCAAATTAATCCCTAAAAGGTTAATTAAATTGAGTGTCGTATGACAAGTAAGATATATTAGTATTAAGTCTGTAGCTCTGAATATCCTGTGAATCGTATTGTTACAAAATTAAATTCCATACACAATATAAGTGTCTTGAGAAAAATCTCATTGTGAAAGGAATAAAAACCATCATTTATAATTATTTACAACACATCCCCTTAATAACAATATTCGCCCCCCAATTAAATAGAATCTCTCCAACCATGCTATCTCGGTATATAGCAGTAATACAATGACCACAATAGCATAAAACACATTTTAACATTACAATACAGAGATTTAATTTAATCTGGTGGAACAAAAAGCCCCTAGGTGTAGGTAGGTGGGGGTAAGGAGGGATAACGTGTTCGGGGTAACTGAAATTCGCTACAATGAGCACAGTAGATTTAGAGGTGTTCCGACACGTCATAACGCGTTTGACCACATTTATATTAATGGAAATTGACAAGTGTGTATACTACTTTATCATACAAATCTTAAGCTATGATACAGCTTGTTTTAAGGGCTTATTTAGAATATACTGATTGCTTATAGAACAATAAGTCGTAAAGTAACTGTATAATGTTTATTTTATTTTTTTTAACCAAAATTCCGTCCTATATTCGGATTGCTGATAGGTGACTGTTCGTTACTACAAGTATCGATATTCAATACTATATGCTTTCTCTGTCTATATCATTATAATTATTTGCATACCCATAGAAACGTATAGTGACGCAAGTTGACAACTAACCTTCCAAATTATGTTAATAAAAAACAAAGCATTAGAAAGAAACGGCATGATTCGTAGATATCTTTACAAATTAGAGCACGAAAATAAATTCACAGCAGTACTCAAACAAACAAAAGTATTAATTTTAAGGTAATAATTATAAATAAGGAAAAATTTATACTATTTTTGGATTATAATTTGTTGTTTAATTAAATTAAATTTTTATATTTCCCCTAAGTATAAACTATTAGTAATAAAATATTAAGTAAAAATATATTTATTCATATAATATATTGCTACAAGTTATACTTAAGTATTAAAATGTTTATTTTTATTTTTTTTTAAATAGTCACTGTAATGCATGATATCGTTGTCATCTGAGCTATCGCTGTCATTTCTTGTATTTATTATTATTGGATTAATATCATCAACAATCCTTTCCCTTTCCCACCATTCATTTATTAAATTTTCGATTTTTTTAACATATTTTGCCCAAGTTTCAGAACTAATTTGAAGCCATATTTTAATTAATATTTATTACCAGACACTGACAGCTAAGACAAATAACAAAAAACATTTTTAAAATCGCTGAAAAATTGTAACTAGATTATTATATGAATGCACTACTTGATACATACATGTAACAGTCACCTATCAGCAATCCGACTATACTCTCAATCCCTGGTCCCTCAGGAAATAATGTAAAATATATTTTTTTATATTAGTCTAATACCTACGACGAAAATTACTCTATTTAACGACAATGGAATGCCATTTGATACACGTGTTCTTCATAAAGATTAAATAATTTTGACCCTCAACATCTATTTGTCATCCGCGATTCAAGATGGCGAAAATAACCCGCCAAGTACGATAACGATAAGTAATTTTTACGATAAAGCAAAATAGCAAAATACAAATTATAACTATTTAACCTTTTCTTTTGAACTGTACTAATACATATATGTATATTGTATGTTGTATATCATTGTATGTATTATTGTATATTTGATCTATAACTAAATAAATAAATATTTGTAGAATGGACCTTAAGATACAATTTGCCGCATCGTACGTGAATACCCGTCACTTGAAGATATCGTCCATTATTCATTTTCTGGTAATAAATGATTTCAGAAATGTCTTATGAATGTCGTATGAAATGGGTCGATTTTTATTAAATAAATGCAGGAAATTACGAATTTGTTATCAAAATGGCGAAAATTGTTATCAATTTTAATAGATTTTTTCCTTAATTTCGGGACATGATAATCTATGTCTGCAAATCTGCGTATACAAGCATTTTATTTCGATTCTTCCCAAATATGTAGAGCATATCCTTGGCTACAAGAATATGTGCTAAGTTTTTCTCTGAGGGGCACCAACATTAAGATAGCGGGAAATGTATAAAGTTCCAACTTCATATTATATCGGCCTCTTTTATATCGGTCTCAACCAAAATGGACCTGTAAAACACAAAAATTAAATAAAAAAGGCATATGTCTTGTTATTATTCGGGTTTTGTCCGAAATAAAATCTGAAATATCCGGTCGGAATCCGGTCGTGTCATATCATACAGGGGGTAACAGCGAAATGGAACATCGCATTTATTTTCTTTAATATTAGAGATACAAAAATAATACTAAATGACAAATTTGTAGGCGATCAATAGGAACATCTGCCAGTAGAAGAAAATATTTTTTAAGCTAGTGGTGCTCAAGATAACATTATACATATTTTTTAAAATTAGATTATACTAATTTTTTAGATTTTTTTTTTGTTCAATAACTTTTTTACTTACAATAAAATCAGTTGAAATTAAAACAATTTTTATTTTTAAACAGTAATTGAAGCTACTTCTGAATCTGTTTTATTTTGGAATAATGTTTTGAAAATAATGAAAATTACATAGAAAATTATTTATAGGGAGTAGTTATGTCTTAACTAATGTACACCAATATAAAAAAAATCAGCTGTGGCCACCACAGTACCGACAGCCATCACAAAGTACTTGTTTAATTTATGTTGCTTTATCAAAAAATATCTCAAATAAAAGTTGTTATTTATTGCTTTTGTAGCAACTTTTGTTCAATAAATTTTTTCGAAATATTTCTCTGTAGTAAAATATTCGCAATCTTAAAACCGACGTGAGTAAACTCCCATTTCTAATTAACCAATTTTTACCGAAAGTTGATCAACTTGTGCCATTGATGTCATATGCTTAAAAATGAAGTTTCATAAAAATCCTTTTAGCCGAACGGACCGACAGACAGACCGACATACAAACAGACATCATGCTAAAAATAGTCAAAACGTTATGTAGGGACCTCAATTCGTGGAGATCCATCGAAATCTCGAAATGTCAAAATCGGTATGATCACAATACCTTCCTTATATATACATATGTATGTTGGCGGTCGGTAAAAAGAAATATTTTAATTTCAATCGATTTTACTTCAATATTTTCTTTTAATCTAAGGAATAAAACGCTTAAATGGTTGGATTCAGAAAAATACGCTATCGAATAGATTTAAAAATTATGTATAATTTAATTTTAAAAAATATATATTTTCTTCTTTCAAGCTTATAAAAGAATCTCCTACAACTTTGCAATATAGATTTTTTTTGTATCATAATAATAAAGAAAATAATAATATAATAATAATATAAAAAAGAAAAATTAGTAAAACGTTTAATAACAAACCCACCAAGAAAGATAAAATCTTAATTACCAGAAAATGTCGCTAAGAACAGAAAAGACTTAGAAGTAGATTGACCTAAGGGAAGCGCATATTTTTCTAGGATAGTACAGATATAGCGCTAACGGTAACCGACGAGTTTATCGAAAATCAATTCATCGAAAATCAATTAATCGAAAATCAATTCATCGAAAATCATTTCATCGAAAATCAATTCATCGAAAATCAATTCATCGAATGATCAATTCATCGAAAAAAATATTTTGTAAATATTTGAGAGGAATGCCGAGGAGATCGGAAAGCCAAAAAAGCAGTGGTCAATAAAAGTTGACAGACTAAGAAATAATTGCATAATTTTTTTTATATGGTTTAAAAAAAGGTAAATAAAGTGACTTAGTGTTTGAATATAAATAAAGAAATATAATAAGAAAACAAATAAATTTTTTGTTTTTAAGCTTTAATAAGACAGGTTATGGGCAAATTCATACACAATGATACGCATTTTAATTGGTCTAATATGGGGGAAAATAAAGTACTATGCATCTAAAAACAAGGTAATTAGGTTAGGTTTAGTTAGTAAAAGTCTAAAACCGAGCGGAGCGAGTTACCCATCTTCTAGTTTAAGGACAAAGCACTATTTTAGGTTAGGTTTTTTCAATTGATTTTCGATTAATTGATTTTCGATTAATTGATTTTCGATTAATTGATTTTCGATGAACTTACCGTGAATCAGAGCTAACAGCAGTGTCTAAATACAGAAAATAGTATATTAAAAAACAAGTTTCATGAGGCATGATTTTCCCGCACGGGTTGCAGTTAAAACTCGTCACTTCACGACTCGTTTTCTAATCGACCAGTGCGGTAAAAAGCCTTATGTAACATGCCTTTTAAAACCATTTTAACACTTTTATATTTTCAAGGTTGCTATCAATTATGTTTTGTAAAATTTGCAGGTTATTTTAGCAATTTTACCAATTTTATGAAATAAAATATTTACTTAGTGGTATAATGATATTCATTATAACACTCAATTCAATTTCATAATGACTCTCTTATCAATGTAAAATAGAAAAAAGTATTTTATACCTCTTTGATATTACCATTGCATAATGTTTCCATGCCTTGTCGGATGGTATGCTGCAAACAATATTGAATCTAAAACTCTCCCCACTTTTAAAACGAAACATGATTTTCCGCTCTGCATTTATTAATTTTTTCAACACCAAATTTAAACCTTCACAAAAGCAAAAAATACAAACTATTAATACTGCATTCAAAATTAATCTTTTTACCGCTTGGTTGAACGCAAACATTTAAAACATTCAGACACATTTTTATGATATTGTTTCGCAACCACTCTTACATCCTTGTATACTAATGTGATTAATACCGTATGAATGCAGTTTGATTAAGCGAAGCGAAGTTCAGGGACTATTCATGAAACGCTCCACTGAATTTTAAAATCAAGGGATCCAAATTTAAAGGGACCTTAAACTGTAGGTAATACTATTATAGTTTGTATATTATATTGTTATGCTATTGTTATTTTTTTAATGCATTGAAAAATAAATGATTTGTCAATTTTAATTATAATAATGCTTAATGATTATGGTTAATTATGTTAGCACAAATAACCCTCCATTTACGCCAGAATTATGTTCAGCCACATGAGTTCGTAAATAAAAACTTTGAACTTAGAGGTAGGATGACAATTTTTTAATCAGACCTAACTGATTCAAAATCTGTTCAAAACGAAAATAAGTATACTAGCGTCAGTGCATCAACGCACTTACGTCACACGACGTAACAAGCGATTGCATTGTTCCAGACAATACAGTCGTTTGTTACGTTATGTGACGTAAGTGTGTTGATTCGCCGGCGCTAGTATACCATATTACTTTTTTACTCAAATATACACAAAGCTACGAATACGTATTACTAAAAAATAAAATCAAACAATTTTGGAACGAGATTTAAACTTTAATGGGAATGGGAAGCCTTTCGGCGTACAAATGAAATCAGAGATCAGTAACGTTAAATAAATATTCAATATATACGAGAGCTACCTTTTAAGTTTCTACAAAAACTAAGAAAGAAAAATAAAATTTGGAACGAACTGTTTTATTGCTTTTCAAAATATTCGCCTTTAAGATTTATATACTTTTGCATGCGTTCAAACCAATTCTCGGAACATTTTTTCCAATCTGAAGTTGGTATCTCAAAAACATGATTTTCATAGGCTTCAACAGCTTCTTGAGATGATGAAAATCGCTGTCCACGCATTTTTTGTTTGACATTGGGGAACAAAAAAAAAGTCGTTAGGGGATAAATCAGGTGAATACGGGCAATGAGACATTAGTTTGATGTTTTTCTCCTTCAAATAATCAATTGTTTGACGCGCTGTGTGGGAGCTTGCATTGTCATGATGAAAAATGATGCGACGTTTTTGTTTGTTTTTCCTGATTTTGTCAATGACTTCTGAAAAACAAATTGTTGTATACAGTGGCGAATTAAGCGGTGGGCGGACTGGGCGGCCGCCCGGGGCCCAAGAAGCTGGGGGGCCTACCGAAGCATATTTACAAATATTTCCATTCTATTTAAAATAATAGAGGGTCCATTTTAATTTTACTGCCCAGGCCCCCAATCAACTTAATCCGCCACTGGTTGTATACTAATCAACATTAACTGTTCAGTACAGACGAAGAAACAAGTGATCATTTTCTTGGAAGTGCTTCGTGAACGAACAACTGTTGTGGGTTTCGGTTCCTCTTGGAAGAGCCAAACAGTGGATTGTTGCTTAGTTTAAGGATCAAATGAATAAATCCAAGTTTCATCACCTGTAACGATGTTGTATAAAGATTTTGCAGTGCCTAAGTTGATTATTTATAGCACTCCCTTACACCAATCAACACGAGCCTTTTTTTGAACTTCGGTCAAATTATGCGGAATCCATCGGGATCAGATATTTTTCACAGCTCAATCTTCATGTAAAATCGAATGTATTGCAGTCTGTGATATGCCGAAGGATGCCTCGATCTTCTTTAATCATTTTGCTCACAGCATCGATGTTTTTTTGATTTTGGTCGACCTTCACGAAATTCATCACTAACGGACGTACGACCACGACGAAATTCTGCAGACCAATTGTAAACAGTCTTTTCTGATGGTGCTTCATAAGTTGAACGAAGCGAATCTATGCATTGTTGTTGAATAAGGCCTTTACTAAAATCGTAAAAAAATCGTCCAACAAAAACCTTCACGAGTAATATCCATTTTTTCACAAACTTGTTTTTTTTAACGCTCACTGTCAACAAACTACTCGTTCAATTTATAAGCTGCCACTGATATCACAATACCAAATGTCAAATTTTACGAATATAGTAATGACACATTTCAATATTGCCAACTAGTGGTCGTTTGTAGAAACATAAAAGGTAACCCTCGTAGTGTGTAGCACGTCTTAACGGCATGTTAGTCTTAATATAATTGTAAAATATGATTGTTGGTGATCATCAACAGTAGCGGCTGATGGGTCAAATATTTGGGACAATTTTTAATCTATATACTGCAATAGTGTCCAGCCTACGGCCCGCGGGTCGAATCTGGCCCAACAATAAGTTTCAAATGGCTCGCATAAAATTTCTATCTCTTGTTTTTTTTTTCTTGAATCACCCTTCCTCCAGTCCTCAAGAGATTTTCATAATTTCTCCACTCCCCCTGTCCTTAATTGTTTTTCAGAATTTCTTCCCCATGTTCTCAAATGATTTTCAAAATTCCTTCCACCCGTCCTCTGTGATTTTTGAATATCTGGTCCCCAAAACAGACTCAATCTGGGCCGTGAAATATATTTAGAATTGCTATACACAATGTATCAAGGTAGAGGGAGCACGATTTTTTTCGAAAACGCGATGTGTAAGTTGGTAAAAAAAATTGATGACCAAAGTTGACCATAATAAAAATAATTAAAAATATATCGCTTTCAAATCATACTTTTCATGCCAAAATTTGGGTGCCCCATTCTAAATTATTACTATTGTTTTTTACTGAACTCTCTATTAGTGTTCTATTTTTTTGTTCGATTGTGAAATATTCAGTTTTGTCCAACGAAGACCAATATTTTTTATTAATAATATAGTTTCATAAACACGTTAGTTTTAATATAATGGACTGTATCCAGTTTTACGTCTGAGTACTTATCATAAATCATAACAAACGGATTGAGCCGGAAGGACACCGGCCGAAAGTCACTAATACATAAACACTAAACCTCGCCCCTGTTGCCCTTTCCAGTTCATTTTTATTACTGGCGTAGATAAATACATTAGAAATCGCATGTGGGCAACACTGTTCATTGAGACACTAGGAGTAGTGTCCACCTAAGTATTGTTTTCTAGATCTAAATTTTTAAAAACTAACATAAATGAAAAATCTTTGAATTAGAAATAATAAAAATATATGCATATATATTAATTTTTGATATATTTAGCTAAATTAATGCAATTTTAAATTATAAATGAGATTAAAAATTCAGTTTTTTTATTAAAAATTTTTAGGTCACGGTCCCAGCGCCACACTGTCTCAGCCACCACTGGATCTTGATACAACCCACTGCTCTCCATGACTATCGTCCTTCCATAATCCAAGACTTCCTAGGCTGCGGAATTGAAGTGCTAATAAGATAATACACAAATTTTGTAAAACTATCGTAATTACATTTCAGGTCCACTCATTTGCATAATTATTGTCTTATTTTATTCAATAATGTTCAAGGAAGATGTTTATGTAATTTTCATAGACAAATTACTCAAGAAAAGATTTCTGACCACTTTCTAACATTGATAAAATTCTGTTACATTATTATCAACAACTAAAATAGTTAGAGGTTATACTCGTATGCAAGCGTAGCTTTTCTTGAGTTTTTCTAACTTCTACCTAACAACTTTCTACTTTCGTGTTATATCGAAAAAACTGCTTTTCCGCTCTTACTCCCCAAAACTACTCCTTTAAATTAAAAATCTCAAGTGAAATATAACCTATAACCTGACCCGGACTCTTTAAAATGTGTCCAGTCAATATATATATATGTAATGTGCAACGTCATAGAGAAGAAATTTATTCAATGTATCCCCCACTTGCTTGAATAACCACCTCCAATCATGGTCTGAAGCGTTCGCATGCACGTTGTAAGCGTTACGGTCCATATCGTTGAAAGCTGCTTTAATAGCGGCTTGAAGTGATGCTACATTTGGATGTCTGGACTTATTCGTGACTCTTTCAATCACCATACATAAAAGTCCAAAGGATTCAAATCAGGGCTGTTGGGAGGGCAGAATTCTTTTGTCCGACAACCAGTTTTGCACTAAGTGACTAGTGTGGGCGGGTGCACCGTCTTGTTGGAGGTCCTTCTGAATGATTTGACGCATAATTGTTTCACTGACTCCGACCATCGATGACAATTTTCGAATCGACTGTCCGGGATCTTGCAAAATCAGCTCCTGAGCCCGTTGAATGACCTCAGGCGTCCTGACAACGCACTCCTTCGAGTGTATCTTCCTCGCTGGTGTTGCAACACCTTCCTTCGGCTCCTCCAACTTATTTTATTTCGCGACTACATCATAAACTCAACTAGAACTAAGTGTATACTAAAAGTATTTAGAGTTTCTTTACTATGATTTTCAAACAACAAAAGAAACAAGAAAATGTATGTGAAAATGATTTAATTTAATTGAAACCATTTAATAGTGTCATTCGTGGATAAAATCTCTTACAGGTTGTAGCACCATGAATGTGCTTAGTATTGCTTTTGCGATTACAATACTGGTTGCTTGTTTGTTGTTCAGAAAAAAACAAAAATGCGCACGCGCGTGTTACTGCATGATGTTAGAGATTTCATTCATAACGAAGCCAATAGATTATTATTATTATTATTATACAAATAAATTTAAGATTGTACTTTTGAACAGTCATTGTGCTTGAGTTGGCAGACATGTACGAAATATTGGAAAACTGAATAAATGTGTCAATTACAATTTGAAAATCAAATTAAAAAGAAACCCTAATAACACCAGACAAATTCACTTCGATGTTCCGTAAAATTTATTCCAAATTCATTGCGTGAAAAACGAGGATTAAAATTCAAGTTAATCCTTCAAAAAAAAATATGTTCTCATGAATACTTTCAAACATACTAAAATAAATAATGAACAATAGAACACATTATCAAAAGAATAAAAGCTCCAACAAATAAATACAATGAAAATAATACATGCTCAATAGATATTAGCTTATATGGATCACGTATAAGCAAAAAGACGGATGGCAATATCAACCTATTGCTCTCTGACATAAAATCTAAAATTGCTCGAGATGAAAATCAGTATTTACCATTTGTATATAATAGGTTAGGTTCTTGTGTGAAATTTGCCCCTAAGCAACTTTAGCCCTTATGTTCCTATTAATAAGGGTGAAGTTTTGAACCCCCCAAAGCAGATGATACTAATATGGTGTTGTATGGTCTTCTCTTGAATAGATTTAATGTTGCTTGTCTAATGTGGGTTATAGTGATACCCCCTATTTGTTTGGTAAATCCGGTTGAATGATTTTTTGGTTTTTAAGAGTAGCTAGTACACAGCGTGACCAAATTGAAAAATTGAATGTTTGTAGAAATGTTTAATCATTTTGACGAATGAATTATGAAGGAAATTGGTGACGTTTTGTAAAAAATGATTCTGGAGTTTTAAGAGGGGTGAAATCTTTCGGTGATAATGACATGAATAACATTATATATTGAAAGTGATCGTACAAAATAGAATACACCAATTCACTTCTTTTTCTTCTTAATCCCCCACCTCCTTTGGAATTTTCAACTTCTGATATTGTGTAGTCAACTTTGGGGTCAACTCAACCTAAAATATTTTAGACTTAAAATAAGTACCTGTTTATAGAGGGAGAATAGGATTGATTACGTGCTTTTAATATCTATGGCCGGAGGTCTAGAAACGAACACCCTATTCTCTCTGCCTTCATACGCCACTCAGGTGTTGGGAACCAATTATAAGTATTAGTAGTAGTATTTATTTTATTTTTCTTCTTCTTTTGTTTTACTCATGCCGGACGTTGGCTATTATCATGCCAAATCGTATTTAAGCCAAAAGTATCTAGATCTGACAATATTTTTGGGTATAGTATTTCCAAAATGAAATGGCCACCCTCACTTACTGTTTCCAATAATGGCTGATAGCTAGGGTTACCATAATTTTTGTGCGCCAAACCGGGACAGGGTAAAAATTACAAAAGCGTGTTTTAAATAATAATTTGATTTTATTTTAGATATTACAAAATAATCACAGAATTTTATTTTATTGAACATTAAATGTTCCTATATTTTTCTGTAGATAATACTTTTTGTAGAAAGTTATCGTTATTTTCAATGTGTTTATAAAATTCAGTGCAGTTTAAATTCACGTTTGTTTTAACAAACAATAATGCACCATTTCTTTCAAGCAAACGATTTCTTTCAGATGTCCATACGCTTTGCATTATAGAAACTAGGCGCTCTATGGATGTTGATGTTCCAGGAAAACAAAAAATAAATTCGATAATTTTCTTTAAATTTCTAATTGAAATATTTTTTTCTTGAAAACCTTGAAATAATTGTATGCACTTTTCCTCGATACTAGTGCCTTTTTCGAGCCATAAATTTTTGCGGTTAGTGTCATTAAAAAACTTTTTTGCGTGTACAACTTCGTCAAATAATCTGTCAGAATTAATAACAGGATTGGAAAACTTTGAATTAATTAGCTCCATTGTTTTCTCAATATTATTCCAATTCATAGATACATCGAATGGCCAGTTATGTTCATCAAGCTGTTCAAAATTTTGTTGCCAAAGAGAAATGTATGATTCGCACACTTGATAGAATTTGTGACCGTCGCCATGTAAATGGCAAAGTGGGGATGTAAGGCGGGAAAGAGTTCCCCTCTCTGTAGGGTGCATGAAATTTGCCTATAGTAAATCGAATCTTTCTAGTATTGAAACTATTATAAAAAAAAATATATTACAAAACAATTTTTATTATTTTATTTATAATAATTATAAAACTAAATACTAATACTAAAAAACCGGGACATATTTCAAACCGGGACAGGACACCGGGACATATGTTGAAAACCGGGACGTATGGTAACCCTACTGATAGCATAACCATTATACCTACTGAGTTTATGGTTCTGTTAATTATAGTTGCCAGGCCCGTAATAATTATTTAAAATAAACATGTTTTCTTATATGCTATTTAGAATGAACTGTATATACTCACATGACATTCCTTCACATTTTTATCAGGGTTAGGACTGGCTATAAAAAATCGTTTTGTTTTAAAGTCTTTATAGTCCATATTACCATAAATACTTCAAATTCGCTCTAAAAAATCATTCTTTTTTTTGCAACAAAAATAAATCCTAGCAACTTCTCAAATAATTATACATATGGCTAACTTTGTATGGAAATTCTATTCCGTTTTCTTCCAACTTTTTTATTAAAAGATGCACAGTCGGCATTACATTTTTCGAATAAAAGTCGTATATTTTATTGATTATTATTTTAGACATAAAACTATCTATTTTCTTCGTTTTCGTTGCTGATTTTTGCCACCAACAATGATACGTTGAATTGTTTTGTATGGAACACTAGTTAATTCCGCAGTTCTAACTATAGGTTTGTCATTATCTTCCAAAACTAACTTTTTATAAACGTTCAGTATCAGAACTTTGAATATTCTGACAAATGACATTTTTCTTTAGTAGCCACGTCCACATTTTCGCATTCCACGTCAACGTACACATTTTCGCACTCCAAATCACCATAAGGTGATTTGTATAAACAGATTCACTATTTTCACTACAGAAATTACGAATTTCCTCAAAATCAAATGGTCGCTAAAGAGCCATGTTGTTAATGTATGCACGCTATGAACTTTGAAAATTAACTAACAAACAAGTATAACAACCAGTAAAATTTAAAAACAATAGGATTATAAATATGGAAAATATCTTTAATGATTTTTAAGAAACTTCAATTGAACTAGTTTTACATCTATTTGATTTAAATTTAAAATTCCCTTAATACCTCTTATTTTCTTTTTACAGCAATAAGTCTAAGGATTACTGCCATAAACCCTTTACTTCATGTTCAGCTTCTTAACAAGAGTGGTTAATTTGGAGTTTTTAAATTCAATTTGGAAATACTATAATAGTATTTATTTTATTTATTTTTCTTCTTCTTTTTTTTACTCATGCCGGACGTTGCTTTTATCTTACCAAATCGTATTTAAGTCAAAAGTATCTAGAACTGACAATATTTTTGGGTACATATTTGACAAAACCTTTTCGCGTCAGTTTTAATTTGTATATTAAATAATTAATATATTAATAGTTTACTAATTAAACTCTGAGTAAAGCTAATTTAAAACATAGTAAGTACTATCAGAACCGCAGTAAGGGGGGGGGGCGACGGCCCCTAGCGTACTAAGGAAAAGGGCGCTGACGAGCTTGACTAAGGGGCGCCACATTGCGAAGGTGAGGACTTTTTTTTTTTGCTCAACACTTGGATTTTGGGAGGTGAAGACCTTTTTTTTGCACATCATTTGGATTTTCGGAGCTGAGGACCTTTTTTGTTTTGCTCATCATTTGGATTTTGGGGGGTGAGGACCTTTTTTTTGCTCATCACTTGGATTTTGGAAGGTGAAGACCTTTTTTTTTGCTCATCACTTGGATTTTGGGAAGTGAGGACCTTTTTTTTGCTCATCATTTGGAAATTGGGAGGTGAGGACCTTTTTTTGCAAGGGCGCCAAAACACGGTTTTGCCCCTAGCACAAGTTTTCCTTACTGCGGCTCTGAGTACTATTTTAGTTCACATCAATGTTCATTAATCTTAATTTTTCAGATTTTTTAACCAAAACTTTTAAGTAATAGAGGGGAAGGACAAAATTTATTGGATAAATAAAAATCGCAACAAAATGCCAGAGTATTTCAACAGAAACATTTCGTTTGATAATCTGCACAATATATTTAGATTTTCCGTTATAAATTTTTAAAAATAATCAAAAATATTTTAACAACGAAAAAATTTTTGAAAATTTGATTTATTTCGAAAACATAATATAATCAGAAAAATCGCTTTTTTTTCTAAAATTACTTTCTAACCATTAATCTACGCATGAAGATTTGTTATTGATGCCTTTTTCAAAAAAATTATTTAAAAATTATATTATTCGGTCATAATAGAAGATGGATGGCCGAAAAGGATACTAACCTGGATATCAGAGAGGAGAAGAAAACGATGAAGACCTAGACGAAGTTGGAGAGCTGGCATAGAGGAAGCAATGTCGACTAAGAGAACTAACAGAAGGAATATGGCGTGACAGGAGTTCCTGGAAACTGAAAACGGATAAGCGGCGTCAGCTGCATTGAATCCGATATATTATATTATTTACGTTTCGATAAAATATAATACTAACAAAATATTTTTCGAGTTATGTAGTTTTCCTTGTGTCTGTAATTTGAAAAGGTCAAAAAACTGTGCACGCTTGTCAAATTTTCTTTCTCCGTGTTTAGCCATTTGGCTACAGATTCTACCCTACAGACTAACAGACAGATAAACTCATGACGATATAAGTTTTTGGTTTTTTTTTTTTTTTTAATTAAATTATTTATTTGGCCTTAGCCTGTACAGCCATATTAGCAATATTAAAAATTTACAATTATTATACAAAACTTAAGATTATTATAAAAAAGGTAAAACTTAAATTTCTATATCGGAATCATTGATATAAATAATTATGTATTTGTAGGTATTTGGGTTCTTTAAAATATCTTTTATGTCTACAGGTTCTTTCTTTAGTTGTTTAGTAATTTGTTGGATGAATCGTAACATATTGTTTGTGTGTGAGGTACACTGAAAAAAAATGTGGTTCAGATTTCCTACTGTACTATTGTCACAGGTGCAAAGTGGCTACTGAGTGATACCAAGCTTGTGTAGGTGTTCTGGGTATTTGGCGTGTCCTGTTCTTAATCTACAGAGGGTAACAATGGAGCTGCGCTATATGGCTAAATGTTGGAACCATGGTTTCGTTGGTGGTGTTCTTTCTATAGCGGCATAAAATCTTCCTTTTTGATTAGATAATGTTTTCCATTCATTTTCCCATTCTGTGTTTATGTTCTTCTGTATAAAATTGAATAAGTCTCTTCTAGGTGTTTTATGATTTATTGAATAGGTCAGCTGAAGAGTGCAGGCCTTTTTGGCTAGTTTGTCCACTTTGTCATTGCCCTCAGCTATGCCCTGATGAGCTTTGATTCACATGAATTTTATGTTAATTTTGTCATCCTGTGCTATTTGTAATAGCTGTCCTATCTCTTGGATTTCGTAGTCTCTAGGGTGCGATTGTATGTTTTCTATTGTTTTAAGAGTGCTTAGACAGTCACTGACTATTAGGAGGTTTTTTGATCCGTTGTTCTGTATTGTATAGATTATTGCTTCTTTGGAGTTTTTGGTTTCTTGGTTATAACTACGAATCCCTTAAAATGGCATAATTTTTGCATCAAAAACAGCGAGATCTTAATATGCTCTTCAAAAGTGTTTAAGAACAGTTTTTCACAACTACTAGTCCACGGCAAAATCTAACTGGTCCGCGAAATATTTAAAATAATATATTATCTTTATTTTTAATAAAAAATAGTTACGGCTAAAATAAATTTATGGCTAATGGAACTTGTTTATAAAATAATATATTTTTTTATATAGGTACAGCAATCCCTCGTAATCCGCAGGCTTTACGTTACGCCAACGTTGCTGCCGATAAAGATTTGAGTTGTTTTTGCTCATCAACTAGCTTGAGTCCTTTTTTTGCTCTTCAGTTAGTTTCAGTTCTTTTTTTTTTGTTTTGTTTCTCAGCTACTTAATTTCCTTTTTTGCTTATCAGCTACTTTGAGATTCTTTTTTGCTTATCACCTTTTGCGATGTTCCTTTTTAATACCCCTCATCTCTCGCGGGTCATATTCATAACAATTTTTTTTGGCGTGCTATAATTCCTTTTGTGATGTGTATTTTTTACTTTCTTAAGTTCTTGTTTACGCCGGTTTACACTTATTTACGTCGTCATAAATACGCCTAGTGTGTGAGAAGCCTAACGCAGCGCAGCAATAATGTGTTGGCTACGCTGGATAAAAAAATTAAGCTAGTTGCCCTTGATTTAACAACAATATATATATATATATATATTATAATTTCTCAACTGCATATAGGTAAGCAAAACTGCTAAAAAAATATGAGGATAACGAGGAATTACTGAATTATAATTTCAAAAACTACTTATCACTTAATGTAAATTTGTCTTTACTTACAATAAATAATAATTTAAAGTATATATTTTTAGAGTTTTGTAGGTATGACCACCCAAAAACCCTTATAACGTCACTCATGTGTCTGTCTGTCTGCCTGTACGGTAAAAATTGTAGCCAAACTGCTGAACATAAAAAGTTGAAATTTGACATACTTGTACAACTTTTTGACCCACATATAAGAAAACTATAGAGAGTTCAAAAAAGTTCAGCGCGGGATAAATATAAACAAATATGTATTCAGGAAAAAAATTTTTTTTTAAATTTTGAGTGGCATATCAAATGAAACTTCTTAATGCGTGGATCAACAAACACAAATTTGTTTTGAAAAATTAATTTCTTTTATGGATTTTTGTGAAAAATGTTCAAAAAACTTTTGTCCTCTACCCTATGGGATTGATCTAAAAATCTAAAAAAAATCTCCGTAGTGAACATTATGGGAACCGAAATAGTTCAACAGGAATTTTTGATCAGATATATTTTTCGAAAAATGTCGATTTTTTGTTTCGTTGATAAGTTTATTGTGTGGTATCAAAAGAAATATCTTAAAACGTAGATTACAGAGCAATAGATAGTTTTTTGAAAATCGTTTCTTTTAACACGAATTTAGCCAAAAATGTGCAAAAGTTCTTATACCGCACCCTTTTACCAAAACGGGTTAAACCAAAATTTGAAAAAATTATAGGTAATAAATATTGATCTGAGCCGGAAACGTACGAGAGGAATTTTTGATCAGATTGTGTTTTTGAAAAATATGGCAGTTTTTGTGTTTTTGAAAAAATTTATTATTTTTATAATTCATGGTTAAATTATGGCTAATCATGTTATGGATTTTTTGTATTTATAGCTAAGATAGTGCGTGTATTTTTTTGGAATTAAAAATATTAAAAAAACAATATATTTTTTTAATAGTTGCTACACTGATGAACAATATTTCTTATTTATCTAATGAAGACTTGAATACGAAGCGATTGCAGAAAAAAGGCTGAGATATTTGGTAAATTATTTAAATTTTGTTCAAAAAAATTGAATGGAAGCTCTTAGTTCTCAAATAACGAATAAAAGTGATTAATCAGAAAACTGTTGATTTTGATGTGATAAATATACCTAGACATCCAGTATTATATTGGCTTTTTACACCTATTAAATACCTGCAAAACCCTGAAATGTGTGAAAATTCACACTTCACTTATTTTTTTTTTTATTATAATATTCACCTGCCTAAAAAAATTGGATATTTTGTCAGTTCGGTATGATAAGTTTTGGGTTAAAAACACTGTTTTAGAGAACATTTTAAGGGTATCCCTAAATTAGAATTATGACAACAAGAATGACAATAGTACAAATGAGACACCTACTTGCTGTTGGATTATATGTTTATTAATTGGACAATATGTATTTGGTTCACTAATTTCAGTGATATTTAGGTCACACCTCTTAGTGGAATTCAAATTAAGATTTATGACATCAGTAGCCCAGTCCATTACCACAGTCCTACCAACCCACCTCCATACTTATTGAATTTATGTATCATTCCATCAAGTTATTTTATTACCAACCTTTTACATCTAAATTTCCCCATAAAGAAATCACTATCAAGATTGTTTCGGTGTCTCTTATACCCAGGTGGTTAGGTCTGGTGCTGTTTAAAATGAAGACAGTTGACATTAAAGGCGTTCCCGCTCCGCTCTCACAAACAAAAAACATGCAATTATCTAACAATGGTCCATCTACGCCTACTAACACGGATAGTGATGTCCTTAACGCGGCACCGCTCAGATAACATCGCGCTATCGAAGATCAGACACCTGACTGGAGTTGGGATGCAGTGTTGGAGAGAATTCAGTAGCGTAGTAGCGTTTGACAACATCTTACGAAACTGAAAAATATTTGCAGGGAAAGTTATATTTTAGATTTTGATATCGTGTTTTCATAAATTTTGACAGAACCATAAACAGAAGAGAATCACTGTTTTTCGAAAAGCCTTCGACGTTTTATGTTAATTGCAATACGAGAGCAAATAAAAAAGATAGAGCAAATGTAGATATGTATGTATAAAATGTTCAATATGTGTATACATTTTAGAGATAGGTATCCATTTACAAGATATCTATAGTTGACACTGATGGTACCCAGAACCGCAAAAAATAGGGGTTCTTTTCGGAAATAAATTTTTATTAGAGTTCAGTTAAATTTAGGGTTCTAAAAAAAAAAAAATGAACCTCGGTGTTAAGTTTCGGTACGAGTTTTTTTTTAAAGAAAATAATTAATTAGTTAATTATTATTTTTTACGCTACAAAAACTAACGAATCGAAATAAATAACAAATAATTTAAAATTATTTTCAGCAATAAACTGCGTTCATTCTTATTTCTATTTTGCTAGTTGATATTTTATTGATGTTACTTTATAGTTTATTATAGTTTTTTTTTTTTTTTTTAATTCAAATCTAATTTCAATAAAAAAATATTTAATAATATACCTGTATAACTTTATAAAAATGTTACAAAAAAATCTCAATTCCTCCCAAGAAGGTGTTCTGGCTACGCTCCTTCATCCGACATAAATAAACTAAGGGTATTCCCGAACAGCGACGTGAATCACGACTCAATTAATCGCTTCAGAACGTCATGGTTAAAATGTTTATTTACTGTTTCACTTGGAACAGATCCAGCTTAAAAAACGCTAGGGTAAAGAAAACCGAATTAATAAGACCGCAATAAAATTTGGAAGAAATAGTTTAATGAAACAAACTCAACGGCTGTCACAGTACAAATGATAGCTGCATCATATCAATTCACTTTTCCTTCCCACCACGTACTAAATATTTTGCAATGCGCGCAGTCCATGTATGTTTTTATCAAACCTCGTATGTTAATAGGAACCTTTATTCGGCGGCTCAGCGAACTTTTTTTGCGGTCTATAAGAAAATATAATGTTTACTTTTTATATCCAGCGTAATCAAACATTACTGTCGCGCTGTTTTACAGATCAATTCTGTAAAAAGTTACAGTGTAATAACGATACTACAAGATAAAATGTTATAAAAAGTATAATGACTTTCATTCATGATAGTAACTGACCTTGCTCATAGTGACATATTTAGTTACCGTTATCAAAGTAACTGAGTTACAGAATTGTTTAAACACGAGATTGATTTTTGAGATAGAGAGCAAAATAGTAAATTTTTGGTGGAATTAGAATGTAAAAGATGGCTGCCTTTGTGACGATCATCAAGAGAAATCAAATGTCCATACAATTAACCCCAAAATAATGTTATTTCATTAAAAATATCTAACACCAGAAAATGGTAAAAAGGTTTTATAATCATAAAACCTTTTTTTTTTATAATCATAAAACCTTTTTACCATTTTCTAGTATGAAAGTAATAAAAAATATGTAGAAATAGCTGATAACGATCAGTTTCACGATCGATTTATTTTTAAGATCGAAAATGTCTCAGGAAACTGATCCTTAATTGCAATTGAAAAGGTATTTTGTGATAAATTAGACATTAACTTGATGTTAAACACAAAATTGCCTAGCAATGCAATGCGTTTTAAGACTTTTATGCAACTGGCCATAAGAGATTTACAGATGGATTTCCAAGCAATAAAGTACGAAAAGCAAAACTTTAATTGGTGTTGTTAACGATTATACTCGTATCAGGTGTTTATAAAAAAAATGTGTTTTATAATTTATTACATCTTTTAGGAGATGGGGTGGAATGTATAAGGTGACATTTTGACTTTTGCCTGGGAGCGGCATA
Organism: Liopterus haemorrhoidalis; assembly: GCA_963971575.1. Classification (NCBI taxonomy): domain Eukaryota; kingdom Metazoa; phylum Arthropoda; class Insecta; order Coleoptera; family Dytiscidae; genus Liopterus; species Liopterus haemorrhoidalis. The sequence continues at coordinate 174,816,488 of OZ020611.1, read as the reverse complement.
CTAGGGCCTCCTCTGTCAGGAATCATCAATATAATACATATGATATTGTTTTTGTGGGTCAATTAAAGGTGTTTTAAACTAATAAGAATTTAGTCATTGCATTTCAATAAGCATTTCATATTCTAACTGACGAATTAGTCTGAAATAGCCAGCAGTTAAATATGTGTCACCTTAGGTAACAATTAGCTGTCAAATTTTCTAATTGCAATAAATTTCAAGGAAATCTAGTAAGAAATTGAAGCCCTAAACACAATTCTTTGGTTGATAATCCTAAGATGCATTTATTATGTAACTGCAAATAATAAGATTGTTCCTAATCCGGCAACTTGCAAGCGATATGCTAATACATAGAAATTAATATCAAAATTCAAGCCTTCATGAGCAAACAATTCCACAACCTTTGGATCTCGCGTCCAAGCCTCATACCAATGAGCTCTGTCACACCTTCATAGCCATGAAACAATTCCCAGTTCCATACGAAGACTTGAATTTTTATATTAATTTTTACGTTTTATTATTTAACACCATAGTAAAAAGTACAATGGTTTTTCGTGCTGAAGTATAACAAATTATGGACCGACAGGGGAAAGAAATACTAGCTCCTGAGATGGAGGAGGAAAGCAAATTTAGACAAAGTTCTTACTGAAAGGGTACCGCAAATGATGAATTTAACAACCAACATCACAGACCAGATCCATGAAAAACTTTTTGGTGTGTTGTTCAGCAAATGGACAAATAAAGAATTCAAAATAGGTATTGCAAAAATGAGAACGGAGAGAAGAAAAATAAGTAAACTACATGAAACCAAGGAGTGCTACAAGCTATGTAGAAACGAAATCTGGCTCCAGAATATTGGAATGATCGACAAGAGTGGTATCTAGAAATTAGAGAACTTATAAGATCGCAGCAAAATCAGTCAAAATAATTATAACATATTAAACTAATAACCTGGTTCTGCTATCTGAGCAGCATTGGTACAGAAGGTGGAGGAGGTAATGTGGATATCATATTCAGAATCCACATAACAGAGCTAGTCTTTGTCTCTCTGCACAAATAATAGTCATCAGCCCACATAATTAACAAAACCAAAATCCGAATATCTAATAGCAACGTGAAGTCTGCACTGTTATATGCCTGTCAGACATGGTTGGTTAATAAAACATCAACTTATAAATCTTTGTCAACAAATACTTAAGAAAGATAAAAGGAATCCATTCGCCTGACACCATAAGCAAAGAATAACTATGACGAATAAACAAGCAGTCAGAAATCGGACGAGATATGCTTGCGCAAATGGTTGGGACACATGCTTAAACGATATCTGGCCAACATATCCAGGAATGTTCTTTATTGGAACCCACGAAGAAAAGAGGAGGACCGGGCGATCGAAAAATACATGGAAGTGCACAGTGAAGAAAAAAACTGCGTGAAATGGGAAAGTCGTGGGGTGAAACTAAGACATTAGTCCAGAACCGCATGAGATGGAGGTGTTTATTTAGGCCCTTTGCTCCTTTTGAAGATTTGAAGAAACTAAGATACCTATTCAAAATATATAATAATAAAAAATAACAACTTATTAAATGGAAAACAAAAAAATCTATCAAATCATCAACTATCGAATCATTTGCTTAGAAACTGATGAATATTATTTAATAAGGTAATATTTAATTTCCAGATGACGCAATAGGGTGTTTTGTGTACGCCAATGGTCGAAGATAGCCGGTCTAAAGCAAAGCGATCAGATAGTTAAAGAGTCAATCTCGGCATTGTGTTGTTTCAGAGTTGATGGACATCCGCCCGACCGTTTGGCGAAGCTTTTAAAAGCGGGTACAGTCATATATAAATATTAACGTGACGTTGTTTTGATTTGAGAGACTTTGTAAATTATTTCGTCAGAAGCATTCATTATAATTAAGGATGGTTAAATGCCATTGTGTTGCAAAAATGGTTTGTTATAAGAATGAGTTATTGTGATGAAGAGTTTTGGGAGTCCGAATGTATTTCGGTTTCACCGCAAATGAACACTTCATTTTAGCGGTGCAACGCAATAAATATTACTTTAAAATAAATTTATATACAGTAAGATAACAACACTGAACTCGATAATGTAAAGAGCTCTGCAGGAAAAACAAAGTATCATGTAATATTAGGGATTGCGTAGATAAGATTACAGGATAGACTAGAAAATATAGACTGTGTAGCTGATATTTTCCTACTAGCCCATTCTTTTAAGTATATATAGGCAAAATTAAATAGAGTATCCCTGGAAACATAAACAGTAAGTCTACATATTAATGTGCGAATAGTAAAAGCCTTGCGTCTAGGACAGCGGTTCTTAACTTTTTATACTCTGGACCCCCCAACTAGCCTAAAATATTTTCTAGACAACCCAAGAAAGTGTTTGAAATACGGAATATAAATGCATTTTATAATATAATCCCCATATATCAACTTACCAACTATGAATTTCTATTTATTCTATTTTCTTTTAATTTTGGGACCCCTCTGGAGATCTAGACCCCCCTGTTAAGAACCGCTGGTCTACGATAAGGGCATCCCACACATCAGCAAAACAGATGTTGGCGCCGGCATCGGCCCTAACTTTGCCGTCTTAGGCTGCGAACATACAGAAAGCCGAAACCGGCTTTACTGGCAACAAGCGCTGATCTGCCGCAGTATCTGTCCATGTTTTTAAATATAACCGCACACGCTGTTTACTGGTCGGCGCCGGACGGTGTCGGCTACCCGCTTACCGAAACGTTTAAGCAGTTTAAGCAGCTTATTGTCAGCGCCGAAACAAAATAATATTTAAAAAATCTTGCATCATCTTCTTTTAATTGAGGAAAAAGGTGGTGGTTTTCCCCATTTTTACGTCTCTCTTGGTTTATTGCATATATACCTTATCTTTTTGGTTCGATTTTTAAATATGGTGATTTTGTTAGAAACAACTCATCCAAAGATGAATCAGAACTCGCCAATTTCACTTATTTCAACATATAATTGAGCAAATATACGAAAGAGTAGCTATACACTTTCAAAACTAGCATTCACTCTATGCTACGCCAATATAATTAAAAAATGTACGATAAATAGGAAAAAATAAATAAAAACTCAATATAAATTCAATATATAGGTTATGTCATCTGTCAGTGTCACATGCAATATCATCGTTTAGCGTGTGCTCAACCAGTAAACCAGTACGCTTGTTTTCGGTACCGATTGTCAGCGCTGATTTACCAGCTTTCTGTATGTTCGCGGCCTTACTCAGACCCCGGCAAAACCGGCGCTGATACCAGCTCTAACTTCTGCAATCTTTCACGCAAGCCGTCAGCTTCTTAAGTTATAATACCTTAAAAGAAAGTACCGAAGAGGCAAAAACAAAAGACAACACTGGGCATATTCCCTTATGAATGCAATTTTTACAAGCTTACATTTAAACTATTCTACTGCTTTCGTATGAGTTCTAATACATTTCCATTTCCTCATAAAATGATTAGAAAACACTATTAAGCACCAGGATGCTAAAATTCATGAGAATTTACATGCCGATTAATCAACAGAGATGTGATAAACAAATAAATATCAATTTCACATAATTTTATGTAAACTATCAATAACAATTTGAACTACTCATACACAATTTACGTCCGCAGTTTTTATCTTCGTTTGTTATATTTAAATATTTAGGTAAAGGTTATGTGTGTTTGTGTATATGCAATACTCTCTTCGTGCTGGTTGGAAGAGCGACTGAAACAAAACAATACAACTCAGCTACACTAAAATGAAGTAATGAGAAAAGAAAAAATAATAAAACCATGAAAATATGTAGAAAAGTTTCACTTAAAAAAAATTTTTTTTTTTGGTCTACATCGTTGGATTAACCACTCTGTATACCAACGGAAGATATCATCAAAGTCCATCTGTATTACTTTTTGATCAGTTACAGCATTATTAAATAATTTAGCATCGCAAGTGGAGACTTCAGCAAAATAGATAATAAACACCAGAGGACCGAAGACAGAACCCTGTGGAATTCCGCGAAGGATAGGTTGCGGAGTGGAGAACGCATCACCTACCTTCACTTGGAATGATAAGTCTGAGAGAAACGCCTTAATCCAGTTCATAAGATTATCCCGTATGCCATAATGTTCGAGTTTAAGAAAAAGCAGTCGGTTCGGTGCTTTATCGAATGCTCATGCTAAATCGAGGTAAACCACATCCAATTGTATATTATTAGCAAGGGCACATGACGGAGAGAAGCAAGAACAAAAGATACGGGGAAAACAAAACTTCACAACACGTAAAACGACATATACCCACTCCAATATGATAACATCTCGACATATAGGTAGATAAAATGAAGTTACGAAGAAAAAATCTTTTATATATATATAGAATTTGTAAAATTTTACGAATAAGACGACAATTATTTTGAAAAAATCTAATGACCACAATGCAGGGCCAGTACAAGTCTCTTTGGTGCTCCTCGGCAAGACATAATCCGGCTAGACAAGAAATAATTGGGCTTCCTCAGACAAGACATAATTCGGCATCATCTATATATTCAATGTAGGTATAAGAAGAGTGTTCAAATAAAATTTTTACATGCTACATATAAGTATATAAAAATCATACCTTACGACGCCCTCATCCCGGGCCCCTAGGCGGTCGCCTAGACTCGCCTTATGGTAAAACCGACCCTGCAGCAATGTATACATCTTTGACAACTTTTGAAATTAAATCATGTAATAACTTTATAGGTATGCAATCATTCGTTTAGCACATTTTCTTACTGCATTGTATTACATATTAAAACTATCAATAATATTTATCACGATAAATTTCTATCAAAATTAATTAAAGTACCCGTATACCTTATCCACACGTATTAAAAACGAAATTTATACAGCTCGCAAAGTTATTCTTAAGGCATAATTTACTCGGTCACCAAACCTGTACAGTGCTAACCTGTACGTGTCCGGGCATAAATTCAAGTGGACACAATTAAATTCAGCAGGCCATGAGTTAGGGATGTCATCTCACAATAAGCGTAATGTATTTGGAATACGTTACATCGACAGAACGCACATTAATTCTGTACAAATATTTATAGTTTTATTGCGCGCAGGTGAGTTATCTCTCTGAGCAGAGCGCGAGTGGTCTGCTTCACGAAATATCGCCGTAAACTTCGAGTTGAGAGGGTATCGAGGTATTAATATTTATTATGTGAGACCTGTAGGGGGTCCACTACAAGCTACTGCCCCCTCGCGGGTGGGGGAATGTGATATTCAAACAGTGGACCCACATAAACTTGGAATAATTACAGAAAGAAGTAAAACTACAGATATTAGTTCATTATATAATTATAATCTATAATTGCATAAGTCAAATCGCTATTGGATCAACAAATAACCTTTATAAACAGACTGATTTTCTACAACTAGCAATGCATTTTCATTCTCAGTTATTAGAGCTTTTAGAGCTGCAGTATACATATGTGTCGATCCAGTTCAGCTTACAATAAAAAGCTGCAAAAATGACAAAATATTCCTTTAATACACCTTTGGTTCATAAGAAATTTTGACATTCTCGAAGGTCTGAAGATGTCGCGTTTTGTAATTCGCGTTGAAGATGAGGTCATCAGACAGGCAAAAATTCGGCTTTTTCGAATTCCTTCCAAAAAAAGATATAGCAAAACCAATCGGTTAAGATCTAGAGCACATATGGAATTGTTCTTATGGAAAACATCGTAAAGCAGAAATGAAAGTTAGTTTTTAAAATTGGACAAAATTTAAAAAAAGAAAGATGTGAAATGTCAATTTTTATACATATGCTCCCCACGATTGCTTAGACCTGCCTCCATTGCTGAAAAAGGGGTCGAAATGCCTAAGAGAGTCTTCCTCCACGGAACTAAGAATGTTAGACGGATGTGGTCGTAAAGGTCGAATTGAACTTTGTAGAGGAGATGAGCGAGTACTGCTGGAGACTCTATGCTGGTATCCTGTTGGCTTTCTTCCATCGGCCTTTATTTATATTTGAATGGCAGTCTAGCTAATTACGAAATACAACGTGTGCAATACGTAAATAAATTCTGCTTATCGGGACAAATCAGACTAGCTGACAAATAGTTTTCACTAGCTAACAAACAGCTGCATGTTACAATATCGCAGGTTTCGCAATACAGACTTAGGTCGGACATTCACACCAATATAACAGTATAAATGCTACAAACTATTTCCATTATCCTCTTTTCTCCGCTCTCTATATGCTGCCTTGACTTCAGGCAAGACGCATAAAGCAGCCTTCAGAGCTCTTTGAATTTAACACGTTGTGTCGCTATGGATTGAGCGATATAGTACGAGCTTGTCAGATCATACCAATTGCCTTCGTTAAAACAATCCATAACAACACAACGTGTTAATTTCAAAGAGCTCTGAATGCGGCTTTAGCTTTCCTTAGTTCTAGTTAGGAACTTTCTTTACGAACGTAGTGATCTCCAAGTAGGCCTACGTAGACCTATATTAAAATTTTAAGTTTTGTAACGTATAACACAATTACAATTAAGTGTATATACAGTATTTTTGTAATTCGTATGCTTTCTTTTTTCTTATAATAAAGCCTATAATGTTTATTTTATTTATAACTTCGTTATTTCGTACGTTAGGTCCACATATAACAATTTCAGTGCATTAAGTACACGAATAAGTAAAAACAAAATAAACGTTTCGCATTAGGTACATTTTCGAATTTCGTACATGCTCTAAAACTATATTGGCTCATAAAGTGGAATAAAACAATACTTTTTAAGGGACTAAACGACGACAGCAACTTAATCCAGGCTCGTAAATATTATGGCGAATATGTAGCTGATTTTCGTCGTGGCCGAAGGAATACAAGAGACGTTGAACATTCTGCTCACTCTGCTGAGGTCACTACGCTAGAAATTATTGAAAACAACCATGATATGGTGATAGAATGATAGAAAGTGAGTGAGATTTCTAAGGATTTTGGCATCAAATCAAAACGCGTAGATAATATTTTGCATTTGGATATGAGAAAGCTGTCGACAATGTGGGTGCCGCGTTTGCTAACAATCGGTAAAAACGTGAACGAGTGAAAACTTCGAAACACAATTTGGAGCTGGAATTTCACAGAAATTTAGATTAATTTTGCATCATTTCGTAAATAATCTGTTACGAATCAAGCATATATCACCAACAGCGAGAAATGAAAGTACAGTCTAAAAAGATGATTGAAGTAGGTGAACCTTAACTAAAGAAAACGAAAATGGTGCTTCAGCCGGAAATATTATGGCCAATGTTTTTTGGGACGTCCGTGATATACCTTTAGCGACTAGTTGGAAAAGTACAAAATAATTACCGGAGTGTACTGTTCATCGTTATTGACTAGTTTAAACAGCCAATTAAAAAAGAAAAGCCACATTTTTCATCACGGCATTGTTCCATTTCATACATTTGCGATTACGGGGCAAAACAGTTAGAATTAAGCCACGAAATTTATCCCCACCCTTCGAATATTCCAGATATGTCCCCCTTGGACTACTTCTTGTTTCCAAATATGAAAAAATTTCTTACTGGGCAGAAATTTGCATCAAATTCCGATGTGATTAATGAAATAAACACCTATTTTGCAGAGTTGAACAAGTCATACTTTTTGGAGAGGATAATAAAGCTTGAAAATCTTTCGACCAAATATTTTATTTATCTATTAAAGGACATCATATACAATTTGTCCTTAAATATATCAACCTTAAAGCAGATTAGAAATATTTAAAAAAATTCTAGAAACATCGTATTCATTATTGTTCCGCGGATTTATCAGCCGACTCTCGCATATGTCTATAGGTATATAGAACAGAGTTTTTTTTTTTTTTTTTTTTCTCTGACTTTTCCTGGACATTATATTGAAATCACATGATTGGTATGGCATTTTCACCAGTCCTATTACCTCTGTATAAACAGATATTTAATTTAGCTATTTTGGTATTACTAGTTCAAAACAGTATCAGAATTATTGTCAGCACAAATTGAATGAAATCTGGTAACAGCATCAACTTTGGGGACGAATGCTGAAAGTGAAGGAACGTTTTCAACATCTATCAGTATGTTCTACAGACAATTAAATGTTGCTGCCCAATGACAAAATTATAAGAGGATTTGCAAATAAATAGCGCAAAGTAAATATTACTTAATAAACAATCTTAAGTGTTGAATGTGATTTTCATGAAAGAAATGTATTTTTTTCTTGTATTTTTGGAAAATGTTTTCCATGGTTGTGTTTTCAAAAGTTCTTGTTTAATAAACCTATGTCCATTTTTAAAAATATGTGTATAATTTTTGTGGATGAAAATATAAAATATCGTTATTTTTAAATCTTTCCAATTTGTTTTTCTTTTTTTTTTTTGTTTATCCTGTTTTTGTTAGCCCTAAAATATTCGTAAACTCTAGGCATATTCAGATCAATTCTGTAAAAAATTACTGTGTAGTAACGTTACTACAAGATAAAATATTATAAAAAGTATAATGACTTTCATTCATGATAGTAACTGACCTTGCTCATAGAGACAAATTTAGTTACTATTATCATAGTAACTGAGTTACAGAATTGGTCTGATTGTCTACAGTGCCTAATGGATAAGGCTCTGCTTACTAGAATAAGAACCTACCTATAAGCTGATTTGTACATAAATAGGTGCAGGCACGCACCCAGAAATTTTTTTGGGGGGAGGGGAGTCTAAGAAGACAAAATTATTTAAAAGGGTAGGAATCAGGAAATTACTAGCTACAAGTAAACTTGATTTTCCAAAATGCAAGTGTTGACCTCAAAAAGAAGGTCCTCACTTCCAAAATACAAGTGAAACCTAAAAAAGGTTCTTAGTTACAAAATACAACTCAGACCTAGAAAAAACGGTCCTCGCTTCTAAAATATATGTGATGACCTAAAAAAAAGATCTTCGCTTCCAAGATACGAGTAGTAATGACTAAAAAAAAGCTCTTCAGCTCTAGAATTCAAGCATATTCCTTAAAAACACCAAAACCACGTGTTTTTTGATCTCTTGGGGGCGGGTCAAGCCCGTGAGCTCCCTATGGATGCTCCCCTACGTAGGCGTAATTCTGGTGTAAGTGGAAATCGAACCCATGCCCCAGTACTTCGTAGACAACTGTCTCACCACAGTGTCACGACAAAAATATTAAAATAAGATATAAATAAAAAGTTTGGAAACCTCTGATAAGTGTCTTATATCATATGCAAACAGCATTCTTTACTACATTCTTTTTGGTGTGAAGAACATTTGTTTTGTTGCCAACAGGTGGGGTATTAATAAAATACTTTTGAGGACGTCTGGAATTTAATTGAGTCCTTTGTTTGGTTCGCGAAGATCAATTTTTTTATTCGTTAATAAATTTGACGTACGAAATTTATAGCTCATTCTTTTCTATTCTACACTCTGTCAATATAAGTGTGACATAAATCATGTTGCTTTTAATATATTGCATTTATTTTTTTGCCACAAAATGAGTAAGGCAGCTTCAGCTAACTTCAGGTTATTTGAATAAAATTTAACACAAAAATCTGACATGGACAGTGGCGGATTAAATAAATTGGGGCATATATCCCGCAAAAAAATTTAAAAAAATGCAAGATATAATTTGAAAAAAATGCAAAAAAATTGTGTAATTATAGGCTATTCCAAACCTTTAAGCTGAATTTATTTAGGTTCAGGTTCGGATTCAGGTTCAATGTGGTAATTTCGGTTCGGTTTCAGATTCAGGTTCAGTTACAGATTTTTTTTTAGGTTCAAGAAACTAATTTTTTTCAGGTTCGGGTTCGGGATTAATGAAAATTTTATATATAATTATAAGTACTTTATTTCACTTTGTAATACATAACTAAGAAGGAAACTTCAGTTTTTAGATTGTATATTTATATCATTTATATCATTTGAAATTTTTGAATGAATATAACCTAAGAAAAATCAAAGCCATATTTACAAATTGACTTTCTTCCTAAAGTCCATTTACAACACAACAATCACCAAAGTCACCAGATTTTGCGAATTTCAAAATAAAATATGCTATAAGCAGTTCACTTTTGTAAGAACACACTAGATCTGGTTATTTTGGTTATTTTTATGGTGTGTTACCAGAGCCGCAGTAAGGAAAACTTGCGCTAGGGACAGAGCCGTGTTTTGGCGCCCTTGGTAAATAAAAACGGGTTCTTACCTCTCAAAATTGAGTGATGAGCAAAAAAAAGGTCCTCACCTCTCAAAATCCAAGTGAAAAAAAGGTCCTCATCTTCACAATGGCGCTCCTTAGCAAGCCCGTCAGCGCCATTTTCCTTAGTGCGCTAGGGGCCGTAGCCCCCTCCGCCCCCTCCCTTACTGCGGCTCTGTGTGTTACTGACTTTAAATGTCAATTAAAAATATTCCTTACGCTGCAAAACCGACTTTAGGTTGATAAGGTTATGATCATTATAATTAAGATATCATTTTTCATTATGACATATGTCAAATGGATCGACATTTTAAAAAAGTGACATTTTTTAATACCAACATGACATACAGTTTCAAAGGTGCGAACTATTGAAAACAAAATTACCTCTTAATTTGTTCTTACAAAAGTGAACTGCTTGTATAATCTGTCTCATTTTGTAATACGAAACTAGATCTGGTTACTTTGGTGACTGTTGTGGTGTAAATAGACTTTTATGAAAATATGTGAACTTGTAAACCTGGCTTTTAAATATTTGGTTAAGTTTTATTATATCGAGGTTATATTCACTCAAAAACTATGTATGTCAGATAACAAATTGACATGTCAAAATTGCGATTGACATGTCAAAATTGTGATAGATATGTCAAATATTTTGAAAGGTGTCACTTCAGAATTACCACCTTAAGATGATATTTTAAATATACTACATAAAAAATGAAATTTCCCTCTTAGTTACATATTACAAAATGAGACAGATAATATAAGCTGTTCACTTTTGTAAGGACAAACCAGGTCTAGTTATTTTAGTTACTTTTATAGAAATACGGACTTAATATGTCAATTACAAATATTCCTTACGCTGTAAAACCCACTTTAGATTTATTTGTTCTGATAATTATTAAGAAAGTGACATTTTTTATATTTTTTTAATACCAATATGACATACAATTTCAAACTATTGAAAACAAAATTTCCTCTTAGTTTGTTCCTGCAAAAGTGAACAGATTATATATATGAAATAATAATTTTTAAAATGTAAAGTATACAATAATTACCATAAAAAATAATAAGTAAACAATAATTTCCTGAACCTGTTAAAAATACATGGTTACCTGTTAATAATGAAAGGTCGGGTTCAGGTTTTGGTTCACTGACTTTGAAATATAATGGTTCGGTTCAGGTTCACGAAAAATATAGGTTTTTTCGGGTTTTCGGTTCGGGTTCGGGTTCGGGTTCAGCTTCAGGTCCCTGGTCACAAACTAACTTTTTCTGTATTGAAGTTGGCTTTTCCTAAACAAAATAATCAAAAGTTTCAATCTATCGGTAAAAGTGACTAGATTTGAAAATCTAGTTTCGCGATAAAGCAAAGAAACCGACTATATATTCTTAAACGCGTCATAACGAATCGACGGTGTTATGAACACCAAATTGTAACACACTATCATCATGATCAGTTTTGGTTCGACAACCATTTTTGGGTCTTAGAATTTTTAAGGATTATTTTATTATGAATCCTGCAAATCTTAGTATCCGTTTGCCATTTTTTTGTTGTACACCATATTAAGTACCACAAAAAGTTCAAAGAGCGATATACCAAAGTTTCAACAAGGAATGCTTCCTGAATTAGAATTATTAAATTAATTAATGATATAATAAATAAAATGCCGATTGGCGTAGCGTAGTGGTAACGCACGTGTCCTGCGGTGCTAAGGTCTGAGGTTTGAATCCTGTTCAGGTATGGAATTCAAAACGAAAAATACAATTGTCCTGGCCAGTGGCGCAGCGAAGGACCAACAGATTACACGGCGCTGCTCGGAGAGTTGATGATAAAATTTGTGAACCACAACCAGTGACGCAGCCAAGGGGGGGCGACGGACCTGGGCCCCTCCCAGGACTAGCAGATTACACGGCGCTGCTCGGAGAGTTGATGATAAAATTTGTTAGCCACAACAGTAGTTAATTTTTAAATTACTTCATTGTTAACAATATTGGCATATTTTTTTTTGTCGTGTAAATAAACATTTTTTTAGATTGCCTACTCTTGATAAAGTGACATAATTATTGTTCAAGTAAAAATACATCACTTTCCAAATATGCTCCAACGAATTATATGAAGGGGAGCATTGATCCTCTTTCCGCCTGACACATCGACTAAAACATTCTCCCAGCCAAATGATTAAACTATTTTAAACATCTAATTACTCGATTCAGATAAGATAAAGTGGAAATCTGACTTCGGTATAACCTTCAGAATGTAATTTTAAAATGACACCTCAAACGTAGAGTAGAAATAGTAGAAATGTAACAAAGAGTAATTTTGGAGACAATCGCGCTCTTAAAATCGGTAATTGGTTTTATTTTGTAGATAAATGTGAATATCAATATCTTAGGTATTTTTGAAATTATGATGTTTTACACACAACAAGAACTGATATAAGTTGTGCTGAACAACAGTGGCGTATTCAGAGGTGGGGGGGCACAACATATTCACATGTTATTTTTGGGTTTTCGTTGGTATAATCAAGAAATCCTTATTCCGTCACATGAGTCTGTTCGTTCGGCACAAATTGCAATACTATTTGATATTGTGTGTAGTGCATAACTTTTTTTCTTTGTTCAATGTAACATATAACCATTTTATTTTCTTTGATTATATTTTTGGATCACATCAGTCCTTTTATCAGGACTATATTGGAAATTAGAATAGTTTATTTGTTTTTGTTCTGTTTTTATTCTTATATTTTCATTTAATTTCGATACAAATGACAGCGTACGAATATTACATTCGTTAAATTTATGCTATGTAAACGTACCTAATATGACGTCGCAAAAAAATGTGTCGTTTCTAGTGACGCAACTGCATTGATTAACCGACTACCCTATAACAATATATACGTCAAAGTTTGCAACAAATTTTTATCTGTCTAATAGGATATTTTTAAATATAGAGAAGTTGTTGTAAAAATATTATCACTCAATAACTTCATAATAGATATATATAATTTCCTGTAGCTCTTAAGTGAAGCAAAGAACCTCTACAAAGCATCGCCATCTGGTTCTATTCTTTGCAAGGGCCTTAATTTCCAGCCAAGTTTTTCCCATCTGTCAATTTTTTTGTGAATTACTGTGCCAGGTAATTGCAGATCTATCTCTTCTGCGCGCTCCCCGAGGATTCCCGGTATCTCTTTGGAGATGGTGCTGTCAGGCTTCCTCAGTGTGTGTCCCATCCACTTCCATTTCCGGATCACTATTTCTGTCGCAATTGGTTTTTGGGTCGCTAGACTCCATAGATCTGTATTTGAGATTGTATTTGGCACTATTTGACACTTTTTTGTGAAAACCAGTAACCGGGAGGTTATCTGATTGGTCTCCTTCTATGTTTCACATCCACAGAGAAGTACGGAAAGAACCTTAGTACGGAAAATACGTAGCTTTGTAGAGAGAAGTATTGCGTGACTTCCAGATTTTCTAGAGTATGCCAAAAGCATGTCTGGCTTTCCGAATTATGGTCTTCAACGTCAGACAAAGCTCCTTCTTGACCACTAGTTACACTGCCGAGGTAGAAGTATAAGATGATAATAGATACCAGAGAACAATTTTCTATACTGCACAAAGTGCGGCAGTACAATCTGAAAAAATCGAACGATTGACTTTTTAATGCACGAGCGCTTCACAATTTGGGTTGAAAATTCATTTTTTGGGTGACTCTACCGGACGACTGCTATACAAATATTAATGAAGCCCCTTTTTGTCTTTCTGGTTACTGCGCAAATAGCCAGCATAAAATAGCCGAACTGTAGTTTTGTATATAAATTATCAATAATAACATTTTTTCGACACATCTTTTTACAGTTCGTACTCTCGCCGAAAATGTTTAGACGTGATGATGATGGAACGTGTTCGTTGCGAAGATTAAATCATTTTTACCCGCAGTACCTATATTGAGAACCACAATAGATTCAAGATGGTGGCAAAAATAGACCATCGAGTACAATAAGTAATTTTCACAATAGAACAAAATAGCTAGAAATATATTTGTAGAATGAAACTTTATTTAGATTTTCCGTGTCTTACGCAAATATGCGTCGACTGGTTTATATGATGTCGTCTATAATGCAATATGTTTATCTACAACTACATAATATTTTTTACAATTGTAATATCTATTGTATAATGCAAATTTTATTGTATAGATTGTTACTATACCCCAGGGATGGCGAACCTTTTTCCCCAGACGGGTCAAAATTGAGCTTGAAATTTTGTAGATTCAAATCGCGGGTACATATATAATACGTAAATAAAAATCTGTCAATTAAGGGTGTGAATATGTGTTTGGAAACTTCTGCTAATCTCATTAACTCTACTTGAGCTAGCGGCCTTGTATTTGACGGGTATAATACAGGTATATAAAAGGTTGAATGCCATCTCGCTATTAATATCATTTTTCGCGGTTTCCCTCTGTTTCGTGAATGGGCTCGCTTAGATCATATCTTAGTTATCTTAGAATCTTTCTTTAGAATCTTCAGAGCTACAAAGATCTTCTATTTTACGGTCATTAGAAATCAATATACGGGTCATTATGTGACCCGCGGGTCATACGTTCGCCATCATTGCGTGATTACTACTTCTTGATTCCGAAAAAAGTGTAATTTTATTTCAAATTTATTATTCTTTCTTCTACGGAGAGGGTGGGCTTATATATTAATTTAATTTTGATTATACTTCAATTTTTATTAAAAAAAAGGTGATTTTTATTTTCAATTGCTTAGTGTTTATTAAATAAGTAGATGATGGTTCCTTTCCTGGGGGGGTCCGATCTCAAGGACCACCTCCTTTCGTGCGCGCCTGGAACTATAACCGTTGTGCCTCCCTGTAAGTTGTTAGGCAAACTACTTTTGAATTGTAGGCTGTAAAATTTTATCTGTTACAAACACTTTTTTTATGAATAAACATCTATTTACGCAAAACAAATGAGTTTAAGAATTGGCACATTGGTTTCTTTTTGCAAAAACTAATTTTTAATTCCGGATAAGGTAGTGTTAGAAAGCGTTAAAAAGTTGGTAAGAAATGCATTGAATGTAATTCGGTTATATTCATTAAATCACCATCTGTTACAGCAGTCTATCCATTTGGAGATCTGTCCACTCGAGTTCCATTGTTAGACGTTGGAATGTAAATTGAACGAGTCTTATCTCGTCCTCTCGAGAGCACTTCACTAATACACCTCCTTTGTTAAACTCTACCAACGTGTACTTATTGTTCTCTTCTCCCGTAAATATATTTAAAACACCAAAGTCAGAAGGCCAATTTGTTAGTCTTTTTTACACTCTTAAATAGTAATGGACGGTTACGCTTCATTATATTGTGCGTGTCATTTTATTCAGTGTTTCTCAATCTTTTCAACTCTATCAACGCTACCAGCAAATCTACATTTTAAATTAATTTAATGTTTATGGGCTGGACTACAATGATCATTACTTATTTTCATTTTCTTTCTTTTCTCTTTGGCACTGTTGTTGTTTTGAAGCTATTAACAGAGCGCACCGCTAGACAAATGATTGATTGGGTAAAAGTGCCTATTATGAGGATGCTTTTGAAAACAATACACAAATCAAAACAAATAAGTAATTTGCGACTGATACGAGGGTTACCTTTTATGATTTTACAAACGACCACTAGATGGCAATATTGAAATGTGTCATTACTATATTCGTAAAATTTGACATTTGTTATTGTGAAATCAGTAATAGTTTATAAATTGAGTAGTTTGTTGACAGTGAGCGTTAAAAAACAATTTTGTGAAAAAATGGATATTACTCGTGAAGGTTTTCATTGGATGATTTTTTACGATTTTAGTAAAGGTCTAACTCAACAACAATGCATAGATTCGCTTCGTTCAACTTTAGGTAATGAACAACCATCAGAAAATACTGTTTACAATTGGTTTGCAGAATTTCGTCGTGGTCGTACGTCCGTCAGTGATGAATCTCGTGAAGGTCGTTCAAAATGATTGTGATTCAAAAATACATCGATGCTGTACATATGATAATGATTGAAGAAGATTGGCATGTGACTTACCGTGATATAGAGGCATCTTTTGGCATATCGCAGACTGCAAAACATACGATCTTGCATGAACATTTAGCTGTGAAAAAGATTTGTTCCCGATGGATTCCGCACAATTTGACCGAAGCTGAAAAAAAGGCTCGTGTTGGTTGGTGTAAGGGAATGCTAAAAAAATTCAACCTAGGCACTGCAAAATTCATATACAACATCGTTACAGGTGACGAAACTTGGATTTATTCATATGAACCGGAAACTAAGCAACAATCTACTGTTTGGGTCTTTCAAGATGAACCAAAACCCACAAAAGTTGTTCGTTCACGAAGCACTTCCAAGAAAATGATCGCTTGTTTCTTCGGTTGTACTGGACATGTCGCAACCATTCCTTTAGAGGATCGGAGAACAGTTAATGCTGAATGGTATACAACAATTTATTTGCCAGAAGTCATCGACAAAATCAGGAAAAACAACCAAAAACGTCGCATCTTTCTCTATCATGACAATGCAAGCTTCCACACAGCACGTCAAACAATTGATTATTTGAAGAAGAAAAACATCGAATAAATGTCTCATTTTCCGTATTCACCTGATGTATCCCCAATGTCAAACAAAAAATGCGTGTACAGCGATTTTCATCACGTTAAGGAATGTTGAAGCCTTCGAAAACCATGTTTTTTAGAGACGAACTTCAGAGTGGAAAAAATGTTTCGAAAATTAGTTTGAACGCATGTAAAAGTATATAAATCTTAAAGGCGAATATTTTGAAAAGCAATAAAACAGTTTGATTCAAAAAAAAAAAAATTGTCTTTCTTACTTATTACTTACTTAATCCTGAAGCCTTTCTACCTTGCGGTGTAAGACTATAGTCGAGTTACTTATTTTCTTGTGTTGTTCTCCATACTTCTTTCCATCGTATTCTGTCCTTTCTATATTTTCTTATCTCCTCCTTCTTCGTTGCAGCTTCTTCTGTTTCTTGGTGCCAGGTTTTTCTCGGTCTTCCTAGTCTAACTTTTTTCACTGTTCTTGCTTCAAAAACTCTTTTTACTATTTTGTCTTTACTCATTCTGTGTATATGTCCCAGCCATCTTAGCTATCCTTCTTCTATTATAGTCTCTATTGGTTTTGTGCCTAGTTTTTCTCTAAATACTTCATTTCTTATTATTTCCAATTTTGTTTTACCCTTGATTTTCCTTAAAAATCTCATTTCGGAGCTTCTTGTTTTAGAGCTGTACGTCTCTGTAGTGGTCCAGGATTCTGAGGCGTATGTCAAAATTGGTACTGTCACTTTTTTAAAGATCTCTACCTTGATGTTAGTTGGTATTTCTTTTTTAGTTAAGAACGATGCTTTGATGTTATTGAACATTCTTCCTGCTGCGCCTACTCTTTCCATAATTTCTTCATCCATTTTTCCAACTTCCGCGAAAACTGTGCCTAGGTATTTGAATTTTCCTACCTGTTCTATTATTTTGCCATCTATTTTTATTTTGTGTTGCATTTTTGTTCTGCTTATTACCATTGTTTTTGTCTTTTGTGTGCTAATTTTCATATTTATTTTCTTCAATTCTTTATTGTATTGGTTCAAGTTATTTTGTAGTTCGTCCTCGTTCCTTGCTATTATCACCATGTCATCCGCATAGCAAAATTATGCTACTTTCACATTTTCCATTTTCCATTGTCTTTCTTAATTTTTTAAAAACTTAATTTTAAAGAGATTCGGTATGAGCTCTTAACATCGACGTATAGACTGTTGTATTGCCTTTATTGTAAAACTTAATATTACTGAATGAAAATAATTTAAATTTTTCTCAAACTCCAAACCCAGTTCTTAATAGTGAATGGGCTTTAATTTAAATTCCATAAAGCACTAATAAATAAAAAAATCCATGTTACAATCACAAATGATTCCCATTGAGAAGTCTTTCTACCTAAGATATTTGTTTAAAAACTTAATTTCTCGGTAGAAAACTTCAAAAACCCCGAAAGGTTGAGGGATAATAAATGAGCCAGGTCCAGTGAGAATCCATGAATGAGCATTCAGAACTGCACAGTCATATGAAAACATTTAGAGAATGCGTTTTGGAGGGAAAATACCTATTCAGACACACCTGTCTTGAAAAAAATGTAGCCGCTTCTTTGAATAGGGTCCGAGTGGTTTTGGTAGACAGTCCGGCGCCCTTTACCTTACACACCCTCTGGGCGTAGGTGGTGGGTTTAGACGAAAGAAAAAGGGGCTCAAAAAAAACAAATTATAATCATTAAGGCACATCAGACTTCCAAATTAAGCTCTAATAGATTTTAAGTTTTTTAGCTTTAAATTATTTTACTTGAAAAACAGAACCCAGCAAACATTTTTATACGGGCCAGTACTGGTAAAACACATACTCCCCGGCATTGAAAGTAATGGGCCAGTACCCCGGTGTCCCCGGGGCCGTTACTGGCCCATTGATGTATCAGTTGCTGGCCCAGCAACGGTAAAGTGCAAAATAATCGCATTAGTTGCAAGATTTATTTCTGATGGTTTTAAGTAAAAAGTATGAGTGAAGAAGAGTGCTTATAAAATGCTGGTACTAAAGTACTTCGTATAGGCGGAATGCGAAATACAAATGTGAAGTACATTATTAATACTGGCGTTGCACTTACTTTTGGTGCCAGTAATTTACCAGCATAAAAGCAGTTTGCCAGCATTCGGCCGTTAGTTGAATGTTTGCTGGGAAGCGTTCTGTATAACAAATTAGTTTGCGGTTTTAGTACACTCGGTTTTAATATTTTTAAAGCTGCATTCACAGCTCTTAAATTAGTCAATTATAGACTTGTTGTGACATCTGTGTAACGAATGTTGTGACATCTATATTTTTTCAAACCAACTACGATGGAATAAAAGCATTTGTAACTTTT
The DNA here is from genome assembly GCA_963971575.1 of Liopterus haemorrhoidalis. Taxonomy (NCBI): domain Eukaryota; kingdom Metazoa; phylum Arthropoda; class Insecta; order Coleoptera; family Dytiscidae; genus Liopterus; species Liopterus haemorrhoidalis. Next base: position 174,797,295 of record OZ020611.1, on the reverse strand, counting down.
TACGAACCCGCTATCATCGAGAACGTATTTTTTTTTTCTAAATTTCAAAAACAAAATTATAACCGCAACTACAGCAACTCTTTTTCGTTTCACGATTTCCGAAATTTGTTGAAATATGTGACAGTATTTTTAAGGTTATGTAAAGTGAGATAGCTAATGTATGTTTATATGTCTATCTCATTAAAACAACGCATTAACTACAATTGACAAAGCATAAGGCATTAAATTTAGAGCTGTGAACGGTCGCTCGCGTTACCATATGACAAACTTATTAGTGATATCAATTTCACAAGTCACAGCGTATAGTCGACTAATTTAAGAACTGTGAACGCAGCTTCAGTTTCACGATTTTTTGTATATCGCAAATATTTTACTTAAAACTACTAATTTGGATCAATCACAAGCCTAGAAGATAACGTTAATTTTGACAAATGTTTTGAATATATTTTTTAATGGATGAAAAAAAAAACTTGTCTCTCTGTCTGTCTGTATACGGTAGATATTGTGGCCAAACGTCTGGACCTAGAAAGTTGAATTTTGGCACGTTTGTGCAACTTTTTGACCACATATAAGTAAACTATTGATAGTTCAAAAAACAAACAAAAGACGCCTTTGTATGTAAAATAAAAACTAAAACTAAAAAAAACTCTGTCTCCCACTCTATTTTCCAGAGTGGTTGATCTAAAAATCTGTAAAAATTCTCAACAATGAACATTTATGGGAACCAGAATAGCACAACAGCAATTTTTGATCAGATTAGTTTTTCCACAAATATCGAATGTTTTGTGTCGTTGAAAAAACAGATCTTTTTTACATTTTTTATAGTATGGCAAGCCTGTTGCTCCAAACGTTAAATCGTTTGTACCTGGTATTTGTTCGCTAATCAATCGTGAGTTCAATTTCTGCTTATGTCAAATAATTTGTGTAAAAATATTTATACAAATTACAGGTTCTGCTTAGCCGTTCACCACCGGCTATAAACTGTAGGTGCCTTTATGTGTACGCTAAAAAAAAATGGACGTAATACTGACCATATTACTCCTGAATGTACATAGATTGAAAACATGGTTATGGAACCTGGAAACAGAAGGCCTAGGCTCACTTTGGGCCGTCGCGCCAATGATGATGACAGTATGGTTTCAAAAAAGCTCTTAAGATAGATTAAGGAACGAAAAATTATTTTAATACGATTTTTACCAAAAATATGCTAAAAAACTGTTGTGGTATATTTTATAATCCATGGTGATTAATGTGAACCGGAAGAGAACAACAAATTTATGAAAAAAAATTATGTATTTATTATTATTTTTTTTTATGGGAGGGCAAGTCTAGCATAGGTCTCCCTTCGCCACTGGTTTTTTATTAATACATATCCACAGTTTTTTATCATTTAATAAATTCTTTACATCCATTTTTTTTTTTTTTTTTGTTTAAATTAGTTTATAGAGATATCTATATATTTCTTGTTTCATGTATTGTAATGAATATGTATATACGAGGTGTGTAAATTAAGTAACCGGACTGATTTTAAAATTTTTTTTTATTCGAATAGAATTACAATTCAATATTTTCTCCGTCAAAATAACTTTCTTGGCAATCCACACAGCGCTGGAGACGGTTCTTCCAATCCTCATAGCAGTGCTGGAACTCGGATACTGGAATAGCTTTCAGCTGGTCGGTTTCGGACGTTTGAATGTTTTCGAGTGTTCCAAAATGATATCCGTTGAGGTAATTTTTCAATCTTGCGAAGAGGAAAAAGTCACAAGAACTCGAGTCAAGCGAATAAGGAGGCTGATGAGCCACAGGAATGTTTTTACAGGCCAAAAACTCGTTTATTGAAATTTCTATGTGACAAGGCGCATTTTTCTCATCCCCAATTCATTGGTCAAAATCTGATGAATGATAGTGTGAGTCAAATTCAACTCTTCCCCGATTATTCTGACTGCCAACTGACGATCTGAACACACAAGATCCCGGATTCTGTCTACATTTTTATCGGTTCTTGAAGATGAAGGCCTTTCGCTGCGTGATTCATTTTAAATCAACTCTCTTCCTTTTGAAAATGCCTTAAGCCACCAAAAAACTTGGGTCCTTGACAAAACACTGTGTCCGTAGGCCTACTGAAGTTTTGCAAAAGTTTCTGTTGCACTGTGCCCAAGTCTGTAGCAAAACCTGATAGCACACCGTTACTCGAAATGAATGTCACTATTTTTGGAACGCACTAGAAGGCTTTCGTGGAAAAAAAAATCGCTACGTTGCCAGTCCGGTTACTTAATTTACACACCTCGTATTCTTGTCAAATAATTATGTTGTGTCAAGCGAAAATTCTAATGAATTTAGACACGTTAGTTCGTTAGTTCATACATAAATTTACTCAAAAAATCATTACATTTGTGATACATTTCCAACAGAACTTGTCATCTTATTCTATATCTTCATTGAATTTTTGATTTAAATTTTCTTTTCCTATTGCAAATCCAACTAACAGATGTACACAATAATAGAAGTGAATGGTGAATATTTAAAATGGTCGTAAGTTGTCGGCGCTCATGGCCGATGGCCAATGGCCACCCCCGATGGTGGAGCGGGTCCAAGGTCCTGGCAGACCGCGCGTCTCCGAGGAATGACCGACACATCTTTCACTGCTCATTCACAGCTCAGGAATTTTAAACGTTTTATTTTAACACACTTCACCTACCACCTACCCAAACCACCTGTACCAAACTCACTAAATAATGGACAGAAAGCTTATAAAAAGATACATTTGAATATTTTTATTGACCCGATTATATTCGTGGACATATTTTTAAATAAGTGGCTTGGGAAGATTCAGACTGAATAAAAGTTAATAATTATTCATGCAATATCATAAATAGGACGATAACATATAAATATCTTTGTATCTAAACTGTTGCGATTTTTTACCAAAAATGCCAATTTAAAAGTCAATTTAGACATTCATACTAAGCTCTAATTTATATTTTAAATATAAGCGATATAAGCTATTTATTTAAGCGATTTAATATTTTTACAACGCACAACAGCGTTCAGGTATATCCGATTTACCAGTTAAATTAGTGTAAATTAGTCAGAAATTAAGCTGAATTACCAGGTCCAGCGCGAGGGTCTTTGGCGCCCATAGGCAAGACTTAATTCATCGTTCCTAGGCAGGGCCGTAACTTGCTTTTTTCGAGTCCTGAGTAAAGATTTATAATTGGGCTCTCTTAAACATATTATATAAAGTGATGTACTGAGAACAAAAAGGTCCTTCTAAAATATATGTGATGACCTAAAAAAAAGGTCCTCACTTCTAAAATACAAGTAATGACTTAATAAAAATGATTCTCACCACTAAATTACAAGTGTTGAAAAAAAAGGTCCTCACTCTCAAAATACAAGTGGTAACCAAAAAAAGGCCCTCACCTCTAAAATCCAAGTAATGACAATGACCTAAAAAAAGAAAGGTCTTCACTACAAAATTATATTACGCTAATTATTATTAATTTGGCGCCACCCTCGAAGCTGCGCCCCCATGCACCGCATGCCCCGAATGCCCGCTTCCGCCGGCCCTGTGAATAACCTCACTTTCTGCGCGAGATTATTCCAATCGCGGTTTTGAAAAATAGTTCACACTCTCCACACAGCAAAAAAATCATGTGTAAAAGTTCATTCTCAGTTTGGTTAAAATTTTCATTTAGAAAAGTAAAAAGTTTACTATTTTTAACCTTTTTCTAGGAACGCTTAGGGGGTTCTTTGTTTAGGGCGCCTTTTGCTAAGGACGCTTTTTTCTCGGGATGCCTATTAGGTCCCTGAAATAAGGTCGTGGTCGTCTCCTTGGATCCGTCTTCCTCTGTGTTGTTTGTTCATCACTCGAATTTTTTGGAACGTCAGAACCCTTAGAGCTTGCGTTGTATAGAGGGAACCACTTCGAGATGCACTTTTATTTAGTTTAACGTCAGAAGTCAACTTGCATAATTTGCCGCTAGAAGGCTAGTTATATTATCGTTGCACTCATTGAAGTTATAGTCATGGGAAAGCTGCGGCTTACGAGCAACATGCGGCTCATTTATACTTTGATACGGCTCTTCCTGCCTATTAATACAAAAATTGAAACGTGTGTAAATCTTAACATATGACTAATAATTTTTGCACATTTTTTTCGCATTGATTTTCCTTTTCGTTCCAAGCAAAAAAAAAAATATTTTTAAAAAATATCTTTTCACAATTACAAGCCAAATTTTACAACTTGTTTTACCTTCCCAAGGCTTACTCCGAACCTTAGTCATGCCGTGATGGCCCCTCGGCAAAAACCTCAATCCCGAATAATTCCTAAACCGTCCATTCATATTCATTAATTTAGAACAAATAAATAATTAAATACATAGAAGCTGGCATAATGGGGTTACACGGAAGACAATAAAATCAAATTTAAAAATATATATATATATATATATATATATATATATATATATATATATATATATATATATATATATATATATTTTAACAGCGGCTCTTGCTCGGGAACCCGGTTATCAACTAGTTAAAACTGTACCCGGTTCCGATTTTGAAACCTGCTACCCGTTACCTACACATTACCCATTAACTAACGTGTAATTAACGGACGTCGAGTAATTAATGGGTAGCGGGTAATTGTGTGAGGTATTTTGAATATTTTATTTATCTATGAGTATTTACTTCTTAGATACAGTAGCAGGGATTAAGTATACATCATACAAGACCGAAGATTTCAAGTAATGATAAGACTATGCAAGTCCACCACTAGGAAAATAGAGATATACGTTCCACAAGGATCAATCCTTGGACTGATTCTCTTTAGCATATACATAAACGACTTTCCTAGAGTAAGAATGTTTACTACGCGTTATATGCAGACGAAACAGCTATTTTCACTATATCTTGGAGGCCAGACACCATCGTCCAGCGACTGGAAAATGCAACTCAAAGAAATATATGAAGTTCATGGAAAAGTGGAAAGTAAATTTATACGAAGCCCAGAGTGTAGCCATCTCATTCACTAGAAGAAGACCACGGCTGTATGATAATATCCAAAAACATAATATTGATAATAAATACATAGGACTACATATAGACAATAAATTAAATTTCATGCAGATTTGTAATAAAATACTTCAAACAGCAACATTAAACATGTCAGTTTTCAACAGAAGATCCAGATTATCGCAAGAAAACAAAATATTGCCATACAAAGCTATTATCATACATACCATCACTGTAATATTCAGGTGATACAAAATAAGTGCCTCAGGATCACTAGTAATTACACACGGTACAAAAGACTAACGGAGATACATCAAGAGCTGCAAATGGAATTTATAAATGATACTTTTTATAAACTAGTCGAAAATTTCTTCTACAGCTGCCTTAACAACGAAAACCCATTAATTAAGGGCTATTCGTTGTTTTTAAAATAGGTGACTATGAAACCTAATTAATTACGCTGTAACCACTATAAACATAAACTGAAGAAACATATCCTACTATAGTGCGTTCAAAGGTAAGTTTGCAGTACAGGGCATATGGAGTAGTTCTTTTTCATACTCTTTAATGGGTTTACACAATGACGCTATCCTTTTCTTGCTTGTCGACGTTGCCATCTCTAAAACGCCCTGATCTGTGAAGACGCAGTATTCTACAAATGGCCATTTGTTTTTGTTGAGTGTTATTTTGAGTTTTATAAGAGTTGATTTTTGTAAATCATACGAGTTTTTCATATTATTATAATTGACACATTTGACACTTTTACAACATTTGGCAACACCGCTCCCATTTGCCATAAGAGCTATACTGCAAACTCACCTTTGAACGCACTATACAGTGAGGGAAATAAACTAGAATAGTATCAACAAAATGTGAAGATAGTGAAATGAATCTAGCATTTAAATTCAAATTATTAGAGAGTAGGTTTTTTGCAATTTTTCTCCTACAAAAATTTACGTTGGGATCAATAATTTATAAGTAGGTCATGTAAAAGTATTTTTTCTATTTTGCATTTATAAAAGTAATCATGAAACTGAATTGAGTGTTATAATGAGTTTCATTATAAAACTAAACATTTTATTTCATATAATTGGTAAAATTGGTACAATAACCTGCAAATTTTCCAAAACATAATTGATAGCTACCTTGAAAAATATAAATTTGTCAAATCAGTTCGGCCAAGCGCTACATTCACATACCTAAGCTACATTCACATTACAAGTTTATTATTTTAACAGTTATGTAAAGGAAAAATAGAAAAAATATGGGGTGTTTCCGGGTTAAAACTGTTAAAACTTATTAAACATTAAAAAACTTAAAATATCTCCCTTATTATTGATTTAACAACAAAAATAGTTTATAACATGAAAACAAATCTTTTATTTTTATGCATTTTTTCATTTAGATTCGCAGCTTCCTTATTACTGACTTAACAGAAGAAATGTATATAACTAAAATTGTTTATAATAAGAAATCAATGCATTTTTGTTGTAATTACTTTTTCGACTGGATGAATATTTGGAGAGTTACGGGGGAGGAGTTAGGGGGGACTCTCTAAAACTAAAATCTTGAAATATCTCAGTTATTATTTACTTTATATCAAAAGTATTCGATTGTGTCAATCATTATGACTTGTTATGCAAAATCGAGCGCTATGGATTGTGTGGTATCACCCTAAATTTAATAAAGTCCTATCTATTAGATATAAAACAGGTTGTGTTTTATAATGACCTCATGTCTAACACACTTATCCTTAATGTAGGCGTAGGTCAGGGGACGGTAATTGGTCCGTTGTTATTTTTACTGTTTATAAATGACCTTCCAGAAAACGTAAATGCTAGTACCGTTATGTTAATAGGCCTTAAGCCAGTGGTTTTCAACCAGTGTGGCGCACCCCGGGGGCCTGAGACTATTGCAAGGGGGTCGCACCTCAAGTCACGTATTCGGCGTTCGGTAACGAGCTGTTTTGAAGACGTATCGATCACGTTTAGTGATTGAAAAGGAACTAAGAACAGCGATATCTACAATGATACCACGATTTAAGAAAACGTGTGCTGAAAAACAAGCCCAACCATCACATAATTAAAATATAATTATGTTTTATTAATTATGTATTCTAGTTTTTGTATTATGTAACATTTGATTTTCTTCCATTTAAAATTATTATTATTATAAATATTTGATGTATATTTATACATAATATGGTATATTATCATGTAGCCCATTAAATAAATTACAATATCAAGTATGTATTTAGATTGTTACGAAAATTGAGGGGGGCCCAACCCCTTAAGCAATAAATTCGATTAACGTCGATCATATTATTTAATACACAAGTGGGGGTGCTATGAATTTTATAAATTGGAGATAATATGTTAATAACATATTTTGTATCAAATAAGTATATTTCTTTTTCCAGAATTTTTGATGAAATATCTAAGAAGTGTCTCAGAAGAGTTAGTGAGTGTGTGTGAGAAAGAAAGAAAGAAAGAGAGAGAGAAAGAGAGAGAGAGAGAAGTAAAATTTAAATACCTCCTCTGGAACATCACATTTAAATAGTGGAAATAACAGTTGAAATAGATTTAAAACTATAGCTATATAAATTCAACTGTTAAATCAAACAATAGAACAATCAACGTTCTAAAACCTCTTTAGTTTTTATTAGAGTTATAAAAAGATAGATATCAAAATAACCTTTTTGATATCTGGACATATCTTGATGGGCAGTGCGGCAGATAAGGTATCTTAAATCAAACATTAGGTTGGCATTCCTGAATGGAGCGGTCAGGCGGTGCCGCTCTGTCTACCAACTCTCAGACTCCAACATCTGTATACACTGTTCTTTTGACCATTGTCAAGAATTTAGTACTACCTTCAACTGTATTTTACGGTGTAAAAAGATTATGATTTACAAAAAGGGCTGCGTACTATTAGTTTCTGTGTAAGAAATAAATTTAGCTATATTTATTAGCCTTCAATATTTCCTAAAAATTGGTTTCCAAACATAAGGTTGATGCAAAAATAATTCCTTATTTTCATTACGCAAGTATAAATTGTCCAACATGAGGAGATCTTTTTGCTGTCAGATGGGCGGGAACTCCTACCTTCTACAGGCCGTCGTTTTGAACCGGGAGACTCAGTGGCGTTCGTAATATAAACTCTGAACTGAAACTATTAATTTGATTTACGAATCTCAAACAGCAAATAATTTAAAGAGAATTGATAACTTTGAATTTGGCTCAGTTTACGCTGGACAACTTTTCAAAGTAGAATTGTTTTGGGTACCACCATTCGTACATTAAGAAGAACATATGAGCAAACAGCTATATTTGAGGTTCTCCCAAGTGTTCCTGCGTTGGACAGGCTTAAGATCCGAGGTAGAAAGTTTTATATTTGCATGTCAGGATGGGGTGTTAGCCTGGTTTATAATATATATGTTATGGATACATAAGCATAAAAATTACACTACTATCTTTGTTCTGTTTATTACAAACAGATGTTTTGAAGGGTCAAAACTATTGTTCAATTCTTATGCATTATGTTATGGAGTTATTATAAACCAGGCTTTAAGCACGCTCGCATATCTGACACGCTTGTTCGTTTGACACTACAACAAAATTAAACATTTCATAGTTAAAATTCACAGCTCATTGAATGGAGTCTATGTCTTTTTCATAATATGTACAAACATGTTTGTTTTTTCTTTTAATTTAAAGATGATATAATGAAAATAGTTCTTAATACCACGAAATTAGCTGAGTTTTCCTTACAAACTGTTCAATAAATTTGGAGACTAGAATTTCGGTACTTTTTGAATATGAATAGTTTACCTATTGAAAGTACCTTCTTTAAGATGCTTTTTGTGGGTAATAAGAATATTATTACATCAAAACCCTATAAGAATTACTCAAAAACACCCTAACAAATCATATTCTTCTAACAATTACAACAAACACCTCCCATTTTAGTCACCTACACAACCATAAATCGCACGATTGAAAGATGTGATCCCGAGCAGACAAAAGGAGCTAACGACACAGAATAAACTGCAACAATACACCGGAAACTGTTAAAAATAGTGACACAAGGGAAAGAACAAAATGTAAAGGTATCTTCAATAGGTGTGGTCAGTTTCTACAGAAAACAAAATCACATTCACAAGAGGACAATTTCAAGAGCTTACCTGTACCTGTTGCAGTGTGGTACATTGTCGTGTCATCGGGGGCACACTGTAACAAAAATATTATATAAGAAAAGTTTAAACAAGAAAAGTCTTACATTAAAAGATAATGATCTTTCTACATCATCGTCTTGCGAAAGTTTTTGTTGTATTTTTTTTTTTACTAATCATCAAGCAGGAAAAATAAGTAATGTTTATGTTTATCACATCAGAACCTTAAAATTAAACCGTATTAAGTCACATTTTTATCAGAAACGACATTTTATTACCAAGTGACTTAATACTTTATGGTCTGCCAAGTGAAATATAATTTGGAGCTGAAGCTCTTGCCAGTTTCGATATTCGTTGTTTTAAAACTGCATTAAGTCGATCAACGCATGGCGGTAAACAATCTTAAATCGTCCTTTCTGAGCTATTTATCATTTGCGACTTACCTTTCATACAATTTACCTCTGATGTGCTGACATGGTTTTTTCTCTAAGCATTAATGTGATTTATTTTAAATTTGTTGATTTATAAACTGGCACCAGTATGCTAATGAACTCCGATTGTGTCTATTTAATCAGGTTTTTTAACCCTGTTTTTCATGTTTTAACAGAAAAGATTTCAAAGAGAAAAAAAGATAATTTTAATAGCTTCAAACCTGCTTTTTCCATTGGTGTCAAAAATATATCTCGAGATTATGATTTCCTGATATTTGCGACTGAACCTAGGTCAGTTTTGACGATTTTGTGTTATTTGATTCTATGACAGTATCATGAGGAAAAATCCGATCCAACACGACCACTATTTATTTAGAAACCGAAGACAAGTGCTGGGCTATGCAGATGATCTCACACTCTCAGTAACACACTTTAAATACTTCGGAAGCACCGTGAACAGCAACTGCAACATCATGGAAGAAATACCTTTAAGAATCCTTTCTGCAAACAAAGCCTACTATGCCTTTAACAGTCTGCTCAGGCTTGCTATCCCGGCACACAAAAATAAGATTATCCATAACGATTACACAAGAACAAGAACGACGTCTGAGAATCTTTGAATGCAAGATTCTACGGAATATTTTCGGTCCTGCTCAAGATGATGGAATAGGGAATATCAGAAGAAATGATGAGCTGCGCGATCTGTATAATTAACCGGATGTGATTGGCTTTATAAAATGTTCCGGAATAGATTGAATCGGACACGAACAAAATGCCCAACAACACGCCAGTGAGAAGAATATATAGCGTTACAGGTAGAAACAGACCAAGAGGAAAACCTCGAATAAGATGGGTGGATAATATGCACAAAGACCTGCAGAGAATCGATGTCCATAATTAGAGAAAATTAGCGCGTGACCGCGGAAGGTGCAAGAAGTTTGTGGAGGCTGCAAACGGAGATATATCTATATAAAACTATATTTCATAAAATGCAAAAAACTTATACCTCGCAAACCTTTCTGTTTAAAAATTTGAAAACACGGTTTGATTAGACAAAATAATATATATTTAAAAAAAATCAAATAAAATAAGGTGCCGAGAAATATTTTGACAATAAAATTTGAATGTTAGCACGACATGCACCGACAACTGCTATCTCATGGTTGGTTTATATACGCAACAAGAATAAGGAATAGGAAATAAGAATAGTACACAAGAATAAAAAATATTAAACCGTTTATATAGGACATAACATTTCGTCGCTGCGCCTGCGTACTTGCGTTGGCCTGTGTTTAACATTTGTCACTTGACAGGTTCTGATTCATATAACCTTTAAAAAAATTTCGTTTATTACCGTTAAAAGCATTTTATTGTTGTTTACAACCCTCTGATAACAACTGAAAAACATCTGTTGAACAAACTTTATTACGGCAGACATTTTGATTGCTGTGCGCAGGCTTATCGTGTTTTATTCTTGAAATAAGAATAAAATGTTGAATGTTCCGAACTATTCTTATGTTTAAGTTAAATTTCATTCCTACATAAACCGATATACGGCGCAGCCATGTTTTAACATCTTGTGTACTATTCTTATTTCCTATTCCTTATTCTTGTTCCGTATATAAACCAAGCATTAGTTATGGCTTATTACTACTTATTGCCACTAAACTATCTAATATAACATAGGGTTGCCAAATGTCTCTCGTGACAGAGTAGGATATTTCAACTAAAAATAGTAGTTTAGTAGGACACAGTAGGACAGTTTTTTTTTTTTTTTTAATTTTTATAATGCTACGAAATATATAGGTACCTAATTAAGTTCAAATCCCATAACAAGGCCATTTTTTCATAGTAAGGCATTTTTTGCATAATGAGGCCTTTTTTAAAATTTGTTTTATAATATTATAAAAACATTTTATTATAGATTATATATTATTAACCAAATTTTCAAAAAGGCCTTATTATGGGATCCAACATAATATATAATTAACAAGAAACAGTCAATAAATAATAAGTAATACTACTATTATGAAAATTAAATTATATGTTTATTGGTTCCCATCTTTCTTTATATTTAACAAAATCACATTTTAGAAATAAAAATATAAAATAAATCATAAGAAATTTTTTTAAATTTTCTTTTTATATAATTAATAAGAAACAACCAATAAATAATTAACAATCAAGTTTAAATATATATGGTAATATTTATATTTATGGTAATTAATATAATTAGATATGTTTATTGGTTGACGTTCACATTTTCTTTTTTTTTTTTAATAAATTCATATTTTTTAGATGTACCTGCTCTTTTTGATGACATCATAGAAATTTAGTCAAAACGTTATGCCTCGATCGCGTTCATCGGCAAACGTCGACTCAGCGATAAAGGCGTCTTCAAAAGTAGAAATACTTTAAAGTAGGACATTTCCGATATTTTTTATCAGTAGGTAGGACGAAGGACAAGGAGGTAAATTGTAGGACATGTCCTACTAAAGTAGGACGGTTGGTAACCCTAATATAACACAACACAAAAATTAATAGCTCAGGCTTCTAAAACAAATGACAAGTCTAAACAAGAATTTTCGGTTAAACAATACAAGCTGCTTAAAAGCAGACACATAAATTTGAAAGCTATCTTATGTTGCCTTATAAATTGTACTGGAATTTGTCTTATTTTGTTCAAATTCTTGTTTAACCAGTATTTAATTGAAGATGATGCTTTAAATTAGTTCTGTCGTCTTTAGATTGCACATACTGCAGGATTTTTCTAGAATTTCAGGCACTAAAGCAGTCCTCAGATAGAAACCATATATACTAAAAAAGAATTACCCGTTAAAATCTCATTTTCTGTTGAAACTGAACATATCTTGAAACTGAACTTTACATGAACGCACCTCATTTGTAATTTCAGTTGTATTATTTCTTTTAAATTCGTTACTCTTTATTAATTATTTACAAATATAGTGATTACCTTACGTAAACAATCTTTTGAGGATATTTCAAAATGTGTGCTTCATAATTATATTTTCTGCCACCACGGTATATGGTTTCTTTTATTGAGTATTTATATAAGATTTTATTTATTTATATATTTTTTAAATTATACTTTTTATTACCTATATACTCTAGTTATTTAGATGGGTTGTGTTTCGCGCAAGTAGCCATCGTTATTATGCGCCATAAATATTAACTAACTAACTAACCACCACGATATATATTCTGTAGCAAAAGGTAATTTGCCCCTAGAGAAAAGAAAAACCACCTACGCCCTTCAAGTTCTTTACTCGAACATTCCTTGGGCCATTGATAGTTCTGGTTGTGTGAAAAGAATGCTCTTTTAGTAGTAAGAAACCAGGGACAATCTGAAAGTGTCGTAAGAATAACTACATCATATTGAGCTAACAATAATAACAATGGTTTTTTGTAATAGTGCTACCTGCTGGCTTGCACTGTAACACATCACCCATCAATGAGTTTCCCAAAATTTCAATTTCATGCTTCGGTATTTCGTATTTTTGTATGCACAAGTGGTGTTTCATTCATGAACAGGAAATTAATTGGAATTTTACCAAAAAGAAAACTAAATTGAAATTTTAATTTAGAGACTGATGAAAAAATTGTGAATTGTCGACGGTAAAAATAATTTAAACAAAAATTATCTCAATGCTCATTTCCTGTAATCTTGCATTATTTTTATAAAATGGTTCTCTACCATCCCTTTCTTTTGAAGAGCGTTGTTGAGTACTCTGAGTTGGGTTAACTTTTGATCTCCTTCACATGAGCTCCTTCATCCTGATATGTTAAATATCAGGTCTCGACATACATCCCGTAGACCAATAATTGTTCAACCTTCTGAACCATTATACGACGAATGTTTTTCCCATATCCTCTTTCACCATTGTAATTTCACTCATCCCCGTCACGTGTTCTATTCACAATAATCGTCTACTTCTATTTCTGGGATGTACTTGTCTTTGAGCATAGTTCTCCGACCTTCATTCTTGCTTCTTCTCCATTTGCCATTAAACTCAATGGAACCAATTTATAATTTTTGGTTTTAAAAACTGTGTGGTGTTGTCGATATTTGGATGTCATTCATAACTGAGGCTTAAATGACAATAGGTGGACAAAAAAATCAATTTTATGGTAGCTAGGACATCTAAAGAGATCACGAGGAAGGCAAAAGATAAGATGGACAGACGACATCATTAAAACATCTGGTGCTCTCAGGCCTAGGAACGCTCAAGACAGGATACAATGGAAGGACATGGAGGAGGCCTTTGTCCAAAGATTGGGACAGTTTTAAGCTAATTATTATTATTATTCATATGTAAGGGACGTACTTTTATTTAGGAACATGATCTTGGTGTTTGTAGAGGAGAGTTTCGTTTAGAAAAGAGAACAGAGAGAGTAAGATTAATTCGGGTGTATACTCTAATAAATACGTTAAAATTAATATCATGTTAAAATTTTTATTTTAACGCTATATTTAACGTTTTTTAGAAATTCTGTAAGAGTATTTGTTAACTCTTTACTGCATGATATTTCATTTTTGGCTGAAATAATTCATGGGCATATGAAATTGGTTCTTATTGATAGAAAAATTAATTAAAAAATTATATTTAAAATAGAAATTATTAATTTTATGAAAATAGGGTTTGTGCCATACATGGAATATTATGATTCTACATTATGTTACAAAAGAAAATCATTCCATATTATTTGCTCGTCAATTGCTAGGTGTTCTTCATTAAGAATTAAAAGCAGTCGCTCTCGAATTTTATAAAGAAAAGGTCGTATCTTCTAGTTGTCCTTTCTCAATAAATTCAGAGTTATCGTTGAAGTGCAAATTCCGCTTGATATCCTCAAAAGTATTGGAGCCCATTACTTGACATACTGCATGATCCATTGCTGTGTATGTGGCATATATGAACATTCATGAAGTAACGTTCTGATTCAGTTTTAAAAGTAAAATAAAAAATAAAAATCGGAATGTGCCATATCCGGCACACTATGCGGTAAAAGGTTAAAATAGGCATTAAAATTATACCTATATGATAATAAACGCGAGGTGTTAACTTTCCTTGTGCACAGGTCATAAATTAACTCGCGCGTGAGTTACGTTGAGTTTTAACGTTTTTGGCAAGTGTCAAATGTAAGAAAAACGAATAAATATGGGTTTACGTCGAAATATTCACAGTGATGATATTTATTTTAAAAATGGTACCAAAATGTCTGCTCTTGTGATGCTAATTATAATTCATTTCCACTGTATATTTAATAAATGTTGATACAACTATATTCAACTTTAATTAATCAGTTTTATATAATACATTGTAACAATTTATCTCATTTTTGAATAAAATGTGAATTTATGTTATATTTATAATAGTATTTTGCAATATTAATCATAAAATGATTTATTAAGCTATTTCTAATTCGTATCTCTTCTTGTAACCAGTTGTTACCATTTATTTGAATACCTGAACGAAAACATTTTTTAATCATGAGATATTTAAAACAAAAACTAATTGTTACAACTTAGATTATGTATTTTTATTATGTTTCATCAATTATTTCTTCAAATAATACATAATTAAAATGTATTGTAGGGAAATTCAAATATCTAGGCTCAGTTTTTTTCGGAAGATGGAAAAATGGATGAAAAAAATTAAAGAAAGACTAGGCGCAGCATGTAGTTAGTTAGTTAGTTGGTTTGTTAAGATTTTTGGCGCACAGCAACGATGGCTATTTGCGCCTAGCGCAGCAGGTAGAATGTTTAACAGCATCAAATCATCGTTCCTAACTAAAAAAGATATACCAACCACCATCAAGGTAGAGATATTCAAAAAAGAGATAATACCGTTTTGACATACGCCTCTGAATTCTGGACTAACATAGAGATGCACAGGTCCAATATAAGAAGTTCTGAAATGAGATTTTTAAGGAAAATTGAAGGCAAAACAAAATTAGACAGAATAAGAAATGAAGTATTTAGAGAAAAATTAGACACAAAGCCAGTGGAGACTATAATGGATGAAGGACAGCTCAGATGGCTAGGATATATACACAGAATGAGTTATTTATTTATTTATTTATTTATTTATTTATTTTACATCGGCCTATTTCTGCAACGAGGCTAATCTCCGATGCCAGGGGGCGAGCTCCTTCACCTGGATGATGGTTGAATGACTGTGAAATGAGAGTAATGTAAACATATTATTCTCTCCCGAATAATATCACCAATGGAGAATCGAACTACCCACCGCACAGCCCTGACTGTTTTCACCAGTCCAAACTGCACGACTTAATGCGCTCGGCCACTCCGTTGGCTCACAGAATGAGTGAAGACAAAATAATAAAAATAATTTTTGAAGCAAGAACAGCGACGAAATTTAAACCAGGAAGACGGAGAAAAACATGTCACCAAGAAGCGAAAGAAGCTGCAACGAAGAGAAGTGTAAAGTGGGAGGAGATTAGGAAATATACTAAGGACACAACACGATGGAAAGAAGAATGAAGAACATCACCAAAAAATAACTAACTTGACTACCGCCTTACACCGCAAGGTAGAAAGGCTTCTGGATTAGGTAAGTAAATAAGTAAAATATATATGCGATATTGTAAAATACGGCACAATCATAAATGATTTTTATAGTTTTCACAGGCTTATGATTTAAAATTTTGTATCTCAACAAAAACCAAATTTGTTTTTTATTACTCCATTTTCCATACAATTTCTGTAACTTACATCTGTTAAAACAAAATATATTTGTGATCAACCTTGTATCACAAAGATGACGATGGTCATTCTCAGCTCTTCTCTAAAGAATTTACTTTAAAGAGTAATATAAAGTTTTTGTCTCATAATAATTAATATTCTTATCATCCATGATTTTATTAAATTTCATTTAGTAACATAACATATTCAGACCAATTCTGTAACTCAGTTACTATGCTAATAGTAACTAAATATGTCACTATGAGCAAGGTCAGTTACTATCATGAATGAAAGTCATTATACTTTTTATAATATTTTATCTTGTAGTAACGTTATTACTCAGTAAATTTTTACAGAATTGTTCTGATAGTAAAATAGGATCGGACATTTCTGTAAACTTAACACTAGCGTTAACTTCGTTAATCGAAGAACAATTACGATTCTTCTGTCATATAAATTTACCTGAAACTCTTCTGTTTTCCTTCCTTTAGTTTCTCCTAAAGGAAGGTTCCTGAAAGTATGAACAACCTCCAGACCAAAAGAGAGAGACCAGTAGGTATGCTAATGTTGTTTTTATAAACTGTAACATTTCGTGAGATTTATTTAGAGTATTGTTTTGTTTGATCTCTTGTAGATGGGAATTTAATTCTCTTAAGGGACGAACCCTTGTCATATTTTTAAAACTGTAACAATTGCAGGTATAATGGTCATTTGAAAGATATGAATTTTTAATTGAATTGGTACAAGGAACACGATGAATTGTAGCATCTTTTAAGACCTAAAAAAAAGAACTTTAGACAGTTGTAACAATAAGTATAACCCCATAAAAATAACTGACCCGTGGTGCAAGATTCCCCTTTGGACCGGAACTGTTTCGTAACTGGCCTCATCAGATGAATCGAAAACCGTTGAAAGGATAGTTAGTCAATGGATTACATCCTTGGAAAACATATTGGGATAAAGACTTCATGTGATTTTTGAAATGTATCTTTTATAAAACTGAAAGATAAATAAGACATCGGATCTTTGGGAGAGATGACCCTTTTAATGAAATCCCTTATGTCCAGAATATAAAACTGTCCAGTCCTTAATACCAAACAAAATAACGACTCACTTCTACTCAGGTAATCACCTGAGTAGAAGTGAGTCGTACAATAGTGAGTTCAGTACAATATCTAGGGCAAATTTAGAATCGGTCACAGGAAGAGCTGGATTAAAAACCTATATGAATGGTACATCTTTTCTATTGATCTATTTCGAGTTTCGGTTTCTTGATAAAGGTCCAGAGAAGTTGAGAAATAACACGGTTTACAAATGAAAAAAAATGTATTCATAATTTAAACAAAATCTAAACTTACCTAGAAACAAAGTAAATAAGTTTAAAAAAATTATTTTTCAGCGGAAATTATTTATCATAGAAAATGTTCATTCCAGGTAAATAAAATACATATTTTGTATATTTCCTCAACTTTTTATATTTAATTAAGTTGACTAAAATTTGAAACCTCTCAACACATTTTTAAGACGAGTACACTTATACCTCGCTATACGGCCGCTCTTTATACGGCTTTTCGTTATAACGGCCTTCTTTAATTATGGAACTTTTTCGATATACGGCCCAAAATGTTTCGTTAAACGGCCAAAAAAATAATAAATGTGAAAAAAATATAGCCAGAAAGAATAAAAACTAATGATCCTTAAGTTGATTTTATTTCTGAACTTCGACAAATCCTATTGAACCTAGCAAATGATCTTGGTTTTGAGAATTCGGAATTGATTCGTTATACGGCTTTTCGCTTTGCGGCCAACTTTTCCGGAACGTATCTAGGCCGTAAAGCGAGGTATGAGTGTACAGGTATCCCCCGACTTACGACCTCCCGACTTACGAACTCCCGTACTTACGACCAAAATTAATTTTTTTTTTGTTTTTTACGTACACCATAAAACACAACAAATTGTGTGTAAAAACCAAATTTACTTGCAATGCTACAGGTAAAATTATTTTTATGACTAACTATGTACTTCAATTACGCCCCTTTTTTATTACAATCATCCTTGCATGCATGCATCTAAGCATGTTTGTTAAGCATACATATTATTTCGTTCTGTTTTGTACATTCCTAGAAATAATAAAAATATGTTTGTATAAAATAAAAATTATTCCTATATGCAATGTACGTTTTTTTAAATTCTATATTTCTATGATTTCTAACGTTTCTTGCATTTTATTTTCTTCCAGTCTTCAAATAAAAATTGTATTTTTTCCTCAGGTAAGACCAATTTTGTTTATTTTTATCGCCTTTTTTCAAGTATTTGCAGTCAGTAACTCGGGATTTAACATATAGGTATTGAAGTTAAAACCATGATTGGGGGGGGGAAGGTATGTATTCATATTTTGAAATATTGTAAATTCCCCGACTTACGACCAAATTCGACTTACGACCAACCCTTCGGAACGGAACTTGGTCGTAAGTCGGGGGATGCCTGTATATTATTTTTAATCATTATTTTCGTAGATATCATTTATTTTCACCAGTGGTGTAACTACATATTTTGACTCCAACGCAGATTTTTTTTTTTTTTTTGGACCTTCTACTAGATTTGTCAACATTGTCTAGATAGGCCAAGCCACAAAAATAAATACATAAATAAGTATAGGCTATTCCAAACCATTAGGCGGAACTAGATTTTGCAACTTTTATAGTTTGATTCGAGCTTTTGGCCATTTTGGTTAAGCTTTGTAAATCATACTTACAATAAACATTTTTAGGTGAAGGTTAAAATCGTTATAAAATATCATTTTCATTATATTTTGATTTTTGTGTCATTCTTAATACAAATTACCCATTTATTAATTTTTTTTTGTCTTTTAAATATGTAGAAATGTATTATATTTTAAACACATGTCAAATTTTCACATACCAACGTGAATTATAATATAACCCAAGCAAGATCTCTTCTCGTGTCAACTTAACAAACGAAATTTCCATTTAGTTCCGCTTCAAGCAAAGAAATGACCTATATATATCGACATTTTTAGGTTTAATAGGCCTCTACATGGCATGCCCCTTCCCCATCTGCGGTTGCTGGCGTAGTGGGCTCATAATTATGCCACTGATTGTCACTGTTTCATCAAAAGTTTTACACTATTTGACTGATGATCTTTACGACAATAGACAGCTTTCGCAAATACGTAGAGGAAATTTTCCTATGACGACATGGTTCTTACGATGGCATACTTGTAATATTTTGAATAGTATTGGTTTTGGGGCGCAAATAAAAGATTTTTTTATTGGAAGGAAAGGAACACAAGCAGGACAAACCCAGTAAAGTGTCGTCATCATTTTTGGCGAGACAGTCCGAGGTGAACCTAGGTCTCCTTCCAGGTTTCATGACCATGTTTTCAATCTATGTACATTCAGGAGTAATATGGTCAGTATTACGTCCATATTTTTAGCGTACACAGAATTGCCGATTTGCTCACATATGCCTGTTTCGTTAGTTGTAGTGAATTTACTTGCCGTTTGCAAGCATTTCGTTTTTATGGTGAACAAATGTAAATTTAGGTAAATGATGAATTAGGCTAAGGCGGGGCACAAAGTTCCATTTTACCTTAAACTGACATTCTTATCTTTTGTTTAACAATCCATGGCTTACTTCATTCCATGTTTTTTCTTTTTCTTTCTTGAGTATTCTTTCCTTATTTTAGGGTGTCTTATCTGGCGCAGAGTATCCCATTACGGGTTTCGAAGCTCTAGAAGGTCTTTTCTAAGGCCTTCTCTTACACCCTTCTTCTCTTCTGATGCACTCGCCTATTATGATGTTTCATTTGTATTATTTTCCATTGTCACTGTCTGCTTTTTTTTACATTCACAGTACCTCTAATCGTGGCTATTCCCGAAAATACATTACCGGTATACGGCTACGTAGAAATCGACGATTCCTTCTGAATATTCTTCCCGCTGGAGTTTTTATTAAATAGTCTGTGTTCGAACCAACATCCACAATAACCCATAGGGCAGCCCATCATATCAGTGGGTGCATTCAAAGTTAAGTTCGCACAACCCAGCGATACCGGTGATGCCATTTTCGAAAAGCAAAAGCAGACAGTTACAGGAGAAAATAATACAAATGAAACATCACAAGAGGCGAATGCATCAGAAGAGAAGAAGGATGAAAGAGAAGACTTAAAAAGATATTCTAGAGCTTCCAAGCCCGTACGAAGATACCCTGTTCCAGATAAGACCCTAAGATAAGGAAAGAAAACTCAAGAAAGAAAAAGAAAAAACATGGTATGAAGTATGCCATGGATTGTTAAACAAAAGATAAGAATGTCAGTTAAAATGTCAGTTTTTAGAATTATTTTATTTGAAATAAAGTTATTGTATCAACTTGGTATTCGTTATTTCATAAAAGTGTATAAAAAGTCATTACATTTGCAATTAAAATAGTTGGCTCCGAAGTCATATATATACACTTAATTTGCATTATTTTTTGTAGAGACATCTTGCTTAGATAATAATAAATTATATTAGGTACGGAAATTGTTAGTTTTTTACACAGTTTTCATTATTTTTCACTTTTTAATTTGAAATTTTAGGTTAGATTTCCCCATATATAACGTAAATTTGACGTCTATCGCAGCGCTAGGTTCAGCTAAGTTATAGAATGCGAGCGGAGCGAAGCGAGCTATCTAAATAACTTTTATAGTCGGATTGCTGATAGGTGACTGTTACATGTATGTATCAAGTAGTGCATTCATATAATAATCTAGTTACCTTTTTTCAGCGATTTTAAAAGTGTTTTTTGTTTTTTGTCTTAACTGTCAGTGTCTGGTAATAAATATTAATTTAAATATGACTTGCGGCCAATTATTAAATTCACAAACTTTAATTTTTAATCTGCTGAAATAAACAACAAATTTTAATCCAAAATTTACGTATGAGTTTAAATTTTTCCTTATTTATAATTATTATCTTAAAATTAATAATTTTGTTTGTTTGAGTACTGCTGTAAATTTATTTTCGCGTTTTAATTAGTAAAGATATCTGCGAATCATACCATTTCTTTCTAATGCTTTGTTTTTATTCAAATAATTTTGAAGGTTAGTTGTCAACTTGCGTCACTATACGTTACTATGGGTATGCAAATAATTATAATAATATAGACAGAGAAAGCATATAGTATTGAATATCGATACTTGTAGCAACGAACAGTCACTTATCAGCAATCCGACTATAGTTTAATGACCAAACACTATCTTAGGTTATATTTGATTAGTAATAGCTTGATTAGAAGAAGCCAAGCGGAGCGAGCTACCTATCTTTTAGTTTAATGACAAAACACTCTATGGAACAGTGTAGAACGTTTTATGCTGCCATATATTGACAAATAATGTAATTGCCACAAGGCATTATACGAAACTTTTACATTTGTAACTCAAGAAAATCGCAATAACCCGCAATTTTTTTTCTGGAAATTCTATCTCAGTGACCTACTCTCAGACACTCATTGAAAAATTTGAAAATTCGTGTATATATATATGACACCGGACCCAAATAGTCTATTAGATATTTACAATTTGATGTATAGTTTGTTGCTAATTGTATTTCAAAGGTTAATTGAAGGGGCAAGTGGATGAAGGTGTTATGTATTTTGAAATTTTCGTTGGAATGAGGTTGTATAAACCTCTTTTATCCTAACCAAAACACTCAGTTTCCAATTATCTATATTTTGGAAGATATAGATAGATAAAGATGTTATGTGCAATGAACTCAAGTAGTTTTTTTAGATCACAAAGTAGCAAAAGATGAAAAATGCAGTAATTTGTGTAATAAATCTAATTCTTACAATATAATAAATTTTACAGGCTTTCAACTGATGTGACAAGCGGAGTGATAGCAGAAAATAAAAAATTGATGTGAAGTGTGAATTTTCACACATTGCAGGGTTTCGCAGGTATATAATAAGTGAAGGCGGCATGCTGAGTGTGTAGGACAAATTTTGCTTTGTAGTAACCACGGCAAAATGAACGATCTTTTTAAAATAATTTATCGTTTGTTAATCTCAGAGCTTTAAAAACAAATTTTATGTTAAAATATTTTTTTGTTAATTTTAATTCGAATACCTAATATCATTATTTAGGTTTCTAAATAAGTGCAGTATTTTTTTTATATAACAAGGTTCATTAAGATTTTGAAAATTGGGCCTATGGCTTTCATTGGTTGTCTTAAATCATATGCTCCGCCCCTCTGGCTTCGTATAAATGACACAGAATGAAAATATAATTGGAAATTGGAAATTGGTTATTAAATTTACGCTCTTGAAAATTAAATTCAAAATGTGCTAAAATATAACTAGAATTTTAACAAATTAATTTAAACATAATAAATATGAAAAAAAAAAAACAAAAAATAAAATTGACTCCACCCACAAGCCAGGAACGAACCTGTGTAGTAAATAACGATCCTGTGTGGTTGTCGAGCAACTGAGCCACTAGACCACCAAACGCTTATCAACTTAGTGTGTTATAAGAGTATAACATGTATGCATCGTCAACCAAAAAACACAAAAAATGCGTTATTTTCCGAAAACATAATCTGATCAAAAATTCCTGTTGTACTATTCCGGTTCACACCATTATACTTACTTAGAATTTTTTCACATTTTTAGTTTAAACCATCTGGGCTACAGGGTGTGGGACAAAAATTTTTTTGCACAATTTTGGCCTCAATAATCGCCTCAAAATAATTTATTTTGCAAAAATTAAATTTTGATCGTTAATCCACGTATTAAGGGCTTTCATTTGATACCCTACTCTGAATTTTAAAAACATATTTTTTTTTTTCGATGAGCACATGTTTGTTTATATTTTTAGGGGGATATGTTTTTTAGATGTTTTAGTATTTTTCCTATGTGCGGGTCAAAAAGTTGTACAAGCATGCCAATTTTCAACTCTCTAGGTTTAGCCGTTTGGCTACAATTTTTACCGAACAGACAGACAGAGAGACAGACAGACAGACAGACAGACAGACAGACAGACAGACAGACAGACAGACAGACAGACAGACAGACAGACAGACAGACAGACAGACAGACAGACGACAAAATGACGGTATAAGGGTTTTTTGGTCATACCTACAAAACCCTAAAAACACAATAACTTAGTAAATGTCAATTTACTTAGAACTTAAAATTTGTAACATAACACCTTCATCTTTTATCGTTTATTACTTACCCTGAAAACAAAAAATCCGAAAAAATCAGAATTACAGGTTCTACTTTTCCATGCCTACAAATAATGTGGAACATAATTTTTACAGCCATAACAATTTGTACTATAAAATATCTTACATTTATTAAGTAACTTAAAAATTTTGTCCGTTTAAAAACACGATTAGCATATGATAGTGGTCCGTGGTCCCTGGTCCGTGGTCCCTGGTCCGTGATCCCTGGCCTGGTCTAATTTATAAGAGCTGTGGTGCATTGAGCGGCAGTTAGTGTGTCCGCAGGGGGGAGAGTGTCGATAAACACATCGCAGCGGGACCAGGGCACTACATCAACCCCTTCACGATCCAACATCCACTCACAATCCACCGCTAATTCCAATCGACATTTATTACCCACCTGGGATAAATTGTTTTCTCTTTTTGTCCCGGTGTAAATAAAATTTGTTATGCTGTTTTTGTCAGTCTAAAGGTCCTTTTTAGCAATTCTATAATGATAACAAGTAGCAACAAAGTTAACGGTTTAAGTATTAGCTAGATTTTAATATTTGCTCGGACTTTAGGTTTAGTGGATTCAAGCCCGCGCCTAGCAGTTTTGGCGCCCTTATGCAATATTTTATATGCCACCCCCAATTTTCTATAACAATTTGTATGGCTGATATAGTATCGTACATATATAATTAGCTACCGTGTGTTAGTGATTCTGTAACACTGTGACGTCATTTTTCCTAAGGTTCTCGTGATTGGCTAACTGGGAAACAGGGTGTTCCCAGTTTGACTTGATTGACAGGTATTTTGCAGATTTATTCTCTAAGAAACTGCGAATAAAATAACATATAGAAATGTCTAGGGTTTCGTAGGCATAAATAAGAAACTATATACACTGCTATATCCTTCGACCAATATGAATAATATTTTGCAGATTTATTTTCTTAGAATCTACAAATATAACTACTTACAGAAATGTGTAGAGTTTCGTAGGCATAAACAAGAAACTCTAGACACTGCTATATCCTTTGACCAATATAAACAATATTTTGCAGATTTATTCTCTAAGAATCTTCGGATAAAATAACATACAGAAATATCTAGGGTTTCGTAGATATAAATAAGAAACTCTAGACACTCCTATATTCTTTGATCTATATGAAAAACTTTTTGCAAATGTATTCTCTAGAAATCTGCGGATAAAACATCGTATAGAAATATCTAGAGTTTCGTAGGCATAAATAAGAAACTGTAGACACTTCTATATTCTTTGATCTATATGAAAAATATTTTGCAGATTTATTATTTAAAAATCTGCGGATAAAATAATCTATAGAAATGTATAGGGTTTCGTGGCCATAAACAAGAAACTCTAGGGTACTCCTATATCCTTTGACCGATATGAACAGTATTTTTCAGATTTATTTTCTAAGAATCTACGAATATAATTATATGCATAACTGCCTAGGATTTCGTAGCCATAAACAAGAGACTCTAGACCGATTTGATCTGTTTCCCTTGACCGATATGAACAATATTTTGCAGATTTATTCTCTAAGAAACTGCGGATAAAATTTTATATATAAATGTTTTGGATTTCGTAGGCATAAACGAGAAACTCTAGACAAGCCTAACGTTTAACTGATATGAACAATATTTTGCAAATTTATTCTCTAAGTATCTACGAATATAATTACATATAGAAATGTCTAGGCTTTCGTAGGCATAAATTAACGTCTCAAATTATTTTTAGTTTTAACAATATAAATGTAATGTACTAAGTAAAAATGAATCGTTTTCTCATCTTAAAAAGTTAATGAATAAATAATCTAACTATATAATTAGCAAGTGTCTGTATGTAGTGTCGGTAACATTATGACGTCAATTTTTCTAAAGTTCTCGTGATTGACTAACTGGGGACACCCTGTTTCTTGATTGGCTGACAGGTGACGCCCTGTCCCGTGATTAGCTAACTGGTGATATCCTGTCCCATGATTCGCAGACCGGCGACGAAATTAGGATATGTTAAAAATTAAAACCAAATACACATATAAACAATTGAAATTTTTATATTATAAATCCGTCATTGTTGACACCCGTCAACAATGCTAGGTTATTACCCTAACCTAGTATGAAAATAATTTTATAAATTAATTGTTACATACATACAAAGAGAAAAAAATACGTTTAAACATTTATTATTATTGTCTATTTTCATATAACGTACAATACAATTTATAACATAAAATAATAAAAGATTTTCTAAATAAATTGAGCTTTTCGCGCTTTAATTTTAGCAAATTGCTTAATTAAATCTTCGGTATATAATTCTTTTAATAGACCCGATTCTATTGAGATAACAGCAAGGTTACTTAGTCGATTTTGCCCCATAGTTGATCTCAAATAATTTTTTATTATTTTGAGTTTTGAAAATGAACGCTCTGCGATCGCGACAGAAACCACGCATTGTTAATAAAATACGAAGTATTATGCTTGTGTTAGGGAACGAATTCATTAAGTTGTTAATCGTTATATAATTTATACTTTCGTTTTTTCTTATATACAGAACGCCGATATTTCATACTACGTACTACTACGCGGCTACTGAACTGACAAGAGTACGAAAATAAAAATCATTCAAAACTGTAAAACATAAAAACTGACCGACCAAAGAAACAATATATAAATCGGGACTTTCCCGGCTTGACTTGAGTAGAAGTGTGGCCTCCACATTATTCCAACCCTATCATAAACATATACACACTGGAGATTCCCCGTAACCTTAAATATACTGTATCATTGGGAGGGCGATAAAAGCACACTCTTTATCAGGTACGATTTTTGTATAGATAAATTTATAAAAATATGTATAAGATTTTTATAAATATTTATAAGAGAAAGTATATTATCTATCTTTTTCTTGGAGTTTTGGCGCATTTAGTGCCTCGGCGCTGTTGTGCGCCGCACAACCTTGCACTTATATACGGCGCGGGCCTGAGTGACAGTCCTGAGTGAATTGTCCTCGATAGTATTTTGTCACACAGGTGGTCACAAGTTTGAACAGAAATAACTTTTTTCGATATCAATGCATATTGAAAACGTCAAAGATTATCTCTTTGTTTCAGTTGATGTATCAGGATTAGTGGTGTGCCGGATGTCCGTATCCGCATCCGAATCCGCGGATAATTCGCAAAAAAATAGAATTCCGTATTCAATCCCGTATCCACTTTTGTAAGGCGGATCTTAAACGAATATCATGTAGATAAAATCGAATTGTTTTTCATATAAACTAATTCACAAATAGGAAGCTCTTCACCTCGAAGGAGCTTTGCATGGTTCTTCCCACGAGGAAAAGCTATTACCTGCATATAACCTGCATATATTCTAGTTTCACCAGGCATAATTAACTATTAAATATATTGCTTCAATACTTAGTTATGAAATTCTAGATATAGACTGATACTACTAATCATGTTATGGGAGATAGGAGGAAAAGGGAACCTGGAAGGAAAAACCTTGAAAGCAAGTTGAAAAATCTCCGAGAATAGTATGAAGACAGCGTAATTTATCTATTCAGTGTAGCTGTAATCAAGAGCAAGATAGTCCTAATGGTAGCTAGTTCAACCAGTGTTAGTTTTTTTTTTTTAATTATTATTCGTTTCTGTAGTTCAGTGTTCTACAACCTTTTTATACTGACCGCCCACTTTCATAACTTTCATGAGGGTAAAATTACCTGACCGCCCACTACTCGTATAATATTAAAATTGAAATAAAAACTATATTTGTTCACGGCCTGCCCCTTGGTGTGCTTGCTATTTTTTACGTAGCATGTAAAATTACAGGGCAAGTAGGAACATCAAAAATTAATATAACTGTAAGCTTTATTATGGATACGGGGTCAATATAAAAATAAATATTGTATTAATAACACCTTGTATAATAAACTATTTAGCCAGGCGTACCCGTGGTACTTGCCCATAGGGTAAAGTGGTAAAAAATCTCTTTTAAAAATGTTCTGTCTTTTTTTCTAAGATATTTTTTATTCCTTCATAACCAACCTTGTGATATACGAGGTCTGTTCAAAAAGTATCGCGAGTTTTGTGTTTTTTCAAAAATTATTTATTTATTCATGAATATCTATTTTGTCCCCTTCAAAGTAATCCCCACCAGATATTATACACTTGTGCTAACGTTTTTGCCAATCCTCGAAGAACTTGAAAAAATCATTTTTTGTGATCTTGTTCAGCTCCTCCTTCGATGCCATCTTTATCTCTTCACTCGTAGCGTAGCGTCGT
This sequence comes from Liopterus haemorrhoidalis, assembly GCA_963971575.1. NCBI lineage: Eukaryota > Metazoa > Arthropoda > Insecta > Coleoptera > Dytiscidae > Liopterus > Liopterus haemorrhoidalis. The sequence continues at coordinate 174,769,438 of OZ020611.1, read as the reverse complement.
CCTTTCATGGGCCTCTTCAGTTTCGGGAACAAGAAAAAGTTACAGGGAGCCAGATCTAGGGAATACGGTGGCTGCGGCATTATTAGTGTGTTGTTTTTGGCCAAAAATTCGCGCACAACCAACGAAGTGTGGGCGACGACGTTTCGCGGCGACCCGTCTCCTGCTCAAATTATTGGTAAAAATCGTATGGCACGAGCCAATCGATATGTTTAGGTCCTCAGCAACTTCTCTAACGGTGATTCAACGATTGGCCAATACTATTTTCTTCACTTCATCAATGTTTTCGTCTGTTGTGACGTGCTCGGGCGTCCGGCACGGTCTTCGTCGTTCACGTCTTCTCGGCCCTCTGAGAACATTTTGTACCACCGATAAACGTTGCTTCGATTCAAGGTAGCTTCACCATATGCCACAGTCAACATTCGAAATGCCTCCGCGTACATAATTTTGTTTTTCACACAAAATTTGATACAGATTCTTTGATCCATTTTTTGGTTTAGGCAAAAATCGAAGACGAGCCAAAACAAGTGCAAGCAAAGCAACTGTCAAAAATTAACTGAACATTCAAAATGGCCGAACTTGTCGGCATAAGTGAGAGACATGAGTACCAACATAACGTCACAAAAAAATCGAAAATCGAATATACGTAACCCGCGGAAATTCAAAATTCGCGATACTTTTTGAACAGACCTCGTATGTATGTTTTAAAGATTATTACTTACTTATTAAGCGTGGCCCTACAATCTTTATAGGTTTAAGCCTCCACCATATTTTATTTATTTATTAAAGTATTAAATCGCAGTATTAAAGACCAAAGAAACACGCAGTGACGCATTTACATGGTTCACGGCTAATAAACTGAGTATTAATAAAGAAAAGACAGATGACCTAATATTCAGTCTTAACAGAAATTTTTCTACAAATTCTGAATATTATGCCTGTACCAGAACTCAATTTCTAGGATTTATTTTAGACGTCAGACTATCGTGGAAAGATCATCTTTCTCACATTGCTGGAAAAATAAATTCCTTTACTTACATGTTACGCAAAGTCTTGAATGTATCTGTGAAAATAGTGAAACTAGTATATAATTCCCATATACAGTCAATTATAATGTATGGTATAATATAGTAGGGTACCTCCGTAGAGTGGAAAAGAATCTTCATACTGCAGAAAAGAGCTATTAGAGTATTAGCTAGGGTTAGTTCAAATAGTTCATGTAAACAGCTTTTCGTTGATTTTAAATTATTAACTCTACCGTCTGTTTACATATTAGAGTTACTGCTGTATATCAAAAAATATCAACATGTCCTTGAAAAAAGGGGCAGTAGTCATGGATATGAAACCAGAGGACAAGATAACCTCAAACTCCTCTAGGGCACATATAATATATCAAAAAATTTGCCATATCACATTGGGGCTAACTTATTTAATAAATTGCCGAAAACTATAAAAGAATTGTCTGCAAAACAATTCAAAAACGTTTTGAAAAATCACTTCGTAAAGAAAGCTTACTATAGCATTGAAAAATATTTAGAGGATGACACCTCAAATATTACTATGTAAAATAAACATTTCTTTGTAGTACATGTTTGTAATAGTGACGTAAATTATGTATATTTTTTGTACCTTAAATTTGAATAAATTTATTATTATTATTATTTGCTTATCCCCTATGTCCATCATCTAGATACATATAATTGAAATAGTTATAGTTGGAAATTAATTCAGCTTAAAAGTTCAAAATACATAATTCAAATACAATTAAGTTTGTATGTTTTGAATGTTTTAACCCTTTACCGCATAGTGTGCCATATATGGTACATTCCGATTTTTATTTTTTATTTTACTTTTAAAACTGAATCAGAACGTTACTTCATGAATGTTCATATATGCCACATACACAGCAATGGGTCCTGCAGTATCTCAAGTAATGTGCAGCAATAGATTTGAGGATATCAAGCGGAATTTGCACTTCAACGATAACTCTGAATTTATTGAGAAAGGACAACTAGAAGATACGACCTTTTCTTTCATAAATTCGAGGGCGACTGCTTTTAATCCCTAATGTAGAACACCTAGCAATTGACGAGCAAATAATACGGAATCATTTTCTTTTGTAACATAATGTAGAATCATAATGTTCCATGTATGGCACAAACCCTAAATTATTATTTTAATTATTATTTTTTCATAAAAATAATAATTAATATTTTAAATATATTTTTTTAATTAATTTTTCTATCAAGAAGAACCAATTCCTAATGCCCATGAATTATTTCAGCCAAAAATAAAAATTCATGCAGTAAAGGGTTAAATACAGTATGTAATTATACTAGCGCCCACCTGAAAGCTTAAATCGCCTAAATTCGGGGCGTTACGCCCAGGTTGAAATTCACCGTTCTAGTTAATGCTAAACTAGTCTAAGTTATTTTTGTATCTAGTCATGCTATAATTACTGTTACAAAGGTTTCATTTTCAGATATTTGATTTTTTTAATTTTTAGTACAAAGTACTTAGATGCATTTTAAACAAGAATCACCAATCAGTTTTCAAAATTACTACTTCTGGACGTAACATAGCGCTTAAGTCTGTGTGTAAGTCAGAGCTGCTAGGATGATAATCAGCAGGAGAAATAAAGTCCGGTACAATGATTTCAAGCTACTACTGCGCAGCCTTCGCAATTTGAGCTGGCACTAAATTTTGCTAGAAGACCACTACAGAAGGAACTGTTCAGTTCTTTAATTATCGACTTTAACACGGTTTTCTAGTAGACTTTGACCAACATTTATACCCCATTCTCGTAAAAATGAATCTTAGTGGTACCGTCATAACTCCCGCCCATCAAACCGTAAATAAAGCAGAGTAATGTCTCCTCTGGATCGTCGTCGGTTTCTCATAAGCTTGTCGTGAACTTGCAGTATACACTATGTCGTTCTAGCAGGTGATAGCCTGTTCAACATTAAAAATCTTTTCTGGAAACCATCCGTAATTCTATTGAATTGTGGTCGCAGAGACTCATGCTTTGAGTACCAGATGGGGTCATTTTGCAAACTGATTGTACTAAAATAAAATTAAAATATCTCTAAGCATCATGTAGATTTGCACTGAAAACTTTATAACAGTATTTATGGCAAGACTAGGTATATAGAATCATAGGTCGATTTTAAACCAAAAAGAAAACAGTAGCAACATAAACTTGCAACGTTTTGATCACAAGCGGATTAGAAAAATAATAACATAGAAAAACATCTCTGACATATGTCAAAAGAAATACAAAAGCCTAATATTTTTACTGTGGATTAAATTTTATAGCTTTTCTTATGGTATTGTAAATATAATTCGTTTATGTCAAAATGTTAATCTCAGTGCTCTAAAAGCAAATAAATCATATATTTCTCACATACTTACCACGTTATTTATACCTAAAGTTTCACAAAAAACAACATAAAAAATAATTCTTTACAAATATCTGAGTCAAAATGACAACAATGGGCCTTTAGCTTTGACAAAGAGAAGCAAATTTGAGATTTGCCGTGTCTAGCTATAAATGTCCGAGTGTATTGTCAGATATCTCGGTATAAAATGGATTAACTTTATGACTTTTTCAGAAAAGATTCTATACATTGTTATTTAAATAATTTAAATGCATAATATTTGCATAACAGAACACAATGTTATAATAGAAGTTCACTAAATATATGTACGAGTTTAAATAAAAAGTACGCGAAATACGTCCGTTGTGTAGTACCCAGGGCTGCGCAATACACAGAGGCACGCGCGTACATTTAGTTTAAATATTAAAATACACTCATCAAAATGATCTAGAGATATTTGATAAAATATTTGATCAGGTTGGGATAGCACTGTGTGTTCTTTATATTCTAAAGATTTTTTGGCATTTGTGGGGCCACCCTTTGCTGCAATCGGGCCCGAATAAGGCTGGTGTTGATGAAAATTGCACACCTACGCAAATAGGGTTCGATTGGAGTGAGGGATGGTCTTGTGATTGTACAGGGGCGATTGATACACGCATGACCTGTGTACACCTTATGGACAACAAATGAACATTCTTTTCTTTTTTTTTTACTGGGTATTTCATTAAATACCCGTGGACCATTTTGATGGGTGTACTGCCGTACTGGTTGTTGCAATGAATAGTAGGGTGAGCGGTAAAAATACTTATAATTTATCCAGTGACCTGCGCTTTAAAAACAGTTTTAAACACAATTTCTAAATTCTAGCAATTATATGGAAATTATTCAAATTAGCCAAATTAGCATAATTTGCATCCAACTACAATTTGGGTATTTTTTGCTCTACAGATTTTTCGGCGTTTTCCTTTTATTAGCGTAACGTTTGTTAAATATTTTTAGTGTCAAACCTGGCAATATCCAGTAAGTAGAAGAGGGAAATTACAATTTGTTATAATGTAGCTGTCGTTTGTGAATTTACTACTGTTATTACACGTTAGGTTATTGCATTCGAGTTTTATGGCAGTTTTGGTTAATCGCTTTTCATTACTAATACTTTTTTAAGATGAATCTAATCTAAGAGTAGCGTGTCTGTGTAAAATTTTAACTTGGAAATATGACGACAGACACAATTTAACTTTTAAAAACAGCCTTTGTATAAGCTGCGTCGAGTCGAATTGCATGTGTTAATTGGTTTTTCTGTTTCAAAGATATTAGAAATGAAATAAAGATAGTATATGATGGGGGATAGGTAGACCTTCAGTTTCTAAAACCAATAAAAAGGTTATCCAAGTTAGCAAACTATTACGTAGTAATCGACGATTGACTGTTAGGGAAGTTGGAGAAGAAGTAGGAATATCAAATGGATTTTGTCAAGACATTTTGACCAATGTGGACAGTCACGACAGAACATTTCCTCAAACGATCTTTAATAGAGCGAAATAATGAAACGAATTAATATCCACAGCATGCAGCAAAAGTGAAAAAAACGACACAAATTTCGACTTAACTTCGAAAACTCGCAACATTTGCAAAGCAAATAGGTCTATTGATGTTAAGATTTAGGTGTTGGAAGAAAGAAGACAAAATGCAGTACAAAATTAGGAGGCATTGACTTGTGCCGGGAGAGTACGGCGCTAGAAAGAGCATGGTAAAATAGTGGCGCGCGGCATTAACATAGCACTTTAACGTCGGAATAGGCAGTGCCTATGTAAAAATGAATTAAATTTATCGAAAAAATCGTCTTTAGTTGGTTTTTCCAAAAATAACCAAATAATATTTATAATACATGTTCGAATAGTAGAAACGATAAAATATGATTATTATCATTTATATCCCATTCCTACCTTACATTCCAAGCAATCTTTCCTAATACCAAATTTATGCTAATTAATGAGCAGAATTATCCAGCGAACAATTCATTTGCTGAGAGGCTATCCCGCTATGGACCAAGCTATTCCAGAATCCACGCCAAATGAACCCAAGTCAAATTATTCACAAAAGACTTATCCAAATGACAGAGGATACCTGTGGACCTGAGCCAGCCCAAAAACAATAAAATCGAGAAATCAATGGATCGTCATCGCCTCATATCATCGATAGTTATCCAGATCTGCAGACAATATTCGGAAAAAATATCCTTGTCTGGAAATTATGTTCTAGTCAGCCCCTTTCTGCGAAGTCACAATAGAAGGAATAAAAAATCAATCACACAAAGACTTAAAATAGAAGCTCAAACCAATGGAACTCCCAAAATTAAATCAAAATCTTAAGGGCCCTCCGACTTCGAAGAATCAGCCAATAAAATTAGACCATATCAATTTGGATCAGACCAAAAACATGCTACAAGTCCTCACCACACAAAAGAAGGAAAATATTACCGAACCAGCCATTAATCTCAAATTTAACATCTGGAATTTAATATCATACATTTAAAATTTTCCTTGTAATTATTTTGTATTGTTATATTAAACTACGGTCCAAAATCCTGCCAAGGTTAACAGCAGCTTTAGAAACTCCCAGAAGAGGCCAAACCACTCAACCCGAAAACTCCAGGATCACCCCCAAAGTTTCCTTTTGACGATCGAGGAGTTTTGGGTACCATATTGATGACACTGTCATAATTTATTAATGACATTGTTAATTTTAATTATAGTGAAATAGCTTACATGGTAAAAATTAAAATAGTAGACAGGATTGACATATCGACCATAGAGATTTAACATGTAAAATAATAAATATGCTATTTCCTGCTTCCCTAATTGTTTTAGAGAAAAAGTGCGTAGAGAAAGAAGATAAAATTTATTTAGAATTAAAAACTCTACATGATAGGTAACTAAACTATCTTCCAACTACTTCCGAGGAAATTTAAAAATTATCCCTGGTCTATCACCAAATTATGTCTTATGGGGACATTTAAAAAGCAAAGTATACCGAGCAAGGCATCCAGACATTAATTCCCTAAAACAGAGTTTCCCAAACTATGCTCGGCGGAACGTCTAATAGTGCTCCGCGATCTACTAGTTTTGCTATATATATATATATAGTTATTAAATAAAATTCTTATGTCATGCTCGTCATATATTTATTAAAAAATGTTCATCCAGACGTTTCGATTGGTAATCCAATCATCCTCAGTTCAATATTATTGTCAAAAGTGTAAAATAATGTATTTCCACATTAAAATGTTTGGTCTGTACGGTCTGTCCTAAACTAGTTTAGGCTAGACTATGATTAACCGTTCCTGTCCGTTCCAAACATTTTAATGTGGAAATACATTATTTTACACTTTTGACAATAATATTGAACTGAGGATGATTGGATTACCAATCGAAACGTCTCGATGAAATTTTTTTAATAAATATATGACGAGTATAACATAAGAATTTTATTTAATAACCATATTAATTTCGTCAAGAACTTTCTTTCGATTATATATATATATATATATATATATATATAGCTCCGATAGTGCTCCGCGTATATACAGATAGTGCTCCGCGACTAATTCTTCTCGTGAAAAGTGCTCCGCGGCTCAAAAAGTTTGGGAAACTCTGCCCTAAAACATAAGATTATCAAGGAATGCGCAAGAATAACTGATAGGCTAATGCGCGGAGAAATTTTTACAACATACCTGGTTTTTGCTTAGCAATGAATGGCGACATATTTTAACATTTGATATAATATATTATTAATTCTGTTAAAAAAAATATATAATTATTTATTTATTAATAAAATTTACTATATTTATGATCAATTAAATTTATTAGTTAGATTACTAGTCTTTCATGTACATTTGTTTATAAAGCATGTCTACTTGATAAATAGTGTTTTATAAAATTTATAATTTTTAAATTTCCTCGGAAGTACTTAGAAGATAGTTTACTTACCTAGCATGTAGAGTTTTAAATTCTAAATAAATTTTATGTCTTGAACTTTTTCTCTAAAACAATTAGGGAAGCATGAATTAGCATAGCTGTATAGGGTAACTGCAGCGAATTTCGACTACGTAGGTAATTTAGACTATCCCATTATTTCTCTAAATAAGTGCTGGCATTTAGCGGTAGTATAACGTAATACTATGTTTATGTGAAAAACCTACCTCACTTTATTTTAAGCCAAGTATGAATGTCGTTAGACGAACATGTAGATATTTATATTTTTTAAGTGTTAAAATATTTTAATTGTTTTTAGACCGGGAGCTCATGACAGTTTTTGGTCTCCGATTTCATACAGCATGCCTTTTGGAGGAGAGAATATTTACCCTGTGACAACAAAAAAGGGATGGTACTAAACCCCTGCACGCTTTCCGGTCATAGGGAAAATTGCATTTCCACTTAAACACAAAATTTTTGTGCTTTTCTCTGATTTAATATTGCTTGCCCTTTTGTCAAAAGAAAGTTATAACAAATTTAAAGTCTTTTAAATATATGCATGCGATTCGGAGGGTCCCAAAGGGCTCAAACGGTCATGTAATCTTGTAATAAAAAAATATGATTTTCCGCGTTTTCATACAGCATCACATATAATCTAATAAATAGCATTATTAGAGACTTTTAGTAGGACGTGATTTTAATTGTCATCAAACGTTATTATGAATTTCACGACAATTAAAATCACGTCTTACTAAAAGTCTCTATTATTATATTTTTTTACCTAAATAAAATGTAAAAATGATAAGAAACGTTGATTATCTTAAAATATTAGGGTAGTCGATATTAACATCACTTTTTTGAAATCAACGTTTTTTTCATATTTTTTTTTATATCGAACTTATGTTGCAGTAACAGCTTGTTTCACTGTGAAAATATTTAGCACCTAAAGATAAGTGAATGAGGTATCGATGGGGACCATTTTCCTACCAAAATATTGAATAGTACGTAAATTAAAAAATAAATAAATTTGGTAGTCGAAATTCGCTGCAGTTACCCTATAGGTACCCAGCAAACATTTTTATACGGGCCAGTACTGGTAAAGCACATACTCCCCGGCATTGAAAGTAATGGGCCAGTACCCCGGTGTCCCCGTGGCCGTTACTGGCCCATTGATGTATCAGTTGCCGGCCCAGCAACGGTAAAGTGCAAAATTATCGCATTAGTTGCAAGATTTCTTTCTGATGGTTTTAAGTGCTGGTAAAGTTCTTCGTATAGGCGGAATGCGAAATACAAATGTGAAGTACATTATTAATACTGGCGTTGCACTTACTTTTGGTGCCAGTAATTTACCAGCATAAAAGCAGTTTGCCGGCATTCGGCCGTTAGTTGAATGTTTGCTGGGTATCGAGAACATTTATATTTTATAAAATCTTTTTTGAACGACAATATCAAAAACAATTCTTTTTAATCATCTAGTACCAGCCATAAAGTAAATCTTTTTCGGCCTAGGCCGATTCACTTCTTTTTTTTTTGCCGCTGGATGCTAGAGCCATCTATGGGTCATTTCTCAAGTTCCAGGTTCTCCATAATTACATTGGAACAATTGACAGTCGAACATTTATAATTGCAATAATTGTTTAGTAACCATAAATTATCCAATGTAAGTAAATAAATATAACTTTTCTAATAAAAATTTCTTTTGGTTGCCCAAAAAATACAATGTGCACCATGGCCAAAAAGATCTACGTTTTGGCCATGGTACACAAATAACTATCGTCAATTTCTGTCTGTTAATAAAGTGATGTCTTAACAACAACTTCTTTTCAAATTTTAACTCCTGACACTGCTCTATCTGATTTTTATGTTCCCAAAATTGAAAAGATAGAATGCCGAAACGATTAAAGAAATTCGAAAGAGATTGGTAAAATTTGGAAAGTGATTCAAAAGCGATTTCAAAATGTGTTTCCAGAAGTGGAAAAGAAGCTGGCAGCGACGTATAGCTGCAGAAGGACAGTATTTCGAAAGTGATAATTTAAATGTAAAATAATTCCTTATTAATAGAGTTTTATAACTCTAGTTTGCTAATTTTTTGATCAAGCCTCGTCATTTATTTCAAACGATTACACGTTAACTACAGAACTCCCGGCGTCTCTGAATTTTACTGAATGAATCAACATTTCCAATATTCACGGTAACATGTATTTAATGCTTCAATACCTTCGAACAGTGTGCCAGTAAATTCCCCTCATATGCACGCCTCTGTAATTCATATTAAATATTCACTAATACAACCAAACCCCTAAACGTTTATTGTGTTGAATTATCTTCGCTCGCATACAAATATATATAATCACCTTTATTACTTTACGACAGTAATTCATAAAAACCGAAAAAAATACATTTAAAAGAATACCGGTGCGTTCGTTCTTTTACAATGAGAAGATTACAATACACCAGAGAATTCTACTCTGCGTTGTCACATTATACATGATTGATAGGGATTCGTTTCAGGTAAAAATGAACCTTAAACACTCGGCATTATGGTACAGAATTGTATTCGTTGATGCTGGAATGGTTGAATGTGAGAAAGACCAGGTTAGGTTTGAAACTAGACAGCGTGGCCCCTTCTTGAAATAAATTTTTAGGGTGTGATTTTTTCTCTCTTTTTGTAAACAGATATTAAAATTTGTATTTTCTTTTTTCATTCACGTTTTGTTACTTTCAATTTTTATTGTTGTATTGAGTGGACATTCCGCCTTTTGTTGATATGTATATTTTATTTTATTGAATAAATAACACCAGATGATTTATGAAAGAATTGTTATTTTAGTATCACGTAAAGCATTTTTCTCATTAACGAAACGTATAATTCCCTATAGATTATGTTTCTTATACAAAACTAATAATCGGAAATAAAATTAGAAACAGTATTGATTACGGTCTTCTTATTTCTTTTTTAATAGGTGATACTACAGGTCAAAAGAAGGCGAAAAGTCTTAAAGCACCTTAATAAAAGTTTTATAATAAAAGAGATATTCATTTTTTAAGTTATAATTTTTATGGGATCAAAGAAAACGATAAGTTTGAAGTTATCACCCTGCTGTTTAATGCAAAGTCTCGCTCGGCGTGTCCATGAATCAGCGTATGCTGCAAGACCCATGCCTTGTCGAATTTACGCTGTTGCTGCTTCCACCCAGTTACGGAGATCCTCAAGGTCCATAATTTCGGTGGTGTATACCATGGTCTTCAAATGCCACCCCAAATAAAAGTCTAATGGTGTTAAGTCTGGTGACCGGGGAGGCCAAGGAACAGGACCGCCCCGACCAATCCACTTATTTTCAAATACATTGTTTAAGTATTGACGAACGAAACGGCAGAAATGCGCGGGTGCACCGTCTTGAAGAAACTACAGTTCTTGACGTACATTTAATGGAATATCTTCTAAAAGTTCTGGCAAATTATTTTGCAAATAAAAATAAATAAATAATTTTTGATATTTCATCGATCTGGTAACACAAAGGGACCAATCAACTGTGAGTTGACCATTCCGGCCCATACGTTCACAGAAAATCTGTCCTGAAAATGACCACGGCGAAAAACATGTTAGCTGTGTTAGGAGCAACATAAGTTATGAGTTTATTGCCATAATCCTCCATATTGGATTTCGCAATATTTTATTTGTTTTATCTTCAATTTTCATTTCATTTTTTACTCAGTACGGCCCATTCCTTTGTTATGATTATCCTCACCACCGACCACCCGCTGAGTTTATTGGTTAGCAATTTACAAAACTAAAAGTCATTCTGGATAAGCGTGTAATGAACTGTTTTTTCAAAAGTTATCGAATTTTATAATTTTTAATATGTATCCATAATTTGTAGTTGCAAAAGAGCAGTATTTCGAAGGTGATAATTTAAATGTAAAATAATATTATTATTTATAGCCTGTTTTTTTTTTTTTTTGTTTAAGTGTAACAAGATTTTGAAATTTAGTATTTTTTTTCTGTTTAATGAAGTTTTTGATCATTTTGTTTAGCGAAAGCCTTCTTCAATCAGTAATAAGTGAGTTCGTGACAATTTACAAAAACTAAAATTCATTTAGTTTTGCTAAATGTTTGGAATAACCTATAGACCAGTGGTTTCCAAACTTTGTTGGTTCCCGGAGAATTTAATGTATCAGAATTTTTTCGTGGCGCCCCAAGTCAAAACATTGGTCTAACTAACACAGTTGGAGGAGTATTGGAAAGTTTTCGCGACGCCCCTGTAGCCCAGTGACGGCGTCCCAGGGCACCGCGGCTCACTGTTTGGGAATCGGTCCTATAGCCAGTTGCTTGTTGGTCCACGTCTTTTTTGTTCAAATTTCGCATATAAATATATTTGCATATATGTCAAATTGTGTTTCTATGGATGAATCTATCTGCTTGTTCTAAACAACGTATAGGTAAGCAAATAATATTTTCGCCACGTGGGAAAAATAATTTATGTGTCCCATAAAGGATTATAATTCTAAATATTAAATACACAACACAGGTCTTATTTAATCTTATAAAAATGAAGGCAGCCCTTTATGTATTCAGTCCTTTTCATAACTGTTTTATAATATTTCTTTATAAATAAATTCGTCAATAGCTACTGATCCAGTGTATGTTCCATGTAAGATACAACTGAAAGGAATTATAATCCTATTGTCATACTGAGTAAACCTATCAAAAACATATCAGGCACAGGTATTACACGCATCAAGGTACCTACATCAAATATTCTCTCTGAATATTCAGGATTAATATATTCAGTGGCGTGCCTCAATACTCACTCCTTTATACGCAACCCCATTAACAGAAGGTCGAAAAGGTGATTTATATTAGGAAAGAAATAGAAAATTAACAAAAAAAATCATTATTCACTTAGAGTTTTAGACGCACAACGATAATGACTACTTATGTCTAACGTATCCCGATCATTAGACAATCAAGTTACATGCCAAATAATATCAATACTAAATAAAATAATATAAGTGAAGACGTGCCTAGTCTTTTTCTTTTTCTCTTGCTTCATCCATTCCAAACGTTGGCTATAACCAATAACACATAACTTGCGCTCTAACGATTATATAAATCTAACTCCGTAACATTTTTAGGGTTTTGTAGGTATGACTAAGAAACACTTATATGGCTGATCTGCGATATGAGAGGATTTACGTCACAAAGTTCTTCAAAACCCTTAAAAATTAATTATGTGATTAAGTGTTTTGACTAGTTCTAACTATTATTAAGTAAAAATTAAGATTTTTATTTAAAAAATATTATTATTATTATTATTATTATTATTATTTTGCTCATATTGGCAGTATTTACATTTAATATGTTCATATGGCATTTCAGCATCCAGCAATATTTGATTATATGTGTCAGATTCACTTGTGACATTCTTTATACTTTATGTTTTGAATTTTGCATACACAAAATTTAAAACGGTTATAAACATAACCGAACTGAAAAGTGACATAATTGTTTTAGTAACTTTTCACTCACGTGTCTGTCTGTCTGTCTAAATGGCAGAAATTGTAGTGAAACGGCTAGACCTAGATAGTTGAAATTTGGCATGGATATAATTTCATTAACCAGCATATAGGAAAATTTGAGTAGGGTATCAAAAAAATCTCTAGATGCATAGATAAACGAGCAAAATTTTAATTTTGAAAAACAAATATTTTTACATGATTTTTGCCAAAAATATAAAATCCTTTGTCCCACACCCTGTTTTGAAGGCTGGTCTAAAAATCTAAAATAATACTGAACAATGTACATTGACGGAAACCGAAATAGTTCAACAGGAATTTTTGTTCATTAGTTTTTAGAAAAATATTGAATTTTGTGTGCCGTTGAAAAAAAATATCCATTTATTATTTAAATTTCTTGTGTAGTACAAAACAAATTACAAATTAGTTTTGTAATTTGAACTCCTGTAGATGGCGTCACTGCTGAAATAAGTATAGAGTAGGAGTGGGCAAATCTTTTGGCTGTCGGGCCACATTGTGGATGAAAATTTGACCGCGGGCCAAAAAAATATTTTTTCTCTTTTTAAATATTGTTTTTGTTACGAAGGATATTTTATAAATTCAAAACTTGTATTTATTATTCAATTTGAAGAAAATTGGAAAGAATGAAAATTTAAAAGAATATTGGACAGACAGTAATATTTTTGGAGGACACAATATTTTATAAAATGCTTCGCGGGCCACATCCGGCCTGCGCGCCGCCATTTGCCCAGGCCTGGTATAGAGTAACATTAAACATATATTTGTGAAACTTACCGAGTGCTTTATTTATTTATTAATCTTATATATTTTGTTTTTCCTTCATAATGTTTTCTGATTGCGATTCTTTGAAATGCAAATACTAAATTCCAATAATTTAATATGTTTCTACGTAAGGAGTATATGTATTTCCAAAATATCTCAAATTTTTCAAAAGTTTCAAAAGAAATTAACCATTAATCGCAATTATAATTTACTTAAAATCACTTCTTAATAGATATAGATATATAATAGATGATTTAAAAAAATCATCTATTTCTAGGTTGGTTTCTAGGTCGGTTTGGAGAGAAAATATGGTTTATTTTTTCAAAGAGGTGGTATTAATGTTGCCAATAAAACAATGAAATGATTTTTTTTTTACAACTGGACAAAAGAAGTTTTGAAAGTAAGCTCCTCAAGTCTATTAAGTACAATTCTATTAAGTACTTTTGGTAAGTTAAGTAATAAATGGAAGCATTATCAAATTTTATGAAATTTACAATCCACATTTCTTGTCCCTCACTAGATATCTACAAAATACTGAAGTTTTCACTTCTCATTATTCTCAGGTTAGCAAGCCAGAAAACAGACGAAGCAACCCTGAAACACTGAAGCTACATTTTTATTAGTCAGTTTGCATGTTTGGTAATTCTTTGAAAATATTAATTTTTTTTTATTTTTTTTGATTTTATCATGAATGTTGTCCCGACATGTGAACATACGACAGATTAACATGTGACAGATGAACATAGACACATTTTAACACACGACAAATGAACACTGTGACATATTACCATAGCGACAAATGAACATAAGTCAATTGAACACACGACATTTGATCTTACATTTCATTTTTATTTTTATTGTTTTTTTATTTAAAATGTTTGTAATTATTTTATGTTGTGTATATGTAAACTTCTTTCATATTTTATTGATTTTTTTGTTCCAATGTATCTATAATCGCTTCACTAATAAACAAACTTGTTAGAACGAAATGATCCTTTTTACCTATGTACATCGAGATATACCGAAGTATAAGATTGTTTAAAATAACCAAAAAGATCAAGATATACCAAGTTATCTCATAGATTAAAACAAAAATATAAAACATTTAAAAAATTACCAAACGTAATTTTTCTCATAATTATTTGATTTTGAAAATCTATATAAATAAATCTGAAAGTCCGTATTCTGCCGCTGACCACCGATGACCAACCGCTGACCAATCGCTGACTAAGTGATGACCAACCGATGACCAACCATTGACCAACCGCTGAACTTATATGCTAGGACAAATAAAAAATAAAAATAAAAATGAAATGTGAGATCAGATGTCGTGTGTTCAATTGACTTACGTTCATCTGTCACTATGATAATATATCACAGTGTTCATTTTTCGTGTGTTAAAATGTGTCTATGTTCATCTGTCGCATGTTAATCTGTCCATGTGAAAGTATCGCATGTTAATCTGTCGTGTGTTCAAATGTCGTGGAACCATCATGAATGTATTCAAATTTTATATCTTATAGACCGGGAGCTCATGACATTTTTGGTCTCCGATTTCATACAGCATGCCTTTTGGAGGAGAGAATATTTACCCTGTGACAACAAAAAAGGTATGGTACTAAACCCCTGCACGCTTTCCGGTTATAGGGAAAATTGCATTTCCACTTGCACAAAATTTTTGTGTTTTTCTCTGATTTAATATTGCTTGTCCTTTTGTCAAAAGAAAGTTATAACAAATTTAAAGTCTTTTAATTATAGGCATGCTGTATGAAAACGCGGAAAATCATATTTTTTTATTACAAGATCACATAACCGTTTGAGCCCTTTGGGACCCTCCGAATCGCATGCATATATTTAAAAGACTTTAAATTTGTTATAACTTTCTTTTGGCAAAAGGGCAAGCAATATTAAATCAGAGAAAAGCACAAAAATTTTGTGTTTAAGTGGAAATGCAATTTTCCCTATGACCGGAAACCGTGCAGGGGTTTAGTACCATCCCTTTTTTGTTGTCACAGGGTAAATATTCTCTCCTCCAAAAGGCATGCTGTATGAAATCGGAGACCAAAAACTGTCATGAGATCCCGGTCTATTAGTACATACTACTAATGAGATGGTACTTAGGATATCAGCCTATTCTGAGAAGGTAATCTTGCACAATATGCTATTTTTTAAGTGTGAGGTTTTGTGAAGAAGAGAAGTCTGCAAAGCACGTTTAACTGGAAAGTGACGTTTGTTCGCAAAAGGTAGAGAATCACTGGATTAATGCCTTGTTAACTTACAAGGTTTTTATCATCAGATTTCTCACAATTTTACCAGCCGAATATTTAACGTAATCTAAAATCTAATTTACGCAAACTGAATAATAAATGACAAATAATTTGGAAATTCTTGTGTGTAATACCACAGAGACATAATTTGAATGGAAATGAAACAAATATCCAGAGAATGCAAATAAAGTTTCTGAGAACAACAATTCGTTCATTGAAATATATATGTTAACTGTGTGTAGTAAAATTTCAGAGAACCATAGGTATTATTTCAAAGTTTCTTCACGAACAAAAATATATATGAATGGTACCAACACTGGGACACAAAAGACACAAAACCTTGGGGTATTCGTAACGCCGTGTATATTTTAGCAAGCGGGATCTATTGTCCGTACAATAATAGAATAAAACTGTAGCTTCAATGCCCTGAATGGTCGATATAATGCATTGTGTCATATGGTTCTTTCGCCCTACGACAATGGGTTGTGTGTGGCATTAGGAGAATAGGGTATTACTGTTTCACAATGTTGGAAGAATACACCTATAGCAATGTGCTTTTTTCTCTTTTCAGATAACTGCGTTTGTTTCTCCGTTTGTTCGGAACTGAAGGAAACCAGCAAAAAGACGGAAATGTGAGCTGTACAATAAGGGCTTTATCAGATCCATTGTACGCGATAGCCTATTACGGTTTGTTATCTTTATGAGAGAGATTTTTCAGATGTTATAGGATATATAAAGGAGCTCCTTCAGATGTACTTTTTGATAGGATTTAATTGGGTGGTTTATAAAAGAAGCACTCTTTTGAATACTTAACACGTTTTATAAATTTATTTTTAGACCTTGTGTGAGCGGATTTTTTCCAATTATAAACAATTTTCAAGTATAATTCTGCGGATTTATTATTTCATTATATAAATAAATTTGCAGACACATTTTTCACTGTCTTCCTATTCTAAACCAAAATGAACCTATACAGACTGTCCGATTAATGGTGTGTTACATAATAACCTTTTATGTTTAAAATTATATTCCGGTACGTAGGAGTAACGTCAACTACTTCGTGTAATATCGTATTCTCGACGATACACGATCTCCTATGATGGTATAATACTTTTTGCATCAATGAAGCTAAAATGAGTGTTATGTAAAACTGTTTTTCAAAAGTAGTCCTACACATCCGAGGATATCCACCAATTTTCTGTGAATGTGGGTAATTTGTTATTTAGACTGTGCGGTTGCGGATCATGCCGATTTTGGATGTGCGGTTGCGGATCGGATGCGGGTATATAACATTTATCTGCTTATCCGCACTTTAGTTTTTGTTTAGTTCAAATCGTAGTTGAAACAATGACTAATCAACATTTATAACACTCTTAGAAAAATAATTGTGCAGTAACAGTGGCGCAGTCAAGATTTTGTCTTGGGGAGAGCCGAATCAAATTTCGAAGGCACGCGGGCCACAGTCGGTCCTCAACCTCATTTTTTTGTGGCCCCTGAAGCGGTAATCAAAATCACTTGAGCTTATTTAAGGGAAAAATATATTTAAAAATGTAAAATATACTCTTTTCCCCTTTTCTGTTTATAAAAAAATGCCAAGAAACCCTTCGAGATATTTAAAGTTCCGTCACTGCTTATCATTTTGTATGTAAAATAGACTGCGACCCAAATCAGTTCGACACCCCTGCTGTTGGATATTGATGTTTATATCAAATAATAATTCCATTATTTGTTGATAAAAAAATGTAATTGTTAATCCATGTATCAAGAACTTTCACTTGATTTTTTCTTCGATAAATACATATTTATTTATATTTTTCGCGGGATATATTTTTGAAGTCTCAATATTTCTTGAGTTTACTTATGTTCAGTTCTCTAAATCAGCCGCTTGACCACAATTTGTACCGAACGAACAGACTCATGTGACGAAATAAGGATTTCTTGATTATACCTACGAAAACCTAAAAATAACATGTAAATGTATTTTCACTTGAACAATAATTATGTCACTTTATCAAGAGTACGCAATCTTAAAAAAATGTTTACTTATACGAAAAAAAAATGCCAATATTGTTTACAATGAAGTAATTTAAAAATTAACTACTGTTGTGGTTAACAAATTTTATCTTCAACTTCCCGAGCAGCACCGTGTAATCTGATGGTCCTAGGAGGGGTCCAAGCCCGTCGGCCCCCCTTGGCTGCGCCACTGGTTGTGATTAACAAATTTTATCTTCAACTTTCCGAGCAGCACCGTCTAATATGCTGGTCCTGGGAGGGGCCCAGGCCCGTCGCCCCCCCCCTTGGCTGCGATACTGTGCATTAATAATTATTGATAGGTGAAGCGCATTTACTTCTGTGCATTTCTTTGAAAGAATAGCATTACTGGTTGAGCTGATTTAAACCATTTTGAGCACTGTGTTCTGCACGTAGATTGTGTTACAAATATGCATCCAATAATATTGTGCAAAATGTGTAATTATGTACTATTTTCTCATCTATTATTAAATGTCATATTTTCGTTAAAACGCATTTATTATTATTTTTTTCTAAAGGAGTAATATTTCAAAATAAATGATATGTAAGCAAGTTGGGAAAAAATATATGACCAAAGTTTACATGAAAAATAGATGGTAATGACATTTTTCAGAACAATCCGGAAGTACAGGATATCAAAGATAACTTTGATCTTTTAATTGAATACGTATATCGTATCGGGTATGCTGGTATATCTTCTTCTTCTTCTTCTTCTTTGGGCACTTTCAGTCAGGTTGACTTTTGGCCTCACTCACATAAGCCCTCCATCTCGATCTAGTCATTGTCAAATCTTGCCAAGTACCCTGTATACCAATACTTGTTAGATTTTCCGTGAGCTGATCTTTCCATCTCTTGTGAGGTCTTCCCACTGGTCGATACCAGTCGACCAGTTCCTTCCCATATCTACCTAACCATTCTGTCCTTCCTCATTCTCAAAACGTGTCCTATCCACTGTAATCGTCTGCCTCTGAGTTCTTGGGTTATACTTGGCCTTGAGTACAATTCTCGGATACCTTTGTTCTTACGGATTCACCATTAATTTGAATGGGACCAAAGATTCTGCGGAATATTTTATTTTCGAAAATTATGAGGTGTTGTCGATCTCGCTTTGTTGCTTGTGTGTAGATTTTTTTAATATCTTTTACGGATTACGAAGAATTATATTCTCTATAACGACTTGTAAGTGAAGTATTTTTATTTAGAAGTGTTCAAAGTGCCTTCCATTTTGATTAAAACCCTTTCGCAGCCATATTCTTGAGGTATCTGTAGCTCTGAGCTTAATAAAAATAGAAATAATTTAAAATATTTCACTTTTAAGAAGGTACGACTTGAAAGTTCGTAATAACCGGACATTATTATATTTTAACAGTATAACTCAGCTCATCTAACCGTCACTTCACAGTGACATAATTATTCGCAGCGCCTTCGAAAAAGCAGTCCAGTTACATCTCCTATCCAAATTCCATACCGCACTGTTATTGTGAGACAGTGTAATGGTCGCTTATGAACCACCGTACCGCTTGCTTCAACTGTAGTGCTGATGAGGAATTACATAGCAGTAAGTAGAAATATACATTTAATTTTTTATAAAAGTGTGTTGAAAGAAAGTTCCAGTATTTTGTTTAAGAATAAAAGCTTCGTTCTGCATAGAATAGACGCATTTTATTGCAGAAAGATGAATTAAATGAGTATTATTGCTCTGTTTATAATACGAGCATATGCTTATAATAAACAGAACAATGCTACCCCTATTGATTCATCTTCATGCCCAGGCAAAGCACTTGTGCTAGGAATCTATTATAAACGAGACTTTACACCTTCAAAACAGAACTCAAGATTTATTAGAAAATAGTCATGTTTGAAAAAGTCCTTTAATGTAAAAGTCCGATGGAATTAAACCTTCCAAAGGAAATATATTCCAATTTAATTTTGGAATACATTGATCATACTTTATATCAGTAGTTCAAAACATGTCTCCTATTAAAATGCATACATCACGCATATAAATTTAAATATTTCCCATTTAATTATATTCATTGAGCTCCCTGGTACGGCGTGCGTGGATCAAAGTCCCGCGATGGAGCCCAGCGAGGTGTCGGCCGAGGGGAGAGGGAACAAACACAGCGGGACGTCCAGGACATTCTCAGGTGCACGTGGGAGCACCCGGTCGCCACCAAGTCTGGCGTGCTAAGGTAAGGCTTGCTACAGACAACACCAGAAGAGGATTTCGAATTTTAGACGAGTGTTTGTTTGGTGCACCACGTTTTTTTGGATGCAGGCTGATATGCTACGATTTTTGTTCAACGACGTAAGGCGCAGAGTAGTTTTAAAAGGTTGTTATTATGCAATATATGAATTATCAATATCTGCCATTTTGTTTATAAAATATGTTAGGTTCTGTTAGTATTATGATCATTTTAAATTGCTTAAATTTGTTTCCAAAAATAATTACTAATTTTAATTTTTTCAGTTTTTATTTAATGTTCAATGTTTATGTGCTTAGATGGCTATAGTGTTTTGTTAGTGCCGTTAAACCACAACTTCTACAACCTGACACAAAATTTTAAGACATTTCCTGTTATGTAATTTACTTATTTATCTATTTATTTATCTAATTTTGGCCACACAACAGGCACAAGCCCAATAAAAGTGTGGCACTAAAATAATTTACATACAAAGTTATTCACACAGTATCAAAAGAGAAAAAAAAAACAAAATTAAATTACCAGTAGAATAATTATAACATAGATAATACAGAATAATATTTAAATTTTAGGTAAAATTTTGTAATGTACTAATAGTATTTTTCTTAAAGATAATAAAAGTTGTGAAAAAAAATATCAGGAAAGTTATCATATTCAGTTAAACTATTTACATGTAAGGACATGCGATTAATTGGTGAATTATAGGCCGAATACTAAAAGGCAAAGATAAATTTTCACTAATTCTAGTATTGTAATTTGGGATAATTGCAGTATTGGGATTTTGAAGTTAAATTTATTTAGAAGATAAGGACAATCAATAATACTGTTGAAAATTTTAAAACAATAACTTAAATCATGCAGAATTCTTCTGTTTTCTTACGATAACAGATTGAGTTTCACATTTTGAAATCTAAAATTTAATATTTTAAAACATCTTTTTTTTAATATTCTCAATTCGTTTAATATATACAAGATATTGAGGAAACCAACATACGGTACAAAATTCCAACTGACTTCTTACTAGGGACAAATAAATAGATAGGAGTGTTTTATAGAATTTAAAGTCCTTTCCGATTCTAGATATAAATCCAAGCATTTTATATGATTTTTTGATAATATAGTCGATATGTATGTCAAATATCAATTTAGTATCAAAATTTACACCTAGATCTTTAACAATTGAAACTTTCGGGATAATATCACCGTTTAAATTATAGTTGAAATCAATTTTACTTCTGTTTCTTGTAAAGGATATTTTAGAATATTTAGAAATATATTTAATTTATTGATATTTAGAAAAAGAGATAATCTGTTTATATCAGATTGAACTTGAAAACAATGTTGAAGAGATAAAATTTGTAGAAAGATTTTTAGATCGTCAGCAAAGAGAGGGAAGTTACAGTTATGAAAACAAGATAAGATGTCATTAATAAAAATTATAAATAGAAGAGGGCCAAGGCGGCTTCCCTGTGGCACACCGGAAGTGATTATTTTTACATCAGATTGATAACCATTTACAACAATGCATATTTGTAAGATAACTTAGTAACTAGGCTAACAAGTTGCCATGAATGCCAATTTTTTTCTAATTTATGTATTAATATATTGTGATCTATGATATCAAACAGTTATCTAAAATCAGTATATGCGGCATCCATCTGTATACGTCTGTCCATTGATTTTAAGATGAAGTCCGTGTGTACAAAGTTTAATTGGTGTGAACAGACCTTCCAGGATAAAAACCATGCTATTGAGAATTTATGTCACTTTTCAAAAATGAAAGTAAGACTTTGTAAACAAGTATAAACAATTAAGTAATAACAATCTTATAAAATTTTATAGATCAAGGGTGAGCAACCTGCGGCTCGTGAACGTATGTGGCTCGCCGAATGACTTCATGCAACCTGCCAGTTAGAAAATATAATAATTACTTTTCTTATCTAGCGTAGCCAACATATTACCGCCATGCAGCTTAAGGCTTCTTATTCTGCTGTAGATTATTTTTCAGGGAGGGCTAAAAGCTGCCTAGATATTCAAACATACATTAACTTATTTTTAGGGTTTATTAGGTATGGCGAAAAAACCCTCATACATTCGCTCATGTCTCATGTGTCTGTATATGTTTCTGGTCCTAGAGAGTTGAAATTTGGCATGCCTATGCCGATCTATGTACTATGGATGTGTTATCTTGTGACAGACATTCAACATTTAGGCTCCCAAATTGGCCTGCCTCACTTATTATAGTCAGTTTTTGAATTAGGAAGAGTAATTGAAAAATTGCTCTAGCCCCCCCCTCCAGAAACATTTGGAGAAAAATGTGTGCGCAACAAGGATTTGTTTTCTAAGGAGTTTATAAAAAATGATCCCCTCCTCAAATATTTCTTAGCCGTCCCAGATTTTTCTAAAATATTTTCTGATCCCTCTAGATTTTAAGAGCTAGCGCCGCCACTGACACTGAACCTACATCGCCGGCAATTTTTTAAGACTAAAACTGGAAAATTATAACAATTTAATAAATTATCCAATTAAAAATAAAATGTGTGAAACTTAAAAACTTAATATTATCCTTGTCCTATTCAGAAAAATCGAAAATGGAAAATTCGCAACAATAAAGATATCCGAGTACTGTTTTCAAGACCTAGACGATAACGAAGAGGTAGACGATTTCAGTGGATAGCCCACGAATGAGGTGGACGGAGGAAAAAATGTAAAGAAGATATGGGAATGAAAATTAAACACCCGTCGACCAATACGACGATCTCGCACGAGATGGTGTGAGTTAACCCAGTGGTGTCAATTGTCATGTGTCAAGTGTCAAGTGTCAGTTTGAAAATAGAAACTGGTCGCTTCTACTACTCGAAAATCAAACTTTTTAGTTTTTTTTTTTTTTTTTGATCTGATAGAAAACCAAAATAAGTAAGCGCATGCTTTGGCATGGTTCTGACAGTCTTTTGCTGCTCAAACGAAACTATTATCATGTTTTAGTTATTTATTACGGATATAAAATTTCTTCAGGTTTCATTGGCTTTGCTACATGGTCATCTGTAGAAACTAAAGAATGCTACTTAATACAGACATAACATCCTTTGCTATTGCATTAAACATATTTAGTAGTACAATGCTAATCGCACAAACATAAAGTTTTATTAATGCACTAACACTGAAATAAACACATTGCCTTTTCACACCCATGTATTTTTAAATTAATAAACATTTTATTGTCCTATTCTAGAGAATTCTGCCCATTATGGACAACAGTCGTAAAACATCTGTCATACCGAGGCGACTCTATTCACTCTTGAAACAATGACAAACTCTAAAAACAATTCCTGATAAACAGTTTACTATTTTTAAACCGCTAAACTTCTTTTGTTTTACTATTTGGATGTTATTTGTGAAAATTATCGTACAAATTAGTTAGCAACTGTCAAAAACAAATTTCTAAGTTCAAATTGCGAGGAAAATATATGCACAGGTGAATCGTATAGTGAGGCCTAGGAAAACTCACAGAATCATTATTGAATTCAACGGGGTACCCGAGGATGATTTTTTCCCTGATGAAAAAATCTCTCCACTTCTTCTCAAAAGCTTCAAAAAGGCCAGAGGTCTATGGAACGAGCTATGCTTGAAACCGTTCTTAGGGACAGAGTACCAAAAGAGCAAATACGCCGAAGAACTAAACTGTCCGGTATCATGGTCAGAGTGGCGTCAAGGAATGGAGTTGTGCAGTACATATAGCCCGTTCAAGCGACAATTGATGGAAAAATAATTCTTTAATTCAGATTGTCGCAAGAGAAGGAAATGGACGCATTCGAAGCTCAAGCGCGCACACTAAGTTGCGTCCTCAACTCCGTACTCCCCCCCCCCCCCCCCCCGGAATGGAAAAACTTGTACTTACTAAAGCTACTTAAAAACTAAGCAATTGAAAAAACACTTTATGTTATTAAATTTATAATCAAAACCAAATTAACATATAATCTCCGTTAAGTAAAAAATCAATAATAAATTTGTATTATCTTTATTCGGATATTTTTTCAAAACGGATCCTCCCCCCCCTACCTTACAGTTTTAGTGTGAGCGCCTGCCGAAGCCACTTGCACACAAACGCTTCCACTTGTTCGTTATTTTCGAATCGTTGTCCTCCCAACGCCTCCTTGAGTGGTCCGAGCAAATGGTAGTCGCATAGGGTCAAGTCGGGTCTGTAAGGGAGATGTACAACAGCAGTTCAATGTAATTGGGTCAATCTCTCTTGGTTTACAGCGCCAGTGTGAGCAGTAGCGTAACTTCATATTTTGCCCCCCACCCCTGCAGAATTTTCTTGGCCCCTCTACAGAATTTTATTTGGACCTCTTAATAGGTTAATCAACTTTGTATAGAAACCAATTGATAGAATAAAAACATCATTTAGGACCAGCTTAGTTATCTATAATCGAATGGTCTGAAAATTATTGCTATGGTTATTTATTGGATTATTATATTATATTATAAGTGAGTTTAACCAAATGGCTAAACTCGGCCAAATTCTCAGAAAACGGGCCTTAAAGGTTGGATGGGCTCCTAAATGACTAATGCCTCTCGTTGTTGTGAAGAAGCAACACACTGCGGATTGGGACGTCACGTCTTTTGGAGTAATGTATTTCTTTGACTTTTTCCAAAAGTTATTATGCGGAAATCGGCGAAACAGTGCAGATACGACACTTGAAACGTCACAAAAAAAATGTGACGTCAGGTTTAGTACGTTTACATTCATCTCTTTAACGAATGTAATATTTGTACGCTGTGACTTGTATCGAAATGAAATGTAAATATAAGAATAAGAACAGAATAGAAACAAATAAACTATTCTAATAGGCAAAATAGTCCTACAAACAGAGCAGGCGCAAACGGGCATGCGGGCGCCACATTGACGGGGCGCTTAATAAAAGTAATGTGAAATGAAATTTGAGATGTGAGGACATTTTACTTTTTTTTTAGGTCTTCATTTAAAATTTTAAGGTGAGGACCTTTTTTGATCTAGGGGGCGCTCAATTCAATCTTGCCTGCGGGCGCCGCATACCCTTGCGCCGGCTCTGCCTACAAAAGACTGATGTGATCCAAAAATATGATCAAAGAGAAGAAAATAAAAATAAGAAAAATATGCAGTACACACAAAATCAAATAAGAAAATTTATAAGAAAATAAATAACTAAACACAAAACTGCTAAATAAACAACAAACTAAATAAAAAAGGTTTTTAGAAATTACTATACTTAAGTTAGGTATTTGAACACAAATCAGTATCAAAACACAACAGACGTATTATTAAATGACAAATGTAAACGTCGTTTTATTCAGGGATACCAATACAAATATCCCTATATTAAATAAACACTTTTAAAATTTGTAAATCTTCAAAATGACTATCGAACACAAACTAAATATGACTTCTAAAGGTATGTTTTAGTAAAATAAAAGAATAAAGAGCAATATAAGTCTATAATTCACATGCAAAAAAAAATTGATTTAGTTATTTTTTCGCCAATAAGTTTGTCATTGAAGTTATGACGCAAAATGACGAACTGCGCTGTTTGAGCGACTGAGCTATAGTACCTTAGTACACAGCATTTACTATCCTTCGATCCTGAAGAAAGTGAATGTGCACAATTCCTCTATAATCTCCAAAACTGGTACAAGAACCTTGGTTGAAAACAACCACATTATCGCCTTCACTGGATCTGCTTAATTTTTTCGTCTCCACTACACAATGACTCGCTTCTTTTCGGGGGTGTAGTGATGCACCCACGACTCGTCACAGGATAGAATTCGGATCAAGTGTACGTCTCCTTTTGCTTCAAATCGATTCAAAAGTATCCGTGTAAGCGGCTTCGGACACGCTCCATTTCTTTCTACGACACGGGAATGAAAAAACTGTAAATCCGGTGGCGCAAGTACTTAGATATTCAGGGAAACTATATAGAAAAATAACTTATAAGTACAAAAAAATATTTTAACTGAATAAAGAGTTTTTTGAAAAGTTCGGTTTATATTTGACTGATCCTCGTACACAACATTTTTAATATAACTGTCGTGGATATTAGAAAAGCCAGTAGCTTTTCTAATTTGTCCAATCATTGCCTGTTTGGATCTAGTTTCTTATTACAAATTTCTTTCAACCAAATAAATCTTTAACGTGAAACTGAAATATACTCAAAATCTAACAGAATCATAAAATTAATTGATAATAAAGTACTTGAGTGGCATTCCTCATACCATCTGTTGCTTAGATTTTAGTTTCCATGGAGTAACGGATGGCGGCACTTGAAAGCATCACACCTACATACTTATATCACACGTATGCTCGTACGCACAGGCCAGAGCATAGAGACACAGGTACACTGCCAGTTAATGTATGCACATATTTATAGTAACGCCTTCTACGGACTTAGTTTGTATAGGATCGAATGGAGATACTTGTCGCATTTCGAGTGTCGGACATATGTTCATTTTTTGTAAAAAATTTTGGTTTAAGACTGTCATACAAAATGAGTTTTTAAACGTAGGAAGAATCTGTCTCAAAATTTTGTGGTCAACAGGGTTAGCATTCTCAGTAACCAATGAAAATTAAATTAAATATTTGTGTATACAGGCTGTTCATTTTAATTTGTTCACTATTGTTATCTCAAGACCTATAAGAACTACGAAACTGGTTGAATTTGACAACAATTTTATAGAAAATAACTGAGTTATTATTTTTTTTTTTTCGATCAGTGGTTGTTAAAAATAGAATACACACTCGAACGAAAACTTATGTGTGAGAGTTTAGACCGTTTTATAAAGAATACGGATAATATTTTTCGTTGATTTTTAATCACTGATGAAACTTGCGCCCATCATTATACATCAGAAACAAAATAACAACAAAATATAGGAAGTATATTAATTCTCCATCAAGTAAAAAGATTCCATTTTGCCAAGGGGATATTGCTGTTTATTAATCTTCCAAAAAAATCAAACGATAACGATAAAAGAAATAAAAAATCGGATTAATCAATGAAAATATTATTTTTACCAGGATAAGATTACTGTCGATTCTATGGCATCAAAATGTATCATTTGCTGTCCTATTCAGTTTACAGTGGAACTCCAATATTCGTCATTAGTCCGTTCCTGAGAGTAGGACGAATATTAAAAAGGACGAATATCAAACAAATCATTCCCATAAAAATTAACTAAAAATAGTTTCATCCGTCCTCAGCCTCAAATTTTGCCTATCTATTCTTTAACAACAAATAAATAAATCCCTCGAAAATCAATCTTGGAAATCATTGCAAATACATTTTTTTTTTAAATTTATTTATTTTACATCGGCTTATTTCTGCAATGAGGCTAATCGCCGATGCTCCTATACCTGGATTAGGGGTGAAAATGAGAGTAATGTAAACATATTATTCTCGCCCGAATAATAACACCAACGAAGGAGGCTCGAACCACCGACCGCCCAGACCAGACTGTTTCTAACAATCTAAAACTGCACGACTTAATGTGCTCGGCCACTTCGTTAGCCAAATACATTCTAATTAGATAAATACATACATAAATAAAATTTTAAGAAGAAATTTACGTTTTGGATGAAAAAAACAATGATTGTTGTTAAGAGTTTATAATATTTTAGAGGGATTAGGTTATTGTTTAGAAGTGGAGTCACCTTCCATTACGACATCAGGTAATGTCCCTTTTGGTGATTGGTGTCCTGATGATTCAATAGCATTTCCAGACGATTCACCAGCACTCATTTTTTTAAAGAAGTTATCCAATGTTGTTTGCTTTGCTCTGTTTTTTTAATTTTCCGAAAGTGTCCAAATACATCGTCATCAAATGAATTGATACGCTCATTAACTACAGCAATGTTTGGGTGAAATTTGATATAACACATTGCTATAAAGTTGTTTATTATTATTATTTTTATTATTATTTCTCGATGGAAACCTGGATTTTTGTCCAAGTGGATAGCCATTCCTTAATTACAGCACTTTGAACCGGTCCATCATCTGCTTGTCCCTCATATGACTTTTTACGACCAATGGTGTCTTACATTACTATATTTATTAAAAAATTAACTGTAAAAACTCGCGAATATTAAAAACACTACTCGAGACTGAGCCATTCAACAGAGGATCAGCTGATTCGGACGAATATTGACTGTTCGGATGAATATCAAACAAAAATTTCAACAAAAAAACAGGGTGAATATCAAAAGAGTCGAACATCGGCATGGACGAATATTGGAGTTCCACTGTATTTACCTGATTCAGCTTTGATTTAGTTAACATGATAAAATATTTGCGAAAATATTTTATATACTCATGAAGTATTATATCTTTTTGATACTAATTCTCATTATATTGTACTATTCTAGCCTAATACTATCAGCAATGGCAAACGTCCAAAATAACGGTGTCCGCAAAAAACTATTTAACTGCAACTAAATGAAGAAAATGCAAAGACATGGAGAAGGAGTGAGAAGAAGCATTTTTTCACTATAAATGTGCATTTTGTGTACCATTACATATTAATTTTTATTTATGAAATTTTCTGTTTCACTTGATTAGTATGAAAATCATTTTCCTTTACATTGTAAAAAATGAACAACTTTCTTGTGTCTGGTTTTGTGGTTCTGGAGTTTTCGATTTGTTACATGCAGTAGTTTCTAGTGCCTGTTCTAGTACTAGTGAAAAAAGTTAAAAAAATTATAATGTAAAACAGACTTTGATTAATTTAAAAATAAAAACACCACGGTTCGTATTTAGAGGTCAAAATAGGATATGAAAATAGTTTTTACCTAGGAAAGTTCGTATTTCGAGAGGTTTGTAAGTCGAGGTACCACTGCAGCAGCAAATTTACTTAGTATTAGGTTAAAATGTGTATCTAAATCAAAAAAATATGTTTGAAATAAGATTGCGAGCACCTAATCCCCTCTTTTCGGTACGCCACTGCATATTCTAACAAAAGGGCGCAGTTTGGCAGGTTTGCCCCGGACGCCAAAAGAGCTATCGCCGACTCTGATCAGTAGTATGGAAGAATTCTTAGACAGAAACTTAGAAAACATATAAAGTTATTGCAATTTAAAACAGAATTTATTATCTACCCAATGACTTTTGCAGTGAAGTACAATATTTCCCCTATAAATTCCCATTGCAGCCAACAATATTAATTATCAGATATACACATATTTTTCACTTGTACCACATTCAAAAAACAAAATAAACCTGCGAGTTGTTTATTATGTGCAAAATTAATGTTCTGCTTGTCACACATTAAGCATTGTAACCGCGAGTGGCGTGCATACCACACGGCAACGAGCCAGCTCAGCACCACCATATCGACATGACGCTCGGAAATATGCTCTAATTTATCACACCGCCTGATTTGTTTGGATCGTTAATTAAGGATAATTAAATTATGACATGTTTTCTTATAAAAATTAATTGTTTTGTACTTAAACATGTTACTAAAAGGTGTGATCTTATCTAAAAACATGATAAAGATATTAAAATTTGTGAAACTTTTGAATTATAATGAATTTTGAATTATATAATCTGCAAAGAAATCGAATTAGAAACACCAGGCCGGTAACTAGGTCGTAGGGAAAGTGGCACCCGCCATGGGGTGCAAAATAACTGTGTAGTAACATTTATTTGGATGTACTGTTTTTTTATTTTTTGGCTTCATTTTCGTCTTTCTTTTTTTGTTCATTACTTCGATCCGTCTCCCTTTTTATTTTTCTCATTAACTTAACCAAAATATTCGAGAGAGCGTAATTTGGACCCTTGGAAGCGGCGTTTAGTACTCTCGTTACAGTTCCGGTAATCAACATAATGAAAGCCCAATAGACATCCTGATAAAACAGCGGAAGTGGAGATGGATAAGTCATACCTTAAGGAACAACCCTTTGCCCATCTGTAAAACGGCACTTGATTGGAACCCATCAGGGAGCCGTAGATGTGGCAAACCAACAGACACATGGCGTAGACTAACCATTAAGCCTGGTTTATAATAGAAATGTTATGGAACATAAGCATAAAAATTACACTACTCTCTTTGTTCTGTTTATTACAAACAGATGTTTTGAAGGGTCAAATCTATTGTTTAATGCATATGCAGTTATGCTATGGGCTTATTATAAACCAGGCTTTAAAGCCAGCGAAAGCAGCAAAACATGGAGCAAGCTAAAACATCTAGCGCAAGACAGATCCAAATGGCGGAAGTTTATTGAGGCTCTATGCTTCAAATAGGAGCAACCGGAACCTTATATAAAATAAACATAGTGAAACAGTTAAGACAGTTGAGGTTTGGACACTTGGTGCTTGGGCTTGGACAAGAACAATAAAAGAAATATTTGAAAAGTTGATGAAGAATATTTTGGTCGTAAGGTAGACCAAGAGCAAGTTGGTAAGATGTGTGAAGAAGAACATGACAACTGAAGGTCCAGAACTAAAAAGCTGCTGCTGATATTTTACAAGATAAAATTGCTTCACTAGATCAAAACTCATCATGGGTTTTAAATCGTTTTAAATAGAAATTCTCAATGAATGCCTCGATTATTTAATCAACCATAGTAAGGTAAATTATAAGCAGAGTCGGTAAACAGAACTGGAACTGAACCCTGGTACCCCAAGAATCCCACCTAAATTACAAAACTTTTTAACCGAACTTTTAAGAACCGGAACCGGTACCAGAACTCTGCGAAAAAGGTACTGAGGGTTCCATTGGCTACCATTCGATTGTCCATAGTCGGCTCCAGACGCGCACCATATATTTTTTCTTGTCAAATATCATTCTATTAGGATGCTAAGAAGCTAATTTTTATCCGAGGAGGACTTAAATTCAATAAATAGAAAAATGTGTCCCTCAAAAACGTGTTTTTTAGTGGTTGGGGTAGGCGTAATCCCCTGAGCCTCCTCTGGGTGCGCGTCTGGTGGACTCGCTGAATCCTAACATCGAGATTTTAAGTTCTTTTTGTAAAACTTTACCCCTAATAGACTCTATTAAAAAAATTATATTGAAACCGAACCCAGAATTGAACCTTTCTAAAATATTCGGAGTTTTCCGGCTTTGCTTCTAGAACAGCCACCGTTCTGGCTTTATGCGAAGTCACTAGATATTCAAAGAGTAATTCATGGTTTCGGGTGTAGTTATTATTACTCTCTGTTTTTGAGTTGGAATCCGTCAGAGAATTTTACATATGCAATAGCTGAGGTAACTGCAGAAAAAACAAAAATGAGATACGCAAAAAAAAGCTTAGTCGTTCAGGGAAGAATGAACATAAATAATCCTCCGTAATAAGAAACCTTGTAAATTACCGTAACGAAAAATTTTAAATGTGTAGCTTTTGTTTATATTCCTATTTTATTCTATCATGCCAAATTGCATAAAAGTACAAGAAGTCATCTCGTGAGAATCGAAAAACTATCAAATTAATTTTTGTTGATGGTTTTCGTCACCCGAAATGAATAGAAAATAAATATAAAGTCAAGAGAAAAAAAGATTCTTTATCTCTTCTTCTTGTTTTGCTATCCTGCTGGATGTTGGACATCATTAGGGCTATCTTCTCCTTGGATACAGTTGTACGCAACAGGGAAATTGTGTTTTCTTCATACCAGTCTCGGATATTTTTCAAGCAAGATGTTTTTCTTCTTCCAGACCGTAGCTTTCTTCATATCTTCCCTTACATTAATACTAGAATAGTTTAAATCGTATAATGTTAGCGAAGTATTCCCTCAATAAAGGCAATATACGAGTGTATCAAACTGCCCGTCCACCCAATCACTACTCCGCTTACTACGTCCGCTACGTCCGCAAAATTGTCACTACTCTCACTACTAATGTCGGTAAGAAGCATAGTGATTATTCAAATTGATTACAAAATGTGTTAATAAAATAAAGTAAATTTTCCATTCTTGTTCAATAACTTTCTTCTGAAGTTCTAGACATTATAGTTGTGCGAATGATTTAACTAAAAATTCAATCGAAAGACACCTGCTCTTAATCTTCTTTATAATGTAAATGTCTTAGTTCATCAGATCACCTGAATATTGATATAACATCCGCGGTCCAACATCCAGTTCTGACAGCGGTCCAACATGGTTCATCCATGGGAGAGAATGCTTCTGAATGAATTCTGAAAGTCATCTAATGTGTAATGACTGAATACATTTATCTGAAAATTCAGTTGATGCTTTGAACAGGAAATCGGTTTCAAAACCCTCAATTGACTTGTTCGGATTAATTTAAGATCAATTATTGTCGCTGTAAATAATATATTATATTATCAAATGAGATGACATTTTATGTCTTTTATGGTTGGGAAATAAACAACTAAAATACTATTAAACGGTAGGAGTATCTCGCATGGAAAGTCACAAAGTTGTTGATTAGTTCGATTTCAAAAGCTCTTAGAATTCATTATTTAGTAGTAATTAATTATAATACTATTTAATTTATACTTTTCTACAAATGTGATTCCTCTGGGAAGCCAAATACTTTAGCCAATGACTTTGAAGCTGTTCAAATTATTCTTGAATTTCTTCATACTCCCTACTAGGTTAACGGTAGCAAACATGTTACACGTGTACCACTAATTGCAGTAGAAAAATGTTGTTAGCGCTCAGTCCGTTTGAAAACGAAATTATTTTAATTTTAATTTATTTAATATTGGCAACTAGATTTGAAACACAAAAAAGCGCTTATTACAGAATATTATTAATTTAAATAGTAAATGAATAATAAGAATGACAGTCATATTGGACCAAATCAGAAGCTACCGAAAGGAAAAACAAAAAATAATAGCTTTTGAAATATGGATGTACAAGCGTATAGGAAAAATCTTCTGGATCAACAGAGTCAGGAACCACATGAGAGAATGTTGTTAACCAGATATGAAGTTAAAATATCTTGAACATGTGATACGGAACGAGTACAAATATCGTATTCTCGTATTCTATAAATTCTATAGTACAGAATATTATATAAAAAAACCTTGAAGAGATCAGACGTCGTAGAAAACCAGGAGTTGTATTCTCGAATCTTGCACCAAAATGTCGCATGCGGGAAAAGTAGCATGGTATTTGTTGCATACTTTCTTCAAATTGTATTCCCGAACAGTACCCAACAATTGGTGTGACATTTTTCTCATGTGACAAATGCTATGCTATAAAATTAAATGCTATGCATCTTGGCAACGCTACAAAATAAAACAAATAGGATTCATTGATTTGGGCGAAAAATCGTAACTTGACTGCAATCGTTATTGAAGGAAGCATAAATTCTATTTGTATTTTTATATCTTATTGTTTAATATTACAGAGAAACTAAATTTATTTGTTTAAGATTTCTTCTTTAGTTAAGATAGCGGAAATTTCTTAAGCCCACCAACTTACAGTAGACTGGGATATTCGCATAAATAAATTATAACCTACTTCTAATTGGTAACTATCCGTCGCATAAAATATTTATTGCTCATAAAACTGTTGGAATATAATATTGCTTTGCTTCTTCGGTAAATTAACTTAATTTTGGTTAGACACTTAAGCCGCATTCAGAGCTTTTAAATCAATAGCTTATAGACTGTAGCTTGTAGACTGTTTACTGTCACTAGAAGTTTGTCATGTGGTAAGACGTGGAACCGTTCAGACCTCTAAATTTAATACGTTGTTCGTTGTGGATTCTGGATAATTTTCTAAACTTATAGCTAGTGAGATGTTTTAATGAGACAGACATATAAACACATTGGCTATCGCAGTCAGTGACACCGTAGTTATCGTATGCCGTTGCATAACCTAACATAAGGTCATCATTAACAAATCTTGCTTAAAATTACAAAGACGGACAGTAAATATGATCAATTTAGGTAATTTGGTTAGGGTTAGTTAGTTAAAATCTAAGACAACAGAATTATAAAAACGATAATACATAGAAAATATTTTACGAAGCCATGTAGTTAGTTTAAAGGCACACAGATGTCGGACTATTCGTAACCCATTAATTTTTAATTTGCTGTGAACGGTGCATACAACGTTAAATACAAGGCAACGCTTATGGAGTATGCAGGGCTAATAATATATTAATTACGATTCTTACTAATTTTTATTTAGCTGGAAAGATTTTTAAAAGATCATTATTTTTTTTTTTTTTTGCCTTGGAGTCTAATGAATACCGAAATTTATATCCCCTGACCCTTGCAGTTTGCTCTTGTTGTTCCACATTATTAATAGTGGCTATCAATAATAAATCTTCGAAATTGGCCATTGAGCTTGAGCTTACGGAAGGTCAAATTTCACTTTCAACCACTCGACAGATTGTCGCATACGAGATTCAAGAATACTAAAAGTAGTGTAATGTGGGACACTAAGTGTGCGAGATTCGACAATAGATATCCAGGGATCTCTTCGTTTGCTAACCTGGGAAAACAGTTCGGTGATATATCCACCGAAATCTTATGAATGGCAGCAAGAAAGCTACCAACAAATGTTTCAAGAGCAGAAGAAGATGAAGAAGCCATCACACCATATACATACAGTCAGAGTCGTAGTAAGGAAAACTTGTGCTAGGGGCAAAGCCGTGTTTTGGCGCCCTTAGCAAATAAATTTAAGTGACAAGCAAAAAAAAGGTCCCCACTTCTCAAAATCCAAATGACGAGCAAAGAAAAGGTCCTCACCTCCCAAAATCTAAATGATAAGCAAAAAAAAGGTCCTCACCTCCCAAAATCTAAATGATGAGCAAAAAAAAAGGTCCTCACTTTCGCCCCTTAGTCAAGCCTCAGCGCCCTTTTCCTTAGTGCGCCCAGGGACATCGCCCCCTCCGCCCCCGCCCCCTTACTGCGGCTCTGCATACAGTTGATATTATTTGGCATGGGAGGAAACCTGTTAGCCAATCCTCTAGTTCGTAATTATGAATATTGAAAGCAATATAGCAACATTCAGGTTACAAATGCTATAGGCCACCATAGCCATGCAATGAGCGTTCGTCCAAGAACGTTAAAGAGTACTGAAAATGTGGATTAAAGAATATTTCGAACCTGAACTGTGATAGGATACGGAATGCCATACTCTCGGTTTCCACAGAATGAACCATCTACAATGCAACTAACAACGGTTTACGAAAATTCACATTTGTAAGTTACTATTTTTGGCGCACAGATTTGATTGCTATTAGAGCCTATCACTAAAATTTCCACCAACCATTACAGATTTAAAGACCATTATCAGGGTGGAAATTTATCTTAGGCTTGCTCTGCTATGATGAGTTTCCAATATCACATTCATGCTTCGAAAAATGTCCGTCACGTTCAAAAACTGAAAAAAGGCCTGTTAATAACCATATTGGCAACATTCTGCTAAATATAAGAAAGTTAAATTGTATTTCAAAATTGTATTCCAGGTTTGATATTGTCAATATCAATCCTTTTTGTGAATTATAGAAAGGGAAAATTTAAACATGTTTTAACATTGATTTTTAGAAAAGAATGATACATAATACAACAAAATACGACACAATACAAATTCTTCCATTTCTTTTCCAACACGTGACACATTGTCATATAAAAATGCTACCAATTGTAATATCAGGCGAATAACGTAACAAAGTAATATATTCAGTTGTAGTGAAATGATATACGATCTACTGCACGGTTATACTACCGCTGAGATATTAATCACAGCATATTTCAATCAATCTTGACACAAACAATGCTCCGACAAAAACCCACTTTCGGACACTGGCCGCGGTCGCAGCCGCGGAGGAGAACATCTATTCACTTAACCTCTAATGCATTCAGAAAGGGATCCTAGATCTGTGAATCATGTTTGTTCTGATTGTAGGATGGAATAATGGAGAGATGAAGTTGTAGCTTTTTATCCAGTTTTTGATTCAACTCATTTAGTATATTGTTTAACTATAATCTATTTAGATTGTTTGATGTTTAATAAGCTTTTCAACGTCAGGTTACTAAAAAGTACCCATATAATGTACAAGTATGTGCTTTTATATTCAAATAAGTATGCAGGTTGTAATAAGATAGAGAAAATACGATTCTCCTCAGATGTATTCGGAGGTACAAAAAATAGTTCAAATGAAATATATCAATAGTGTTTTAGTTCGCTGCATGAATCTTGATCAATATAAGAACAAAAGTTTCAATTTTACAGATATATCAAATTAGATACTTTTGTAGGTATGACCAAAAACTCCCTATAACGTCACTCATGCGTCTGTCTGTCTGGACGGTAGATATGGCACGCTTGTAGAATTCCTTGATTCACATATAGGAAAACTATAGAGTGTTAAAAAAGCACATCGCGATTAATATATACTAATATGTATTTAATGTAAATATAAATATATTTTTCTATTTTTTCAATAAAATAAATATAATTTTCTATATAATGCGTTCATAGGAAAGTCATTATAAAACTAAATTGAGTGTTATAATGAGTTTCTTTATGACCAGGCTTACCATACGTCCCGGTTTGACTGGGACTGTCCCGGTATGAAGGTATAGTCCTTATGTCCCGGCCAGTTTGTCATTTTGTCCTGGTAAAATTTTAAAAGTGCCAAATATATATGCAGTATAAAAAGTGCAGCCTCGGAAAATGCCGATTAGGCAACTAATTATAAATAACAAAGAATTTTTAAATAAATTTCACTCTAGTGATAAATATTAATAACTTTTTAATAATAAGTTATGTTCAATTAAGAGTAATTAAAAATTATTATTACATATTTTTTAATATTTGTTAAACATTTCGTTATTTAGCCGTTTCAATATCAAGTAGGTACTTAGCGTAGAAGGCGCTACTTTCTCAAAATCTCAAAATTGACCCGGTTTGAGAAAAAAATATTATGGTAAGTCTATTTATGACACTGAACATGTTGGTAAAATAACCTGAGAACATAATTGATAGTTGAATTAAATCCATGACCCTGAAAAATATAAAACTGTCAAATTAGAACTGCCAGTCGCTACATTCACATACCAAATTCCCTAATCGGGGATTTTGTTTGATTATAGTCGCACTTGCCTTATTAAACTTGTGTTTGAATGTACTGTTTTATAATTTTGGGTGGGGGTATTAAATGAAATCTCTTAATGTGTGGATAAACAAACAAATTTTTATTGTAGATTTTTTTTTTATTACAAATGTTTGGTGCCCTTAAAAAAATTAATTAGTTTTTTTTTAATTTATTTTAAATTAAGAACGGAAAGTAGTTTTTTAAATATATTTATTTAACCTTTACGTTACGGTGTCCTTTGGTTGCGGTGTGGGGTACAAATGTACCCCATTTTTATTTTATCGTAAATAAATAATTTATTAATAATTTGTATTCAGGTTTACTATGGAATATATTAAACATGTTTTTTAGCTGAAATTACAATATTTTCAATTGCAATGTTTTCATACGTTCAACATTCTTCCAACACAATAAATTTAAAATATATATATATTTTCAACAACACAAAAATTCGATATTTTTCTAAAAACTAATTTGATCATTCTTCTTGAATTATTCCGGTTCTCACCAATGTACATTATTAAGATTTTTTCAGATTTTTAAATCAACCTCTTTGGGAAAATAGGATGGGAGACAAAAGTTTTTGACACATTTTGGTGAGACTGAAATTATTTTTCAAAAAGAATTTTTTTTTTTTTTTTCACGAACAAAGAAGTTTTATTTAATGCCCTGATCAATATATTTATTTTTATCGTTGAATACTTATTTGTTTATATTTTTCCAGCAATATGGTTTTTGAACTATCAAAAGTTTTCCTACATGTATGCCATGAAGGTTCAAGCATGCCAAATTTAACATTCTAGGTCCAGCCGTTTGGCCAAAATTTCTACCGTACAGATAGATAGACACATAAGTGAAGTTATAAGGTTTTTTGGTCATACCTAGAAAACCCTAAAAACCGCAATAAATTTCGAAAGAAATAACTTCGTAAAACAAATTCAAAGACAGGCAACTCACAAATGACATCTGCATCATATCAAGTCGCTATCAACTTACTAGGTATGAAACAACACTCACAGTCCGTGTATCTTTTGTGCTCCACGTGGCATATATGATTGATATATGAAATACATCCTTATTTTTTATGCCAATGATTCATGCATGTCGGATTTTAGAAACCAGTAACTTCAACTAATATTTTACTATTTTATCTTAACAATTCTTAAATTATGCAACGGAATCTAGTATACAGAATTTAACAGCAACGCCACATTATTGAGATCTACTATACAAAATATCAGATCTTAAACCAGTACAATTGATAACCTAATTTAAATATGTCAAAAATATCGGTTATTGGTTAAATCAAATGATTCAATCGTAAAAGTATCGATTTCAATTTAACTGAAATAATTTAAAATTCATAATTTTAGTTCCAATCGGTTCACATATTTTCTTTCCTTATTTAAATTTTATGAAACGTATCGGTATCGAAATGTCATATTTTTTGCATATCTTTAAATCAGTGACACATTTTGACTTAAAGGCGTTACCTGCCATGATTGGAGTATTGAGAAATAAATTTTAACAGAAGTTTTTTAAGAAATATGCATTTGAATATATAATTCGTTCCAGAAAATTCGATACATCAAAATAAAATTTTCTGTACACCATGTTATGAATTCATATGTAAATATATGTTCTGAAGAAGTAACGTAAATAAAGCCAATTATTAAAGAAAGGTAAATTTTACTTACCAACCGTAACGTAGAATAACGAACGAATAAAATGTTTTAGGTAGTTTTTCCACTATTGTATTCAATATGTTTTCCTTGATCTTTCTCACCATTCTCTCCTCTATTATTTTTATCAAACTTGTCACCCAAATATCTATAAGGGCCCATTCTATGGCAGGCATTAATAAATATTATTATTATTATTATTATTATTATTTTTTATAAAATATATTTTATGAAAAATATGATTGTGTATAAGCTGTTCACTTTTGTAAGAACAAACTGAGAGGAAATTTTGTTTTCAACAGTTTGTACCTTTGAAACTGTATGTCATGTTGGTATTAGAGAATAATAATTTGAAAAGTCAGATATAAATGTCATTTAAAAAAATATCATTTGTCATATTTCATTTTGAATGGTGACATCTTAAATATTTTGTAAATATAATACAAACCTAAAACAATACAAACATAACCCAAAACTGTAAAGTCTTTTTAACAATATAACCAAGTTTCTAAAAGTCAGTAATACACTATAAAATTCACCAAAATAACTAGATCTATGGTCTATTTCAAATTAGAATAAAGTAGATAGCTCTGAGAACCGAGTACGATTTACACTGGACAAATACAGTATAGCGGGAAATTCAAAATAAGTTACAACTAGGACATGGGCGTAGTAACTGGGTTAGCAAGTGATTTTTTTTTAAATATAAAAAAGGTTAATAAGATATTGAAATAAACTAGGCAGATATTATCTGTCTCATTTTGTAATACGTAACTAACAGGGGAAGTTCATTTTTTATGTTGTATATTGACAATACATTTATAATATTATCATAGTATTGGTTGACACGGATACGCCAAAGTCTGTTTACACCACAACAGTCACCAAAGTAACCAGATCTAGTTTCTTATTACAAATTGAGACGGATTATAGTACCCTTACGTTATTTATACGACATAAATTCATTTTAATGGGAAATTTGTAAAAGTTAAAAAAATAATAATTTTTAAAAATAATGTTTAATATGTAAAAAGAGAGATTTGGCTAAAAGAATTTAAATAAAGGAATAAAACAAACAATATATCTTCAGAGCTACAGTTTCTTATTTAAATATTTATTGTAAATAAAAATTAAACATATATGTATATATGAAGGTCTAAAAATTATATCAATAACTTCTTCTTTGGCCACTATCAGCTGGGCTGTCTTTTGGCCTCACTCACATTAGTCCTCTATCTTGATCTGTTAATTGTCAAGTGTCAAATAGTATATTCTGTAACAGGGTTAGAATGAGAAAATTCGATGCGAGTTGAACATTTCGAGCGCGAGCCGCAGGCGAGCGTGAGGAACCACGAGCAACGAATTTTTTCATTCCAACCGAGTCACAGACCCTACTTTCTCCACGACCACCAAAAAGAAAAATAAATTAACAAATAATTATTTTAACAAACATTTTAACTTAACAAATAATTTATATTACATAACAAATTAATCAATTAATTAAACTATTTTTTTTATTTATTATTTGTTTAATTTTAATTTAATTTGCCACACATCGGCCACTATTTCAGGTTAGGAAGTTATGTTGCATTTATTTAATGTAAACATTGCATATATCCTAATGTAACCCTACAAAAACAAAAGACAACAAACATGGAATAGTCATTCCATAACAAGTGATGGAATGAAATACACGCGAAATGCATAAGAAGATAAGTGCTTTAGAATAACATTCCAACTCTTGTGTTAGAATATTAACTTTCTGTAGTCAAAATTGGTTTTAGAATTGGTAAATTTTATAGTGGTCGTGGAGAAAAATATTTATATGTCAAATAACGTAAAAAATATAAAACTGCGTAATAACAAATTACATGGAGAATTTTCTCCATAAAATCTACGCCAAGAATATAAATAAAAGTCTAAATATGTAAATAATAACAAAATATACGAAAAAAATAAAATAACATAAATGATATATATTTCCAATATACGACACTGAACATTTGTCAACTTGGACTAAAAACAATATTTTAACAGTGTAATAGGGATGACGTTCTAAACCAATCCGAAGCAAGGACAAACAGCTCCTATCTTCTTACACACATTTTTCTATGGTGATAGAGCATAGTTTGTCCTTACAAAAGTGAACAGCTTATAATGGCTCATTTTTACTGTTAACTTTGATAAAAAATATATCAGTTTGAAAGATGGCGCAAGCAAAACTAACATGTGTGTTTCAACAACTAAACCGGTGATTTGCGTATATTTGTGTTTTATATAAGCCTCAACATTAGAATTACAAAGACAGAAACAAAAAAAAGGCATTCCGAATAATTGCAAATACCATCAAAATGATAAACGGTAAGTGTAGAACGGATAAAAAAATAAAATAAGTACCTAAATACAAATAGTTTTATTTATTTTTTAAAAGCAACAACGTACATCATTGCTACTTTTTATAATTCAGATCGTGTTTATAAATATTAATTAAATCTAACCTAACTTCCCCTGTGTTTATTTCTCGTTTATCATTTTGCAAAAGTTATACAACTTGAAAGGTGTTCGTAAGCCTACGGTATGCTGGTTTTCTGTACTAAAATATTTCAGATCGATCTTTTATAAAACTTGTGTAACAGTGTAATACGAGTATGCCTGTTTTTGATTCGTAAAAGAAAGATTATCAAATATATTATACTTATAAAACATTTTACAAAAGATCTATTACAAAGTTCTTTTACCTGTGTCAAGTGGTCTGGAGTTCTACGCTCGAACATCTCCGATTTGACTCAAATTATAACAAATATATTTTGTGTCGAAATTTGACTTCCGTACATTTGTAAAGAATTGAAATAGTATTGTAAAATTTTGTTTCTTCATTATTTATTTCTACTATCTACACGTTCTTTTAATAATAAAGACGTACTGGACACTTGTCTATGCGTAGATAACACTCAAATGAAATTAATTAGATAATCATCTTAACTTAATTCTTATCTTATAATTAATTTGTGACTTTGTAATTGATAAGCTGTCTCATTAACAGTTATGGATATATGTTGAGTTAACCCTTTACCGCATAGTGTGCCATATATGGCACATACCGATTTTTATTTTTTATTTTACTTTTAAAATTGAATCAGTACGTTACTTCATGAATGTTCATATACGCCACATACACAGCAATGGATCCTGCAGTATCTCAAGTAATGGGCTGCAATAGATTTGAGAATATCAAGCGGAATTTGCACTTCAACGATAACTCTGAATTTATTAAGAAAGGACAACTAGAAGATACGACCTTTTCTTTAAAAAATTCGAGGGCGACTGCTTTTAATCCCTAATGAAGAACACCTAGCAACTGACGAACAAATAGTACGGAATCATTTTCTTTTGTAACATAATGTAGAATCATAATATTTCATGTATGGCACAGACCCTAAATTATTATTTTAATTATTATTTTTTCATAAAAATAATAATTAATATTTTAAATATATTTTTTTAATTAATTTTTCTATCAATAAAAACCAATTCCTAATGCTCAAGAATTATTTCAGCCAAAAATAAAAATTTATGCAGTAAAGGGTTAAAATTACTGGTGTACAAGCCAACGGAGTGGCCGAGCGCATTAAGTCGCGCAGTTTGGACTGGTGATAACAGTCTGTATTGTGCGATCGGTAGTTCGATTCTCCGTTGGTGATATTATTCGGGCGAGAATAATATGTTTACATTACTCTCATTTCACAATCATTCACCCCTCACCCAGGTGTAGGAGCTCGCCCCCTGGCATCGGTGATTAGCCTCGTTGCAGTAATAGGCCGATGTAAAAAAAAAAATAAAAAAAAATAAATACTGGCGTACACCATATTTGGATAGTAGGATCTATACCAATATTTATAGTAGTTATGTAATAGCATTATGAAGTTTAGTTTTTAAGTAAATTTACAGTTTTTCGGCTTGCATGACAAAATCGTAACCACGGTGTAGCTAATTTAAGTGAGAGCACTAAAGTTACTAACAAAATTCAACTAAACTAATAATACGCATGTGTCTGACCAGGAATTCTTACTCTAATCTACAATCACGTTCTACTTACTACGAACATGTTATATAATTTTCCGAAAGATACCGCAAACAACAAAATTCTTGCCAGAAACAGTGACTATTTGATCGCTAGAACGCTAAAAGAAATATTGAGTACGTGGGTTGTGATCCAATCTGCCAAAAACTTCATCCGCTAACGAAACTATTCGCATTTATGATTGCAACTGAAATTCTGATTGGGTGTTTGTTGTTCGGAAAGCTAAGACACATGTGCGTCGTACTCTAACCTGTTAGGGATTTCATTCGCAAACGCAAATATTACTGTACTACGGCACGTGGGTTAGATCTGGCCCGCCAGTACATTTATGTGTCCCTCTTAGGTTTTTTGTCAACAATTCGACCTGTCGTTCTTTACCTTTTTTTTTTTTGTTCATCACTTTGCTCCAATTCCTTTTTGTTGCTTATCAACAATTTTGGTTCAAAGAACATAATTTTTAAACCTCGTGATGCCTTCTGTGAGACAAAAAGTAAACCGCGTTCGTAAAAGTTTGCCATGGCTGGTGTTCATCATATTGGGTTCACAATTTTGGTCCAAAGACCATAATTTTCAAACCTTGCGATGTCTTCTGTCAGACAAAAAGTACACCGCGTTCGTAAAAGTTTGCCATGGCTGGTGTTCATCATATTGGGTTCACAGTTTTGATCCAAAGACCATAATTTTCAAACCCCGCGATGTCTTCTGTCAGACAAAAAATACACCGCGTTCGTAAAAGTTTGCCATGGCTGGTGTTCATCATATTGGGTTCACAATTTTGGTCCAAAGACCATAATTTTCAAACCCCGCGATGTCTTCTGTCAGACAAAAAGTACACCGCGTTCGTAAAAGTTTGCCATGGCTGGTGTTCATCATATTAGGTTCACAATTTTGGTCCAAAGACCATAATTTTCAAACCCCGCGATGTCTTCTGTCAGACAAAAAGTAAACCGCGTTCGTAAAAGTTTGCCATGACTGGTGTTCATCATATTGGATTAACAATTTTGGTCCAAAGACCATAATTTTCAAACCCCACGATGTCTTCTGT
Source organism: Liopterus haemorrhoidalis (assembly GCA_963971575.1). Classification (NCBI taxonomy): domain Eukaryota; kingdom Metazoa; phylum Arthropoda; class Insecta; order Coleoptera; family Dytiscidae; genus Liopterus; species Liopterus haemorrhoidalis. The sequence goes on along the minus strand of OZ020611.1, from coordinate 174,725,437 downwards.
CAGACAAAAAGTAAACCGCGTTCGTAAAAGTTTGCCATGACTGGTGTTCATCATATTGGATTCACAATTTTGGTCCAAAGACCATAATTTTCAAACCCCGCGATGTCTTCTGTCAGACAAAAAGTAAACCGCGTTCGTAAAAGTTTGCCATGGCTTGTGATCATCATATTGGGTTCACAATTTTGGTCCAAAGACCATAATTTTCAAACCCCGCGATGTCTTCTGTCAGACAAAAAGTAAACCGCGTTCGTACAAGTTTGCCATGGCTTGTGTTCATCATATTGGGTTCACAATTTTGGTCCAAAGACCATAATTTTCAAACCCCGCGATGTCTTCTGTCAGACAAAAAGTAAACCGCGTTCGTAAAAGTTTGCCATGGCTGGTGTTCATCATATTGGGTTCACAATTTTGGTCCAAAGACCATAATTTTCAAACCCCGCGATGTCTTCTGTCAGACAAAAAGTAAACCGCGTTCGTAAAAGTTTGCCATGACTGGTGTTCATCATATTGGATTCACAATTTTGGTCCAAAGACCATAATTTTCAAACCCCGCGATGTCTTCTGTCAGACAAAAAGTAAACCGCGTTCGTAAAAGTTTGCCATGGCTGGTGTTCATCATATTGGGTTCACAATTTTGGTCCAAAGACCATAATTTTCAAACCCCGCGATGTCTTCTGTCAGACAAAAAGTAAACCGCGTTCGTAAAAGTTTGCCATGACTGGTGTTCATCATATTGGATTCACAATTTTGGTCCAAAGACCATAATTTTCAAACCCCGCGATGTCTTCTGTCAGACAAAAAGTAAACCGCGTTCGTAAAAGTTTGCCATGGCTTGTGTTCATCATATTGGGTTCACAATTTTGGTCCAAAGACCATAATTTTCAAACCCCGCGATGTCTTCTGTCAGACAAAAAGTAAACCGCGTTCGTAAAAGTTTGCCATGGCTGGTGTTCATCATATTGGGTTCACAATTTTGGTCCAAAGACCATAATTTTCAAACCCCGCGATGCCTTCTGTCAGACAAAAAGTAAACCGCGTTCGTAAAAGTTTGCCATGACTGGTGTTCATCATATTGGATTCACAATTTTGGTCCAAAGACCATAATTTTCAAACCCCGCGATGTCTTCTGTCAGACAAAAAGTAAACCGCGTTCGTAAAAGTTTGCCATGACTGGTGTTCATCATATTGGATTCACAATTTTGGTCCAAAGACCATAATTTTCAAACCCCGCGATGTCTTCTGTCAGACAAAAAGTAAACCGCGTTCGTAAAAGTTTGCCATGGCTGGTGTTCATCATATTGGGTTCACAATTTTGGTCCAAAGACCATAATTTTCAAACCCCGCGATGCCTTCTGTCAGACAAAAAGTAAACCGGGTTCGTAAAATTTTGCCATGGCTGGTGTTCATCATATTGGGTTCACAATTTTGGTCCAAAGACCATAATTTTCAAACCCCGCGATGCCTTCTGTCAGACAAAAAGTAAACCGCGTTCGTAAAAGTTTGCCATGGCTGGTATTCATCGTATTGGGATATTAGCACCTAAAGCAATATTTATCTTGGGAATGTAATAGCATTTTTATGTTTAGTTTTTAAATAAATTCACAGTTTCTTTACTCGGATCTGAGAAATATAAGAAAAATACTGAGCTTTCAAGAAATTATCCCTCGAAAATTTTCTTTATATAATCCATTTACGATGTTTCCTCATTTGAGTAGGCTATTCTAGGGTGGCAGTTTTGTTGGTAGCCACGAAAAATAACCAGGGATATGTGAATATGAATTATTAAAAGAACAATTTTTATTATGTTTAAAAGTTATTTTTTCATGTATGTATATTAACTGTACTTAAAAAAAATATATAAATTAGATAAATTTTAAATTTCAAATTTTATGCAATCTAACAAAAAATATAATGGCCTACTCAGATGAGAATAAATTATACAATATATATATTAGTGTTGGGCACGTGAATAAAATTTTGCAGGACTCAATTTATTTTAAGCAAAGGATACTTATAACTTGTGAAGAAAATGTGAATAAATGAAGAATATTAATTAATGTTCCGTATGATTCCACCAAATCCAACTGGTTAGAGAAAAAGCGCAAACTAGTTAGAATGAGATTGTTTTGAGTTATCCATATCCAGTCAGATCCACTCAAAATTAAACAAAAAATAATTCCAACACCTGCATGCAACGGAGACATGTTGCTTCGTCGTAGAAAGAGATACAAGACCCAGCATAAATAAAGATACAAAATAGACAATTCTTTCTACTTATTTCTTCTATTTACTAAAATTTAAACTTCGTGTGTCGTGACACGTCGTGCCTGCAATCACGCACAATCACGATTTTACCGTGAACGGCCGTGTCACGAAATTTCACGGCACGCGCCCATCACTAATATATATATATATATATATATATATATATATATATATATATATATATATATATATATATATATATATATATATGTGTGTACTTCAGTTTATCTTTGTTTTAACTTGAGTAAACCATCCAATGAAAACTGTTGATATGTAGATTAACAGACAAAAAACTTTTACCCTAGAGCAGCGGTTTCCAAACTCTGTTCAGTAACGACCCCCTTAGAAAAAATCCCATCTCTGCCCCCTCTATTTAGGAAATTTATAAACAATTTGTAAATAATTTCTTTATTGAAATAATAATCACAAAAGTAGCAAAAATATGTAATGTAAATAGTTTTTCTAATTCCTAAATATTTATTTTCACAACATAAATCACGAAAATCATATAAAAATAAACTATATTAATATTAAATATGTAATACAAATTAAAAATGTAATAAAAATCAATTTTAATGTGAAGTATATTTGTTTCTTCGCACATAATTCGTTAAATCGCGGTTTATATGAAGAAAGAGCCACTTTTATTTCATCTTCCACTATTAACCGTGCGCGATATTTTGTTTTAATAACAGCTAATGTGGAAAATCCTGCGACCCGCGACCCCCTGGTGAAACTTGTACGACCCCACAGGGGGGTCCCCCCCCCTGCAAACCGCTGCCCTAGAAATTAATTTTGAATTCTGCTCTTCTAGATATTCTTCATCCTGCTCTATAATCGCTAGACTGTCACCGTTAGACTGGCAAAATTTATCAGCAATAGGTACAGTCATTGGTTTCCTCATCTCTAAATGGAACTCTCATTCATGCGCAATTCTTTTTTAAATGGAGTTGGTTAGAAACGGACACAGAAGGACAAGGAACCTGGGCCCTGGGTTGATTGGGACCAAAAAATCAACCAAATAAGAATAAAAATTGTTTATTTTTTTTTTCGTGAAAAATTTTGGATTTTTAATCGTTGAGAATTTTTTATGGAACCTAAAATTAATTATACCCAGGTTCATTTGTGTAGAATACCGACCCTGAATTTGGTGATGTAGAACATCCCTGTAGTTACATAAAATTTCATCAACAAAATTTTATATTTCAGTTAAACTGTAATCGATACTTTTCTACAATTGCCCACCTGATAACTAAATTTCGACATACATATGTTTAAATTTGACTTGCTAATATAAGTCAAAAATTCGCATAAAAAATTACCAACCAGTCACGCCCTTCAAAAGTTAACCTAAACCAAACCTTACAAAATCGAACTAACAAAATAACTATTGAATTTATATCAATCAATGTTATGGTAATTCACTATTTGTAACATATTGTGAACCGTTTTTTATGGGTTACACATTTTATAAATCAAAGGGGTGCCTTTAATATATTTAAAATTTAATGTTACCCATTTTATACAATGCCTTCTATATTTATAACCCTTTAAGTTACATCTTTATATATTTTTCTGGAACAATTCATGTGACCCAGTTTTTTGTGTGCAAAATTTTTTTAAGGTTACTGGGCGTACATTTTTAATATATGATTTTTTTGTATTGTTATTTTTTCTTAGTGATTTTTTAACGTTGTGTTAATAGTTGAATTGAGATATCAGGGCGATAATGGTTAAATTTTTGGTTTATTGCCATTAATGTCGACGTAAATCAAATTTTCGAATTGTTGGGTTGTAATTTAATATTTTAACGAATATTCTTGATGTCTTTGCAGATAACGAAAGATACTTTTTGGTGCAGGATGATATACGTAGAATTTTGTAACGATCTTATTTTATTTTTGATGGGAGGGTACAATTTTTGTCAGTTTCATTTAACTATTATTGGCAACTTGAAAGGGTGAGTAAGTCGTTTTGTCAAAAAAAAATCGCATCTGCAATGCTAACCTTAAGTCAGTGTAAAGGCTTTATCACACTAGAGTTAATATTAACGTCTTGACTTGGAAAATTAAAGTTTTTGCATTCGAATCGTATGTGTCGAAGTAATTTATGTGTGATAGAATGAAAAAAAAAACTTGGTTTTAAAGACTAGGCAAATGGAACAAGATTTAATTCCTCTGTCTTTCTATCCAGGTTCCGCGTACGCCAACTGATGTCCTCTTGCTCTTAGCTGTTTTGAATCTTTGTGTTTTTTTAAGTTGGGGTTATTTTGTTGCATAATTGTTATTTTCGAAAATAATATTTTAAATAAATGATTAATTAATTTTAATATAATAATAATTAATTTAGTAGAACCTCACAAATAAACTTTTCAAAGTAAAACTGTCAACTGTCATAATAACACGATGTACGCATGCGCAAACAAAAAATTTCCAAGTCTTAAATAATATTCAAATACTGTGTGACAAGTCAAAACCTTAAGACGTGGATCCTGAAAAAAAACCTACAAAAGTAAAACTTGGATAGTGTTCTAGTGTGATATGCCCTTTAGAGCTTTTAGCAGTTTTACCTGACCACAAAAAATGGTTTTAATTGGCAAATAATGATTATAATCATAAATAAAAAAAAAAACAAAAAAATAAAATAAATAACAGTCGTCTATGTGGTTCTTGGGTTCACGCCACTGCATTGGTACACCAAAAGGCATCACTTTTATAGTACCATTGTACCAACCCGTCAAATATTTATAAAATTTTAAATAACATACTTGGGGCACCCATGATTTGTCTTGATTTTTAATTACACTCTTAAAATAAGCTTGATAACACTTCTCAAGCAATGGAGAAATTGGCTTTTTTTCATTTTTAGGAGTAAATTGGCCACAAACATAACAAAATAAGTTAGGAGAATTAACACAAACGCGCGGCATTTTGTAGATATATAACTAATCTAAATATTTTGATGACTTGTACACAGCAAAGATATATTTTTATGAATAGGCTCAAACAAGTTTTATCAAGAATAAACAAATTAAAATTTTACTTATCTATGTTTTGAGACGTGATATCTAAATATAAATTTGTTTTTTTTTTTTGCTTACTGGGTATACCTAATACGAATTACTATTCGAAATATTGGTGAATTTTTTAGTGTTATCAATGGAAAATATCTATAAAACTTTGCATACTGGACATACATATTCATATACGCAGTACAATCCAAGGCCGGCGGAAATGGGCATGCAAGGCATGCGGTGCATGCGGGCGCCGTTGCGAGGGGGGCGCTAACGTGAGACTTAAAACGGCGCCAAATGCCAAATGAATGTCTAATTCATTATGAAAGTGATTCTTTAAGTATTCTAAACTCAACTTTAAGGCCACCATTTCCGCATTGTAGATAAACATATTATCTGGGAGTTTAAATTTTAGGCTAAAATTGCGCTTGGGATCTAAAACGTCGCAACCTACGCGTTAGTACTTTAAATCGTTTATTCTAAAAATATATACCAAGTACAATTTTACGAAATAAACAAAGGGCGAAGGGAAACCTCCGTTAGACTTGCCCTCCAACAAAAAAAAAAAATTAATTTAAATTATTTTTTTTAAATATTTATATAAATCTTCAAAAATACATCAAATTATGTTCTATACAAATTTTTGTCCAAGGCTTCTTTTACTAGTTACGAATTAATTATCATAACCATGGAAACGTTTTATCGAAAAACGTCTCAAATAAAAGTTATTAGTTATTGCATTTATAGTAACTTTTGTTCAATAAAATTTTTCGAAATATTTTTCTGTTGCTTAATATTCGCAAAAATCTTAAAATCGACACGAGTAAACTCCCATTTCTAGTCAACCGATCTTCATAAAAAACAATAGGGTTCTTCCCATTTAATAGGATAATTTTTTTAGTATCAGAACGAATTCTCTAAGTTGAACCGTTCTTGAGTTATCGTGTATACACACAGACACACACACACACACACATACGGACGGCACTTCGAAAATAGTTTTTTTGGAGTCCCTGGATCATGACACGTGGTCATCAGTCAAAATCTCGACATCTAAAATTTTCGCGATTACAATACTTGCCCCGTATATATTAAGGTCGGGCAAGTAAAACCAAATTCCCTACGTTAAATGCCTATGGTCTAAATTTCGAGTACATCCTGTATATAAAACCCACACCGAAGCAAAATATAGAGAACACAATACTTCTACCACAAGATACAGACATCTTCTGTAATGTAATGTGCCTCCATTGACCACCGAAGTCTTTTCATGCACAATCGAAAACGTTGAACATTTTCAATAAGCCATTGGCTTCTACTTTTTTTCTTTACTATTAAGACTGAATCAAAGATTCAACATAATAATTTGTTATAATCCATGTTCCGGAGTCCTACATAATTATTACCTTCAAGAATATTATGAATTTTGGACAATCAATGATAAATTATAGGATATAGAATCTCAAGCAATAACTAATGTACTATCAAAACTTTTTCATTCAATTCTTAACTTCACCATTATCAAACACAACAAACATGAAGCTAGCAAACTACATGAATGGTCATACAACACAAAACCGAATTTTTCACCCAACTGTACCTACATGGTCAACAAAATGACCACTTACAATACAAATACAGTGAAAAATTGTAAAATCTTTCTAAGAATAAACCAGACATCTGTGCCCGACAACACCACAATGGACATTTAACTGGCTCTTATGACTAAAGTACATAAGCGTCAGTTTTCTCTGTGCTTCTCTCATTGAGGTGGAGGGCAGTTTATAAAGAAATAGGATTTTTCAAGCCCACTTCCACGAGAATAAAGGAAAAGGGCATTTTCGATAATACGTTTCAAAATATGCGTGTAAGTAGCATTTTCAATCACAATGTGAGAAAAGATATTGTTGAAATGAATTTTATGTTTGCAGTTATTGTTGTGTGGTTACTATGTAAATATTTCTAAATAGCTGGACCTAATTAGTGTCAATATTCCAACTGGACATGATCTGTAAACGGAAATATTTAGAAAAAAATTATTTTTATTAACTGAAGTTTTTATACACATTTTTGCTCTAACGGAAATAATAAGTGAGATATTACAACTTGATACTTCATAGCTCCCTAAATATTTTTCCCGTTGAAAAAATGCGTAGAACAAAAATTGATAATTGTATACCAAAACATTATACATTAAATAATAAAATTTTTGTTAAAATATATTTTTGCATGAATGATTTTTATGAACTATTTATGAAGTACATCGAACCTAAAAATTAAATATTACAACTTTTATATGATTTCACGATTTCAGAAAAAAAATAAAATAAATAAATAAAGTGCACCTTGACACTAAAATTCTTTTTAAGGTCTCCTAAGTATGACCAAAAGTACCTTTATACCGTTAGAGCCCTGGGCGCATACGTTTTTCTGTATCCGCATCCGTATAGACAGGATCCGTATCCGATCCGCATCCGTATAGACAGGATCCGTATCCGATCCGCATCCGTATAGACAGGATCCGTATCCGATCCGCATCCGTATAGACAGGATCCGTATCCGATCCGTATCCGTATAGACAGGATCCGTATCCGATCCGCATCCGTATAGACAGGATCCGTATCCGATCCGCATCCGTATAGACAGGATCCGTATCCGATCCGCATCCGCAGCCCTTGTAAATATAAATATCCGCATCCGATCCACATCCGCAAAAATATCCGCACAATGCGCACAGGATTTGTTGTCTGTTTGGAATTAACTAACATGTTTTGCCTTATTTAGCATATCGCTGCTTTAAAACGGTACTGATTTTTTTTTAAATTTTATCATATTAGGTACATATTACTAGGTCCAGAAATATGTTTTCTATCTAACGTCGTACTTAAATTATATAGATTAAAAAATAAAGATGGAAATTACAATTATTCGACTCTTAAACCAAGTTTATATAAATTGTAAAACTTTAAACAGTAATATCTCAGATACTTAGTTTTTTCATATATCTCACTATTATTTTAGAGCAGCGATATTTATAAATAATCAAACAGATTAATTCATCACATTTATGACCAATAAATAACAAGGAAAGTCCTATAAGATCAACAAATTTTAAAAAATAAAGTCTTAATAATAAAATAAATTTCTTAAATTCATCTTATTATTAAAAGAATTTTAATGTTTTTTTTATTTTTTTAAATTTGATATGAGCTTCATATGTTTTTAAATGTGGCAAATTACTATGGTTATTTTTCCAAAAAATGCAAAATAAAGCGATACATTACATATTTATTTTTAAATTAATAAATTGGCAAAAAATCCAAAGAAATTGTTGTATCTACGAGTGTTATATAAATTCTACTATATTTAACTATTTAAGTAAGCGTAAAGTAGGTCTTTATAGGAAGAGTTAAAAAATTAAAAAGTGCCGTAACTTATCATTAATTCACTCTTGCCATAAGCATAATACAAATGCCAGCGATACAATTTTGGGGTTCTAATCGCGTCTTCCGTATGAAGAAGCGTCCAACCGAAGATTTTATGTTCACGCGGATATTGCTGATAAGCGGATATGATATATAATCCGCATCCGATCCGCATCCGCACGATTTAAATGATAATTTATCCGCATCCGCAGAAAAATGGCGAATATCCGCGGGTAATCCGCAGACAGCCGCGGATTTGCAGGGCTCTATATACCATCACAAGTGTCTATGTGTCTGTTCGGTAGAAACTGTGGTGAAATAGCTAAATTTAGAGAATTAGTCCATATACAGTTCTTTGACCCCCATATATTATAGCTAATATAAAGAGACTTCAAAAACCACATCGCACGAGAAATGTAATTAATTTTGTTTTTTTTTTTATGTTAATTTTATTTTGGTCATTAATCTCTCGACCATATTAGCCAAATTTTCTCTCTCCCTCATCATTCCCCATCAAAAGTTCCTTGTTGCGTAGATAAACAAATAAAATTATTTTATTTGAGAATATATTATTTTTGAAAAAACGAATATTTTTACACGATTTCGTCAAAAGGGTCAAAAAACTTTTATCCCACACTTGTATTATTTTCCAGAGGGGTAAGTTTAAAAACAGTTCAACTTTTTGACCAGATTAGTTTTTCGAAAAATATATATTTCGAATTTTGTGTAGCTTTAGGGTTTTGTAGATATGACCACAAAAACTCCTTATAACGTCACTCATGTGTCTGTGTGGCTGTGTGTCTGTGTGTCTGTGTGTCTGTGTGTCTGTATGTCTGTGTGTCTTTGTGTCTGTGTGTCTGTGTGTCTGTGTGTCTGTGTGTCTTTGTGTCTGTGTGTCTGTGTATCTGTTTGTCTGTCGGTCTTTCTGTATGGTAGAAATTGTAGTCAAACGGCTGAACATCATTATTTTCAGATTAGTTTTTGGAAAAATATAGATTTTTTATCTTTATGCATATTTTTAAATTACGATTTTAACACGATTTTAGCCAAAAATGTGCAAAAAACCCGAGGTTAAACAAAAAATCTGGAAAAATTATAGGTAATGACTTTGAATAGCCGGATATGTACGATAAGAAATTTTGATCAGATTGCGTTTTTATAAAATATTGCAGTTATTGTGTTTTTGACAGAATTAATTATTTTTTTAATGAATGGCTAGATTATGGCTAATAATGTTATGATTTTTTTGTATTTCTGGATAAGGTAGTATATATCTTCTTTTGAAATTAAAAACAACTTTGTTTTTAACAACTTACCGAGTTCATGTATATAAGGAGCATACAAGCAGAGCTCCTACTATTATATGTCATGTTTCAAACAATTGTTTGAAATAGTTAAGTTTTTAACAACTTTTTAGTATCAAACAAAAATAAATCATTTTTAGAAGTGAAATACTTGTAAATCTAATAACACATTGTTAACAGAGAGAAATACGTTTTTGATATTGAAAAAAATAAGCTATTTATTAATATATTTCTTATTAATTGAATGAAGATTTAGATACGAAGCAAATGAAGAAAATATAGCTCGGATTTTTTTTTATTTAAATTTAATTGTGCTGAAATTTTTGCAAATTATTTAAAATTAGTTTAAAAAATTAAATGGAAGCTATTAGTATTCAAATAACGAATAAAATGATTATCAAAAAAATATTCTTAGACATCCAGCATTCTGTTGGCTTCTAATACTTACAGAATACTTATTAATACCTACAAAACCCTGAAATGTGTGAAAATTCACGTTTCTCGTAATTTTTTAAATTTATTATTATTATTATATCAAAATAAAGCTCTTAAGGCGTAGATTAAGGCACGAAAAGTAGTTCTAAAAATTTATCTTTTTGATCTGATTATTTTTTCGAAAGTTATCATATTTGTTGCATTACCATGCTACATTGTTTAACTGACTAATTGGACAACTGAACAACTAGCTTGATACGCGCGCATCTCGTAATTGAGTATACTTGTAGGTTGATAAGTGAATGAATGATTGAATTTTATAATTTTTGAAATGTACCCACAATTTCTTGTCATCGTTAGATAACTACAAAATTCTGAAATGAGTGAAAATTCTAACTTCATACCATAATTTCTTACATAATAATTATACCAAAAATGCCCAGCTTCTCATATAAGTCTGGCTTAAAATGAATTCTTCTTTAATTACTAATTTATCAAATGATCTGTAGTGTTGAACGTGGGTTGCTAACTCCTGGTAAAAAATAATAGAATACACATCGTAGTCAGATGACATTGAAATAAGAAGATGGATCTATTTGCAGACCGTCACGAACACCGAGTACTTAGTGTCCGATTTCTGATGCTGAATGGGGACCCTCCTCCACAGACACTGTAATTAAACGCCTATAGAACATATTTGGTGAGAACACAGAGCAGGAATAGAAATAAGGTCTGATTTAGAACAGTGCTTCTCAATCCAATACAACCGACTGGGGCAAAATAGCCAATTTTTTTACGCCAATCGGTGAGAATATCTTTTTAAAAATAATATATTATGTCACACAATGTCCGCCTGAACGCACATGCGTCTCTGTTGTTGTAGAATCGTATCTAATCGGTGTTGGACCAAGTAGGCTTATAAAAACTTTCTAAATTTATATTAAAGTTCTATTAGTCGTTAATTGTTTTTACTTAATTTCTTTATCGTTGATTGTCATCCTATTTCTGATCTCTGGTGTCGGGCTTTGTTTGAGTTTGAATTTTACATTTATATACTTCTCCTACGACTACTATGAAACTGTCTCATTACGCATTTGAGTTGAGTTAGTTAGTTATTAGTTTGTGGGATATGCACGCACAATTAGTATGTGGTGCGTCATATCATCATCAACAACTATGTCAGTCATCGTCGGCTGTAATTCTTCCCTAGTTTTTATTTTTCATTTTGCTCTGTTCTTCGTTCTTTCCATCCAGTTATGTCCTGCATGCCTTTTAATGTCATCGCACCACCTAGTTTGAGGTCTACCCATGAGTCGCTTATTCGGTCTTGGTATCAATTCCATTAATTTTCGTGTCCAACGGTTATCTGTAGTTCTGCTAATGTGTCCGGCCCAGCTCCATTTTAGTTGACACATTCTTGTGACGACATCGGTCGCTCTTGATGTACTACGGAGCCACTCTTTTGTTTTTTTGTCTTGCCGAGTAATGCCTACCATGCGATTTTTCATGGCTCTTTGTACTACCTATTACTTCTTTGAGTTAAATAATACTTTGGAGTTAAAAACATATATCATCGTATTGAACGCTGCCCATCCCAATGATATTCGTCTTTGTAGGTCTGCCTTTAGATTTCCTTAGTGAAGAATTTTTACAACTTATTCAGACTATGGAAATGTCATCGACCTGTCTACAAACAGTCAAATAAAAGTTAAATTTAACACCGTTTCATTAAAAGAGTTTTGGTGTTAAAAGGGGAATATCCAAATTAATTCAAAAAGGCACTTCGTTGTTTGTGGCCGTTTAGTACCATTTGTGTGAAATAGTATTTTCGTTCTACACTGCGACAAAAACAAAATACAAAATAAGTGCGTTTGATGCCACACCTGATATAGAATTGAGTAGCCCACAAATAAACCTAATTTTGAAAGAATATTGAAAGAAAAAATGATTTTTAATTCTTTACATTAATTACCATTTGGAATAAATAATATTTGTTGTTCCGTTATTAATCTATTAATTGTATTTTCTATTGTATATTTATAATCAGTAAAAATTGTTGGGAACAAAATCAACAGAAGAAGAAGAAGGTCACCTGAGATAATATGGAATATCCAAAGGATGGATGAAAGTAGAGTATCGAAGAAGGTTCACTAAGGCAGAGTATCTAAAAGGAAACGCGGATGAAGACTTAGAAAAGAATGGAGTGACGAAATTATCAAAGCGGTAGAGAGAAGATAAATTTCCTGAAATGAAGCAAGAAGTAGGATACAAGACAGAAATGAATAAATAAAACTGTGGCGACGTTCTCCCATGAAAAAATAATAGTAAATTATGTAACGAGCGCTGAATGCCATAAATCGAATGAGTCATTTGAGTCATTCTCGAGCGGAATATGCACGGCCGGCGGAAGGCGGGTTCAGCGCGTTCCCAGAACCCGGCCCCGCGCTTTGAGGGGCCCCGCGGTTTGCGAAAAGTATCCTATTAAAAGACACAAATTTGGCCTCGCGGTCAACAGCAGGCCCCGCGCATGGAGATGAGGACCTTGTTTTTTGCTCCTCACTTGGATCTGAACAGCAGACCCCGCGGTCAACAACAAGCCCCGCGCATGGAGATGAGGACTTTTTTTTTTGCTCCTCACTTCGATCTGAACAGCAGGCCCCGCGGCTCTTCTCGCAAATCCTAGCGCCGGCCCTGGGAATATGCATTCTGCGCGCGTTTTCTCCCGGATTACCAGTTGTCAATAAATAAATAACTAAGAAAATACAACATAAATATGATTAAGAGCAAATAATACGCGCGCAGCCAGTACGGGAATGAAAATTCTGGCACACTGCACATGCGCAATGATGCGAATTTATCATTGCCGCATTGCCTGCGCACGCATGTGGTAAGATGTGACATTAAGCTATATTCCTGTCAACTAACAAACGCAGAAGAACAGAGCAAAATGAAAAATAAAAACTAGGGAAGAATTACAGCCGACGATGACTGACATAGTTGTTGATGATGATATGACGCACCACATACTAATTGTGCGTGCATATCCCATAAAGTATTGGAACGGCTCTACGAATATACCAGTATATAAAGAATTTATTTTTCCTGTTGTTTTTTTGACTTTGTCAGCAAGAAGACTTTATAATTGTAATTAAAGCATTCAAGCTAATATCGTAATACTTTGTGCAAGGCCCATAGCATATGCTACTTAGTTGTATGATCGAAGGTATCATAGAATATTGCCGTTCGAAATTCCCGCGCTTGTCGCCAAGTTGGATCGCTACGATTCTGTGTGGTATATCAAATGAAGCCTTCATTTTCTAAGACCTTCACCTTAGAAGATTACCAAAAATTGATATATCAAAAATAAAGACATTCAGAATTTGAGCTTTATTTTCCGTATCGTTCGTTTAGGTATAGACATTATGTTTTAATAACTTATAGAATTAAGTTGTTAAGAAACATAAGCCCGATAAATCCCGCAGCTCCACCCCAACTGAACGATAATTTAACAATCCAACAAATGCAACCCTGTAAAGCAAATCGAAGATCAACCCTCTAGAAACTTCAACCCTCGATCGCACCCCACTTCTCAAGACTACACTTTACTCTCCGACACCGTTCACATGCAAATTACACATTGATCGCATTTGATTGGATTTATTTTTAATTAATGTCTGTTTAAATAAGATCCCATTGAAGCCAAGAGCCAAGACGCACCCCAACTTTATGGTGAGATGATGTTTGCACTTGTTGATGCAAATTGTTATTTTATTTTGATTTTTGGGGGATCAAATCCATTTGTAGATTTACGTAATTCGTACAGTGGTGTATGAAGAAATTTTACCTAAATATTTTGTGGTTTTGCAGGAAATTTTTATTTTACAACATAAGATATCACTAATATAATTGTGACCAATATTAAAACGCACAGTTTTGCCTACCTAATATTTTTTGTACGTTATCAGGAATAGCAGCTAAATGGTACAAATAGGCAGCACTTTTTCTTCAATAAACATTTATTTACTTAAATGTATATTTCGACTGCAATCCATTCATTGTCACTAAACATACCTAGTAATTTGCCCCATCTTATAACATGCACATCTATCCAGACTGGTAACAACACAGTGCTATTAAAATGCACAGTCTAGTAAATAGTTCTAATTGAAATAAATTGTGTCCACTTAAGAAACTTTTTAGTTTTTGAAAGCATTTTGTGTGCATTTTTTAAAATTAGAATAGAGTTGCATTATGGAAATTGCTAATTGGTCGACATTTCCTTTTCACACCATTTACCAACAGGAGTAAAGCTGCGTTCCCACCTCAGTAATTTAACACTCTGTGCGTTGTAGATAGTTTTTAAACGAGTGCAATTGGTATGATCGGACAAGCTCGTACTATCTCGCTCAACAGTAGTATAGCAACGACAAAGCACGAGCATGTCCGATCATACCAAATGACCTCGTTTAAAAATTATCCATAGCGTACAACGTATAGATTTACAGAGGTGGGAATGCAGCTTTAATTTAAACTTTCTTTCAAATAAAATTTTTTTAGAATACTTACCAGAGAGACTTACTTTGGAGAAATTATAGTTACGATGTTGTTTGGAGACATAATTATTTAAAATATCTCAAAATCAGTTTCAGTCAAAAAAGAAAATATAAAGTTAAATGTTGATTTAGTAGAACTAGGAGGCAAAGTTACTGGGTTTCCAGACCAAGGCTCATCTTGTACCGTTTCTTAACCATCCAGAAAGTGATCCAGAAAGCGATGAAACCATCGCACCCAGGAGACTCGGGCGCGAGAAGTAGAATCATCACCAAACATTTTCTGGAGACTCTGTTTCACTTACAAACAAAACTTGATCGCAAACTATCTTTTTCTTTTTACGACTAGAATTTTCTTCCTGTTTGTCCTATCTATTTCAGCAGATGAGGAGAACCAGGGCGTCCAGCAATCTTGGGCGTTCCATTTTATAAGTATGTTAGGATCAGGAATAGTTCCTGGACATCTTTGTAATATGTTACGTTAGCAACTATAACATGATGACATATATGTGACATATTGTTAATAGACGTTGTAATAAATGCTCGTTTGTGCTTGAATCTGTGAGTTTTAATTGATATTATTACAAATGCTAGAAAGCGTTTAGCAAGTATATCCTAGATCCTCTTCTCCTATATACCTACATGTTCGTCACATTATCTCTTACTTCTCTTCGTTCATTTATTTCTCTGTGTCTTGGATGTTACAAGCTGCAAGAATAACTTGCTCTCATTTTCCTTAAGTAAGTGCGCCAGGAGATACTTGGCTTCTAAGACTTATTTTTGTTTCAATTTTTCCCTGTACACTATTTAGTAAGATACAGTATTTGTGCTCGTTCCTTCATCACATGTCCAAAGTATTCTAGCTTCTTGTTCTTTGTCATCTGTATGATCTCAGATTGGCAATTCATCCTTCGAATGATTTCATCGTTGCTGATGGAATTGCCGCCTGAGAATTCTTTGATTATACTATAGGGCAGAACTTGGAATTTTGTAATTGGAATTTTAAATATAAAGTAAATATACTCTTATTGTCGAATTTAAGGAGAACGTTTACCCCGTTCTCCTCTCTGTAAACGCCCATAAATAAAGACTCAAAGCCCATATAACAATACAAATTGTTATATTTTATAAGGATAGTAATATGGTCAACCAAAATACATTTCATTATTAATGAAATATATTTATATAAAACATAAATTTAAATTTAATTAATAAAATACTTAAATTTAGATGTTGGGATAACATGCAAAATGTGCTTTATTAAGATTAAGAAGAGTTTTTTACTGCCATGATTTGAGTTTACCTATTAAACTAAGAATACTGCAATGTTATGTGTTCTCTGCACTATCTTACGCAATTGAAATTTGGACACTAACTGAAGCTTCATGTAAATAACTAAAAGTTTTAGAAATATGGTGTTATCGACGCATACTTCGGATCTCATACACTGACCACGTATCAAACGCCAGAGTATTGGATAAATTAGATAAAGAACCAGAAATAATTATCACATTAAAAAGGCGCAAATTACAATATTTTGGTCTTGTAATGGGAAACGAAGCAAGATACAATGTTCTCCAATTGATAATTCAGAGCAATATGGTCATGTATATAGGCCCGACAAGAGGGGCGGTAGCCGGGGAAAATTCCCGGGGCCCCGCGGTTCTTGGGGCCCAGGGTCCTGGGCAGAGCCGGGGAACGGCCTGGCATCTAGGCAAGTGTCAAGAGCGCGTGGCTGTCACTCACTTGTATTTTCAAAGTGAGGACCCCATTTTTTAGGTCATCAGTTGTATTTTCATCTCCTGTATCATAATAAAAATTCCGTTTCATTTGTATATGGTCCAGAGTCCGAGCTGAAAGAACTAGTTTGCACGCTCTTGACGACCCCGGGTATAGAATTGATAATTACCCGGGGTCTGCAAAGAAAGTTTCTCTCCGGGGCCCCAGAAGTCCTCTCGGCGGCCCTGCATGTATATAATGGTTGAAAAATCTAAAACAGTGGTTCTCTGCAACAACTAGGTACAGAACTCTTCAGAAAAGCAGCTAATAAAACTTTAATAGCCCAGTAGATAGGCGACATCTGGAACAGATAGGCACAAGAAGAAAAAGATAGAGTGACATGTCTGTACCAAAAAGTAGTAAACCTTTAAACCTAACAGGCACACGAAGAAGATAAAATGGCATAAGGCTGTACCAAAAATTGTTAAATCTTAAAACCTAACTAGGTAACATAAATGACGGCAAAGAAAATCCAAACTGAGAAAGTATAACGCGTGAAAAATACATTTACTAAAATATACATAGTTAGTTGTTCTTATTTTTCCCTTTCAGAAAATAGATTAATTGTGTTCCAACATGTTTCAACAATGAGTAAAAACATGTTATTCTGGTATTTGGTGGGTTTTTATAATTGATGAATGCGCTCCATTCTCCGTGGATTGTCCAAACATCTATTCTCCACTGATAATGGAGCAGACGCCGCAGACGGTCCTCATTGAAATGAGGAGATCGATCTATTTACAGTCCGTCACAAGCACCGAGTACTTAGTGTCCGATTACGGCAGAGGGGTTCGTTATATAATACGTATTGAACAAATTGCGAACACAGAATGAGTTATTCTCATATTAACAGTATTAATCAAACATAAATTAATGTGAAATATTGAGGAAATAAAATACTGATAATGCTTTGGCAGAGATATTCTGTCGAGATGTTAGTCTAGATGTTAAGAGACTCGTTAGAAAATGTTACTGCATCATTCTGAGCGGAAGCCTGAATAATGTCAGAATCTATCGAAAAGAAATTTAAATCCTTTGAAGTATTATATACAAACGTATAGTCAGAGAATATAGGAAACATTTTTGCGAACGCCCTTGTTTTTATCTATATATTTCGTAAACCGACTACCCTAAGCCCCAAAGATCGAAGGTTAGATCCGTCACTTTAACAGACGTGAAAAATATCAATTCTGCTAATTATGCATTAGTGATATCTTTTCAATTTAGTGTCCACGTTTCTCTTTCATACTGATAACGCTAACTACTACAGAGCGTAAATCAGCAATTAATTATTAAAATTAAAGATAAGTTTCTTTTCTACATTTTCTTGTCAAAAACGAAAACAAAATACAATTTAGGTACATAGAAATGATGATACAAAAACATATTGCACGTAACTAAAATAAAATTCTCAGACCAAGTCTGTAACTCAGTTACTATGATCATTGTAACTAAATTTGTCTCTATGAGCAAGGTCAGTTACTATCATGAATGAAAGTCATTGTACTTTTTATAATATTTTATCTTGTAGTAACGTTACTACACAGTAATTGTTTACAGAATTGATCTGTACAACAAATAAGAAGGAAATTACAAAAATAATTAAAAAGACACATAGCCGGATTAAGGGGGTGTCAAGACAGTCAGTATCTTGGAGCGCAAGGAGTGCTGAAAATTTTGGTTGAAGATTTATTTTTGCTCAACAAATATTTTTGACAGCAATGAACAACTTAATTTTCAGCGCCCCTAAAAATTTGGGATAAGCTAGCTAGTAACTTCAATTTGATTTTTGCGTAATTATGCAAATTTGGGGGCGCCATATAAAGAGTCTACCCGGGCGCGGAATACTTCCGACCTTAATAATATTTATCATTAGATATTAACGTTTTTATTCTCTTATATCACAGTTCATATAATCACAATTATAGAGAAGAAAAACGTTAATATCTAATGATAAATATTATGAACTTTTCTCTTACAAAAATAATAAATAATAGTTTGAAGAATCGCATTTTATAAAGAAGAAAACAGAATAATACAACCATTTACTACAAAAAAAAAAATTTAATAACAATAATAATAAAAATAGATAAATAAATAAAAATGAATCACAGTTCATTCAGTTGTAAAAATAATATTTGATATTTGAAATGAAAATAAAATTATTAATCCATGTTTAATCGATACATTATGTTTTTCTAATTTGCTTCTGATAGATGGCTCCGTGAAGTTAGCAGTCCACTGAAAGCACTAACGAAAATTCGTCGGCCATCCGTTAGTGCTTCGTTAGTGCCTGTTAGTGCTTCATAAAAAATCGTAGCCACCCTAACCGTTTTCGAAAAAAAAGCAATTCAAAATGGACTGCTAACTTCACGCTTCGTTGGAAGCACTAACGAAAATTCGTCCGCCATCCGTGAGTGCCTCGTTAGTGCCTGTTAGTGCTTGATTAAAATTTGTAGCCACCCTAACCGTTTTTGAGATATTGAGCATTCAAAAAAATAAGCGTGAAGTTAGCAGTCCACTGAAAGCACTAACGAAAATTCGTCGGCCATCCGTTAGTGCCTCGTTAGTGCCTGTTAGTGCTTCATTAAAATTTGTAGCCACCCTAACCGTTTTTGAGAAATTGAGCTTTCAAAAAATCGACCGTGAAGTTAGCAGTCCACTGAAAGCACTAACGAAAATTCATCGGCCATCCGTTAGTGCCTCGTTAGTGCCTGTTAGTGCTTCATTAAAATTTGTAGCCACCCTAACCGTTTTTGAGAAATTGAGCATTCAAAAAAATAAGCGTGAAGTTAGCAGTCCACTGAAAGCACTAACGAAAATTCGTCGGCCATCCGTTAGTGCTTCGTTAGTGCCTGTTAGTGCTTCATTAAAATTTGTAGCCACCCTAACCGTTTTTGAGAAATTGAGCTTTCAAAAAATCGACCGTGAAGTTAGCAGTCCACTGAAAGCACTAACGAAAATTCGTCGGCCATCCGTTAGTGCCTGTTAGTGCTTCATTAAAATTTGAAGCCACCCTAACCGTTTTTGAGATATTGAGCATTCAAAAAAATAAGCGTGAAGTTAGCAGTCCACTGAAAGCACTAACGAAAATTCGTCGGCCATCCGTTAGTGCCTCGTTAGTGCCTGTTAGTGCTTCATTAAAATTTGTAGCCACCCTAACCGTTTTTGAGAAATTGAGCTTTCAAAAAATCGACCGTGAAGTTAGCAGTCCACTGAAAGCACTAACGAAAATTCGTCGGCCATCCGTTAGTGCCTCGTTAGTGCCTGTTAGTGCTTCATTAAAATTTGAAGCCACCCTAACCGTTTTTGAGATATTGAGCATTCAAAAAAATAAGCGTGAAGTTAGCAGTCCACTGAAAGCACTAACGAAAATTCGTCGGCCATCCATTAGTGCCTCGTTAGTGCCTGTTAGTGCTTCATTAAAATTTGTAGCCACCCTAACCGTTTTTGAGAAATTGAGCTTTCAAAAAATCGACCGTGAAGTTAGCAGTCCACTGAAAGCACTAACGAAAATTCGTCGGCCATCCGTTAGTGCCTCGTTAGTGCCTGTTAGTGCTTCATTAAAATTTGTAGCCACCCTAACCGTTTTTGAGATATTGAGCATTCAAAAAAATAAGCGTGAAGTTAGCAGTCCACTGAAAGCACTAACGAAAATTCGTCGGCCATCCGCTAGTGCCTCGTTAGTGCCTGTTAGTGCTTCATTAAAATTTGTAGCCACCCTAACCGTTTTTGAGATATTGAGCATTCAAAAAAATAAGCGTGAAGTTAGCAGTCCACTGAAAGCACTAACGAAAATTCGTCGGCCATCCGTTAGTGCCTCGTTAGTGCCTGTTAGTGCTTCATTAAAATTTGTAGCCACCCTAACCGTTTTTGAGATATTGAATATTCAAAAAAATAAGCGTGAAGTTAGCAGTCCACTGAAAGCACTAACGAAAAATCCTCGGCCATCCGTTAATGCCTCGTTAGTGCCTGTTAGTGCTTCATTAAAATTTGTAGCCACCCTAACCGTTTTTGAGAAATTGAGCATTCAAAAAAATTAACGTGTAGTTTGCAGGTCATGAAAAGCACTAAAGAAAATTCATCGGCCAACCATTAGTGCCTCGGATTTTAATGAAGCACAAACAGGCACTTGTGCTTCATTAAAATCGAAATCCACCCTAAGTGTTTTTGAGAAATTGAGCATTCAAAAAAATAAGCATTAAGTTAGCAGGACATAGAAAGCACTAACGAAAATTCGTCGGCCATCCGTTAGTGTCTCGTTAGTACCTATTAGTGCTTCATTAAAATTGGAATCCACCCAACCTGTTTTTTAGAAATTGAGCATTCAAAAAAATAAGCGTGAAGTTAGATGGTGATTGAAATACTATATTTTTCTATAGATGGGGGTAGATTTATCTAAGATTTATTTATTTATTTATTTTACATCGGCCTATTTCTGCAACCAGGCTAATCGCCAATGCCAGGGGCGAACTCCTACACCTGGATGAGGGGTGAATGATTGTGAAATGAGAGTAATGTATACATTATTCTCGCCCGAATAATATCACCAACGGTGAATCGAACTACCGACCGCACAATCCAGACTGTTTTCACCAGTCCAAACTGCACGACTTAATGCGCTCGACCACTCCGTTGGCATCTAAGATATGTTAAATCCCAAGATATTTGAGAATAATTTTTACTACAATTTTACGCCTTCACACATATTGTATTTTCAACCCTATCTAATTAATGTAGGGCGAACTTGCAAATTAACTTCGATGACAGAATAAGCACCCAGAATTATTTGATAAGTTGAAAAACGTATAAATGAAAACCAACTAATTAATTATATCACAAGTAAAATTAGAAGAAGTCAATGTAATCTGTGTAAAAAAATCGTCTAAATCCTCTAATGTAAATAAGCAATTTTTAATAAGTGTTGGACTAAATATGACTGACGATTTAGGTATAAGAAATGATAAGCAAAAGATCTAGTGTAATAAGACACAATATTGAAGGAAAGTTGCGATGTTAGTATTTAATATAATCAATATAATAATATACAAATAACAAATCATCAAAACACAATTTAAAATTTACTTCAACTAAGCAGAACTTTTGAACCAGCAGTATTGTTAATCCGCCGGCAGCCCGCTCTACCACCTAACGATCAAACTGACTCATCAGATTAATTTATTTACTGTGATCTTCTTTCTGTGATTACTTCTGACCTATAAACGATAGGTACATGGGTCAAAGGGAGGGTCAAAAGAGGGGTGGGTCACGAATATCAATGTATATCTATCTCTGTTACACTTATATGCTACAGCATACGAACACAATAATTTTGGGTATAATAATTTTTAAATATATTTGTGACGAACGAACTAAACGAATATTACCATCGACTATCATCAACTGCATTGCAAACTAAAATATATAGCACCAAAGGCGCGGAGTATAATATCTTATCTATCTCAATTGTGTGCGGCTTGCTTTATATTTATTAAAAATATGAAATATAAAAAAATATAAATAAACTGCAAAACTTTATATTTACCTATTAAATCTTTGGCCATACTTACTTTCATTGACAGCCAAAACCGCTCTATTTTTCAATTCGATGGTTTACCTGCACTTTTCTCCTTCGACCGTTAGGTTTGTGTGCCGCGTCTTGAACGCGAGAAAGAAAATACATAGTAAAAATAATTGGACATCTTCTTCTTCTCTATATATATAAAAGAAGAAAATTGTCTGTTTGTTTGTTTGTTTGTTCGCCATACATTCCTAGGCCGTGTAACCGATTTAAACCAAATTTTGAACAGTTACTATTTAGAACCCTGCGGAATTGATTTTAGGTCAATTTATCGAAAATCAATTTATCGAATACAAATTTATCGAAAATTAATTTATCGAAAATCAATTTATCAAAAGCAAATTTATCGAAAGCAAGTTTATCGAAAGCAAATTTATCGAAAATCAATTTATCGAATGCTCAATTTATCGAATGGCACGTTTATCGAAAATGCTTAGTAATATTATGTTATTTCGTAAAAACAAATTTTCTTATCAATATAAATTTTCTGTATAACTAGGGAATAGGTCATACCACTAGCGTCATACCACACATGATTTGTTCAATTTACGGTGATTCTAAACAGGTGGCATTATTATGTTAGTGTGAGTTTGTTTTGTCATTAAACTAGAAGATGGGTAGCTCGCTTCGCTCGACTTCTTCTAACCAAACCCTTACTAACCTAAGATAGTGTTTTGTTATTAAACTAGAAGATGGGTAGCTTGCTTCGCTCGGCTTCTTCTAACCAAACCCTTACTAACCTAACCTAACCTAAGATAGTGTTTTGTCATTAAACTAGAAGATGGGTAGCTCGCTTCGTTCGGCTTCTTCTAACCAAATCCTTACTAACCTAACCTAAGATAGTGTTTTGTCACTAAACTAGAAGTGGGTATCTCTCTTTGCTCGGCTTCTTCTAACCAAACCATTACTAACCTAACCTAACCTACGATAGTGTTTTTATATTCAAACACTATGTCACTTTATTTACCGTCACAATAATAAATTACAATGTAAACTAAAATTTCTTTCATTATTAATTTCTACCGAAATAATTCAACAATCAATTTTCGATAAACGTGCCATTCGATAAATTGAGCATTCGATAAACTAGCTTTCGATAAATTGATTTTCGATAAATTGATTTTCGATAAATTTGCTTTCGATAAATTAATTTTCGATAAACTCGCCGGTTTCCGCGGAACTAATGGTGCAAAAATTAATCGGTTTTTAAATGATGTACATGTTTTTATGGCCTACGGACGGAAAAAAGTCGGAAAAAATCTTGCGTGCGGAACATTAAAATCGTTACGACGGCTAAACTGTAAGAGATATATCGAAAATATATATGACGGACTTTTCAGGTTCAATATTACTACAAAAATGTCCGGGAGAGCATATATCGCAGGTCAATAGATAACTCACAATTATGATTTATAATTTTCATTTTCGGCGAAAATTATAACGCTGTTTGCTGTGGAATATCATCGTTACCTTTAAAGATTTACAAAGAAAAATTACTTTAATGGCAAGAGTATTTACTAACGAATAAAAAGCACTTTGACCCATTTACCTATCGTATAAAGGTCAGAAGTAATCAGAGAAAGAAGATCATAGTAAATAAATTAATCTGATGAGTCAGTTTGATCGTTAGGTGGTAGAGCGGGGTGCCGGATTAACAATACTGCTGGTTCAAAAGTTCTGCTTAGTTGAAGTAAATTTTAAATTGTGTTTTGATGGATTCACGGTAAGTTCATCGAAAATCAATTCATCGAAAATCAATTCATGGAATGAGCAATTTGAGAGGAATGCCGAGGGGATCGGAAAGCCAAAAAAGCAGTGGTCAATAAAAGTTGACAGACTACACTTATTAAATAACTATCATACTTGGTCTATTAATAATTTTTAAATTGCATTAAACTAGATGATGGGTAGCTAGCTTCGCTCGGCTTCTTCTAACAAATTCTTACTAACCTAACCTAAGATAGTGTTTTGTCATTAAACTAGAAAATGGGTAGCTCGCTTCGCTCGGCTTCTTCTAACCAAACCCTTACTAACCTAACCTAACTTAATTACCTTTCTTTTAGATGCATAGTACTTTATTTTCTCCCATATTAGCCCTATTAAAATTATTTGCATGCAATTGCCCATAACCTGTCTTATTAAACCTTAAAAACAAAAAATTTATTTGTTTTATTATATAAGTTTTCTTATTATATTTCTTTATTTATATTCAAACACTATGTCACTTTATTTACCTTTTTTTAAACCATATAAAAAATTTTATGCAATTATTTCTTAGTCTGTCTACTATTATTGACCACTGTTTTTTTGACTTTCCGATCCCCTCGGCATTCCTCTCAAATATTAAAAAAAAAAATTTTTTCGATGAATTGACGATTCGATGAATTGATCATTCGATGAATTGATTTTCGATGAATTGATTTTCGATGAGTTGATTTTCGATTAATTGATTTTCGATGAATTGATTTTCAATGAATTGATTTTCGATGAACTCGTCGGTTACTGTTTTGTTATTTGTATATTATTATATTGATTATATTAAATACTAACATCGAAACTTTCCTTCAATATTGTGTTTTATTACACTAGATCTTTTGCTTATCATTTCTCATACCTAAATCGTCAGTCATATTTAGTCCAACACTTCTTAAAAATTGCTTATTTACATTAGACGATATAGACAATTATTTTACACAGATTACATATTTTTGACTTCTTCTAATTTTACTTGTGATATAATTAATTAGTTGTTTTTCATTTATACGTTTTTCAACTTATCAGATAATTCTGGGTACTTATTCTGTCATCGAAGTTAATTTGTAAGTTCGCCCTACATTAATTAGATAGGGTTGAAAATACAATATGTGTGAAGGCGTAAAATTGTAGAAAAAATTATTCTCAAATATCTTGGGATTTAACATATCTTAGATGCCAACGGAGTGGTCGAGCGCATTAAGTCGTGCAGTTTGGACTGGTGAAAACAGTCTGGATTGTGCGGTCGGTAGTTCGATTCTCCGTTGGTGATATTATTCGGGCGAGAATAATGTATACATTACTCTCATTTCACAGTCATTCACCCCTCATCCAGGCGTAGGAGTTCGCCCCCTGGCATCGGCGATTGGCCTCGTTGCAGAAATAGGCCAATGTAAAATAAATAAATAAATAAATAAATTAATATATCTTAGATAAATCTACCCCCATCTATAGAAAAATATAGTATTTCAATCACCATTTAACTTCACGCTTATTTTTTTGAATGCTCAATTTCTAAAAAACGGGTTGGGTGGATTCCAATTTTAATGAAGCACTAACAGGTACTAACGAGGCACTAACGGATGGCCGACGAATTTTCGTTAGTGCTTTCTATGTCCTGCTAACTTAATGCTTATTTTTTTGAATGCTCAATTTCTCAAAAACACTTAGGGTGGATTTCGATTTTAATGAAGCACAAGTGCCTGTTTGTGCTTCATGAAAATCCGAGGCACTAATGGTTGGCCGATGAATTTTCTTTAGTGCTTTTCATGACCTGCAAACTACACGTTAATTTTTTTGAATGCTCTATTTCTCAAAAACGGTAAGGGTGGATTTCGATTTTAATGAAGCACAAACAGGCACTACCGAGGCACTAACGGTTGGCCGATGAATTTTCATTAGTGCTTTTCATGACCTGCAAACTGCA
The DNA here is from genome assembly GCA_963971575.1 of Liopterus haemorrhoidalis. Lineage (NCBI taxonomy): Eukaryota > Metazoa > Arthropoda > Insecta > Coleoptera > Dytiscidae > Liopterus > Liopterus haemorrhoidalis. The sequence continues at coordinate 174,699,406 of OZ020611.1, read as the reverse complement.
CGTTATTTTTTTTTAATGCTCAATTTCTCAAAAACGGTTAGGGTGGATTCCGATTTTAATGAAGCACAAACAGGCACTACCGCGGCACTAATGGTTGGCCGATGAATTTTCTTTAGTGCTTTTCATGACCTGCAAACTACACATTAATTTTTTTGAATGCTCTATTTCTCAAAAACGGTAAGGGTGGATTTCGATTTTAATGAAGCACAAACAGGCACTACCGAGGCACTAACGGTTGGCCGATGAATTTTCATTAGTGCTTTTCATGACCTGCAAACTGCACGTTATTTTTTTTTAATGCTCAATTTCTCAAAAACGGTTAGGGTGGCTACAAATTTTAATGAAGCACTAACAGGCACTAACGAGGCATTAACGGATGGCCGAGGAATTTTCATTAGTGCTTTTCATGACCTGCAAACTGCACGTTTTTTTTTTTTAATGCTCAATTTCTCAAAAATGGTTAGGGTGGCTACAAATTTTAATGAAGCACTAACAGGCACTAACGAGGCATTAACGGTTGGCCGATGAATTTTCATTAGTGCTTTTCATGATCTGCAAACTGCACGTTATTTTTTTTAATGCTCAATTTCTCAAAAACGGTTAGGGTGGATTCCGATTTTAATGAAGCACAAACAGGCACTACCGCGGCACTAATGGTTGGCCGATGAATTTTCTTTAGTGCTTTTCATGACCTGCAAACTACACATTAATTTTTTTGAATGCTCTATTTCTCAAAAACGGTAAGGGTGGATTTCGATTTTAATGAAGCACAAACAGGCACTACCGAGGCACTAACGGTTGGCCGATGAATTTTCATTAGTGCTTTTCATGACCTGCAAAGTGCACGTTATTTTTTTTTAATGCTCAATTTCTCAAAAACGGTTAGGGTGGCTACAAATTTTAATGAAACACTAACAGGCACTAACGAGGCATTAACGGATGGCCGACGAATTTTCGTTAGTGCTTTTAGTGGACTGCTAACTTCACGGTCGATTTTTTGAAAGCTCAATTTCTCAAAAACGATTGGGGTGGCTACAAATTTTAATGAAGCACTAACAGGCACTAACGAAGCACTAACGGATGGCCGACGAATTTTCGTTAGTGCTTTCAGTGGACTGCTAACTTCACGGTCGATTTTTTGAAAGCTCAATTTCTCAAAAACGGTTAGGGTGGCTACAAATTTTAATGAAGCACTAACAGGCACTAACGAGGCACTAACGAATGGCCGACGAATTTTCGTTAGTGCTTTCAGTGGACTGCTAACTTCACGGTCGATTTTTTGAAAGCTCATTTTGTCAAAAACGGTTAGGGTGGCTACAAATTTTAATGAAGCACTAACAGGCACTAACGAGGCACTAACGGATGGCCGACGAATTTTCGTTAATGCTTTCAGTGGACTGCTAACTTCACGCTTATTTTTTTGAATGCTCAATATCTCAAAAACGGTTAGGGTGGCTACAAATTTTAATGAAGCACTAACAGGCACTAACGAGGCACTAACGGATGGCCAACGAATTTTCGTTAGTGCTTTCAGTGGACTGCTAACTTCACGGTCGATTTTTTGGAAGCTCAATTTCTCAAAAACGGTTAGGGTGGCTACAAATTTTATTGAGGCACTAACAGGCACTAACGAGGCACTAACGGATGGCCGACGAATTTTCGTTAGTGCTTTCAGTGGACTGCTAACTTCACGCTTATTTTTTGGAAGCTCAATTTCTCAAAAACGGTTAGGGTGGCTACAAATTTTATTGAGGCACTAACAGGCACTAACGAGGCACTAACGGATGGCCGACGAATTTTCGTTAGTGCTTTCAGTGGACTGCTAACTTCACGCTTATTTTTTTGAATGCTCAATTTCTCAAAAACGGTTAGGGTGGCTACAAATTTTAATGAAGCACTAACAGGCACTAACGAGGCACTAACGGATGGCCGACGAATTTTCGTTAGTGCTTTCAGGGGACTGCTAACTTCACGGTCGATTTTTTGAAAACTCAATTTCTCAAAAATGGTTAGGGTGGCTACAAATTTTAATGAAGCACTAACAGGCACTAACGAGGCACTAACGAATGGCCGACGAATTTTCGTTAGTGCTTTCAGTGGACTGCTAACTTCACGCTTATTTTTTTGAATGCTCAATATCTCAAAAACGGTTAGGGTGGCTACAAATTTTAATGAAGCACTAACAGGCACTAACGAGGCACTAACGGATGGCCGACGAATTTTTGTTAGTGCTTCCAACGAAGCGTGAAGTTAGCAGTCCATTTTGAATTGCTTTTTTTTCGAAAACGGTTAGGGTGGCTACGATTTTTTATGAAGCACTAACAGGCACTAACGAAGCACTAACGGATGGCCGAGGAATTTTCGTTAGTGCTTTCAGTGGACTGCTAACTTCACGGAGCCCTGATGGATTCATTCTTTTAACAGTCAATATAAGTTTTAGTAGTAAGAAAACGATTTATTAATTAATTTAATAAAAAAAATACTGAACCGAAAATAATCGTTATTAACATTTCGTTCCGGTTACGGTTTAGGTTCTGTTAAAAATTTCGGTTAATTTCGGTTTTCCGTTTTCGTTTCGGTTCCGGTTCGAATCTCTGCTTTTGTTACAAATCCGTCCACCGTAATAGATAGTTTACTGATGTCGCTTAAATGTGTTTCGCGAATATTTCACAACGGGTTTAGAAACATTCATTGGCCAGAATTCAACGCGGAAAATTCATCGCGGAATATGCACAGTTGGGAAAATTCATCGCGGGGAAGATTATTCGCCATTATTTGAAAATGTATATTAACTAAAATAATTTAGTAGATGTAGTAGCAAATTATTAAAAGGAAATATCAAATAAAAGTTCTGTAGTATGAAAATATATTAAGCAATACATCTGTAATTCATTTATTCATCAAATATAAAATGTATTATAAAATAAATTGTAAGAAATAAATGTGACGAATAAATAAATAATAATAATAATAAGAATTCTAATAATGATAAAATAATTTATTGCCAACAATAGTCAAGTTTATAAATAACATCTGTGTTATGATACATGAGAAAATAATAACACGTACAACAAAAATAAAATTAAATAATTTAATAAGAAATATTATGAGCAATTTCTCTAACAAAATGAAGGACATTTTCTGGACCATACTCATTGACAAGTTTGTCGGCATAGAGACATGAGTACCAACATAACGCCACAAAAAAATCGAAAATCGAATAAACATGACCCGCGGAAATTCAAAATTCGCGATACTTTTTGAACAAACCTGCCAATCTGCCTCTCTTTGTAGAAACAATTGCCATCAATAATTAGCTTTCCTTTCTCGGTTAGAATAAACTGAATAGACATTTTTCTGGGAGCCTCGGAGCAAAATTTACAAAACGTATGTGTTGAGATTTTGACTTCGAATATCTTGTCCATAATCTTCGTCCATATCTTGCAATATATATGTATAGGCTACACGAAAGCATCATTATGACCGCTCCTATAATCTGCCACGGGATTTGCCTCTACACTAACCCTTTTAATGAGACTACTGCCTTATACTCTTGAACTTGGATTTAAAAAAAATTTTAGACCGAATTTAGTATAAAATTTAAAGTTAAATACATTAATAATAATTAATTCTTAAATTTATTCTTAAGTTTGTGCATAATCGTTATCCTAAGTAATTTAATATCAAAAAGTAATGTGTAAGAACCTGGTTAAAACATTCAGCACTGAGTTGTAATCAGAATATTTCTATCATTTATTTTAAGCGGCGAACTTTCAGCAGTGAATATGTGCGCGGTGAATGTGAGCGGTGAACTTTCCGCGGTGAATTGTGCGGGGTGAATTTTCCCAGCGGTGAATGTTTCGCGGTGAATCTTCCGCAGTGAATAGTGGGTGGTGAACTTTGGTGAAATGTTTAGAAAAAAATTATTCAAGAAAAATATTTTTCAAGTAAAAACTAACAACTTTTATTTGAAATATATTTTGAGAAGACTTAATTAATTTTTATATATTTTCATACTTACGCGATATTTTTTCCAAGTATCTCTTTTGATATATGTAGATATATTTCCATGATAATGGTAAGTTATAATAATACTATGTAATTATCAACGTAATATTACACATTACTATTTTTGTCAATAATATTTTTTTTTGTTAGAAAGTACAGATACAGTGTTGAATCCAGACATTTTTCTCCGGGGGGGAAAATACATGAGCCGGGGAGGGGGAACTATGTGAGCCGGGGGTGAAGTTAGTATAATGAATACAGATGTCTTTCTTCAGGGGGGGGGGGGTTACAGGAACAAGAATTGGGGCAAGAAAAAGGATTTTTTAAATACTTACATATAAATATTATTTTTCTGGAAATATTAAATGCCTTTATTTATGTTTACTGGGGGCCATAAAACATTCTGGAATTGTTATTTTCAGTAGCGTATCATTTCAGGGCCGAACGTATAATACGAGTATTGTGGTTGTTTTGATGTCTTGAATTGAACATTGTTATTTCTGTCACTATTAAATAATATATTAATAAATATACTTTGCTAGGACGGTGGTAGCAGAAATAATAAAGTGTTAAGTAATTTCTATATATTTTGAATTATTTTTCTTCTACATTTAATAGTCTACATGCGCCTATAGGTTTGTTTCAAGAAAGTTCAAAATCGGAACGGAATAACCTAGCTTACAGAAACTGCACTTACAGAAAAGCGTTTAAAAAGAACTCAGAAGGGTACTCAAAACTTATGTTGAAGCGCTTTTTTGTAAGTGCGCAAGCGCTAGGTGATTCCGTTCCGATTTTGAACTCTGTTGAAACAAACCTTATGAATAGGCATAATATTTGAAGTATCCTTGGAATATTCTGCCCTGCCGCACCGGTCAACTTTCGCTGTTCAGACAGTATCGATTACGTTCTTTTGATACTAATATTTTAGTATTCGATACTTTTTGTTTCGATATTTTATTGCTTTCGATATTTTTGTAGTATAGTCGGATTGCTGATAGGTGACTGTTACATGTATGTATCAAATAGTGCATTCATATAATAATCTAGTTACCATTTTTCAGCGATTTTAAAAATGTGTTTTGTTATTTGTCTTAACTGTCAGTGTCTGGTAATAAATATTAATAAAAATATGGCTTGCGGCCAATTATTAAATTCATAAACTTTAATTTTATATCTGCTGGAATAAACAACAAATTATAATCCAAAATTTACGTATGAGTATTACTTTTTCCTTATTAATAATTATTACCTTAAAGTTAATAATTTTGTTTGTTTGAGTACTGCTGTAAATTTATTTTCGCGCTCTAATTAGTAAAGATATCTACGAATCATACTGTTTCTTTCTAATGCTTTGTTTTTTATTCAAATAATTTTGAAGGTTAGTTGTCAACTTGAGTCACTATACGTTACTATGGGTATGCAAATAATTATAATGATATAGACAGAGAAAGCATATAGTATTGAATATCGATACTTGTAGCAACGAACAGTCACTTATCAGCAATCCGACTATAGGTGATATTCTACAACAGAACTATAATTATAACTGAAAATTTTCCCCGGGGGGGGGGGCATTTTTGTCACCCGGAGGGGGGAACCGCCCCCCGGGGACCCCCTTGGATTCAACACTGCAACAGATAATTTTTTCTAATCGGAAAACAAGAAGCCCATTTTTTGGAATATTTTTTTAAGTTTGGTATTTTTTATTTTATGAAACCTCATACAAATTAGCTCTACAGTTCTTAATTGTATCTTAATATTTAATATAGATGTTAGAAAAGTAATAATGTAAAGGTCAAATTATTCTTTCAAAAATAATATGAGAGTAGTAAAAATAATATTTTATCAAGTCATTTTTATGTTTTGGTAAGACATTGGACAAACATAGATTTGAAATATAAATAAACTATAATTGAACAAGACAACTTAAAACATTTACACACCAAACAAAACTTCATTATTTAATAACATTTATTTACAGTTCATTTCCTGTTTTGATCACATCCTGCCAATACGTACTGTTAAATTAATAAGCGGTTGTCAGACGGCGGCATCAAATTTACACGCCCATAGTTGTAGTAGGCTCTAGCCACTAGGCTGGCATGTGGTTAGTAAATAACAGGGACACTGCTAATGCAAATAGTTGGATATGACGGACATTGTTGGCAAGTCATTAGCAGATTTTTATTGTTAAGGTCTCCGTCAATATTTATATGAATATGTAGGTTGGCAAGCAAAATATCCTATGTCAGAGGTGCTCAACCTTTTGGAAGTCGTGGGCCAATATCAAAATGTGGTACACGTTAAGGGCAATTGACAAGTCTAATATAATGCTTTAAGGCTCGAAATCAGAAGGAACACAATTTTGAATACACACCTAACGATCACAGGTTTGCGAATTAGTCCGTAAAAATCGACGACTGACTGTTAGACAGATTGATAAATAGGAATATCATATGGGTATTTTCAAGACATTTCGACAAATGCTAACAATCACGACAACGCAACAGCTCTCGCTTCTTTTATAATACGATAATTTTTGGCAAAGAGCAAAGTCACTCTTACTTACAATATCTCTCATCTACCATACTCACCTGACTTGGCTATATGTGGCGTTTTGTTTCAAACTGAAGAGTTCGCTAAAAGGACTTCGTTTTCAAGAGAGATAAAAAAGAAAATAATATATCGGGCACTGATTAAAAATGGTTTAATAAAATAACAATAAAATTTGTATTAGTACAATTGTCATTAAAAATATTCAGTCTGATATTTAGACCCTACACTTCTTCTTTTTCTTCTTCAAGTGCTATCTCCAGGTCGAAATTTATCTACTAACATGGAAATTGTAAATTTGGATACAGCAGCTAAAAATATATTTTTGCTGTGGCGTATACAGGACTGATGGTTAGGAGGGGGCAATTATGACGTCATCTGTAGGGGGGACTGGACACTCGCGGGCCGTATATGGCCTGCAACATAATTTTTGGTGGCCCCTATAGCGTAAAAAAAAACTTGAGCTTATTTAGGATAAAAATATATTATATGTAAAATATACTCTCTTCTCCCTTTCCAGTTTATAAAAAAATGTCATGGAACCCTTCAGGATATTTATTATAATATTTGTTATTATATAAGTTCCGTCACTGCTTGTCATTTTGTATGAGAAATAGACCGCGACCCAAATCAATTTGACACCCCCGCTGTTGGATATTGATGTTTATATCTAAAACAAAAAGAGATGATAATTTCATTATTGCAAAACTTGATATCCCTTAAAATTGTAAACGTTTTTTTTTTTTCTTCGATAAATACATATTTGTTTATATTTTTAGCGGGATATAATTTTGAAGCCTCAGTATTTATCGTATATGTATGTATTCAATTCTCTAAATCCAACCGCTTGACCACAATTTCTACTGAACGGACACTCATGTGAAGGAATAAGGATTTCTTGCTTATACCTACGAAAACCTAAAAATAATATAGGAAGATGCATTTTCTATATATTTAAATACTAATTATAATAAAATATAGCTTATATATTGTAAAATGCATAAGCTATTTTGCTGTACGATTATTTTAAATATTTTAAATTATCATTTCATTACACCTTAAGAGGGGGCACGTGTCCCCAGTGTCCCCCTGAATACGCCACTGTCTTCTTGACATGGCAACGTCGATTAGTGCTGTCAGTAATCGACCATGCTGGAACCAGCATAGGTTCCAAAAAAAGAACCGGTATCGTGGTTACCAGGTTCTGAATACCCGAGCATAAAACTCGGTATTCGGACTGGGTATCCTAAACCGGGTTGCGCAGCACAGTATTCGGAATCGGGTTTTCAAAATCTAGGTGATGAGCAAAAAAAAAACTGAACCGGGTATCTGAAACCAGGTATCCGGAACCAGATTACTAAAAAATTACGTCACACGACCTCAACACAACCTCAATCGCTTGAACGCGTGGCGAGTTGGCTCGTCGTCGAGATGACCTGGTGTCGAGATGGGTCAGCAGCGAGTCGGTCGCAGAGAGTTACCCCATTCCGCTCTACTATAACAATATGGTGCAAGATCACTATTTATAACAAATGATACACTACTATATGATGTCAAATATTCTGTATTACACTTGGATTGTTAAATATTTTGTAATATACTGTACAAAACCTTGTATTTAGATTATTGTAATATCAGCACCTGATGAAGCCTATTATCTACTGGCGAAACGTTGTGTTTTTAAAACAAGTACATAATTATCAAAACAGCTGAATAAATTTCATTTACTCTATATATACCGCCCTGGACATCATGTCATATCAAAAATAGTGAAAATTATTATATCATTATTACCCAGCAAACATTCAACCATCGGCCGAATGCCGGATAACTGCTTTTTCTGTTGGTAAATTGCTGGCACTAAAAGTTTGTGCAACGCCAGTATTAATAATATACTTCACATTTGTATTTCGCACTCCTCCTATACAAAGTACTTTACCAGCGTTTTATGAGCACTCCTTATTTTTGTTAATATGTTACATTTTACTTTTGTTTTACCATCGTTGAATAAATTTATTCAACGAATAAAATTGACAATATCGCATCATTCTATTGACAGCAACGTTATTTCTTCATTAATAGTTTAAAACCGATGCGATATTGTCAACTTTATTTGTTACATAAATTTATTCAACGATGGTGAAATGGCCAAATGAGTATTTATTTTGCACCTAACCATTAATTTATTTTAATACTGGGTAAGTATAAGGTAAATATACATATGTTACATTTGAAATACTAGAGATTGGGTATAATATAAGCACTGGTCCGTCAGAAATAAATCTTGCAACTATTATTTTGCACTTTACCGCTGCTGGGCCGGCAATTGATACATCAATGGGCCAGCTAACGGCCACGGGGACACCGGGGTACTGGCCCATTACTTTCAATGCTGGGGAGTATGTGCTTCAACAGTACTGGCCCATATAAAAATGTTTGCTGGGTACTATTTGAAGTGCAAATTTTGAATATAACTTGAAATTGCCGTAAATCGTATTTATGCAGACGAGTATACATGCAAAACATGGCAGCGTGGTACACGGCCACCCACGGACGATTTTTGCTTAGAAGCATAAAATTAAAATTAACTTTTTTCTTCGATCATTGAACCATTATCAAATTTTATTAATATTAAATTGCAGTTAAATCCCTTGCTTTGCTACTTTCTCCTTACAAAAAAATCTAATAACCTGACAGAATCTCGGGCAAATATGTAATCGTAGTGGTGTTAACAAAGCCGATCATTCTAATCTGTGAATGATAGACATGTATGTAGGTACGGTGGGTGAAGTATGCGGGTGACACGCATTGAGGAGTCGATCATTAGCAGCAGCGCGGCGGGCGGCGGTCTTGCACTGACACGCTCCATCACCACAACGAGCTACCACCCCCGTGCACCACCTACCATAACCAACGGGAACCTAACCACCGTCTCCAGCATCAGACAACCCCTGCATACTGTTCTCCGTAACCTGCATCTCGACAAATAACACGATAAATGGGCATTTCCCGGAGTGTGCTACCCGTAGAGCCGGGGTGTTTTTAGGTTGCCGAATATTTCAATTTTTACGGTATATTATATAGGATGTTAAAAGTTAACTTGCTGGACATGCAACATAAAAAAAAAACACAGGCAGATGTTAGCGACTCCCATGTGCAGGAACCAAATTTCGTCCATTACGTTATTAACAGTTAGATTAACACATTTCAGTGGCGTCACTTAGTTTGATTTATTTTGACTACGCGTATTGTGCGATGTTTTTATCCGTTGTTATTATTTATATCTTGTATACCGTTTCTTATATTACGTTTCAACGTATACCGTGTACTAAAATGAGTAAAAATGTATTTGAAATACATGATTTTGTGTGTTTTGCAGAGGCGGATGTAACGGAGTGCGCAAAGGGCGCGCGCCCTGGGCCCCGACTGCTGAAGGGCCCCGCAAAACCCTAACTATACCCTTTTTTACATAATATACTCTATGTAATATGCTATCATTTAATAGAAGAATTGAACAGACGCGGAAAAATATATGAAAAAGTAATTTTGGATTTTTTTCGTGTTTACATTGTGTGTAGAAATGAAAAAATGTATAAAACTGACATTGATTCATGTAATTTTAAAGATGTGTTGGAACAGTTTTAATCTTTTTAGATGAAGAAGACAAGCGATTAATTAATAATATATACAAAAAAGCATTAGATATAAAAGCAACTTTTCCAAACGCGGAAATTATTTTGAAAATCTTGATAATCATGCCAATTTACTTAGTATTATTGATTTCAATGAGATAGTTAATAAATTTGCAAAACGAAAAGCTAGAAACAAAATTATTTAAATTTCACATTTGTTAAAAAAAAAAACATTTCCAGTAAAATTAAATGATTTTTTTGTTCAAATTTCTGATCTATTATACTTTTACATTATTATGCATTTATATGCTATTACTAATTATATTATATATATATATATATATATATATATATATATATATATATATATATATATATATATATATATATATTATATTAAAATATTATTGGAAATAAAAGATTAATAGTACATAATATTTTTTATTTATTTAAAAATATGGTTAACATGTATTTTTATTTTTCTGTCTCTACCTTCTTTTAAGGAGCCCAATATTTTCTCCTGCGCCCGGGGCCTCAACCAACTTTAATCCATCTCTGGTGTTTGGTATTGTTTAAAACCCTTATCAATGTGTCAGCTGCTTTCTCGCGCAGAACGGATGACGTTGTTTATGATACCCTGTGTTTTTCTCATGTTGAACGAAGTTTAACCATTGCTAACGGTTATTATTAGCAGCTCTTATGGCCCACTGGGTAAGCCCAGCCAAACTGCGCCCTTTTATTACAAAATGCAGAAGCTTACCTAAAAGAGAAGTTGGATTCACTTGTAACCCCCCCCCCCCCCAAATATACAAGAACAACAATATTAACAGAAATAAAGAATTATTATTTTAAAAATTTACAACTTTAGTACAAGAATCGGCAACAAGTAGCCCATGGAAGGAATGCGCAGGGGCGGACTTTGGCCTAGGCAAATTAGGGAACTGCCTAGGACCCTTTTTTTTGGGCCCGGAAGACGGGTTTATTATACATTTTTTCTATTGTTTTATGATTTTTTTTAACTAGTAAGGCGCGCAATGAGAACCTTGCCTAGGGTCCCGATTTTCCTTAGTCCGTCAATGGGAATGCGGCCCACCAATAAGAATATATTATGCTTATTTTTCATAACTAGCTTAGTCAACACATTACTGCCGCGCTGCTTTAGACTTCTTATACACTAGGCCTATTTACGCCTACATAAATACGTGTAAATCGATGTAAAAAAGAACTTAAGATCGAAAAAAATAAAAATTAAAAAAAAATATGGCCCAAAAAAAAAAGTTGTTGAATGCGGCCCATTACGTAAAAAAGGTAAAAATTTCTTATAGAATGCGGCCTACGCCGTAAAAAAGATTGCCAACCCCTAATTAGTAGTTAATAGTTACTTTCATTAAATGTTCAGATTTTATTAGAAAAGTAACAATATAAACGTAGGAGCGCTTGAAATTTAATATAGAATAACTGTATTTAATCAAATTTTGGATTCAACTTTTAACGGGAAAAAATATAGATTCTTAGAAAATAAACATATATTAGAATCTTTAGTTATTTTAATTCCAGAACAAAATAATACGGAGTATAAAAACTGGAAACCATACTTCAAACAATTTCTGCGTTATTCACAAAAGCAATATACCTATTATTTAAATGAAACAGCTAGCATATTTTTGGATATTATGAAATATTAAATTTTCATGAACAAAAGCGTTTCATTTAATATTGTTCTAAAATTGTAATTAAAATGTAGTATAAAATAAGAATTGCATTACTAATACTCTCCGACACAGAGTTCCAAAATTTATAAGTAAGAATTTTCACACATTTCAGGATTTTGTAGGTAATAAGTGTAAGAAGCCAACAGAATGCTGAATGTCTAGGACAATATTTTTTCTATACCAAATATATATTATATTCTATATATATATTCTATATATATATTCTATATATATCACATCAAAAACCAAAGTTTTATGGTAATCATTTTTATTCGTTATATGAGTACAAGTGATTTTATTTAATATTTTAAACTAAATGTAAACAATTTCCGAAAATTTCGTCACAATACAATTTAAATTAAAAAACCCAGCTTTTTTTCTGTATTTGTTTCGTCTTAGTCTTCATTTAATTAATAAGAAATAAATTGATAAATGGCTTCGTTTTTTTCAATTTCAGAAACATGTTTCTCACTATTAACAATGTATTATTTATACTCTATCTCAGAAAGACTGATAGTAATAAAATTTATTATTTGTAAAAAGTTGTTGTTTTTTCACACAGAAGCGGCAAAATATGAATAGTTCAAAACGAAATATTGTTAAAAACAACCGAGTGTGCCGCACATATTATATGGGAATACGAACTAGAATTAAACACAATAGATCAGAAAAATTTGACCCTAAAATTTTGAGGAAAAATATGTTCACAGGGGTGTGTTTAATGATATGATAAATATGGTCACAGACGTGCGTTTAATAAAATGATAAATAGTAATATAGAAATACACAAAACCAATTTAAACGTGTTTAATAGGTGCACGCCATTGATAACTGCCTGACAAAATGATTTATTACTATCAGTCTTTCAGAGATAGAGTAACAAGTATTTTACTATTATAAATGATTTATTTATTTAATTTTAACTAAATTTCGAATGTGGCTGCAAAAAGTAAAATATTTGAATGGATAGAGAACAAAACAATTCTAAAAATCCCAAAAATAACATTAACTCAAAAAACTAAAAAATGGAGATAGGACAAACCTATTCTGGGATGACGAATTGTCAAAATTTTTAACCAAATCATTCAAGTTTGTTATTTTTGTTTTCCTCAATAATTATATGTTATCAAAAGTATTATTTTCTCTGTTCCAAAATAGTTCAAATTTAAACGATTTTTCAACGTTATTTAGTCGTTACAACGTGAGTTATTGTCATCAAACGTAGATGAACTAATTGAGGCAATACCTTAAAAATGCAACTCATACTGTCCATAAACTAACAAATTTTTCCACAAGATTTCTCTTAAAAACCCTAAATTTGGTCAACCCATGCTAATATAAGGGCTGTATTCATATTAAGTGAACTATGTCGGGTATTGCTAACTCGTGTCACGGCGACAATACCCTCACTCGCCAAACCTATAAATTTCATCCCCATTGTTACCGGGGCTGCCTCGCTCCGAGACGCACAACTCGAGACAAGCACCCTTGCAAGATACTCGTACACACCTGGACCAGATGAGAAACGGTAGTCATTTCGGGACATGTGCTGGAATGTTGAATTTTCGACATATGGACATAATCGTGTTTTCTGAAAGATTTGCCGAAAATGGCATTAAGGTTTTGTTATTCTAAAGAATTTGTTTGTGTTTCACATAATAATAACTGAAAGAAATGTTATTCTTCTTATTTTATAGGATTTCGCAGCTATAACAAAAATATTGACGTGAAGTGTGAACACACATTTCAGGGTTTTGTAGGTATTTAATAAGTGTAAGAAGTCAATATAATACTGGTCTAGGTATATTTATCACATCAAAATCAACAGTTTTTTTGATAATCACATTTATTCGTTATTTGAGAACTAAGAGTTTTCATTTAATTTTTTTAAACAAAATTTAAATAATTTGACAATATCCCAGCGCTTTTTTCTGTATTTGCTTCGTCTTCATTAGATTAATAAGAAATATTTTACAGTGTAGAGTGTAGTGTGGTGTGGTGTAGGGATTGTAAGTTTACCGACTTTTTCATTTACCGGTAATTCGGTAAATGAAAATTAAATTACCGGTTTACCGGTAATTTACCGTTTTTTTTTTCCTGAAAAATAAATTTAAGGTGATAAAAATATAAGTCATTTTGATTTCCATTTCATATTTTTTATTTCAAAGATATAAAATATAAAAAATATAAAACTAAAGTGTTATTCTAAAGCTAAACAAACTATAATAAATTTTAGAAACAGAATTAAAATAATACAGAAAAATAAAAATACAACAAAAATAATATATAGTACCTATTACCTAATACCATCCACTTGTATTTGGGAGGTGAAGACCTTTTTTTTTTGCTCTTCACTTGGTTTTGGAAGATAAGGACATTTTAAAAAAAAAACATAGGTTGAGGGCCCGTAAATTAAAAATGGCTTGGGCCCGGCGAAGGCTTAGTCCGCCACTGACTCTGACTACTATCAACAATAATCGAAATCGAAAGTATTTCAACAATGCTTTTGATTATTGTTGCTTTACTGTTTATATTAAAAATTTCATAATTTTCTTGATCCGACAAAATCAAATTAGGGTCTGTCAAATAGTGTAATATAGGGTGACCATTTCCGTAAGAAGGCAATGCGGGTCGGAGCAAAAAAAAAGTTCCTCATTTCCCAAATCCAAGTGAAGAGAAAAAAAGGTCCTCTTCTCCCAAATCCAAGTGAAGAGCTAAAAAAAAGGTCCTCATCTCCCAAATCCAAGTGAAGAGAAAAAAAGGTCCTCTTCTCCCAAATCCAAGTGAAGAGCTAAAAAAAAGGTCCTCATCTCCCAAATCCAAGTGAAGAGAAAAAAAGGTCCTCTTCTCCCAAATCCAAGTGAAGAGCTAAAAAAAGGTCATCATTTTCTCAAATACAAGTTACAAAATGCGGGACAATGCGGGACAAAATGTTAAAATGCGGGACAGTCCGGACGAATGGTCACCCTAGTGTAATATGTCTGGCGGATTCTGTACGATTTATAGCGGCTCTCAAACCGAAAATAGTTTAATTTAAAATTAAACAAAAAATATCTCCTATAAAATTAATAATTAGGTATATTGTTACTTACACTTACCTTTTTTACTACCGGTAATTTTTTATAAATTACCGGTAAATTTACCGAACGTTTTTTTGTCAATTTACTGGTTAACCGGTAAACCGGTAAACCGGTATACAATCCCTAGTGTGGTGTGAGTAACTCAATTCGCAACTATTAAAAAAATATATTATATTGTTATCTTAAAAAAACTATCTTTAAATAACTATCTTAGCTATAAATACAAAAAATCCATAACTTTATTAGCTATAATTAAACTATTAATTAAAAAAATAATTAATTTTATCAAAAACACAAAAACTGCCATATTTTTCAAAAGCACAATCTGATCAAAAATTTCTGTCGTACGTTTCCGGCTCATATCAATATACATTACCTATAATTTTTTCAGATTTTTAGTTTCACCCCTTTGGGTAAAAGAGTGCGGGACAAGAACTTTTTTAGCCCCTTTTTTTTGCAAAATCGTGTCAAACGAAGCGAAATTTAAAAAGCTATTTCTAGTTCCTTAATCTACGTCTTAAGAGATTTCTTTTGATATCACACAATAAATTATTTTTAAATATTTTTTTTATCAACGACACACAAAATTCGACATTTTTCGAAAAACTTATCTGATCAAAAATTCCTGTTGAACTATTTCGGTTCCTATCAATGTTTATTACGGAGATTTTTTTCAGATTTTTAGATCAGCCACTCTGGGAGATAGGGTGGAAGACAAATATTTTCTTATACCTTTTTGGCGAAAATATTAAAAAAATGATTTTTCAAAAATAAAAATTTTCATCAACGGATCAAGAGGTTTCATGATATGCCATTCAAAATTTTTAAAAAATATTAATTTTCTTATTAAATATATATTTGTTTATATTTATCTCAAGATGTGCTTTTTTTAACTCTCAGTAGTTTTCCTATACATATGTGGGTCAAAGAATTGTATAATCGTGCCAAATTTCAACTTTCTATGTTAAGCCGTTTGGCTACAATTTCTACCTTACAGACAGACAGACACATGAGTGACGTTATAAGGGTGTTTTGGTGGTCATACCTACAAAACCCTAAAAAACGTACGATGCTACGGTTAAACTACGGATTAGATATAAACAGTAGGAATACAAAATTAATAACCATCCCTGTTTTATGCCAGCTCTTACAGGATTAACTTTTCCACTTTTTACCCTAGACTAAAGAACGGCAATGAAATTCTTGATTCTAGAGCCTACGAATTATATTTTACGATACCCTTTCATACTACTTGATGATAATGGAATGCCAATTTAATAATTTTGACCCGCAAAAAAAAAAATACCTCATCAATTTCTATAACAATAACTAATGTTTAAGTCTTATGGAGCGGTGCTACTCAAAATGTACCACACAAAATTTGAAAAAAATAATCGTTCTTGAGTTTTATAAATACCATAAATACTTTATTTACCTACTTGTACAAAAAAAAAAAAAGCAATATAGATAAATATATTTTCATTTTTTATTTTAAACACCTAATATTAATTTATTTATTTTTCATGAATTTAATTGGTTAATTTTAATTAAAGGGTGGAGCCAACTTGGGTGAATTCCCTGATATTTGCCAACCAGCTACCGCCTAAACACCCGATTCAGTCTGTATCTAGACGTCGGACAGGACAGACGTATCAGGTTGGGCGTATACTATGCTTTGCTAGAAATTTAGTTGGTTAGTATGAAACAGGATTTTATGAATGTTGGACGTATGAAAAAATTGCAATTGAAAATATTGTAATTTAAGCTAAAAAACATTTTTAATATTGTAAAGTTGGTATAGATGCCCCAATGGGATAAACGCCCCACTTCGCATATATCCATAACGGTGTGTGTTTGTACCATTTCAGTACTGACAGTTTGTACGAGAAACACAGTCTTCTGAAATAAATGTGTTAAATTATCATCAATGTTAATAGTTTATGAAAAATTAAATTGTAAAGGTAGGTGCTCATATGAGTGGTTGTATTTCAATAATTACGACATTTTGTCTTAAGATTTTATGACGTAACTATAACTTTAACAAAATTAGTTTCATTACTAGGTATCAGAAGACACTTAACCTCACATTATAGAGTAGAAAATAATACTCAATATTGTATACATTCGAAATAAACATATGGGGCATCTATCCCATAGAAAAAGGATATAAGGCCGCAATAAATGTGGGATATATGGCTCGGGCATTGTATATATAATCTTATAATAAAATATATATAAAGATATATATAAATATATAATCTTATGCTAACATTTTCCCAAGGACACGCAACAACATATATGCCAAAATAAATACTTGGAAAAAATATAGCAAAAATATGAAAAGTTTTAAAAATTTATTAAGTCCTATCAAAAAATGTTTCAAATAAAAGTTGTTAACTATTACTTGTATAGTAATTTTTGTAGAATAGATGTTTTAGAAATTTTTCTCTGTTGTGAAATATTCGCAAAAATCTTAAAACCGACACGAGTAAACTTACATTTATAGTTGACCGATTAGTACCAAAAGTTGAACAACTGGTGTGATTGATGTCAAAAACTTAAATATGAAGTTTCATAAAAATCCGTTTGGCCAAAATTGCTCTACACATCTCCATGGACCGACAGACACACAGACCAACAGACATCATCCTAAAAATAGTCAAAATCGGTATGACCACTCCGTATATATGTTGGCAGTCGGTAAAAAAAAAATAATAAATTGTAATTTTGATTAAATTGTAATTTTTAATTGTTATTTTAAAAAAATATTAAAATTGTTGGTCAAAATCAAATGTATTATTTTAGTGAGGCATAAATACCACCATATGGGGCAAAAATCCCATCGATATGGGATATATGGCCAATTACAGTACTATTTTAAATCATTAATTTTATATATTTAGAATAATTATAAGTGTTTTAATCTTATGATATTGTGTAGTACGATTATCTAAGAATTATAGCAAAGTAACAGATAAAGTTTAATAATTAAGATTAATGCAACACGATTGTTTTTCTATAACTGGGGCATCTATCCCACCTTTACCCTATCCTCCATAGTAACCCTAAATACAAATTATTAATAAATTATTTATTTACGATAAAATAAAAATGGGGTACATTTGTACCCCACACCGCAACCAAAGGACACCGTAACGTAAGGTTTAAAATAAAGCAAAATACCTAAACACATATTCTTAGAATGGACCTTTAGCTACAATTTGCCGCGAAATACGCGAATATCCGTCGCTTGTAGGTTTTATAAATAAAATTGAAAATTGAAAATATTCTATAATTAATTTATCAAATTAGCTCTTTTTTCGCCAATAAGTTAATTATATCATGATGAAATTATGACATAATATGACGAACTACTAAATTAGTCTGTTCAGCTATACAGAGTTTTCTTCGTTATTCTACAGAAATCTAAAAAGTTAGAAAAAAGGTTCTTGTATATATGTGCGGAAGTAAATTTTTCAAAAGGTCTATTTAAGATGAAAATAATGTAGAATCGTGTGGGTATTGATAAAGGCAGCAGTTGAACTTGTAAGATTTAAAATTTGCTAATAACGCGCGTATAAATAGCCACTCAAGCTGACAAAGCTCAAGCATACAATATTGCAGAACATAAGTGACAATATTTCACAAGTATCCTCAAGTCAAACCATTTAAACATTTAACGTATGTATAACCCATTGAATTCGTTCTTTATTTACCTGTGCATTCACACCAATATACACTGTAACACTTAAAACGTGCATACGAATGAATACACGTAAAAATGTTTGTGTTGACAGCACTGGCGAAGTAATTTGCACGCTCATAAATATATCAATGTTGGTACAAATGGCCGGGTGAGTGTCAACTGTTAACTAGGTACTCTGAGCGCGTCTTTTGAATTCTCAATATGAATACTCGACTCGCGCTTTAAAATGCCTCTAATTAGCATCTCAATGATGGATTGTAATTAAAGATGCAAGGAAGGCATGATGATTTATCTTAACATCATGCATTACATGCACTTTTCTAGACTACCTACTTTTAAAATTAACATCAGTTTATAAATAAGGCATACGAGATTAATCTGAAAATAAATTATAAGCTGGAGTATCAATTTTCACACGTTTCAGAGTATTTGAAAATCAAGAAAAGCCTGTTTTATAATTGGTATAAAACCATTTATTCAAAATTGTATTTAGTATTTAGTATTTATTTATTTAAGACAGAGTACCGAATAAATGCACATATCTTATGTCCAAGTACAATTAATTATAATAAAATAACATTTACAACTTACAACTAATCAATAGTTAACAAACTTTTTCATCTCTTAAATCTATTTATCAATACATATTTATAAATTCGTATTCATTGCCATATACTCCTCAATCGAATATAGTGCAGCACCAAACAGTATTTTTTTTACAGCAATTTTAAATTGTTTAAAAGTAAGATTTTTTATTTCTAATGGCAATTTATTATATAGTGTTGGGCCCATAATATCGATCCCTTTGTTTAAGTAGCTATACCTGCGTGTCATTATTCTTATGTCGTTACCTCGTCTTGTTTCATACCGATGGTAGAAGCTATTTGTCCAAAATTATTTATATTCTGCTTGACATAAAGTAGACATTTAAAAATATAAAGGCTGTGTACAGTCGGGATATTATATTTAACCAATAGGTCTCTACATGATGTTCTCGCTGGTACTTTTGCAATTATTCTAACAGCAATTTTTTGCAATTTAAAAATCCTAACATCTTGTGAGTTTCCCCACAGTTCCAATCCGTATGATATAGCTGATTGAAAGTATGCAAAATATAAAGCCTTTAATGTTTCTAGCGACACTGTTTTTGTAACTTTCCTTAACATATAATTGCAGGTCCTAAGTTTGTTAGCTACTTTATCTTTTTGGGATGTCCATTTTATCTCATTATCTATGTTAAAACCTAAAAAATTTATATTGTCCGTTCAATTTAAAATAGTGTGACTGCGAATTTGATTTCTACTAAATATAATATTTTGCGTTTTATTTTCGTTTAATTTTAAATTATTTGCTGAGAACCATACAACAGCTTCTTGATTAATATAGCTGATTTTGTCTTTTAATTCGTATCTAGTTTTACTGGTATGTATAAATGTCGTGTCATCAACATACATCGAAGTTTGGGCATTTATATTATTTGGCAGGTCGTTTATGTATAATATAAATAGTAAGCTTACTATCACGGAGCCTTGTGGGACACCTGTATTAATAACTTCGCTGTCTGACACTTGCCCATCATGTGCTACCACTTGTGTTCTATCTTTTAGGAAACTTCCTAAAAGACCAGACACATTACCTCTCAAACCATATTTGTTGCATTTTTCCAGTAGTATATGATGTGATATGCAATCAAATGCCTTAGACAGATCACAGCAAGTAGCAGCGACATGAAAATCTTGGTCGATACTTACAGCTATACTGTCTATAAGCTTGATTGGAGCCTGTGTAGTGGATTTATTTTTTCGAAACCCATACTGGTTGTATACAAATAAAATGTAATATGATCAATAAATCCTACAATGACCCATCTTCTACCGAGCAAAATATTAGAATTTTCGTTGAAAGACCTGTATTTGACGATAATGGAATGCCATTTCACAGTTATTCTTTTAGAAAATTAAATCGTTTTGACCTGCAACACTTTTTGTGAACCGTAGTAGGTTCAAGATGGCGGCAAAAATAGCCCGCCAATAACGATCATGCTGAGTAATTTTTATGGCAAAAAATATATAGCTAAATGCCTATTTGCAGAATTAATTTTTAACTACAATTTGCCGTATCGCAAACAATGTGACCCTGAAAAGTGATTTCCACAATGACTATCTAATATTTGCAGTTGTTACGAGGAAAACATTATAATGTGTTGATAGTTCCTCTCTACAGAATGTATCAAAATAGAGAATACGATTTTACTCGTAGATGGAACATGTGAGCAAGTTGAGCAAGTGTGAGCAAGTTGAGCAAAAAAAAAAAACTGATGCCTAAAATTTCCCCAAAGAATGAAATGGTAGTATTGAAACAAGTCTGGACAAACCGGAAGTACATGGTAGCAAGGACTACTGTGATTTTTTAAAAGGGAAAGCATTGAATTGGGTGTGTTTGGATAGAGCCTTTTAATAGAAACAACTTTTACTTGAATATTTTTTTAATATCTTTTACGTTTTACGAAAAATTGTAGTCTCTATACGACTAGAAAGTAATGTATTGTTTTACAAGTGTTTAAAGTGCCTTCCATTTTGGTTTAGAAACGTTCGTATATTTACTCTTGAGTTATATGTAGCTCGGAGCAAAAATCAATTTGTCTGTGTCGGTCTGTCTGTTTGTTCGAGATTTACACAAAAACGTCTAGCCATATTTTATGGAAATTTTATGATGATAATGTAAAACCAGGATTCGAACGTAGGCTATATGGTATCGCATAATTGTTATTATAAGGGGGTGTTTCGGGGTGATAATTGTTTATTAAAAAAATTAGAATGTCTTCCTTATTATTTCGGCCATCTATCTTCCGTCATTCTATTTGCGTGACCAAATCTAGTTGTTTGGTTTTGATCGTGTCGATTATATTTTTTTGTATTTTTGCTGTTTTTCTAATTATTCCATTTCTTATTCTGTGCATTTTTGATTTTCTACAGCTCATTCGCCAAAAATCCATTTCCGTAGCTAGCAATTTATTTCTGTTTCTGTTATTGATGTTCCACACTTCACATCCGTAAGTTTGCACTAATGCTTAAAAACTGTTTGTGTGGCAAAATTTAGATATCAAAAATTGTTTATAATAAGATTACCATTAATTTTCTTATGTATTTTTTTAATTAGATGAATATTATATGGGGAGCGTTACCTATGCATTTGAAACACCTCAGTTATTATAATCACTTATCAAGAAAAATGTATTTAACAAAATCACTGTGATGTACGGGTACATCAGCTAGTAATTGCATATAAAATGAAGAGGCCCGATGAATTCTTATAACAATAATATGATTTATTCGAAACAAGATAAGTAATATTATTTTGTTTAGTAAATTTAAGTAAAATTTAGAAATAAAATTACTAACCAGTAATTATTATTAATGCTCTTTACTCTTTGACTGTAGTAAAATATGCGTACTTTTTTCCTACGCCTGCTATGGAATTTATCTCGATATTTGTCAGTAATTAACTTAATTGCGCATGATATTTCGTGGCCATAAATGCGCGAGCAGGACGTGTGGGAATGAATAAATTCGTACAAATGCGCATGTGTAGCGGTGCAGGAATTGTCATTCCCGTACCTCCCACACACGCTTTTAAAAATATTTACATTATACAGTGGTACCTCGGTTTTCGTCGATAATCCGTCCGAAAACAATCGTTGAAATCCGAAACCGAAGAAAACCGAGGCAATAATTTCTAACAATAGACTTAAAAATTCATATCAAAAACAGATTTTATAGAGAATAAATATATAGCGTTTAATACTGAAAACAATAAGAAATTAATGTAAAATGAATATAAAAGTCTAATGATATTATTGTTTGGAAGAGGAATCCCTTCGAAATCCGAGACAACCGACGAAACAATTTTTCACGAAAAATCTACGAAAACCGAAACCGACGATAACCGAATCAACGAAAACCGAGGTACCATTGTAAATTGATTAAATTAATTGATAAATGGTAATCGTAGGAAAACCATAGTCACGCTCATAATGCATATTCCGCGCTAATTGCACAATATGCTATTAACAAAAGTTTGACACGTTTTAGGTTAAGAGTTGTGACATTTTACCTGATTTTTAATTTTTTTATTTCGTGTTCTTATTTAGTTTTTACACGTTTCAAGTGATTATAAGACAATTTACACTAAGACATCAATGTCTGTCTCTTTATCTATCTGTTTGTTTGTCTGTCTGCCTGTGTATTTCTCTGCTTGTCTGTCTATTTGCCTATTTGGTGTGTGTCTGTCTATATGTCCGAGATTCACGCAAAACCGGCTGGCCGTATCTATAAGTGTACAAATGAATCATTTTTTTTCAATTTCCTTATTCACTTATGGATTTAAATTTAAAACCAATTGATTTTCCCGCTCTTTTGTGGTTATCAGTGTTGGCTAATTGATATTAAGAATGACATTTAGAATGGTGGAAAGCGCTACATATCTTTACAAAGAATTCCATATAGTCAAAAATAGCAAGAGATATCCGACACTGTATTCTTTATGAACCCCAGCAAGCAAAAATGTTGCAAGAGTTCACGAATCGATTTATTCCTATCTCGATTAAGGTGTTTTATCATACGATGTGTGTGCATTTTGGTCATGTGGCAGCGGGCCTGCTGCTTGATTTTGGACGGCTCGTAACATGAGTGGTGTACGAGCGAAGTGTTCGCAATAGCGTAACTCTGGCCCTACTACGCCCACCTATTAAGGGTTCATCGAACCTCCAAACTGTTTTCTTTTTTTTTTGTAGCTTATTTTTTCTTGTCAAAGTTGCCAAACCCATTAGGGGACCCAAGGAAATTTTGCTGGAAAGAAAAGTTTGACGATTCCTGCTGTAGAGCATTTGTTCGCAGTGAATTTGGCACAAATGAAAAAAGAGTTTGTAGAGCAATTGGTAGTAATGCAGTTTTCAGAAGCCTACACGAGCTACCTCGTGTAGGCGTGTGAAAAAATGGATATTGCGTCACGACTCGTGAAGGTTATCGTTGGATGATCTTTTACGATTTTAGTAAAGGCCTAACTCAACAACAATGCATAGATTCGCTTCGTTCAACTTTTGGTAATGAAGCACCATCAGAAAAGACTGTTTACAATTGATTTGCAGAATTTCGTCGTGATCGTGCGTCCGTCAGTGATGAATCTCGTGAAGGTCGACTAAAATCGGTTGTGATTCAAAAAACATCAATGCTGTGCGCAAAGTGATTTACCGTGAGATAGAGGCATCCTTTGGCATATCGCAGACTGTGAAAAAGTTCTGTTTCCGATGGTTTCCGCATAATTTGATCGAAGCTCAAAAAAAGGCTCGTACTGATCGGTGTAAGAGAATGCTAAAAAAAAAAAAAAATCAACCTAGGCACTGCAAAATCCGTATACAACATCGTTACAGGTGACGAAACTTGGATTTATTCATATGAACCGGAAACTAAGCAACAATCCACTGTTTGGGTCTTCCAAGATGAACCAAAACCCACAAAAGTTGTTCGTTCACGAAGCACTTCCAAGAAAATAATCGTTTCTTCGGTTGAACTGGACAAGTCGCAACAATTCCTTTAGAGGATCGGAGAACAGTTAATGGTGAATGGTATATAACAATTTTTTGCCAGAAGTCAACGACAAAATCAGGAAAAACAACCAAAAACGTCGCATCATAATTCATCATGACAATGCAAGCTCCCACAAAGCACATCAAACAATTGATTATTTGAAGGAGAAAAACATCGAATTAATGTCTCATTGCCCGTGTTCACCTGGTTTGTCCCCTAACGACATTTTTTGTTCCCCAACGTCAAACAATAAATGCGTGGACAGCGATTTTCATCGCCTTAAGAAATTTTGAAGCCTTCGAAAACCATGTTTTTGAAATACCAACTTCAGAGTGGAAAAAATGTTTTGAGAATTGGTTTGAACGCATGGAAAAGTGTATAAATCTTAAAGGCGAATATTTGAAATGTACTTATAAATTGTCTCTTAATTTATTTTAAATTGTTAGTTTTGTATAAAAAAACTTGAAAACTGTTTACCCACCAATTAAGAATTCATGCTTTGGCTTCATCATAAATCTGGTATTCTGTCATAGTGATAAAATAGATTTTAAGGCTTCTTCAGATACCTAATTAACTTATAACAATTATACCTGTCTTTAAAGTGAGATAATTGAGACTGATGGTGGGCAATCCATGGCTAATCCGTCCAGTAGACATGCTTGTTAACTTGGTATTGCCTTCAGTTGAGGCATTGTTTAAACACTGTTTATA
The DNA here is from genome assembly GCA_963971575.1 of Liopterus haemorrhoidalis. Taxonomy (NCBI): domain Eukaryota; kingdom Metazoa; phylum Arthropoda; class Insecta; order Coleoptera; family Dytiscidae; genus Liopterus; species Liopterus haemorrhoidalis. Next base: position 174,674,419 of record OZ020611.1, on the reverse strand, counting down.
TTTATACACAGGTTTGTAAGTAGGTAGGTATTAGGATGCGAGGGAATTCATAGTTCAATTATCTTAGATCTTCACAGGTTTTGCCTGAAACATGACTAGTATAATAGGGATTATCGTATTTAGGAAAATTAAATATGGAAATTTTACATATGTATTGTGAGGTGTGAAAGGGTTTTCTAAGTTCAGAAGGTTTTTTGTTCGGTTATCATAAGCCGAAAATGTATAGAATATATTAATTTAAATATTTTAATAATCTTAAATAAATTACAGGCACAGGTTGTGCCAAATTTTACATTGTTCCGATTGTTAATCCTAAAACGCCTGAATTTTTATTTTCGAGAAAGTAATTTTTAAAAAGCTTCTGTGGCGGACTAAATGGCCCAATGCCCTGCTGGTATTTTTTGCTTTGAAGCATTTATTAAAAATCCGCCCAGTTTTCTTCATAATTTACTGTAATCAGTAATATTGCTTATAATGTGTCTACATCAAGTTGAGTCTTGTCACTTGTCCAAAAGTTGTTCATCAAGGAAATTATATAATTTTTAATTTTTAATTAATGGTGAATAATATAATATATATATTTTTTTATTTATTTCAAGTTTTGTAAAAATAATTTTAGTTGAAATATATTTAAAATAAATATTGAAAAAAATTACCTTTTCTAAAATTCGGGACGAGTCGGGACAAATATTGCCTCTGAAAAAACTCGGGACGTACGGCGGAAATTCGGGACTGTCTCGGCCAATTCGGGACGTATTGACACCTTCTGGGCGTTCACCCCTCCCCCGTGAAATATATTTTTTTAATTTATCAGTTAAAAAAATACGATGTTATTCTGCTCATCAGTTTAAAAAATAATCTTAAATAAAATGTTGTTTATATTCACTCCCATAAGCATTATATCAGGCCTGGGCAATGGAGTACCGCGGGCCGGATCCGGCCCGAGCTGAAATTCTATCCGGCCCGCGAAGCATTTTATAAATTATTGTGTCCTGCAAAAATACTACTGTCTGTCCAATATTCTTTCAAATATTCATTCTTTCCAATTTTCTATTCAATTTGTTCCTTTAAATTGCATAATAAATACACGTTTTGGTTTAAAAATATTGCTTTTAAAATTTATAAAATAACAAAAACAATATTTAAAATTAGAAACATTTTTTTTTTTTTTTTGCCCGCGGTCAAGTTTTCATTCGTTATGTGGCCCGCGGTCAAATTTTCATACGCAATGTGGCCCGACAACCAAAAGATTTGCCTACCCCTGCATTATATGAACCGAAATAAACCGATATTTTTTTTTCGGTTCAGCTCCTGTTTTCGTTCCGACAAAAATAACGGTTTTTTTTCGGTTTTCGGTTCAGTTCCAGTTCGAAGCCCTGATAAAAAGCAATTAAATTGTTGTATCTAGTTTTAAAATTTAAGTTTTGAAAATAAATAAATTGATTAATAAATAAATCTCAGTACGTATTCTTTTTAATTTCTTGGAACGACCACAAATTTCAGTTGACAATCTTGTGATGTAATAAATAATTCTAATTTTAACAAATTTTGTATTTTATTTTTTGTTACAAAAACTCCACCTATGAGAATCATTATTGAGCTCCAAACTATTAAACGTTTTCGCTTATTAATTTCAGTTTAGATTTAGATTTCAAAATTTAGGACTCGGGCTCGCCGAGTCCTAAAAACTCGAGTTTCCAGAAACCCTACATATATTTAGTAGTGTCTAGTTTAATTCGGTAGTTGTGCTACTAACAGTGTTCCTCAGGGTTCCGTTCTAGGCCCGTTATTATTTCTAATTTTTATTAATGATTTTCCCCTATCAATAAAGATCAAAAGCATCCTCTACGCTGATGATACTACATTAATTGTTAGATCTAACGACCTAGATAAAGCACTGTCTAGGAGTAACGAATTTCTAAGTCAAGCCAAAATGTGGTTTAATGCAAATGGACTATTACTAAATGAAAATAAAACTCAGTAGCTAGTAACAACTTTTAAACATCACAATTTCAATAACCCTCCTTCCGTTAAATTCTTAGGTATCCATGTTGATCCCACTCTCCAATGGGATCCGCATGTAACCCATCTCTCCAATAAATTATGTAGTATCATATATCTATTTAGAAATTTAGCGAATTCGGTATCTGAGCATGTTATGCGGATAGTTTATTTCTCACTTTTCCAGTCTCAGATCGCTTATTTACATTCGCCCGCTGCAGAAAGAATTTTCTCCTTGCAACGCAGAGCGCTCAGAGTCATTGCTGGTTTATCATATAGAGCCGACTGCAGGTCATACTTCACAAAATTAAAAATCATGACTTTACCCTCACTATATATATATATATATATATATATATATATATATATTATTGCCTCTTGTTAGCTTTTAAAAACTTAACCGAATGTGATACTTTTGAACAAATCCATAATTATAATACAAGGAATAAAAATAAGATTTATCCACCGTTTTTAAGATTGACTAAATCTAAAAATAGCACGAACTATTATTCTTATAAATTTATTAACGTATTGCCAGACTCCTTCAAATCCAATAGTTTTAACTCTTTTAAAAATACCATCAAAATTTTCCTTATCAACCATTCTTTTTATTCTATAAATGAATTTTTACAACATAAATTCTGAATTATTTTTATTGCTTTTAAAATTGTAGTTCATGCTATTTTGAATTATTTTGTCTAATTCTCTATTTTATTTTTATTTCATTCCCTAAGTACACAATTTCTACCAAACAAAATGTTTCATATTGTATATGTACATATTGTTTGCCATATTGTTTCCTGTACATTTTATTAAATATTACATTCACGATTGTACTGACTGACTTAAAACAAATATTATTGTAATTTTGTCAATAAACAATTATTATTATTATTATTATTAACATTTAGTAAAAGATTATGAGCTTGGCCCAATAAGTTTAAAGGACGCTTCTATTGCATAAGTATCAAGAAGGTGCGAAAAAATAACAATTATGGCTTATTAAAAAATAAATGCAAGGTATTAAACTTTTTGAAATTGGGCATCGTGGTCATTTCTTATCTCTTTAAAGTAATTAAAATTTCCAAAGGATCCAAAATCTTCAGCCTGTTTAGTCGGTGCTTTTGAATGAATCCGGTAACTATGCCTTAACAAGGTGTCCCACTGGGGCAGTGTGATCCTGCCCATGGGATTATCCTCTGGAGTACGGTGGTTTATAGCCGGGATTAGTGTTGTAGTGACCAGCCTTGTTAACTTCTACCCTGTGACCGAGGGTTTATTGTCCCAGATGTTTATTTATATTAAAAGCCTTGTAAGTAGTTGCTTTATAGCAGCGTCTGTAAAATTTAACGGTACATTATGGTTTTTGAGATTTTGGTAAAAGGTTAAGGTTTTATTGTACAATGTAAATAGATATTCAAAAGCATTTGAACAGAAAATTCTAAACATTTTAAATACAATGAAGATTGAAGATTAGAACTTTTAGATTTAAGGCTTGAGCCCCACCGCCCCAAGAACCTGAATCCGCCCCAAAAACAAATTTTGGATTATAAAACCTCTAAAAAAAATTGGTTTCCGAGCCCTCCTGAGAAAACAAACTGTATGCACGCCTTTGATTATTAACAATTAATAATGTCATTATTACACCTGTCAGCGAACAGTAAATAAAAAAAATTAATGTGAAGTGTGAATTTCTACACATTTCAGGATTTTGTAGGTAAGAATATTAAGTGTCAGAAGCCAACATAATACTGACACGTATGAACTTAGTCCTCAGCTGTTAAAATATTTATTTAAAAAAAGACAGACACTATTTTAGGCATAAATGCAAAAAAAAATCCATAATATTACTAGCCATAATTTAGCCACGAATAAAACACAATAATTAATTTTGTCAAAAACACAAAAACTGCAATATTTCAAAACATCAATCTGATAAAAAATTCCTCTCGTACGTTTCCAGCTCAGATCAATGTACATAACCTATAATTTTTTCAGATGTTTAGTTAAAGCAGGGACCACCCGTCCTACTTTGGGAGGACATGTCCTACAATTAAACCTTTTGTCCTACGTCCTACCGCCTAACGGAAATGTCCTACTTTCACAGATAACTACTTTGCTATTGGCGATTATGATCGCGTGACCGGCGTGTTTCTGTGTTGAACAATATTTAAAATAAATATTTTTTTCATATTTTATATTATTAATAAATACGAATTTAAAAATAAAAATTTGAAATCTATTTTTTCTTTTATGTAATAAATAAAATAGATGTGTTATAATTTATACCGTTGATCAAATTACACCAATTCAAATAATTTAGTATAGGTAGTCATTAAATAAATAAACTTTTTTTTCTCATATTTTTATATTAAATAATGGGTACAATTTGCAACAAAGAGTTGTATTTAAAACAATCAGAGTAGTATATCAATTTAAAATTATTTACTTATCAATTTTTAGTGTTTTGTGCTTTTTTTACAACCGATTTTTATTGTTTTAAGCTGGGTTGTCAAATGTCCTACTGGGATGCGTTATAAAACTTCAAAAGTTCTACTTCGACTATGTCAATATCTGGTCACCTTAAGTTAAAGCCCTTTGGGTTAGAGGGTGCGGGACAAGAAAATTTTTAGCTACAATTGTTAAAAAAAAAATAATATCTTTCATTTCTTAATCTACGTCTTAAGAGCTTTCTTTTAAGACCACACAATACATTATTTAAATATTCTATTTTCAATGATACAAAAATTTTCGAAAAAGTAATCGGATCAAAAATTCCTGTTGTACTATTCCAGTTGCCACCAATGTTCATTATGAAGATTTTTTTTTCAGATTTTTAGATTAACCTCTCTGGGAGATAGGGTGAGGACAAAAGTTTTTTTAAATATACTTTAGCGAAAATCCCATAAAAAATTGATTTTTCAAATTTGCTTATTGATCCAGCCATTAAGAGGTTTCATGTGATAGGCCACTCAAAATTTAAAACAATATTTATTTTTTTATTAAATACATATTTGTTTATATTTATCTCCGGATGTGTTTTCTTAAACTCTCAGTGTTTTTCCTATATGTGGGTCAAAGAGTTGTATAGCATACCAAATTTCAATTTTCTATGTTAAGCCGTTCGGCTACATATTTCTACCGTACCGATATACAGGCAGACAGACAGATAGACACATGAGTGACGGTCATACCTAAACCCTAAAAATGATCTAAATTACAGTGATCATAACCAAAAAATCTGAAATATGTTTTACAGTGCAAGGATTTTAAAAAAATAATATTTAAAAAAATATATTAAGTCCGTAATACACTTAAAATTAAACAAAACTGCCAGATCTTGTTTGTTCTTACAAAGGTGAAAAGGTGAAAGCAAAGGTGAAAAGGTGACACACAAAAATAAGTTGAAAATCAACTTTTTCAACTTATTGATCAATAAATTAAAAATGTAAAACCTACTAGAGATATTAAAGAAAAAATGAAACAAAATTACAAATAATAAAATTGGATTGGAAAAAAAAGAGTCCAGGCACACTGCAGGGCCCGGGTCCAGATAATTTATACCGGCTTCCCCCGTCTCTCGATGCCCGTGACCAAGACTGTGGATTTGTGTCAGTGAAGCAAAAAGTCCATAAAGAGAATAAATATTTTTGTAGTAATATCAGATGTATGAAGGTCATATTGAATGGACATTGTTAAAATTCAGCTTAGTTATTCAATCTAGGATCTCCTTTATTAAAAGTTAAAAAACCTTAAAGTCGTTTGTAAATACCGAATAATCTAAAAATATTTTTTTAACCACCAATAATCTGCAAAGTCCAACAAACAAAAAACTAGAAAAAACAAATTCACAAACTCAATACGTGTAAAATCCTATTACGTTACCGTGAATGGTAAGCCTCGAAGGGCCCTCATGTTATCGATACAAACAATTATACCATCAGTATTTATTTTCGATTATAGATCAAAGAAATTCTCTTATTCGTAGGATTAGGCTGCGTATTATTCTGATAGATACATAGTTTTGATAAGCAATCTAAAAGATCATTCTACTTTGGTTTCTGATTGCAACCTTACAGAGGGGAGGTAAGCTGGTTTTTTGTTACCCTTGTTTCTTTTTGACAGAACACGTTAAGATTTTTATAAAAGATTTTTTTGTACGGAAGAGATTCTGTTATTGTCAATGGGAAATCGGAATTAAATTCTTGAATACGTTTATGCAGTTAAAGAACACACAAAATATATTGTACAAATTAAAATATACAATTAACGCTGCCTGCAACCCCTAAAGATTATAAGAATTATATTTTTTATAGAAAAATAACAATCTAAATAAAATTACTAGAAATCTATACATCAAATTTTGCACACAATTTTTATCCAATTTATTTTAGAAAAACATGTTATCGCTCAATAACTTAATAATAGATATCAGACAACAAGGTTTGTAATATTTTAAATATATTTGTGGTTAACAAATAATAATTATATTTATATAGTTTTGTGTAAAAATGTTCAAATAATACGTCAATTGTTTTTCGACTTAACTGCTTATAGTTTAGAACCTTCGTCGAAAAATATTATAAGGTACCTGAGGCAAATATGGCCCATCTAATTTAAAAATGCAATAAAATGGGTATTTGATGACATAGAAAGACAAAAACAAGTTTTGCACCAAGTTTATTTATTTGCGCTACTAAAAAAGTAGAAGAACTAAAGTGAGTATTTAAAAAAATATTTTAGTTTTTAAAAACCCTTTCTGTGGGCCTTATTAAACCACCGTAGTATAATAAGGCCCTAAAATATACTTACACTTTTTTCAAAACTAATCAGCGGGATGTTTCCCTTTAAACATGTTTAAACTAGAAAATGACTAAAAGTCTAAATTTCACAGTCATGGCAATAAAACACTTCTTTGTCTTCTTTTGTCAGTCCCATGCGTTTTCTTCGTGGTACCATTTCTTGCATCGGTCACACTGTCGCATGTCCGATAAACGTTCTTCTTTGCATGCGTGGCAGTACCAAGCAGCTTCTGACGAAATTTTGGTCCTTTTGCCCTTACCTTTATCAGTTTGAGATCCTTGTCTTTTTTTTACATCTTTGATTTTCTTCTTTGTTTCTCTTTGGCCATTTTTCGTGTTGTCTTCTTTGGTTTCTTATTTTCTATTGCTTTTCCCTGTTCCTTAAAAAGGTCTTTGGTAACCCTCTGGCCTTTGTAATTGATTGCTTTTCTTCTAGGTTTATTCTTTATTACAGCATAGTTAGGATTCGGCAATAGCTCGTGAAAAGAAGACTTACATTCCTTAGTTTTAAGATTAGCCAGTAGAATGTCATCATCTGGATCAGAGACGTCACCTTCTTTTTCCTCTTCGGAAGAATATATATTCACCCTGGCATAATAAGATTTGCGCAACAGTAGCTGAGTTTTCTGTTGTTTAACATTTGTGTCTGTGTCTTTCTCAGATTCTGAGCTATTAATTACTGGACGATTACTGGCAACTGCAAAAGAAGTGGAAGGTCTTGGTGACTGTATTGGATTGACGTCGTTTCTATTCACAATTTGCGACTTTTTCAGAAGTTGGATTGATCTCATTATTTTCCAGAGTTTGAGACTGTTGTTGAGAAGTATCAATCGTGAAGCAGATGGCGAATTAGCATTGTTAAGTGACTGCAGTTCTACTGATTGATTAGGAGTTTCGTCATCAAGACAGTCTGGATCGGAGTCATCCGCAACTGGGGGTTGCGGAGGAGGCACTTCTGTTAAGACAGAAGAAGCAAACGCTTCATCTGGTAAAACATCCGGATTAAATGGATACAAGCCTGTGGCCCTGAAGCCGTTCAGTTTTTTTTCATGGGTCAAACATTTTGACCAAACTTTGGTAAAAATTGTATTAAAACTGGTTTTCGTCAAGCGTCTGTCAGACCTTTGGTAGATGTATGTCAAAACTTCTTGATCCCAATTATGTTCAAATGATCTGTTTACTGATTTATCAAGGGGTTGGAGCTCGTGGGTTGTATTACTTGGTAGGCAGTAAAGGACAATGTCATGTTTTTTGGCCTCTTCAACAATGTTGTAATCCAAGTGAGATGACGCTCCATCAAAGATCAACAAAATTTTCCCTTGTGTTTTATATTTTGCTAAATGCTTGATGAACTCAATAAATAAATCTGTAGTCATGCTCCCCATCAGAGCCATTTTCACAAGACTTCCAGGTGGCAAATTGTCACTGAACTCAGGCTTATGCCTTTGTCCTTTGAATATGATCATTGGCGGGATAGCGTTGCCTCAGGTACCTTACTTAATGATAACACTGATAAACACACTATTTGTGACATTGCAATTTTTAGGTATTACTGATGTATTTTGATACGCTGAAAACAGAATTATTCTATTACCCATAAGTTTTCTGTAACATGCAACTTTATATTTCGCAAGATGTAACATATTTATATTGCGTCAACTCACGACAGGTTTCTGCGGTGACGAATACAACTGGTTAAGATCGGTTTATTCCTACTTATCAGATCTAAATGTATGCTTCAAAATAGATTGCGTGTATTAGTAAATTACAGGTATCCTTATCTGTTGTATTTTTAATATCGCGATTGGTAACTCTTTGAGTTCTAAGTATTTTATATTTTTTCTGTTACTTTGATTTTGCTTAATTTTAAGTATAATGTCTAGGCAGTACGTAAATAGTGCCAACATGTTTTGTTATATATGCGGAAAGTTCACTTTTAAATCGCAAAAACGTAATTTTACCGCGCTTTTGCGAAAAGCTTACACACTTTATTTCAAAGTTAAAGTTGGAAATGAAGACAAAACATGGGCTCCTCATATATGTTGTAAGACTTGTATAAGATTGTTAACAGGTTGGTTAAAAGACGCAAATCGTAAAATGCGCTTTGGAAATACCAATGGTTTGAAGAGAACCAAAAGACCATATTACGGATTGCTATTTTTGCCTCACTAATATAACAGGTATTGGACCAAAATCTAAACATACTATGCAATATCCTAATTTATCATCAGTTTTATGACATAATAATGAACTTCCTGTCCCGAGAGGCCCAGATTCTTGGACTTTAGATGAAGAAGAATCTGTATCCGCTGATTCTTCAAGTGGTCATGCAGAATTCGTAAAAAAAATCGAAACTGATCCTTTATCTAACGTACCAGAATGTTCAACAGAGCCGCATCTGATATCACAGGTTAAATTTAATGACTTAGTTCGAGACTTCAATCTATTAAGAGATATCGTGAATGAAGTATGTACATAATTACTACAAAGAAGTGGAATGTAGGATGTCTTTAAAAATTCACTTTCTGGACTCTCATCTAGATTTTTTCCCAGAAGATCTGGGTGCAGTAAGTAATGAACATGAAGAACGATTCCACCAAGACATTTCCGCCATAGAAAAGAGATATCAAGGTAAATGGAGCCCAAATTTGCTTGCTGATTACTGGAGGACATTGATTAGGGATGCTTCAGAAACGAAATATCGACGTAAAACATCATAAACAACATTTTGAGGTAAGTTTAAATTAATAATAATATGTCTATCGATATGATGGGTGATAGAAAAAATCTGAAGTCATTTTCGGCTTTCAGGTCAAATTTTACGTAGGATACACCATGTTTTGTTCATGTCACAAAAAATAAGTTCATTTTTAGGGTTTTGTAGGTATGACCAAAAAACCCTTATACCGTCATTTTGTCGTCTGTCTGTCTGTCTGTCTGTCTGTCTGTTCGGTAAAAATTGTAGCCAAACGGCTAAACCTAGAGAGTTGAAATTTGGCATGCTTATACAACTATTTGACCCGCACATAGGAAAAATACTAAAACATCTAAAAAACATACCCCCCTAAAAATATAAACAAATATGTGCTCATCGAAAACAAAAATATTTTTTTTAAATTCTGAGTAGGGTATCAAATGAAAGCCCTTAGTACGTGGATTAACGATCAAATTTTTATTTTTGCAAAATAAATTATTTTGATGCGATTTTTGCCAAAAATGTGCAAAAAAAATTTTGTCCCATACCCTGTAGCCCAGATGGTTTAAACTAAAACAAGTAATGTATATTGGTGTGAACCAAAATAGTACAACAGGAATTTTTGATCAGATTATGTTTTTGGAAAATAACGCATTTTTTGTGGTTTTTGGTTCACAAAGTACAAAAGTTATACCAATGTAAGACACTCACATGCATGGCGTGCGATGGCTACATGCGTTAGAGCACTCTTAAACTGGCTGGAAAACGAAGGGTTTCGAGTTCGAGTACGGAGTGAATTTTATTTTTTTGTTTTTTTTTTGCATTTTTATTATGTTGAAATTATTTTGTCAAAATTCTAGTTATATTTTGACAAATGTTGTATTTAATTTTTATGAGCGTAAATTTAATAACCAGTCTTATTATATGATTAATAGACGATATTTTAAAAATATCGTTCATTTTGCCGTGATTACTACAAAGTAAAATTTGTCCTACACACTCAGCATACCGCCTTCACTTATTATATACCTGCGAAACCCTGAAATGTGTGAATATTCACACTTCACATCAATTTTTGTTTACCAGTATAATGGAATGCCAATTAGTACAAGTGTTTTTTGCGAAAATTAAATCTTTTTTGTGAAAATAAGTAGGTTTAAAGCTGCATTCACTCTTCCCTAATTATAATTATACTTATGATTTAGATTTATACTTAGAAGTTTGTCATACTGCCTCCTACGTAACCATTCATGCTAATGTACTTAAGTGTCTTAATTATAAATATAATTTAAAAGTTTGCAAACTTCATGCTTATACTTATACTTATTATTTACACTTAGCGAGAAAGAGACAGAAACTAACCTATAAGTAAATTTGAAATGTCAAAATAGATACGACATGCAAAAAACTATAATTATGGATCATCTAACTGCCTAAATAATTCGTAGATGAAAAACTGTGACCATGTTAGCATGTTTAAAAATGAAATAAGGTTAAAAACGTTGATGCTGGGTCCATGCAATAGTAAATTTTGTTTGTAACAACAGATGGTAGCACTTACTAATCAGAATTATAATTTGGTATGTATGAATGCTCTCCTAAGTATAAATATAATAATTTGGTAACTGTGAATGCAGCTTGACAGTATAGCACAAAATAGCTAGAAACATATTTGTAGAATGAAGCTTTAGCTACAAATTGCCGCAACTTATGCAAATATGCCTCGATTGATGCACAAGATAGCGTCTATAATTCAGTTTGTTTATTTACAGTTACAACACATAACAGGTTTGTCTACAATTAAAAATATATTATTCATCATTGGCGCGACACCCCGAGTTGAGCCTAGACCTCCTGTTATTTTATTTTATCCCTTTTGTTTCCGCTGATACTATATAACTGAAAATATGTTTGTCTAGCTACAGTGTCTATTTAATATACATATGTCTCTTGTGTTCTCTCAATGTCTTCGTACTCGCTCCTCCTCCATATTTCGGACCCGTACAGGAGAATTCCTTTTATCATTTTGTCATAAAGGACTATTTTTTTGTTGAAATCCCTCACTCCTATACTCCAGATCTATCCCATCGCATTCATCGCCTTTTTATTTCTCTATGTGTTTGGTATTTCCGTTATATTTTTGAATTACATACCACATTTCAGAAATACAAGACCGTTCAAAATCTAAGACATCGGGTGAAAAATCCGATTAATCTGAAAGCATCTCATTCCAGAGCTGCTGTAGACGTTCTTGTTCTTTTTTAAGAATAAGACATCTTATATTAACGATTTTTCACACACTACTACACTTCAAAAAATGTTTTAACGAATACTAATAATTTCCTGCTAATAAAATACTAAAAGTAAGAAAATTTAAGTAAGAGTTGCCGTGGCTCCGTGATAAGACGGCTGTCTACGGAGCACGTGGACGCAGATTCGAATCCCCAACCTACTTCGGATTTCTTTCGATTCTAATCAGCCTCATGTGTTTAATACTTAAAATGAATACCTGTTTATACAGGGATAATAAGACCGGTCGAAATGTCACAATGACCACCTAGCTTTCATATCTATGGCTGGCGGTTTAGAAACGGAGAACTTACCTTCTCTGCTCCTTATACGGGTATTTAGGCGTTAGGATCCTATTATTTATATTATTATTATTATTATTATTATTATTATTATTATTATTATTATTATTATTACAAAATGCGATAAAGACCTACGGTTGAAATTTTTGAAATCTTGAGGTCCTAATTGACTGTAAATAAATTTTGAATAAAAAAAATAAATAAAATGTATATTATTTTTTTAAGGTTTTTGAAAATTTTGATAAAACTAAAAAATAGTTAAGGATAGAAATTTGCGGTTTGAATTTTCAAAATTACCAACGTTCAGTCTAAAAAAAAAATGTGCTTTAACAGACTAATTATTATGTTTTGTATGGGCAGCAGTGGCGCAGCCAAGGGGGGGGCGACGGGCCTGAGCCCCTCCCAGGATCAGCAAATTACACGGCACTGCTCGGAGAGTTGAAGATAAAATTTGTTAACCACAACAGTAGTTAATTTTTAATTTACTTCATTGTAAACAATATTGGCATTTTTTTTCGTATATATAAACATTTTTTTAAGATTGCCTACTCTTGATAAAGTGACATAATTATAGTTCAAATGAAAATACATCACTTTCCAAATATACCCAACAAATTATATGAAGGGGAGCGTTGATCCTTTTTCCCGCTGACACATTGACTAAAACATTCGCCCAGTCAAATGATAAAACTGTTTTAAACAACTAATTACTCGATTCAGATAAGATAAAGTGGAAATCTGACTTCGGTATAACCTTCAGAATGTAATTTTAAAATGACACCTCAAACGTGAAATATAATAGAAATAGTAGAAATATAATTAAGAGAGTAGTTTTGAAGACAATCGCGCTCTTAAAATCAGTATTTGGTTTTATTTTGTAGATAAATGTGAATATCAATATCTTCTTAGGCATTTTTGAAATTATGATGTTTTACATACAAAAAGGACTGATACAAGTTGTACTGAACAACAGTGGCGTATTCAGAGGAGGGGCACAAGCCCCCTCTGAAAGTTCAATGAAATGAAAATTTAACAAATCGTACTCGTATCATAATCGTACATATAAATAACTTATGTATTTTACAATAATAATAAGCTATATGTTATTATGATTAGTATTGAAATTAACAGAAAATGCATATTTGCATGTTATTTTTAGGTTTTCATAGGGGAAGTATTTTAAGATCGCAGCGCTATTTCGGCAAACTTGGAACCTTCAAAATAGACATTCGTTACATATAAACAACGTGAATTTTACTTATGAAAAATGTTTACTGGTGGTTTTTGTAATTTTGCTACAATATTAATACTTGTTTTTATGCAATTATATTTTTATGCAAACATTTTTTATAAAAAAAAAGCGCGACACAATGTCTATTTCTGTAGTTCCTTCAATCCCACCAGATGTCATATCGCTTAGCAATTTTTCCCTATAGGTATAATAAAGAAATCTTTATTCCATCACATGAGTCTGTTCGTTTGGTACAAATTATGGCCAAGCGGCTGATTTAGAGAACTGAACATAAGTAAGCGAAAAATTGAGACTTAAAAAATATATCCCGCGAAAAATATAAATAAATATGTATTTATCGAAGAAAAAATCAAGTGAAAGTTTTTGATACATGGATTAACAACTACATTTTTTATCAACAAATAATAGAATTATTATTTGATATAAACATCAATATCCAACAGCAGGAGTGTTGAGCTGATTTGGGTCGCAGTCTATTTTACATACAAAATGATAAGCAGTGACGGAACTTTAAATATCCCGAAGGGTTTCTTGACATTTTTTTATAAACAGAAAAGGGGAAGAGAGAATAGTTTACATTTTTAAATATATTTTTCCCCTAAATAAGCTCAAGTGATTTTGATTACCGCTTCAGGGGCCACAAAAAATGAGGTTGAGGACCGTATGCGTGCCCTCGAAATTTAATTCGGCCCTCCCCAAGACAAAATCCTAGCTGCGCCAATGATGGGCAGTAATCCAAAACCATTTATAATAAGAATTTTTTTTTTTTTTTGTTGTATTTAGCTTTTTGAATGGATATTTTGGATACTTCCTAACACTACAATATTAATATATTATTAAAGTTTACATCAAAAATGAGGAAACTTTTTTTTTTCTCTTCAACACAGTTTTCAATAAGAAGATTATTTTATAAGGAACACGCCTCTTTTCTTATAAGCAGGGCCGGCGCGAGGGTTTTGGCCGGCCGTAGGCAAGATTTTACGCCCCTATGCAGGGCGTAACTAGCTTTTACCGAGCCCTGGGTAAGAACTTCAAAATTTCAAGTGAAGACCTAAAAAAAAGGTCTTCACTTCTAAATTTCAAATGAAAACCTAAAAAAAGGGCCTCACTTCTAAAATTACATTTCACTAAATTACTTTTAAATTCATTTGGCATTTGGCGCCTTTTTGGGTCTTACGTCAGTGCCCCCCTCGAAGCGACGCCCGCATGCACCGCCAGTCCTGCTTATTAGATTAAAATCATTTACTTACAGTAAAATAAATATGAGAAAATAAACTCTACCTCTCTGTTCAATGCAGTTTTTAATAAGATATATTTTGGGGAGCTATGGCGAGAGCTTCGTATAAACGAAGTGTCTCACTTATTATTTTCTTAACATCAAAAATATATGCAAAATAGTAGTTACGAAAAAAGAAACGAATATATTCTGATCCACTTGAAATTGAAATATATCATCATTTACGTTACAGCAAAATACACATTACAAAAGCCGTACGAAGTACGGTTACCAGTGGCGTATTCAGGGGGGGGGTTAATGGGTTAATGGAGAGCCCCTACTTAAGGTTAAATGAAATAAAAATTTAATAAATTTAAAACAATCATACAGCAAAATCACTTCGGTATATACATATATATATCTATATATATATATATATATATATATATATATATATATATATATATATATATATATATATTATTTTTTATTTATTTACATATTACATATATTTTAGCATCCAGCTTCCTTTTTACTGACTGTCAAACATATATAAGGGAGGTTTGTGATCATACCGATTTTGACATTTCGAGATTTCGATGGATCTCCACGAATTGAGGTCCCTACATAACGTTTTGACTATTTTTAGCATGTCTGTCTGTCTGTCCGCCCGTCCGTCGTCTGTGTACACGTGCAGAGCAAATTCGGCCTGAAGGATTTTTATGAAACTGCATATTTAAGCTTTTGACATCAATGACACGAGTTGATCAACTTTTGGTACAAATCGGTTGACTAGAAATGGGAGTTTACTCGTGTCGATTTTAAGATTTTTGCGAATATTTAGGAACAGAAAAATATTTCGTAAAAAATTAAATCCAAAAGTTGCTATACATGCAATAACTAATAAGTTTTATATGAGACGTTTTTTGATAAAACGAAAAAATTCGAAAAATTTTTGTATAATAATTTTTTTTTTGTACAAGTCTCAATTTTTTCATACATATATGTAACGTTTCCATGGTCATGATAAATAATATCTCTGTTAGAAAATATTATGCCAAGTTATTTCTACTCTGCTGCTAGAATGTATTTTATACAAGTACTTTATGATATGGCGGTCGGTCCTCTGGTGGCCACAGCTGATTTTTTATTTTGTTACGATATTTTTTATTTAAACAAATTGATTTATACCTGAAACATGTATCATTTTTAGAATATGTATGTATGTACATATTAAACATTTAAATATGTATTAATGTGTTTTTTCTATATTCCCGCAATCATTGTTTTCCCGCATTCATAGTTTATTTCAATAGGTCCCTTCAAAAACGATAGAGGTTTCACTGTACTACAAAAGACCTAGAACGGTGTTATTTTCTACCCAAGTCAGGTAATTAAGGTCGTATCGACCAATTTAGAATATTTTGTTATTTTTGACTCACCCCCCCCCCCCCAAAGCTGAAATCCTGGCTACGTCCCTGCTGTAGAGAGTGTAAACTATTTTTCTAAACCACGGTTTGAATAATCTCGTGCAGAAAGTGAGGTTACATCTTAATTTCTGCTTAACTTTCACTAATTTAACTGGTTAATTGACCATACCTGAAAACTGCTTTGTATTTTAAAAATATTAAACATTTTAAAAGGATTTAAAAAACAGATTAGAAGTTAATTCGGATGTCTAAATGCCTTAATTCTCAATAATTCTAGCTTGACCCTCTTATTTATTTCAAACACACATATTAATTAACCACTCAAAACAAAGCAACTATGATTTGCGTAACGCGATGTTTTTTCGGAACGTAACCGCCGCGCAAATCGACGGATGATTGTAGTTGTATAATACTTTAAGATTAAATATCATAAAACTTACCTCCATATTTTTGTAACAAAGATAGCTACAAAAGCCATAGTTATTCAAAGGCACCTATTGAAAAGGCATTAAAATTTACTCCAGCATATTACTAATTGTTCATTTCGGTACCTTTACAATTCAAAACAGATGTTAAATTTCTTACAACGGTAAATTTCGAAAATACCAAAACTAAAAACTGTTAAACACCCTTACAATACATAAATACACTATTCAAATCTTGGTCTTAAGATCCTTATGCAGTTATCTTTGTCTGGCGGTGGTATATGTGGGTGAGTGGGAGTGAGAGAGACTGAGAGTTTGGCGACAGAGAGTCTAGCAAGGCTGGGATTCCCTAAATCTGTACCTATGCATAGGTATTGATTAGAACACCTGCGACAGAACAAATGCCGCACGTTGCTATGTACTACACCGAACCAGTGGCGGAGAATTAACCTTTTAAATAGGGGATGACAAAGCTATTTGCTGCTAAACATATTTCATAATAATTTCTCCAGAGATAGAAGAAGGCGCGCGCCGTGAATTTTAGTGAGTCAAGAAGGGTCACGACGTGAAAATTGGGGATGTTACGAAGCTGTTTGCTATCAAGCGCATTTTATAAAGGCTTCTCGAGGGGTAGAAACAGGGCCGCCCTAACCACAGGGCTAAATGGGCTATAGCCCTGGGGCGTAAGCTTTTTGGGGGCGTCATTGCAGAGGTGAAGACCTTTTTCTTTGCTCCTCACTTGTATTTGGAGAGGTGTAGAACTTTTTTTTGTTTAATCAATTCTTTTTGCCAAGGGCGCAAAAGCTTTATTTGCCAAGGACGCCAAAAACATTGCTACGGCTCTGGTTATGTATTTTCTTATGAAGAGGGGCGCATTATTTCTAGTAGCCCTCGGGCGCCGAATATCTTAGGACGGCCCTGAGTAGAAAGGAGCACGGGTCGTGAATTTTAATGGATCATGATGGGTTACGGCGTGACCCACAAGAACGTGAACAAAAATAACATTGCGGGCCGTGAGCGTGAGTACGAAATTCAATACCGTGCGTAAGCGTTCATAAAAGAATATGTGACTATATTTTTACAGGAGGAAAAATATAATTTTTTTATAGAAAAAAAGGGTAAAATTTCAAAAATACAAATTTCATACATAATCTCAAGAACATGTCAGTTTTTAGTTTATTTGTTAATTAAATTAGGTGTTGAACCACATTTTGGCACGCAGTGAATATAATCACAATGTGACCAGCAGTTAAGCCCGTAACTAGGGCATGGTTAAGGCGGCACCCGCCACTGGCCCAACTGTGTGTAAGGCGTAGAATGTTTAGTTCACTCAAGTCATTTTCAGAATTGTTATCCTTCTGGTCATCACAACGATGTTTATATTTTTCCTCCCCACCGACACCACATGGATTTTTGCTTTTCTACTCCCCCGTCTTCGAATGATATTTTTTATTGTAGAGGACACAAAAATTAACAGGCGTGACAATGCGTGACGTGAAAATTTATTTATCCAGAGTGCGTGAATTTACATTTCATTCTCGTGAGCGGGCGTGATCGTAACACAAAAATCAATCACGCTCTGGGCTCTACTCAGGGGACAAAAGACAATATTTTAGTACAAAAATTTTTAATCCATCTTCTTCTTCCAGTGGTATTCTCGCAAAGAAGGTTGGCTAATAGTATCGATTTTTCGAATCGACTTACAGTTTGTAGACTAAACAAGTGGCTCATGTTATTATGCTTTTAGTCTCTTTAAAAAAATTCGTCTTATCTTGTACGGTTCCGTATGTTATTCCTATTTCTTCTGTAACCTCGCTGACAGTCACTCGTCGACTGGTACGGATTCATTTGGGAACCTGAATATCTTTTTCGATAGTTTTAGAAATTGAAGGTCTACCCGAACAATCATCATTATTTGATTGCATTTATTTCATCTCTAAAACGTCCGAGCTACTTATAACCAGAGCTGGGCAATAATTAAATACTCTTGTAATTAATTACTAATTAATTTACTTTGTCCCACAAAGTAATTTGTAATTGAATTACTTTGTAAAAAAAAGTAATTGTATTCAATTACTTTTCAAATATTAAAAAATAATTGTTAAAGTAATTGTTTTTGGTAATTTAATTACTTCAAGTAATTTAAATACTTCAAATTTAAAAGATTCTTTTAAGAAAACAGAATTATTTTGCCTAGAAGAATATGCAAAAGTTTTACAACCGATTGCAAAAACACTTGATTTTTTACAAGGTGAAAAAAAAACTAATTATGGATTTTTATTACCCAGTAGGTAATAAAAATCAATTATTATATCTTTAAAAGTAAAAGTTGAAAAAAATATAGAAAATGATGAACACTCTAGAACTATAAATATAATTGGAAAATTTGTTTTAAATAGTTTGGTTGGAAGGTCTCCATACCTTTTTTCAATAAATGAAGAGTCTAAGGATGCTATAATAGCTGCAGCTCTCACACCAACAATAAAATTACGCTGGCTAAATGCTTGAGCAATTGGTAGTATTAAAAGGAAATAAAAATATAAATTAACAATGTTATAAGTATTAATTGTATTTGTTTTTCCTTGTTAAAAATGAGAAATAGAAATGTTATTTAATTATATCTTTTATTTAACATTATTAGATTCGAATTAAGCGGTGGGCAGACTGGGCGCCCGTACGGGGCTCACGAAGCCGGGGGGCCCACCGAAGCCTATATACAAATATTTCCATTCTATTTAAAATAATAGAAGACCCGTTTTAATTTTACCGCTCAGGGTCCCCAAGCAACTTAATTCGCCACTGAACATTATAATAATCTGTTTTTTATTTATATATTAATATTTTTTTTAAATTAAGTAATTGAAAAAGTATTTAAAATTACTTACCACAATTACAATAGTAATTGGTAATTGAATTATTTTTTTCCTAGTAGTAATTATTTCAAAAGCATTTGAATTACTTTTTTGTCAGAGTAATTAGTAATTGTAATTAATTACTTTTTGTAAGTAATTTGCCCAGCTCTGCTTATAACACGCAGTTCGACTCACAGCATCTTCTCCAAAAGCTGTTTTCAAAGGTTGCTTCTGCCACCGTCTTTTAAAGTTGCAAAGAAATTTTCATACAAACACGTTGTTCTTCGATCAAGTTCATTTAAAAATCACCGGTGTAAAGAAAATCTAATCAGAATAACTGCTATAAAATACGAACGAAGTAATATGGGTTAATTATGTGCAACTTGTAAGGCGTTCATCAATAGGCATTACAGATACCTACTTCAGTATAGCTAACTTGTTGTTCTGCGCGCACCCGTATCGTTATATGTAGGTAAATATTACGGTTGCGTGCGGAATCGTCCAATTGTCTATAGGTACCCGTAACCTCTATATTTTGCTTACAGAACGCGTTACGGGTTGCATAGAATTGACCCATCACATGTACCCTCGTACATGTGATTTCCGTAACAAAATATTAATTTATTTTAATTATACAAAATATAAATTCCAGAGTACCAACTGTGGTATACAATATTGAAAGTACTAGTCTAATTTTCAATTATAATATCACAAGAGAGTGAAAATAAATCGAAAATTATTTGACATGTTTTCGAAAGCTTGTTGCTAGGCAATAGAGGCCGCCAGCCTCATAGAGAGATATTTCAACCTCTGTTCTACTAATCTTTTAATAAAGTTTTCCTTTATTTGACATGTGCGCATGGGCAGTTGATATATCCCTAATTTCTTTCTTTTATTAAAATACAGGCTACCTTTATTTAATTTAAATAACGGCAAAGCATTTTTTATTTAAAGCGCCTTAATTTTGACAGATCTGCTGTCAATTTAACCTTGAAATTAACAACGGAGTAAATTCGAACATAAGATTTGTTGACTTTTCTTGTGAGTTCTTGTGAGTAATGATGCAAGCTAAAGATAAAAATCGTTTACGATTTAAATACGAGGACGATGTTCTTCTCCGAGAAATTGTGTCACGAAACTTTTTTGCGAATGGTTGTGCCGTATGGGAAGAAGTTAAAAATAGTCTGCTGCAGTTAACTCAACCTTCTAATAACATACACAGTGCCATGGTTTCATCTACATTATTCCTGGTGTCAGTGAAAAGTCGCTGTGGTATTCGCAATGCATTTCTCAGTCGTATTATATCCTCTCGTTGAAAACGAAATTTAGCTTTTATTTCATCGTGTGTCATGTTGTTTATATTGAATTCCACTGGTTCGATGACGTTATTTTCCTCACCGTCAATATCAACACCAATTATGTTGTGGAGCAGAACATGTTCAATTTCTTGGTGGTTAGCATTCGCTAGAATAGCTACTTAACCTAACTGTTCTTCTATATTCATTGCGATTTCGATCTATTCGTTTGGCATATTTGTCAAAATAATGTATGAAGCAAGAGCACCGTTGCAATAACACTCTTGAAAACATTATGAAAATTTTTAATACAGAATACTTTATTAGAGGTTTCTTTTAATAAAGTCAGCTTTTTTTCACTTTGCAATATCTCTCTATATTAATAAAATAATTTTTATAAGATGTGTTGTCTTTTATTACCAACAAATTGGCGTTATAACTTCATCCCTCCCTCAGAATATTTTGCCACCCTCCCCACTAGTTGAGTACGAGAGAATAAGCAACAAAAAAAAAAAAAAAATCAATTTGCGATCCGATGGGCCCTTAAATGATGTGCGCTCTCCCGTTCGCATACTTAGTAACCCCATAGTTACGCCACTGACTGCCAATAAATCTTTAAGTTTATTTCTACACAATAATTTTTAAATAATAATTTTTCAGTCCCCATTTGTTAAATATCATCTCCACCACTGCTTCTTACACCCTTCTTTTTGCCTACTTTCAAATCTGTAGATTTCCCAAAACATCAAACAATTTTCACCCTTGTATACTTGATCATAAACACCATATTTTCACCTACTAAATAGCCCCCAAGGTTTTCAAATGGAAGATTTTCAATATCGTTTTGTATATTATAAAGTTTAGGGTTTAAAAGTACCGTTATTAAATTTTCCTTTGGACTTTTTGAAATTATACAATACAGTTTTATTGTTTTATTTCAGAACGTTTTTTTTTTACAATAAAAAATGGTTTTATGGCTCACATAATTTGGTGACAAAAAAATACTTTCTCCAATGAGTAAAAAATCTAGTCATAAAATTTTATGATAAATGTAAACGGTAGAATATCGAAATAGTTTCGAGTTATGTAGACACATTTGGAAATATAAGGTAAAAAAGTTACAAATAAAAGGATCGCAGGTCGTTTTAGTAAGAGACGAAATCTTAAGTAGCAGTGGCGGTGCTAGCAGATGTCTGGGGGTCCCCCAAAAATTGCTATGGCACCCAGTTAGCGCCCAAGAAATGCTTGAAGAAAAATATGCGCGCAGCAAAGAACCTGTTTGTAAGGGATGACTAACACTTACATGAAGTGAGGAACTTTTTTTTTCAGGTCATCCGATACAAAATGATGCCCGCCTCAAATTTTTCCTGGTCTCCTCAGATTATACTCAAAAATTTCCTGGCCCCTCCAGATTTTAAGAGCTACCGCCGCCACTGTTAAGTAGGCATCTATTACTACCACTAATGAAATTTTGGACATAAAGTAAAAAAAATATGTGAAGTCAGTGGCGCACTCAAGAATTTTAGTTGGGGGGAGGGCCGGAAGACAAAATTATTAAAATTATGAATAAGGTTCACACTTCTAAATTTCAAGTGATGATCTAAAACAAAAAAGTTCCTCACTTCTAAAATACAAGTGACGACCTAAAAAAAGGTCCTCGCTTCGAAAATATAAGTGACGACCTAAAAAAATGATCCTCATCTCTATTTTCTAGTGTGTTTGTGTGATTTTATTTTTATTTTCTTCTTTCCCTGGGTGCGCTACTCTGTGAAGTACCTTTGAGTTTTCACAATTCCGGATTTTGTTGATATTTAATAAGTATCAGATGTGAACAGAATGCTGGATGTCTAGAAAAATAATTTTTCTTTTATCACAATCAAAATCAATAGTTTTATGATGATATTTTCATCCGTTAGGTATTTGCGTACTAAAAACTTCTGTTTTCAAAATTTTTGTAAACAAAATTTAAATAACGTGTGAAAGTTTCGTCGCAATAAAATTTTAATTAGTAAAACCCAGAATTTTTTTCTGCATTTGTTTTGTATCTTCTTTAAATGAATAGGAAATTTATTAATAAAAACTGTCTTCATATTTTGTCAATTTCAGAAACGTATTTCTCACTATTAACAATGTGTTATTTGATTTATAAGTATTTGACTACTGTTAATAACTTATTCCTTTTTGATACCTTAAACACAATACGTATAACAGTAGGCAGAGCTTCCACAAATGTACTCGATTCTCTGCTGTAAAAGAAATTTTATTGTATTTTTAATTTCAAACAATACATACTATATCTTAGCCACAAATGCGAAAAATCCATAACATAGTTTCGCCATGAATTAAAAAAATAATTAATTTTGTCAAAATCACGAAAACTGCAATATTTTCGAAAAACGAAATCTGGTCAAAAATTCCTCTCGTGCGTTTACGATTTAGATCAATGTGCATTACAATTTTTTCAGATTTTTTGTTTAACCCCTTTGTGTTAAAATATTTTTTTTAGTAAAATTTTGGGAAATATCGTGTTACATTAAAGATATTCTTAAAAAGTACTTTCCGTTCCTTTATTTACTTGTTAAGAGCTTTCTTTTTGCACCAAATTTTTTTGATATATTGCAACCGTGCAGACAGACAGACAGACAGAGAGAGAGACAGACATATGAGTGACGTTATAAGGGCCTTTTGATCATTTTACTTACAAAATCCTAATTAAAGAAAAACCTGCAAATTACAAGTACAATTCATTTGTCCAAAGAATTTGTTTCTACTCTTATCTTTATTACCTACCTTGGTTTACCCTGTTACCCCTTCGAAGCACAAAATCGAATTGGCAAAGGCAAGTGGCTTTGCCAGTTGGCAGAGTCGTCTACACTGTCAATTCAGAGTAGAGCTCATTAGTATATTTTTAAGCCTGTTCAGCATAGCTTGTGTAATTTATAAACCCAAGTTGTATTTTTATGTCGCTTGGCACAGTTGGCACGTCCACACTATGAGCCCGACTTTCTTTGATCCAGACCACCATCAGTGGGTTTGTAACTGGCATGCTGCGCGCCGATTCGGCATAAGCCAACGACATGCCCACGCTTATGCGGTTTTCATACTGTGGACGCTGGTTTATCTACTGGCCGAAGTTTATTTTATACAAATTAGTTCTTATTTTGGTTGACAGTTGATAGTGAGCCATTTGCTGAAAAAGTTAGTAATTAGCAAAAGTGAGTAATTAACAAAAGCACGTTTTAAAGAAACAACGAAAACAAATGTGTCAGCCGTTAAGAACTGTAATAATATTCATATCAATAAAATAATGTAATTTTTATTATGCAAATTTTATGAAAAGTTAAAGCTCATAACACCCATACACATTCACAGACAAATACAAATAACATTCATAGACACACAGACACACGCACAGGCATTAATAACGCACACAATATGCGAACATGGGGATGGTACTAACCTAACCTCAATTGAGTTTAAAATAATTGATTGCTTTCATTTTGCATGCATAATATAGCACGCGTCTCTCACATGTTAACAATTGTCACGATTTTATGGGTTATTTTTTATAGGAGTGCAGATTGATACTGGCTTCTCTGTATGGAAAGGTCTTTGTACATGTGTTTTGATTAATTATGGAATTGTTGGTGTGGAAAATTTTAAATAAATTTGAATTATATGGGACTTTGATGAGTTTATTAGTTGTTACATGTCTTAGCCATATGGGGTGTGCAGCGGGTACAATGTAACTGGGCCTCTATTACGTTACATGGGGCCCCAGAATCAGGGCCGTTCTTGGAGGGGGTGTAGAAGGTGCCCCCGCACCTGTTCCCCGAATCCAGGGCAGGCCAGCTGCAGATTGTTTGTGTTGTGGCAAATTATCAGAATAGACTTATTATTTAGCATCATTTATAGTAAAGGTGGGATAGATGCCCCAGTTATAGAAAAACAATCGTGTTGCATTAATCTAAATTATTAAACTTTATCTGTTACTTTGCTATAATTCTTAGATAATATTACTACGCAATAACATAAGATTAAAACACTTATAATTATTCTAAATATATAAAATTAATGCTTTAAAATAGTACTGTAATTGGCCATATATCCCATATCGATGGGATTTTTGCCCCATATGGTGGTATTTATGTCTCACTAAAATAATACATTTGATTTTGACCAACAATTTTAATATTTTTTTTAAAATAACAATTAAAAATTACAATTTAATCAAAATTACAATTTATTATTATTTTTTTTACCGACTGCCAACATATATACGGAGTGGTCATACCGATTTTGACTATTTTTAGCATGATGTCTGTTGGTCTGTCGGTCCATGGGGATGTGTAGAGCAATTTTGGCCAAACGGATTTTTATGAAACTTCATATTTAAGTTTCTGACATCAATGGCACCAGTTGTTCAACTTTTGGTACAAATCGGTCAACTATAAATGTAAGTTTACTCGTGTCGATTTTAAGATATTTGCGAATATTTCACAACAGAGAAAATTTTCTAAAACATCTATTCTACAAAAATTACTATACAAGTAATAATTAACAACTTTTATTTGAAACATTTTTTGATAGAACTTAATAAATTTTTAAAACTTTTCATATTATTGCGATATTTTTTCCAAGTATCTATTTTGGCATATATATTGATGCGTGTCCTTGGGAAAATGTTAGTATAAGATTATATATATATATTTATATATTTTTTATTATAAGATTATATATACAATGCCCGAGCCATATATCCCACATTTATTGCGGCCTTATATCCTTTTTCTATGGGATAGATGTTTATTTCGAATGTATACAATATTGAGCATTATTTTCTACTCTATAATGTGAGGTTAAGTGTCTTCTGATACCTAGTAATGAAACTAATTTTGTTAAAGTTATAGTTACGTCATAAAATCTTAAGACAAAATGTCGTAA
Source organism: Liopterus haemorrhoidalis (assembly GCA_963971575.1). Taxonomy (NCBI): domain Eukaryota; kingdom Metazoa; phylum Arthropoda; class Insecta; order Coleoptera; family Dytiscidae; genus Liopterus; species Liopterus haemorrhoidalis. The sequence goes on along the minus strand of OZ020611.1, from coordinate 174,648,916 downwards.
TTATTGAAATACAACAACTCATATGAGCACCTACCTTTACAATTTAATTTTTCATAAACTATTAACATTGATGATAATTTAACACATTTCTTTCAGAAGACTGTGTTTCTCGTACAAACTGTCAGTACTGAAATTATACAAACACACCATTATGGATATATGCGATGTGGGGCGTTTATCCCACTGGGGCATCTATACCAACTTTACCCTATTATTTTATAACAATTATGTAACGAAGTATTAAGTTTTAGGGAAATATATTTCATTTCTACAAAACCCTTAATTACTTTGAAGTATATAATATACAATTTATTAATTTCGACATTTGTAATTTTTCTATAGCTTTAAGCAACTCCGCTTGTAGCTATAACTGTAGCATTAGGAGAAAGGAGTTTTTCTAAATTAAAATTAATCAGAAATTACCTCATGTCATCGATGTCACAGGAAAAGCTAACTAATCTTGCATTATTGTCAATAAATAAACATACCTGCGAGATATTGGATTGGTCAAAATAAATTATTTCACTTTCATTATATTAAATACTAAAGCAATGCTGCTAGATTAGGGTAAAATTCCTAAAACAAGGGATATTTAACGAAACAGGGAGGAAAATATAGACCCACATATGAAATCTAGGGATTTTATGGAATGAAGAGCCACTTTTACACGGCCGTAACTAGTTTTTTTCGGACGCTGGGCAAGATATTATAATTGCCCCCACCCCTAATACTTTATATAAGTATATTACGAATGGTTACATGACGAAATTTCAGTGGACAAAATTACACAGAAGAAATTACACATAGACAGAATTACACAGGGAAGAAATTACACAAGGACGAAATTATACATACGAAAATTACACTAAGACAAAATTATACATTTAATTTGTTTGTGTTTGTTAATTTTCTGTTTGTGTTCTTTTATATAAAAATTTTTTTTTGAAGGGTTTAATTAAGGAATTTTTGGTCTCAGATATGAAAAAATACAAAAAAAAATGTATTTTCGGAATTGGCTTTAGTAAATTATCGTGTTTTTTTTAAATAAATTTAAAAAAATGTATTTTAAGGGCTGCATTACGTAACCCTTGGTGATATAGAAAAGCAAAAAAATGTATTTTATGGATTGGATTAGTTAAACTTCAGTGTTTTTTTTTTTTTTAAATAAATAGAAAAAAATATATTTAAGGGTCGAATTAAGTAAATTTTAGTTATATTTTGAAAAAAAAAAGGTTTTTTTTAGAATAAGTCGACAATCGACAATCGATACCATATTTCCATTTCACACATTAAATTTTTTTTTTTTCAATATTGAAATTAACAAAAAAATGTACTTAATCCAAATTACTAAAACTTACTTAATCCAACCAATATTTTTATTTTTTAAAAAGAACATTAGAATTTACTTAATTCAATCCTTAAATTGGATTTTTTTAACGTTAAAAAATAATGTACTTAACCCAATCCTGAAAATACATTTTTTTGTGTTTATTCATATTTCAGACCAAAAATTACTTAATCCAACCCTAAGATACATTTATTTTAAATTTATTCAAAAAAACACGATAGTTTACTTAATCCAACCCTTAAATTACAATTTTAAAAATGTATTAAAAAAACACGATAATTTACTAAAGCCAACCCTGAAAACACATTTTTTTTTATTTAATCATATAACACTAAAATTTACTTAATCGAGCCCTGAAAATACAATTTTTTTATTAATTCATATAACACTAACATTTACTTTTTCCAACCCTTAAAATACAATTTTTTATTTTTCCAAAAAAAACATCAAAACTTACTTAATCCAACCCTTTAAAAAAAATGTTTTATATAAAAGAACACAAACAGAAAATTAACAAACACAAACAAATTAAATGTGTAATTTTGTCTTAGTGTAATTTTCGTATGTGTAATTTCGTTCTTGTGTAATTTCTTCCCAGTGTTATTTTGTCTATGTGTAATTTCTTCTGTGTAATTTTGTCCCGTGTAATTTTGTCCAGTGTAATTCTGTCCTGACACCATTACGAATTAAATAAAATTACTTACCTTTTTCCCTAAAACAATAGTTTTCAACTCCTGTTTCCTAATGATTTATCTAAGTCTTAATAAAACAATCACACAAAACATTTTAATTGTCATACACTCTAAAAAATGTAATCTTGAAGGGACTTCATGGTAAACTAAAAAATGAACTTTAAGTGTACCATGAAGTCCCTCGATTTTTGTGTTAATTATTTACACTTCTGTTTTGGTTAAATTTAGTACAAAGTTAACACTTTACATACTGGTTAAATTAAAGTAATAGTGTTAATTTAACAGTGAGAAAGTAATGTTTCATAAATATAACACTATATGAATAAATGAAGATTTACACGGTGATTTGGTTAAAATATATAGGACAATTTTGAAATTTTGCTAAAAACAGAAAGTATCGCCTTCTACTCTAGTACCTACTTATGATTAAAAAGAATAAATAACAGAGTGGTTAACAAAAATCAAAAATTACGTAGTAATAATTTTTAATTAGGTACTCTTAATTGGACATAACTTAATATTAAAAAATTATTAATATTTATCACTAGCGTGAAATTTCTTTAAAAATTCGTTGTTAGTTTTAATTATAGGCTATTCCAAATGTTTATTTAGAATGACAAAAAATTCAAAGGCAATGAAACGGACATTTTATAATGACAATCAATTTAAGCTAGAATTCGCGTTTGTAATGTGAATATGATTTACAAAGCTTAAACAAAATGACTAAAAGTCCGAATTAATAGATAAAAATTACTAGATTTCAAAATCTAGTGCCGCCTAAACGTTTGGAATACCCTATAGATGTCTATTCGCCATTTTCCGAGGCGGCAATTTTTGTACTGCGTGTATATTTTGCACTTTTTAATTTTTACGAAATATCCGGGACAAAATAACATACTGGCCGGGATGCCGGGACCATACCTTCATACCGGGACAATCCCGGTCAAACCGGGACGTATGGTAAGTCTATAAATAGGTATTATCTATAGTGCAGAAAAAATAAAGAACAGAATCTATCTGCACACAGATTTTTACATATCATTAGGCCTTATTGGGATCGTTTTCTTAATAGTTAGGGGTCTCGGGAATTATTGTTTTCTCGGGACCTGGGCTTGGAATTATTAATTTACCGAGGTTGAGCCCACTCTCGGCGCCTCTAGTTAGAACCGAGCGAAAAGAGGGGCGAATGGGGCACCGGTCCCGGGCGCCTAATCTAGAGGGCGCGAATATCATCACTACGTCGAATGTTTTGGAAGTTAGGAGGGAGATAACCCTCAATTCTTCTCCTAGAAGGGGCGCTAAATTCAAGCTTTGTCCCAAGCGTAGATTTTACTTTGCACGGTCCTGCCTCTGGTCCTAGCATAACTAATTTAATATAAATTTATTTAAATTTAATATAAGTAAATGCAATTTATTGGAATGATTTTAAAAATCTGTTATTATTGGAAATGATTAAATAAATGTAAAAATAACTGTATAATCCCATTGAAAATATTAGTTTTAAGACCACTGTGAAAAACAATACCTAATACCAACATAACAAACAAAACAAACCCTATTATCCTTACCACTCACTCGATGGAAAATATCACAAAACAAAAAAGCACCATCGATTCGAAAACACCTGTATAAAAGACAAAAAATTAACATAACAATAGTAGGGCGGTCCCAGTACAGATACGAAACATAAACATTTGAGATAAAGCAATGTAACTCCACCCAGTGTTACTATTGGTTAACACTAAGAGTTTGCTTTAACGTATACGTTGCACATGCGCACAAGTCATTATGGGTTGAGGTTTTGGGTTTAGTTCATAGATCTATGTGCTATCGTACTTGTAAGACGCGTATTTTGTATTTATCGTGGACAAAAACTTTTTTTGTTATAATTGTGTAGTTTGTGTATGTGTTAAAGGACTTTTTTGTGTGAAAGGACTCAAAAGGCTTCAAAATTGAGCTGGACTTGCATAGGCAGGCCTCCACTGGCCACTTTATGAGGTAAATATCAATATTTTAATCACGATTATGAAATTTTGACAGTTGCCATATCTTGTCAGGTGTTATGTTTATGTCATTTTTTAATTAGAAACTACCAGATGTCATATCAAACAATTTTCCTTAAATATTATTTTTGATCTATTATTAAAATTATGTTTATTATATACATCTATATATCTATTAAATTGGAGGCTGTACCTGATATATATATATTTTTTTCGTCCTCATACTTCGACAGAAACTGTTTGCAAATAACAAAAAAGTACTTCGGTATATTAAAATATTATTTGGAAGCAGCTTTCATGAAAACTAACTGCTACTATTTAACAAAATAAGATTGTACAATTTCGGGTCAATTTTAAACGAACTGTAGCTCGAAATTTACTGGAACAAACCGGAATGGTGTTCCGGTTCGTGAAATTATGGAAAATATCTATCCGGTTCGTGAAATTATTGAACATATTAAAATATTTTTGTATTATTATCCGCATAATGATTTTGAATTGACTTTCCGGTCCTTGCAAATTTGTATTAAGAGTCCTGAGTTATATTTTTGGCGCACGTCATCTGCAGATATTAGTGCCTATCACAGCTCGTACACTTATCTAGATTCTGTCTGTCCGTGATTTACGCTAAAACCGCTAGATATATTTTCGTTAAAATTAATATGATTTCAAAAAAAAAAAATTGAAAATAGGCTTTATCGAATCTCAAAATGTTCATTCTGGGAAGGGGGGGGGGGGTTTCGGGGAGACGTAACTATAAAACTTGACATATCTCACTTATCATTGACTTAACATGGAAAAGTAGCATCATTGACTTAACATATATAGGCAAAATAGTAAAACCTAGGTAGGTATATGACAAAAATGGTTTCAAATATTTTTGCTCTATGCACTAGACCAGTGTTTTTCAACCGCCGGTCCGCGGCTAAATCTTACCTGGCCGCGAACATTTTTAATATGTATATATTTAATAATGTATTATTTTTTGTACAATAAATTACGGCCAGCAGATAGAACTTGTACATAAAAGTATAAATTTTTACGTGTACTATAGTATAAAATATTTACTTTTTAATGTAAATTTGCGGAGTTTTACAATAAATTATTCTTGTAAATTAACATTATCACCAGTCCGCGTACAAAATACTTACTTTTTAATCGTTTTAGTACTTTTTACAGGTCCATGGTAAGATTTAGGTTGAGAAACACTGCATTAGACGATTTACAAGGACGCCCTACAACTAAAATCTTAAAATATTTCATTTATATTTTTTTTTTTTACATCAAAAATACATACCTATATTTACTTCTATCTATAAAATAATTTGAATTGAATGAAGAAGCGATTCTTTTTCGTCGAGTGCCGTTGTTAACAAGATGAATAATTGGGGGGCTATGAGGAGCGTTACTTGAAACTGTTTCTATTATATTTTATTTAATATATTTCTCTTATTATTTACGGTACAGCTAAAACGTACGTAACAAAAATCGTACGAAGTACGGGCACGCCAGTTCACCATATAATCAGCGCCGGCCCCCTTGGGCAAACTAGACCCAGGCCTCAGGCCTCTATTTTGAAGGGTCTCAGTTTTAATTTCTTACCTCCGGTCTCAAAATAACACTGCATATGATAATCCTTTAGTTGTATTGAAGGTTTGCCATTAATATACTTATAACAATAACGATAAAATACTTTTAAGTTTTAATGAAAAGAACATAATATTAATTATTAACTATTTTATTGTTAACTATCTTATAAATTTATTTGAAAATGTGTTAAGGTATTGTTCAGAAACATATTACCGATCGACATTTGTTGTAGAAAGTGGAATGATTTCGATGGTATCGACGGCGGCTCTATAAACTTGCTATATTCTGTAACAGATACGCTATAAACAAATGTTACGAAAATGTGGCGTTCGGAATTATAACGTTAAACCTTTGATGAGTTCGTGTTAATGCTACTTGTCCTTATTAATTTATCTGTTTTGAGCCTCGTTCATAATAGTTCTATAATTTAATCCATAGCATATCCATAGGGATGAGACAATACGGTGTCACTGTTCTGAACATCTGTTTCTAATAAACAGAACAAAGAGAGCACTGTGATTTTTATGCTACGAACATATAGCACATCTATTATAAACGAGGCTTTAGGGTACGAACACGAAGAAAGATTGTTTTATCGGAACCTATAACCGCTTGTTCTCAGTGCTTCTTGATGCTGGTTAGTGCACATATTACAAATATTATTAAAGACATCGGTTTATTAAAATTTCAGGTAAAATGGCTGATTTTAAAATTAAAGTTCCTGGACCTGCTTGACGGTGTTATATACCTACTAAAACGTGCCAAATTTACCTATATCAAAATAATGAAATTTATTCTGCCGATAAATAATTGTAAACGTCGGTAATTCTCTACATCAAAGATATTTCATTAATATCCATGAAATATAAGCAGTTCGCTACAAATTAAATCAAAAATATAATCAAAATTTCACAAAAAGTTACTATACTAGCGTCGGCGAATCAACGCAGTTACGTCATACGATGTAACAAACGACTGTATTGTCTGGAACAATGCAATCGTTTGTTACGTCGTGTGACGTAACTGCGTTGATTCGCCGACGCTAGTATGCCAGCTTCTTGTAAGCTAGTTAATTATGTTTTAAAAGTTCCTGTTTATAATATATACTTAAGCCTCGTTTATAATATTTATAATAGATACATAGAACAAGCCAGGCGCGCACCTAGCGCTCAGGCGCCCCCCAAGAGCTCCAAAAACACGTGGCTTTTACGTGTTTTTGTCAAAATATAGGTTTTAAGCTTTTTTTTAGATTATCACCTGTATTTTAAAAGTGAGGACCTTTTTTTAGATCTTCACTCGTAGTTTAGAAGTGAGGATAATTCATATAATTTTGTCTTCTGAGTCCCACACCCAAATCCTGGGTGCGCGCCTGACACAAGCATTGCCCGTGCGTAGAGCTAAGTACAAATGGGTGTCACTGTTCTGGACATCTGTTTTTAATAAGCAGACAAAGACAGTGTTGTGATTTCTATATTATGCATGTGCTTTGTATCTATTAAAAATGAGGCTTTATAAGACTCACTTTAGGCTTTACAAGCCTACTTGTAGTCCATGGGACTACAAGTATGGACAATCTTTATGTGTACATTTGAAAGTAATAAGAATTTGTCTACGTCAGAGGTTCCCAATTTTTTTAAGATGTTGTACCGGCATGTAGTAGACAATATGTTGGCGTACCAGTAACTAAATATTTTTGGAAAAACGGGTCTTAAATTCCTACATTTCCTAAAAAAAATTCTCAAGTGATGACCTGTTTTTTCCTCACTTTTCTTTCGCAAAAATTTTATCGAGCAAAAAAAAAACGACTAGCCCTATAATAAAACTTTCAAAAATTATCAACTGATGACCTTTTTTTAGGTAAATAGGATTTGGCGACGTATTTTACGCAAAATATTGTTTTCATTATTATTTCATTCATTTATTTACGTACCGGTAGATCGACATTGGCGTACCACAGATTGGTTCCACAATATTACACAATATCTTGACTGAATGTATGATTAACTTCCAAATTTAGTAAATTTTATGCAAAAATATTTGGAATTATTATAATTGGGTACTTCACTATAGTAACATTATTTTAGTAAGACGTAAATGTCACTAAAATCACGGGAAAATCGGTAGGAAAATTTGTCACTTCGCCGTCGGAGAATAATCCAATAAGAGCGACTATGGGCGAATATCTGGATATTTTAATTATCACATTTTACTCGACTTTAAAATTCATAAAATGCGAATAAAATATGCTACTTGTTAGAACATATATCACCCAGACCCCCCTTTGCCTTGTTTCGCTTTGCGTTAATTAAGTTCCGTTGTAAAACGATAAAGATAACATTTAGATTTAAGCCGTAGAATTCCGCATTTGAGTTGTTCGGATATTTTTCGTAAGTATCGTACAAATTCGCCTAATTATTTGTTCTTGGAGTACCGACCCGTCTAAAGCCTCGTGTATAATGGTTCTATAACATAAACGCATAAAGGTGAATCACTGAATATCATTGTCTGTTTATTATAAACAGAACAGTGATACTATTTCCATTCATCTTTATGCCCATGCAATGCGTTTATGTTATGGGTTTATTATAAACCAGACTTTAGTTTGGTAGGAGCTGGCTGTTCGTTATTCGAATATTGTTTCTAGCATGAGTGTATATCTCGCCGTTTACTTTAAAGTTACGAGATAATAAAGACGTCTTACAATTAGAAGTATCAAAATCACCTCGTGCGGGTGTACGTAATGTGCACCGTTGGGGTCGATTCTAGTATAATCCTACTGGTTGAGGGCGGTCTTGTGAATGATTGCACACGGGCGGCTGGCACCCACACGATGGCCTTGAGCAGTATAAAATATTTATGGAAAATCTGCACAGAATGGCTATAAATTTAACTATAAATAAAAATTCATATGTATAATAATGCATATTAACGACAGCTTAGATTTTAAGAACGTCAGAAAAAATGCACATTTTATTCCAGTAACAATAAAATATTTAAAACTCCATAAATATGTTGTTGAACGACAGAAAACATAGGTGAACGACAAAACTCGGTGCGCCATCAATGATTCCGTGTAGAGACTAGCGTTGGTTTATAAGTTCAAAATCATTATATTTGCGTTAATACTTATTATTATTAACAATTAAAATAAAAAAAAAAAAAAAAAATAGTACCCTCAAATATTTCCTAGCCCCCAGCTTTTAAAAGCTAGCGCCGCCACTGACAACAAGCATCAAAATACAATAATATTGCTAGCGGCCAATGTGTTTAATACCTTAAAATAAAGTAACAAAATAAGCATTTAACAAGGTTATAACCATATAAATTCAACGAACGTCTGATTGAAGTCTAGAGCAGTGTTCTTCAACCCGTGGTCCGCAGAAAATTCCTACCGGACCGCGAAAAATTTCGACCGAATCATGTAAATGTATGCACACTTCTGTTCATGAGTATATAGCACATTTTTTTAGTCGCTGCAGAAGGTAACTTTTGTCCGAACCATGATTTATTTAATATTTACTAGCCCCAATACAACGCCTCTCGCAGCTATTTTTCATACTTCTGAAGAAGCTAACTCGTTGGAATAGTCGCTTACAAGAGGAAGATATAGAAATGTTTCCACTTTTTGAAGAATTTTTGATTGCTGCTGATCAACCAGAAAGTCATATTCAACATAATAAGTCAACATTTATTTCCTTGAAAATAAGGATCCTCGTAAAGGTAACCTCTGGAATAATAATCCATTCTTGGAAGATATAAAGTTATGTGCACATCTTCGTGAAAAAGAAAAGCTGATCGAGTTGTCTTCTGATGTCACTCTGGTGCCCAGACATAAAATGCGATCATTGTCTCAATTTTGGAAATCGCTATATAAAAAGAATAACCATCTTTTAATTAAAAAGCTATCAAATTGTTGGTAATTTTTTCGACTTTTTATTTGTGCGAAGACTTTATCAGCCATGTCAGTATCAAAAACCGAACAGAGAAATCGAATGGATGTTAATGCATCGCTTCGTCTCTCAGAAACAACTCTGCAGCAAGGAAGCAGCCGCAGATGTCGCACTAAAATTGTAATAGGGGATAGGCATGATTTTTTTTATTTATTTTTTTTATTATATTGCTCTTATTGCATATAAACATAAAAAACAGTTTTTAATTTTTCTATTTTAATTTGAAGGCTTAAAAAAATCAAATGTATGTAGCGCGCGAAAACGACGTGTGACGTGATACCCCTTCTAACTGACGCATTACACAACTAGCTTACCCAGCGTACATAGTCAGTTGTGAACTTATTTGTTTGTATAACTTTTATAGGTTATGTAAAGTAAGAGTGATTTTAATTAAAATAAAGTTTAATTCTATAAAAACAATTTATACATGTTTACCGAATTAAATTTTATATTAAAATATATAACCTATATTGCAGTATTTCAATTATGCCTCTAACGTTTTGTAACTTCATGTAAACAATGTAGTAGAATTCTGACATCTAAATTACATAAATATTTATATTTTACAGAGTTGCAGCGTTTGTTTATTATAATATAAAATAAAAATTACTTACATGTCTGCTTTGACACCACGTATTTCTTCAGCACTGTAGCATTCATTATTTTTCATATATTCCATGAGCATAAATGCATCAATGTTGGGTAAATTATCACTCTGAGCCCTAACAAAATCTTTATCTGCCATTTTAATAATAAATGCGTGAAAAATTGTTTAAAAACAAATACAAAACTCTCAAACAATACAATATACATACGTGTAAAGATTATGTTGTAGCTGTATCTGTGACGTGAAACCCCTATCGTTTGACGTCATACTCAGTCGTTTTTACTCGGCAACCTCCACGCCGTGGTCGGGTTATTTCAAATTTACAATATTTTAATTAAAAAATTTGGCTATAATATTAATTAAAATGTGATTTTTGTTTTGTTAGGTGACATAACTAACATTAATATATCAAAATAATGTAGTTTTAAGGAAATACAAATTTTATGCGTATCCCCTATTATATAACTGTATAACATATTCCCTATATAATAATAAAATACTATCTATATTGGTATTTATTTGTGTCTTAGGTTTCAGCCCGTCAGTGAAATATTTATCTTATTTTCACTGGTCCGCGGGGACAAAAAGGTTGAAGATCACTGGTCTAGAGTGTAGACCTGATCAAATAATTATGAAATACAAGTATTTAAAAAAAATAAGGGCTTGTAGTGGGGACCTTGTTAGTTCACACACCCACGAAGTTGTCCCTGCCAGTATGTAGCCAGTTATCCAGCCGTGTAAATATCTTGCCAACTTAATTTAATCATAAATTTTGACACACTAATGAAAACGTTCTTCATCGCTGGTTTATGATGTTTAAACAGAACTAATCCATAAATCACAGTAATAAACTCCTAACAAATTAAGACAGTATCGGATTGTCGGTTGATAATTCTGCGAGATGACCCTTATCCCAAGATGCGGTACAAGGGTGTTCGTTCTCCCTCGATGACCCTCGAGATAACGGCTAACGGCAAATAAACTGCCCTTCATCCGACATCAGGAACGGCCTAGTAAACGGGGCTAGCGCCACGGGTTTCACACCAGATTCCCTGTTTACCGACAATGTAACGAATTGCTCGGATACATTTAGAAATGGACCGTTGGAATTGGAACTAGGGATATTAGGGTCATATTATAACCATAGTCGTTACAAGTTAGATTTGTTACATCCCGGAACGTTTGAAGATCATTGATAATAACGTAATTCTTTAGTACTTAATGATTACTACCGGTAATGTTTTAATTTCACTAAGATCTGTTTGAGACGACAATTGCCACATTGATATCGTGAACCCTCATCCAATAATGCCACTCGCCGCAATACAATTATCAATTAGTGCTGCTAATGCATGCAGCACATTGAGTCATTGTATATCATAACTTGTACAAGGTGTCTCAAAAGAAATTTTATATTTAGTGGATCGATTAAAAAAAAGTAAGCCGTATATAGAAAAAATGTTTATTAATTATTAAAATACACTTTTTGGGGATTTATTTCTTAAAAATAATATCGTCTAAATGTAGACCCTCGCGTTCTCGGCACTCATTTAATCGAACAGTAAAATTACTTATGACGTCTCGGCAGGTGGACTCAGGGATGGCTGCCATTTCGTGATGGATATTTTCTTTCAAATGCGCCAGTGAAGTCGGTTTATTGGCGTAAACTTTAGATTTAAGATAACCCCATAGGAAAAAGTCCATAGGGGTTAAATCTGGACTGCGTGGAGGCCAATTTATGTCACCTCTCCGGGAGATCAATTTGCCTGAGAAAATTTCACGAACACGTGGCAGAGACATATTGGACGTGTGTGAAGTTGCTCCGTCCTGTTGGAACCATGTTCTTTGGTTATAGCCAGGAAAGTTTTGCAGTTCAGGTACCAAGAAGTTGTCTAACATCTCCACATAACGCTCTGAATTCACTGTAACTGCACGCCCCCTTTCGTCTTCAAAAAAGTAAGGGCCAATAATTCCTCGCGCCCACATCGCAGCCCCTACGGTCACTTTAGGCGAATGTAGGGGTTTCTGATGTTTGCGTTTCGGATTCGTTGCACTCCAGTAGCGGCAGTTCTGCTTATTTACGTGGCCATTAAGACGAAAATGAACTTCATCCGAAAACAAAATGTTGGTAAACGTTGAAAATCGCTGATTTACGAAATTAAGCCTCTGACTGGCATCTTGGGGCTTTAATTCTTGTACCAATTGAATTTTGTAGGGGTGCAGCTTTAGGTCTTTGTGCATAATGCGATGTAATGATGATCTATGCACATTTAAAGCACTTGCGCGCTTCCGAATTGAAAGGTTCGGGTCGTCACGAACAGACTGATTAACATTTTCCACGTTTTCTACCGTTCTTGATGACCTAGATCGCCCGGATTTTGATTTATCCAGCGTTGTACCAGTCTCTTCAAACTTTTTAACCCAATGTCGAATGAGAGGAATGCTTGGCGCATCATTTAAGTGGCGAAAACCTCGAATACTGCAGAATTTTCTACGCGCTGCAGTCGCCGAATCACCGTTTTTGTAAAACTTTCGCACGCATAACGCGCGGTCTGCTCCCGAGAAACGCTCCATAGCGACTGAATTCCCAAGAGCCAGGCTACCGATTGACATAACCCCCGCGCCCCTCGGATACGTTGCGTTCACGCAGTAAGCTATATAAATATAAAATTTCTTTTGAGACACCTTGTATATGAAATATTTATTTTACATACGACAGTAGTGACAGTTTTTAATTCAAAGTTAAATAAATTTAGCGAAAAAAATCATATACGTTTGTAATGTTTAAATTCATTTAATTTTGAGGGTTCTGCAACACAGAACAGCCCAAAACATTTTTAATTGTTGGCGGAGAACGATTAGTGCACAAGGTGTTTGGTTGTGTTCCAAGTTGCGCGAGATAATGGAGAATGAATATGGATATTTATGTGTCGTCCAAATTAAACGCCTTAAAACAAGACATTTTCTATCAACTTAAGCCTCTTATATATAGAGTCACCATACACCATAGGCGGCTAGCATACTGTATGCAAAATACTTTTTAGGGTTTCGTAGGTTTAACCAAGGTATCACATAAGAAACAACCATTGAGCCACTCGTGCGCTCCTTGTTGGGTCGCAAAATTGGTTTCATTTAATAGTCAGCAACCGCGACGCTTCGTAAATGGAACATGTTACGATTTTTGAACTACCGCGGTAAACCAACTGCCCTCCCGCGCACATTCATAGCATTTCAAGGCGGCTAAATAACCAAGAAACCTTTATACCATCATTTCATGTGTCACCATCACTTTGTTGATATGGTAGAAATTGTAGCCAAAAGGCTGGACCTAGAGAGTTGAGGCCATGTAAGTACAGGCATATACTTATATATATAGAACTTTTATCCGTATATAGAAAAAAAATCAGTGTTCGAAAAGATACACAACCCGAAAAATATAAGCAAATGAAAGATCTTTCTGGATCTGGATTAACAAACAAAAATGATTCAAATATTTTCGAAAATGTGTTTTCGTTATTGTGGTTTTTTTAAAAAGTTGTTAAAAAACTCATTTGTATTATTCAAAGATTTAATTAATTTTTAAATTTAATGAAAGTAAATTGATTCCTTTTTCTTTTCTTGGGTACTGACAGTTGGGATGACTTTCGGCCTCCCTCACACAAATCCTCCATCTTGCCTTGGTAAGTGTTTTTCAGGTACCATTTATGCCTCTACGTATACATCATTAGATTTTCCGTTAGTTAATCCATTCATCTAATCCGAAGTCTTCAAATTTGTACCAAAAACAAGCAATTCACAACGAGATTTTCGGAACACATTAAAGTCCTAAATAATAATAAAATGGACATTTTCAATATATTGAAACATCTAATTGATAATAATTATTCTTTCGTTTGATTTAATTTTATTAAAAAAAAAAAAAATGAAAATAATTGAACAAATAGAATTTTTAGAAAGACATGTCTTTTATATTAATAAAATTGGAGGCAGTATCTGTTTTTATTTTTTTAAGCCTCATATTTGGTTTCTACTCCTTTCGGATGATTAATATTACCTAAGATATCGACAAAAAAAAATGTTGTCTGCCTGCCTGCCTGCCTGTCTGTCTGTGTCTCTGTCTGTCTGTCTGTTTGTCTGTCTGTCTCTCCGAAATTCATAATTCATACGTTGATAGAATAAAACCAGGATTCGGAATTAGGCTATACGGTATCTAAAATTTTTCATTCTAAGGGGTTAAAATAACTTACCAAAAAACTTCTATAAATCTTCTATAATAAAGAAATACACAAAAATTGTTTATAATAATGAAACAAATATTTTTTGTTTCTTGTATTTTTTCATTTTCATGAATATTTCGGGATTTACGGGGGGAATTATCTTGGAATATGTCCTTATTTATATTATTATATGAGAAAAAATGTATTGTGAATGAGGAAATATTTCTTTCCTACTCAATTTAGTTTTTAATAAGAATATTATTTAGGGTGATAAGGGTAGTGTTACCTATAAATTTTTTATCATTATTATCATTTTGATAGTTGTCAATAAATCTATAATTTATATAAGAAAAGTATTTAAGAATGAAGAAACGATTATTTTCTGTTCAAACCAGTTTTTAATAAGGCGAAATATCTATTATTTACTTAACATCAAAAATATATATATATAAGAAGGGTTTAGAATAAATAAACGATTATTTTCTGATCTACTTGAAATTGAAATACATGTCACTTATCATTTACGTTTCATGAAAAACGTATATAAGAAAAACCGTACAAGTACGGGCACGCCAGCTAGTACGAGAATATAGAGGTTTATTCCTCCCTTCTTATCGACAAATATTAGTGTTACACTTATAGGCCATTTAGACAACTAAATTAAGCTCTATTCGGTTTCATTATAATTTTTTTTTTTTTTTTTACTTATTTGTGCTTTGGAGAACCTTGATAGAAGCGTTCTGTATAACAAATCAGTGTGCTGTTTTAATGTATTCAGTTTTAATATTTTTAAAATTCGCTATTTACGTATATCCCAAACATTTTACTTAAAAGTACTAATTTGAATCAATCACAAGTCTGGAAGAAAATCTTAATTTTGACAGTTATGTTTTGAATATTTTGTGATTATGAGACATATGGGCAAAATTGTTACCTTTACAACTTTATCTATAATTTTAAAAACTACGAATAGACTTAGTCAATGACGATGGAGAGTTTAAACTATTTTTGAAAACACGATTGGAATAAACTCGTGCCTAAAGTAAGGTTATACATTTTAATTTCTGCTTAATATACACTAATTTAACTAGTACATATCTTAGCGCTATTATGCGTTTTAAAAATATTTAAAAATTTAAAAATATTTAAAAAATAGTTTCGTGCTTAGTTTGGATGTCTAAATGGTCCTATATACCTATATACATAAAATTGTGAATCTTAAAAATATTAAAACCGAGTAGGTACCTACATTAAAACCACATACTAATTTGTTACACAGAACGCTTTTATATTTCTCTAAAGAACATATCAATGAAATAATTTAAAACTAAAAAAATTAAAACTTATTAGACCTTAATTTGGATGTCTAAATGGACCTGTTTTTTCTAAAATGTGTACTTTTCAACAGATGGACACATGTACTTTTCAACAGATACTTTTATTTTTTCTTTTTTCTTTTTATTTTTGGACTTAGCTACTAAGGCCATTATCGAGTAAATGCATTTTTTTTTTTAAATCCATGCCATAACCTGTATTCGGTCCCGAGCCCTCATTGTCTAGAAGTCAGTGCATCGCTACACTAACTAGTACGCCATAGTGACCGGCAACAGATACTTATGTACTTTATTTGTTGGATTTTAAGTTTAGTTTGTTTCGAACCCCGGAAAATAACAACTGAGTAAATGCTGTTATCGAGTGAGATAATCAGCATGTAGCTGCAAACGTTAAATCGTTTGTACCTGCTATTGGCCGCTAAGCAAGGGCACGGACGTGAGTTCAATTCCTTTTTATGTCAAATAATTTGTGTAAAAATATTTATACAAATTACAGGTTCTTCTTTGCCGTTTGCAACCGGCTATAAACTGTACCTTTCTGTGTACGCTAAAAAATTGACGTAATACTGACCATATTACTCCTGAAAGTACAGATTGAAAACATGGTCTTGAAACTTGGAAACACGACGCCTAGCTCGGGCTGTCGCGCCAATGATAATGAAACCTACCGAGTGTTTACTTTATTTATACATTTATTGAAATAAACATATTAAAAACTCATATTATAGAACTGTCGGCATTTCTAAACAATTAAAAAAATGTTTGTGTTCATTCTCATACAAAATAATATTTTTCTATAAATAAAGTAGTTCCGAAAGTAAAAATGAATTCCTCCATTATAACACGTAGTTGCATGTTTGAATAACGGAAGTAGGCGTAACGAACCTAATATATAATTTATGAAAATCCCCCAAAATACCACAAAAATTTTGTTACACATTGTTCAAACAAAAATTAATAAAAAAACCAGACCTAACAACAAAAAAAATCATAAATAATTAATATTTATTTCAATTATAATCTATTTTTTCAAATGACTTAACATTTTTTATTTTAGACAATATCTAATTCTAGTGGAAACAATTCAAGAAAGGATCTGATGTATTTCTCACCAATTAAATAAAAATAATTGTTGTTTCTAGTCCTCAAAGTACATGGGTGTAATGAATATTCAGTTTCTAAACCACTAATTAACACATAAATACTAATAATTCTACCAGAACATATGCATATCAAATTTAATTTAGTTTAGAATTGTAAAACAACATAATGTTGGCGTGAAGTTGACTTGGATTGTTTTAACGACGTCATCAACATGCTTTTTGCCAAAACATTTTATAATCCTCATGTAGACATTGCTAAATTTAGTTTATAATACTGATAAGGTTTTAGATATACCCGAAATACGTCGTTGTAAATTTAATTACAACCAGTGGTAATACTTTTTAAATCGCATATAAATCTAATTAAGAGTCCAGATAATACACTCGCCGGCAAAAGAAAAATAAGACTATGTTACTTTTGTACTTTAAAGACTGATAACAAATTATTTCATAACTTACGGAAAATTCGTTCTCGAAAGATTTCGGTGTCTCTATCAGTTACTAATAAGTTTCACAGCATTTGCCTTGGCCCGCTCGACCAGGCTTTTACTTACAGGACCTTATTCGTAATATTAACGCTAAATGGAATTCAGCAATAAAAATACACGTATAGAACAAGCCGCACAAGTACGCATCAAACGCAAATCTCGATGCTAAAAGTTGTTGCAAATTTTTGTCTACAACTACAACTATCTTTGCGTAATATTTGACAAAATGATTGTATCCAGAACTGATTTGTTCAGACATGAACAAGTTCATTCCCGTCGATGATTGTGAAGTAAATACCTCACAAAGTCTCACACGTCTGTAGAGTTGTGTAGTTATGACAAAAAAATTATTATACCGCCACTCATGTGTCTGTCTGTCTATCTGCTAAAAATCCTGGTCAAACGGCTAGACATAAAGAGTTAAAATTTGGCTAGTATACAGAGTTCCTTGATAAAAAAAATACTGAGACTTTACAGAAAGATGAAAGACACAAATATGTTTTTTTTTTAATTTTGACTGAGGTACGAGTATCTAATGAAATCTTTGGATGAGCAATCGTGCAAAATACGTTTTAAAAAACAAATATTTTCCATCGATTTTTGCCAAAAAATTGTCAGAAAAGATTTCTTCCATCCCCTAGTTTCCTGGATATTTGATCTTGAATTGAATTTTTGATTAGATTAATTTTTCGAAAAATAACGTTGAAAAAAATAATATACATATTTTTTAAAATTTAATAATCAAGTAAATAATCAAAAATAGTTTTTTAAAAGTATTATTTTAACTTATTTTTGCCAAAAATGTAGTAAAAATAACTTTGTTCCATACTCTGTATCCCACTGGGGTTAATCGTCCATTCTTCTTATTCATGCACATTGATATGAACTGGAATAGTACAACAGGAATTAATGATGAGATTCATTTGTCGAAAGATATCAAAGTTTTGTATTTTTTAAAATACCTATGTGAATTTAAATTTGGTCATTTTGAAAATATTGTGGATTTTGGTGTAATTAGAGCAAAAATGTGTCTCAGACATTCAGCCATAACTTACTATTATAGATAACTGAGAAACCTGAAATGTGCGAAAATTCACACTTCACA
Organism: Liopterus haemorrhoidalis; assembly: GCA_963971575.1. Taxonomy (NCBI): domain Eukaryota; kingdom Metazoa; phylum Arthropoda; class Insecta; order Coleoptera; family Dytiscidae; genus Liopterus; species Liopterus haemorrhoidalis. Next base: position 174,630,479 of record OZ020611.1, on the reverse strand, counting down.
TCAAGTTTTAAGTACTATCGTTGTTTCAATGTAGACTTTGTATACATCAAAAATGTACCAGATATCCAGTATTAGAGCCGTCTGTTTGCCTTTATTTATTAGATATCTACGATAAACTTGAATCATTTTTTTGTAGATCAGTTATACTTTGTCCATTATATGAGATCTAGTTGGAGTATTTGTGTGAACGAAGTTAAAATTCATAAGAAAATAATACGAATCATTCTAACACATACTTCTGAGACTTGGACACTGAGCAAAAGGAAGCAACTAAAAATATTTGAGCGAAAATTACTAATAAAAAATCAGCTGTGGCCACCACAGAACCGACCGCCATCATAAAGTACTTCATAAAGTAATACATTCTAGCAGCAGAGTAGAAATAACTTGGCCTAATATTTTCTAACAGAGATATTATTTATCATGACCATGGAAACGTTACATACAAGTATCGAAAAAATTTACAAAAATTATTCGAAATTTTTCGTTTTATCAAAAAACGTCTCAAATAAAAGTTATTAATTATTGCTTTTATAGCAACTTTTGTTCAATAAATTTTTTCGAAATATTTTTCTGTTTTGAAATATTCATAAAAATCTTAAAATCGACACGAGTAAACTCCCATTTTTAGTCAACCGATTTTTACCAACTCGTGCCATTGATGGCAGAAGCCTAAATATGAAGTTTCATAAAAATCCTTTCAGCCGAATTTGCTCTGCACGTGTACACAGACGGACAGACGGACAGACAGACGGACAGACAGACGGACAGACAGACGGACAGACAGACGGACAGACAGACGGACAGACAGACGGACAGACAGACGGACAGACAGACGGACAGACAGACGGACAGACAGACGGACAGACAGACGGACAGACAGACGGACAGACAGACGGACAGACAGACGGACAGACAGACGGACAGACAGACGGACAGACAGACGGACAGACAGACGGACAGACAGACGGACAGACAGACGGACAGACAGACGGACAGACAGACGGACAGACAGACGGACAGACAGACGGACAGACAGACGGACAGACAGACGGACAGACAGACGGACAGACAGACGGACAGACAGACGGACAGACAGACGGACAGACAGACGGACAGACAGACGGACAGACAGACGGACAGACAGACGGACAGACAGACGGACAGACAGACGGACAGACAGACGGACAGACAGACGGACAGACAGACGGACGGACAGACAGACGGACAGACAGACGGACAGACAGACGGACAGACAGACGGACAGACAGACGGACAGACAGACGGACAGACAGACGGACAGACAGACGGACAGACAGACGGACAGACAGACGGACAGACAGACGGACAGACAGACGGACAGACAGACAGACGGACGGACAGACAGACCGACAGACATCATGCTAAAAATAGTCAAAACGTTATGTAGGGACCTCAATTCGTTGAGATCCATCGAAATCTCGAAATGTCAAAATCGGTATGATCACAATACCTCCCTTATATATGTTGGCGGTCGGTAAAAAGGTTTATGGACCTGTGCAGGAAGATCAAAGTTTTTTCAGAGGAAAATGTGACGCAACACGAAAAAAAGTTGCAGGATTCCAGTGAAAATATCGTCAGTGAAACCTGTTAGCAAGAGGAGAATAGGTAGGCCAAAACTCAGGTTGGAGGATGGCATTTTACAAGATATAAGAAAGCTAGGTGTGAGGAACTAGTTGCACAAACGAGAACAGCATGGCGGAAAATTCTTACGTAGAACAAGGCCTACCTCAGACTATAGCGCCAATAATGAAGATTGGATTAAAAGTCAAGCCAACTGAGAGTGCCCAAAAAAAGATAAAATGATATTGATTTTATATGTGCAATTTTTATGACGCTTATTAAAATGTTTAAATAAAAATGCAACTTTAATAAGGTTGTCTAACTGCAAAGAATAATATAAGAATAATATTTACCAACAACATATAATTACCATATCACAGTTATTAATTATTATATTTAACCAGATACATCCGTCACGTGTAATAACCATAAGGTCACAGTCTAACAGCTTCTTTGTTCCACAACTAACGAATAAACACAATTGTCACTGAGTTTTATTGCAACGCTCTGTCTCTATGTATATTTAGGTAATAACATATAAGTTATTAGCTGTATATTACGAGATTAACCCTTGAATAATGAATATTGTAGAGGCTGGAGCTGCACAAACATTTGGTATTCATATTGGTTAACTTTGGAACAAGTGCTACTTAGCTGCTGAATATATTAGGCTTAAAATTATGTTTAATAATTTCCGGTTTAAATTTTTAAGGCGGATAAATTTGAACAGTGTTTACATTAATTTTACAGGTAAAATATTTCGATACTAACTTTTAATGTTTTATTATTTTAATAATATTACAAAAATACGGTACCCTATCTACACATCGTATGTCCTAATATTGTTTTAAAATATCGACGAGGAAAATGAAAACGGTGACATTTGCTGGAATATAAGAACTAGGATAATGATAGTAATTAAATTCTGGAGCAGGCCATTATTATCATTGGTCTGACAGCCGTTTAAGAACAGTCGCGAATTCCGAACATCATAGACTGGGATTTTCGAGTCAGGCTGGTTATTTGAAAGTTTAACCAGCTTTTTTTTTTCAAATTTGGTTAAATAAAAATATCGCCCGGTACAGCCTGTGGATTGCACCGAACACTTAAATGGCCATTTCGCCCCTGATTTAGGGAATATCTACCTAAAATGGAGGAGATCCACGTCGACCAAGAAAAACGTTAAAACTTTACTGGTCAACTGAAAAAATTATTCTTCTCATGAACTCTCTTCGATTATACTCTATCCTATGTGCCCTTCCTTCAGTTTGTAACTTTCAAGCTTTAAATATTTTGCCACTTGATTCATGTATGTATGGTAGAGATGTGTCGTTCGCGAACGATTCGTTCCAAACGAATCGTTGCAGTGAATTGATACGACCGAATCTTTTAATAAGCAGCGAACGAATCTTCAGTACGTGTCACGAACCAATGCTAGCGAATGGCGAGTGTGACTCGATATGGAACGGAACGAAACGAGGGTCGGACACAAAGCTCAGGCTGGTGGTTGTGTAGTGTGTAGTGTGGAATACACGTATATCTATATATGTGTGTAGTCTGGTATGTAGGCTGATACGGGTGATACGGGTAATAGGTACAACGTACACGTACTACGTATACTGACACGTTCGCCGTTCGTGAACTATCAGCGACTGTCTAACGTTCACGTACGATGCATCTCTACTGTTCTCAGCTCCCAGTACGCAACTATGCAATAACAAAGCCAAGTACAGCGTGACGTAGACAGGAAACACTAGATTTGTTGTACGCCAACGATTCGTTCCAAAAGAACTGAGAGATCCAAAGAGTACTGAATACTGAACGAATCTTTAAAAAGATTCGCATTTCCCACCTCTATTGTATGGACTGTAACTAAAGAGTTAAGGGAAATAGATACCTTCGAAATGTGGATTTATAGAAGAATATTCCACATTTTGTGAACTAATAGAACGAGGAATGAAGAAGTCAACAAGATAGCAAAAAATCTACGACTGATGTTCCAAATTTAAATGATGAAGTTAGAATATTGTGGCCATGTAATGCGCAATAATAAATAACATCTATTACATGTAATTGTGGAAGGAGAAATATGTGGCAAAAGATCAGTAGGATTGCATTGAATATCCTGGTTACGTAAATTGAGAGAATGATTCGGAATGTCAAGCATAGATCTTTTGAGGACGATATCATCCAAGATTAAGATTGCTTATGTTAATGGCCAACCTTCGAAGCGAAGATGACACTTGGATAAAAAGATCCATGTATCTAACTATGGGACAACCAACTGCTGCATTTCTTATAGCTAATATATTTTCATATCCGACAGAAGAAATTACTGGAAACTCAATTCGGGCACGGCAATCCACAGATTGAGAAAAGGAACCAGAAGAGAGTTATACTGCAGTGTGACAAGAGGGAGAGGGTGGCGACCAAAACTTCTGATGAGGCTTAGAGGTGCACTAAGCAGCCAGCTACCAGTGGCGTAACTTTAAATTTCGCCTCCCACCCTGCGAAAGTTATACTTTACCACACAAATATACATACATTTTAATAACTTGGTCCCCAAAACTTGGTCTTCTCCTGGGCCTTCGACGCTTTAGCTACGACGCTTCATGCTACAAAAACAGGAAAAAGAAAGAAGTTATGTGGTAAATTTCAAGGAAATTGTAAAATCAAAACGCGAAAAGAAAAAACACGAATCAAATTTCATAAACCAATAGCAGTTTCAACGCTACTATAAGTGAACTGCAGGAAAAAGGAAAGAATATTGTTTCAATCTGAAAAGTTACAACTAGATGTCAGTAAAATCGTGGAGTAAGTCCAATAGGAATAGAAATAGTAATTTTCATAAGAGCATCTTGCCGATAACATTTAAATATAAGTATTTAAATGTTATTTGCAAGTTCATATGTTCATACAAGCGAACACTAATGATTACTATTTAACAAAAAAAGTTTTACAGCTTCGAGTCATTTCTAAACAAACTGTATAAAAGCTATATTAAAGATAATGAAGACACTTAAAAAATGCTAGCACGTCCATTTGGGGCACTTATAACTCGCAAATCCAGAAATCGGAATCGGGATGAAAACGATGATTTAATTCGACGATTTTAATTACTTCTAAAATGGCTGCTTACCTAAATATATTCAGACGTATTCTAACCTAACAAATTAGTAAAACACTGATCATGATGGAATCAATTAGATATTAAAACTAAACAATGTTTGTGCGCCTGAGAGAGAGAGAGAGAGAGAGAGAGAGAGAGAGAGAGAGAGAGAGAGAGAGAGAGAACGGCAATGCAGTTGTTTTCAGAAATTACCTCGATGTTCTACCTTGATCCGCTGCTCGAGAAATTAACTAAATAATGTTTTATTCTTAAATTTTATTAAATAAATTTATCAAGTCTAAGATACATATTAGTTTCTTTAAATTTTTTTGTATTAAAGCTATTAGTCCATCGACTGATGTAGATACAAAATTTAACATCATCAACTTAATTAATAGACCCATAACATAAATACAATTAACACCCCGTTAAGATATCATTAGTGACTTGAACGGACAGTAGTCAGAGGCCACATTCCAACTGTACGACCGCAGCGAGCTCTACTAGCTCCGTCATCTCTGACTCTCTCATACCGATCTGTTTCTCTCTCTTGGGGGTGATTCAACTGACCCTAGCGCTAACGTGTTAAATGAAGCCGTGGAGAGGGTTTGGATTTAATGTGTTAAATGTGTACTTGACGCTAGGAAAATTGTTTTAGATTTCTTTACCTGAAAAACAAAAGAGTACAACAAAGCTTTGCGCAAATTTATTTAACGCCTGCAGTTAACTTTGAGGTACTTTAGAACTTATTTTAACATTAGGTGTGTCCAAAAGTTTTCATCGTTTAGTCGCAAGTTTTCTATTTGCGAGGATAGGCCAATAAGTCCTTATAAAACAATATAAAAACACATTATTTTGGGTCGTTCCTTTTTGTTTCTCAACATAGTCTCTGTTTAGCCTGATACACTTCACCCAGCGTTTCTTCAACTTTTTCAAGCCATCCAAAAAGAAGATTCCGGAAGGCCCTCAAAATAGGCATCTGTTTCCTTATGTTTGTAAATAGGAAAATGTATCTGGGGGCTAAATCTGTTGAATACGGAGGATGCGGCAACAATTCGAAACGTAATTCATGCATTTTCGCCATCGAAACTGCACAAGCGTTTATACTCCACTGTGAGCAAAATGAGTGCCGCACTTATCTTACCGATATTTTTTTCATACCCAATTTTTCGTGCAAAGTTGAAACCATTGCGCCATGTGCGCATTTTGACTCGTATCGTGGATTTTGTCAATCATTTTTGGCGTAGTCACCTCAAGTGGATGCTTCAGAGCTACAATAGTATAATGAAAAATTCTGATGAAGAATTAAACTAATTCGAAACTTGTCAGCTGATCTAGTTTGTTTTCATTGCTGTCCGAAACCCGTACAACCTCCTATCAGATTCATACATCTACGGATACGACACATTCCTCATCCTCATAAAACTGTTAAAGCATTTCTCAAAAATGTATTAAACTAGACCAAGGGTAAGAGTTTTTCACTTAGTAGCCTGTGGTAGAAAACTGCTGGTCGTAGCGTTTTTAGTCGTTTTACCGAAAGTTGACAGCACTGATGTTTATTTTTATTTTCTCTGGTGAAAATAAATATTTAAAATGTAGAATTTTTGCGATTTACGGACTTTCGGAATTGTTTCCGAACATTTTTATCGACCACCAATGAATAAAAAGACACAGGAAGGAAGGTATTGTCTACAACAGCGGTTCCCACACTTATTTTGTCGCGGAAACCCTATGCGCTGTTAAAATTTACGGAACCCTTTTATTGGAAACATTTTAGTACAACATTAAATGCAAAAAAAAAAAAAAACATTACATTACTACTAACTTTTTTCTTTTATAAATATGATAGAAAAGTAAGAGTTACTAACTTAGTCATTTTCATTGTAAACCTAAAAAAAAAAAACATAAAACAAGCGAGGTAGATTTGTCTTTATTTTATATTTATATTTTTCATATAAAGTGTGACTCTTTGATAATACAGCTTGGTTTAATGAGAAGCATGCTTTTGCTTTTGATCCTAATATCCTTTCAAAATTTGGTATAATATTGGATAATCGAATTCGCTTATCTGGTGCAGCATTTAGTTTGCTGCGAAATTTCGATTTTGTACGAGCGTATTTTGAAAATCCAGATTTACGTGTACGTAGCTACGGTAACGGTAACAAAAACCGAATGGTTCTTTTTGATAAATGAGGATATTTCTCATATATATCAGACCAGAAAGTTGTTTTTCTGGTTTTTTGTATCATTATTATTATTATTTTTTTTTGTATTTTTCTTGCATAAATTTTTAACTATATCAAATTCTTTTTATTTTATTTTTTAAATATCAATTTTTATGAAACAAGAGAGATATAAAGAGCACCTTTTCTCGTGGAACTCCTAAATTTTATCGCGGAACCCTGGGGTTCCGCTGAACACACTTTGGGAAACGCTGGTCTACAATCACAATTCTATAGTTCGATCAAAAACCCCGCTCCTAAGAGCTACATTATAAGCGTCCTATTGTTGGATCTAAAGACACGTGGTTTTGTAGTGAAAGACTGCGTCAGATATTTTAAAATGGTTGGTTGTAAAGTTTGTTGCCGTTCAAATTTTCCCCACTACCAAGAGCTCTCTAGTTCTCTACAAGGTCGTGTTCAGGCTTCTTCCTGTGTCTTTTTATTCAATGACTCCAACATTACAACTCAGATTCCACAACTCCAACAATACAGCTCTGGATTTTACGATGAGTTTTGGTGCGCTGTTGAAGCAGTTGCTAATAGCGTATCAGAAATATCCAATGAATCAAGTGATACATAAGATCCAAGCAATTATCAAAATGACGCAACATTTCCAACAATACTGTTACGCAATTACACATACATTGTCAGTTGAGATGTGTTTTGACATAAGCTAGAGTCGCGCAGACTTGTTTCAACATTGAACATTGACTTCAACAATTGTCCGTTGCATAACGTATAGTAACGCCGTTAAATATACATTTGATTTATGTTTGATCAGTTATTCATACTGCAGCTACAACAATAAGCTATAAATTCTATAGTTTCAACTGCTACAATGGGTGTGTGCTAATGCGTTAGATACATCTTAGTCAATCGCGATCATTTGAATTCATTTTCTATTTTTATGGAATACTGAATATATTTTTGTTATTTATAGATACTTTTAGTCATTATTACTATTTATAGTCTGTTTTAAAATCCGGAATATTTGCATTCTTGATTTTTGAAATATTATTGCTTTAACCCTTTGACGCCGGAATTAATTTCCTTGCATTTTTAAACTAATCATAGAATTATATTAAACTATAATTTTGAAATGTGACTATGCATATAATATACTAGCTGAGTACCCGTGCTTCGCTACGGTTTATTGACGGTTTGCCATCATCGTGCAATTATAATAAGTCATAGTTCTTTATAGATCACATTGCTGATTCACCCCGTTAGAGGTTCATACTAATGACAAATAAAATTCGTAGTTTGTTTCTAAGCATGTGCACGGGTAACTTTTATAAGCAAGAACCTAGTCGATATCTCATCTGTCCTAAGAGATACTGAGGAACCAGGGAAAAAAAAATACTCCTTTTCACCTCATATGGGTCGAAAAATCCTTTCTTAGTGCGTTCTTACGTTATATCGAGAAATGTACTCTTGGAATTTCTTATTTCTAATAAAAAATTCTTTAGGAATGAAATTTAAAAAACTGTTAGAACACTATCGAAAAATTTAAAAAAGTCACCTATATGCCAGAAAGGAATGTTAATCATTATAAGTAAAAGCCAAGTCGATATCTTATTGGTACTAAGAAATATTAAGGAATCCTTGATATCACATTTCAGCCCTTAGGGGTTGAATTTCGAAAAATACCGTCTTAGTGGGAACTTACGTCATACAGGGTAAATATACTTTACGAATGTCAAGTATACAATATTGTCCAGAGGACGTTCTATCGAGTAAAAAATATCCATTTACCCCTTTAGGGTGAAATTTTAAAAACTGTCAATACCATTTCAAGATATTTTGAAGACACTTATATGCCAAAAGGAATTTTATAACTCAACAAACACAGGGAATATGATGGGTTGTATAATTAACCCTGTTCGGAAATACACCACTTTAGGGGTGATTAAAACAAAATCCTGAAATAGGTTTTTCAAGATTTATATGGGTAATCTTTGTAAGAAAAACCAAGACGATATCTTATTGGTCCATAGAGATATTTAAGAATCCTTGAAATTACATTTCACCCCTTAGGGGTTGAATTTCGAAAAATCCCGTCTTAGTGTATGCTTACCTCATGGAGGGAATATACTTTGCGAATATCATGTATCTATGCCCAAGAGATGTTCTATCAAATAAAAAATACCCTTTTACCCCTTTAGGGGTGAAATTTTGAAAAACTGTCAAAACCATTTCGAGTTTTTAAAAAGACATCTATATGCCAAATAGAAATTTTATAATTCAACCAACACAGAAAATACGGCGGTTTCTATAATTGTCCCTGATTGTAGATTCACCCTTTTAGGGGATGATTAGGACAAAATCTTGAAATAGGTTTATTAACATTTATAAGGATAATCTTTATAAGCAAAAACCAAGGCGATATATTATTGACCTAAAAGAAATTGAGGAATCCGTGTAAACACATTTCACCCCTTGTCACCTCTGAGAGGTCGAATTTCGAAAAATCATTTCTTAGGGGGTTCTTAAGTCATAAAAGGGATATACTCTCCGAATTTCATGTTTCTTTGTCTAGACGAAATTCTATCGAATAAAAAATACCAATTTACCCCTTTAGGGGTGAAAATTAAAAAAACGGTCAAAACACTTTCTAAATATTTTAAAAAGGCATACTATAGGCACCTATATGCCAAAAAAGAATTTTATAACACAATAAACACACAAGATGCGAAGGGTTCTATAATTCACCCTGATTGTAGATTCACCCCTTTAGGGGTTGATTAGAACAAAATCCTGAAATAAGTTTTTTAATATTTACATGAGTAATCATTGTGAGCAAAAACCAAGTCGATATCTTATTGGACCTAAAAGATATTAAGAAAACCGTGAAGCCACATTTTACCCCTTTTAACCCCCTTTTCACCCACTTAGAGGATGAGTTTCGAAAAATCCGTTCTTAGTGGGTGCTTACGTCATGGAGGGAATATACTCGCCAAATTTCATGATTATAGGTTCAGTGGTTTGGGCTGGGCGTTGATTATGAGTAGGTAGCTTAGTTACGATTTTATATATATAGATTTTTCAGACTTTGGCTTCAGGCTTCAGGACGATTTCTCGGTCTGGCGACCACAGGCAAATAACAATGTCCAACAAAAATAATTTTTTTAATTTTTTTTTATTCGATATCATATGTTTTATTTAGATCTAGAATGAAATGAAGCAAAACAGTTTTCTTTTTGTCATTGAGGCATATAACTATGTCGCATGAAGAACTACTAAAAAACAGTTCACGAACACAAGCGCTATGAGGACATGTGAATTTACGTTAATCTGTTGCTGGTTGAACGAATTTAGCCTGATACACTTCGCCCAGCGTTTCTCCAACTTTTTCAAGCCATCCAAAAAGAAGATTCCGGAAGGCCCTCAAAGTAGGCATCTATTTCGGCGATAACCTCCTCGTTCGTCAGGAATCTTTTTCCGGCAAGCCATTTCCTTATGTTTGTAAATAGGAAAAAGTATCTGGGGGCTAAATCTGTTGAATACGGAGGATACGGCAACAATTCGAAACGTAATTCATGCATTTTCGCCATCGAAACTGCACAAGCGTTTATTCTTCACTGTGAGCAAAATGAGTGCCGCACTCATTGTGTGCGAAAAGCACGCGTTGTGTGTGAAAGAGGACACATTGGTGCATCTTATTACGCATTTGATTAAAACTCACCAGTTGTGGGTGCTGTTCCCGACGATTTTTTCAATCCCGGGAGTCGGGATTGAAAGTTTATAAAACCACGGGATTTCCCGGGAACTGGGAAATTTAATTTTTTATTATAATAAAAGAAAAATAAAACATTATTTATTTATTTAAAAATTTAAAAAAAAAATCAAATATATTTTTTTATAATAACATATTACCTATCAATGAAAATCAAATCATCTTTTTTTTTTTTTTTAATCAAGTAAACAAAAGAGGAAATACAGTGGATCCTCTATATTCGTCAACCTCCATATTCGTAATATTCGATATTCGTCACATTTTGATGACAATTTTTGTCTCCCATTTTCGTTAGTATTGTCCGTATTCGTCGTTACTCCCACCGCCGCGCGCCGGCACTGGCGCTACAATCGCACACAAATTATCCAAACATGGAAGGGAACTCACCACAGAAGAACTACATAAAGACCAAGAAACGGAAATGATAAAGGTGATTTCGTCTGGAGAGAAAGAATCGAGTAAAGCATCCATACCTAACTCTGACATCAATAAAATGCTATCTAATTGGGCCAACGTGCAGAATATGGTCGAAAAATGGCACCTAAATTTTGCTACAGTCAACCAAAATATAAATGCATTTAACGGTAATGTGATTGACTACTTCAGGAAGGTTTTACAGAGCAGACAAAAACAGACAACATTGGACAAATTCCTTGTTAAAACGAGTGCTGCTAAATCATCGACAAAACAGACCCCATGCTCAGAATTGAAATTACTATTGGCTGTTCTGTTTTAATTGATAGCAACTATTGTTTTCAGCAGTAACCTTCCTCCTTTTCCACTTCTACCCTTATGTTTATCTATTTAGTACAATAAAGTTAAACACCATTTTTTAAAATTTTTGTACCACTTTTATGAGTTAGAAACAGATTAATTGAAGTTCAGTTATTTCTTATGAAAAATTGTCTCTATATTCGTCATATTCTATATTCGTTATACCCCCAGACAGAGCCGGCGCTAGGTCTTTTGGCGCCCGGGGCAAACTGCGCACCTTTTGTTACAGTATGCAGTGGCGTACCAAATAGGGGGGGGGGGTTATGTGCTCGCAATCTTATTTCAAACATATTCTTTTGATTTAGATGGTTTCAATTTAAATATTTTTACATTTTAACCTAATACTAATTTGTGAGTAAATTTGCTGATACAGTGGTACCTCGACTTACAAACCTCTCGATATACGAACTTTTCGAGGCACAAACTATTTTTATATCCTATTTTCACTTCTAAATATGAACCGTGATGTTTTTCTATTTAAATGAATCAAGGCCTGTTTTACATTATACTTTTTTAATTTTTTGCCAAAGTAGTACTAGAAACAGGATACCAATAGGCTACTACTACATGTAATAAATCGAAAACTCCTATGAACCACAAAACTAGACACAAGAAAATTGTTCATTTTTTTACAATTTAAAGGAAGATGATTTTTATACTAATCATGTGAAACAGAAAATTTCATAAATAAAAATTAATATGTCATGGTATACAAAATGCACATTTATAGGGAAAACATTTCTTCATTCAGTTCAAAAAAAATTTTTTTTTTTTTGGGATTTGCTTTATTATTTTTTAATCTGGGAATGGATTAATTGATTTCCCATTGGGTTTCTAGATACATAATTTTTAAGATACGAACCGCGGTCAGGAACAAATTAAGTCAAGGTGCCATTATGTGTCTAAATGTGACACCAAAATCAGTTATAAATGTTTTCAGATGTGTAAGAAAGTTAATCAAATATATTCCAATGCTGTTAAAAATACAGGAATACCTCGAATAGTCCAGCTTCGATCAGTCTGGATTCACTATAGTCCGGTTTGAAAATTTCAAAAACAATTTTTTTTTTGTATGGAACAAAATAAAAATAAATTATAAAAAATTTGTATACAAAATAATTTTTTTATACATACATGATCGTTTTTTCCCTTTATACTGCTAATCGCTTATTGTATGGTTTATTTTTATGCGATTTTAACGTTATGCGATTTTAACGTTATGCGATTTCAACTTTTTCTGGGGTATTTAGTTCCGCGATTAGTCCGGTTACAAACAGTCCGGGATATTGGCGGAACTAATTACCCGGACTAAGCGAGGTATTCCTATATTAGTAACCTTACCAGTACACAACGTACGCTGAACGATCATTTTCTACGGTAAATTATTTAAAAATTATCTCCAAAACAGCGTCTTCAAACAAGACAGAAGATTGAAAAATGGGCTTTCTTTATTATTTATATACAAATATATGCATGTATGATGCTTTATATATTTTGCAGAAGTCCAAAAGAAGACTGAATATTATTATATAATCAATAAATGTGTACATCCTTAAATTCAATTTTGTATTTAATATGTACGAGACTGATAGATAAATGATTATTTATATTTTTGATCTGAATAAAAACAGACAAACTTAATAAAAACTCAGAATATGTATATCTAAGCGTTTGTTTTGGCGCCCCTAAGAGCTAGCGCCCTGGGCCTTTGCCCTTGTCGCCCATGCCTTTCTCCGACACTGCCCTCAGGAACAGATTAATGACGAATATAGAGGTTCCACTGTATATAATATAAATACATTTATAATATAATATTATACCTATGTTTTGTTGATTTTTAAAATAAGTTTTAAAAAAACATAAAACATCAACAGAAGGATCAATGAGGCCAACGCGATTTTTTGTAACGATAATCAGATCAATTCTATAAAAAGTTACTGTGTAATAACGTTACTATAACATAAAATATTATAAAAAGTTTAATGCCTTTCATTCATGATAGTAACTGCTCATAGTGACGAATTTAGTTACAATTATCATAGTAACAGAGTTACAGAATTGGTCTGATTGCCAAAATTTGAAAAAACGCGTTCTGATTCTGCTGATGTCGGCTTTATAGCTAATAACTAATCATATATACGTTTCAAACTACGAGTCTGCGTTCCTGTTGCTTCATAAAGTTTCAGTTGAATAGATAATATTTTGTCGGGTTTTATTTCTTCCATAGGTTTATGGGATGCAATTATCGCTTTTTCCAAAGCGTGCCTTAACGAAGATTCATTAGTAGTAGATGAAGAAGTTTAATGTTCATCATTTACATTTATTTCTATTAAATCGCTAGATCCACGAGGTTCCGAATCCAATTGTGTATCATCAGAAAAATAATGGATAACCAAATTCCCGAGCGCCAAATATTGAATAGGGAGGGCGCGGTAAAAGTTGTTCTTTTTTTTGCTCTTTACTTGAAATACTCGGGATTTTAAACGTGAATACCGGGAATCGGGATTATAAAAAACAACTCATTTCCCAAGATTTAGTTTCCGGCGCTCTCGAGCGTTAAAATTACCTGGAACGCGTCCAACTAAATTCGGCGAACTCCTTTGTGTTCGCGCCAAAAACCAATACAGAGTGGATCAGGTCGAGCGCTTTGCGAACCGCTCGGTTCCACTCGATCCCATCGAAATTAAACAGAAACGTTACACGGTCTGTTACATTACGCGGTACATTACAGGATTGGCTCGCTAATTTGGAGCCAGCTTTACACACTAGGCGAATTTATGCCGACGTAAATATGTGTAAACCGGCGCAAACAAGATCTTAACATCGTAAAAAATAGAAATTACAAAAGGAAGTATGGTCCCCTGAAAAATTATATTACTGAATACAGCCCGCGATGAGAATAAATATTAAAACAAAGTTACTGAATGCGATCCGCAGCGTATAAAAGTTTACTGACCCCTGCTTTATATTACCACTTAGACATGAAGACGAAAATTCGAACCAAGTCGTATAATGCTCTTTCTAAAATAAGATCTCAAAATATTGAAAGGAAGATAAATAAACAGCCCATTGTATATACTTTATATGTTTATGAATTTTATAGAAATGTATTTATTTATTTATTTTTGCAGGTCAGGTGGTGGTATGTGCGAGAGTGGTTTTACGGCGGCGGAGGGACTGTCGCGAATGGCGTCTTTGGGTGGCGCGGCGTTAGGCGTCCCTCAGTCCATGTCCCAACCCCAACTGCCCTCCAAAAAAGTCCAGGAGGACCATATCAAAAGACCAATGAATGCATTCATGGTCTGGTCCAGGCTGCAAAGAAGAAAAATCGCACAAGAAAACCCTAAAATGCACAACTCGGAAATCTCCAAGCGGTTAGGTGAGAATAATTAATTTTTTATTGACGTTATAGAATTATACAATGCCTTAGGATGTTTTTAAGTTTGTTTGTCAAATGTCAAAGATTTTTGATGGTGATATTTGGTATCTGTTATTTATAATCCATTACATTGTTAGTCATGGAGTCGTACAGAGTTCAACTCTGTACCACTCTTAAATGTCTGTACGACGTATTCAAATAACAACTTATTACAAAATTTCGTGTTCAATAAAAAAATATCTTTCATGAATTTTCGGTTCGCATAATCGCCCAAGTCAGTAAACAATTAATAATCTAATGAAATAAAATTTTCGGCGTTTATTTATCGGCGCCTATAAGTGCTTGTGCTCGGCTCTTGTTGATACCGGTTAGTTTCCACACAGAAAGATTATTACCGACGTCGGCGGGTGATATATGCACACCATTTAGAATAACGCTAAAATCTAAGACAAACCCACACACATTGAATTCTTACAAACACGAACAGTGGATATGCAGGGCTGTAGTGATGAGTATACGCTGGTATACGGCGTATACCTTTGTTTTGAATGAATATCGTATGGCCTATGCTATTTTAAATTACTATGCGCTAAACAAGGTTATTCGAGACCTATATCTTCTACGATATATGTACGTACACTACCGCTCAAAAGTTTGGAAGCAGTTAATTTTTATTCGAAAAATTGAAAAAATGTCAATATATATTGATGAAATCGATTTTTATAATATATTTTCTTCATTTTTAACAAGTCAATATACTTTTATATGTTTTTAATCGAATTTGTACGATATAACTACTTTTATTTATGTTTAAAGATAATGGACGCTCTGCAAAAGGGGTTCATTTTACATTAAAAATGCAACAAGAAACCAACAGTAATCAAGACAGGAAACGTAGTGGGAGACCCAAAATTACAACAAAAGCCGAAGATCAATTTATAAAAGTAACATCAAAGCGAAATCGCCGTTTAATAGCCTCCCAAATTGCAGCGAAATTAAATTAAATTCGTCCAAGTAAAGTGTCAGTTTCAACAGTTAAAAGACTACTGTACTCTGCCGGTCTCCGAGGATATGTAGCAGCTAAAAAACCAAAATTAACAAAACAACATAAGAAAAACAGGTTGGTTTGGACTAAAACTCATAGAGATTGGACACTTGAAGAATGAAAAATATACTCTAGACGGACGAATCCAAATTTAAAATTTTTGGTTCTAACAGAAGAGTGTTTGTCCGACGATCTAAGAACGAAAGGGCTTTGCCAGAGTGTACAGTGCCAACAATTAAACATGGTGGAGATAACGTAATGGTTTGGGGATGTTTCGGGAATAATAAGCCAGGAAAATTAGTAAAAATAGATGGCAAACTTAACAAAGAAGGATATTTACAAATTTTGCAGGATCACGCTTTGCCTTCTGGAAATGAACTTATTGGACCAAATTTCATATTTCAATAGGATAATGATCCGAAAAATGCATCAAAATTGTGTATGTCCTACTTGAATGAGAAGAAACAAGAAAAATTTATAGAAATTATGGTATGGCCATCCCAATCACGTGATTTGTCACCAATTAAGCTAGTTTGGGATGAGTTGGATAGAAGGGTTAAAAGTAGATCTCCAAGTAGTACTACACAGATGTGGGAGTATCTGCAAACAGAATGGTACTCATTAGATATCGAATATTTTGCTAAATTAATAAATAGAATTTGCGCAGCTCAGATTAAAAATAAAGGTGGACAATTTGATGAATCAAAAATATAAATAAAGCTTTTGTGTAATTAAGACAATATTGATAGATTATAGTTGGTAAAAGTTTCATTTAATGTAATTGTTAATTATATTGTGAATAAAGGTATGAAATTATTTTTTCTCTATGTTCTTTTAACAAAAACTCGACTGCTTCCAAAGTTTTGAGCGGTAGTGTATATCCTCTGCTGATTTCACGACTACAGTATTGTGGATATGTACGTTTGTTACAGCTATGCTTAAACAATGTACTAAGCTGATAGATAATCTACGCAGTTACTAGTTGTCAGAGTGAGTGAGAAAAAACCATATCAGTATACTAATAATAATATCAGTCTTATGGCCTTGATCGGACTTCTTTTAGAAATTGAAGTATACAGACATATTATATAAATTCCATAGAATCCAGGAAACATAAAGATCATTCAAATTCAAAATAGTTTATTGAATCCATTTGTACGAAGAATAATCGTACGATGTAAATTTATTATAACGTATTACTTCAAAAATAAAACACAAAATAATCAAATGAAAATAAACTGCATGAAATAAGAAAATAGTAACCGGAAAATTTAATAAAAAAGTAATTAGAGCGGCGCTAGGGTTCTTGGTGCCCCTAGGCAAAACAATTTGGCGCCCCTAGGCCAGACTTAATTTAGCGCCCTAGGTAGAACATAATTCGGCACTCTCTAAATAACCTATAATTCGGTTGAGTTATATGAAAATAGTTAGAATTTTTACATGGTACACATTTACACATTTATACATAAAAGTCGTAATTTCATAGTCTTTTTAGCGCCCCCATTCTGTGGTGCCTCTAGACGTTCGCCTAGACTCAAATGGTAAAACTGGCCCGGTATCAGGACACTTACCCCCAGGACATTAACCCCCGGGACATTAACCCCCCGTCAATTACCCCCGGGACATTAACCCCCCATGTCAATAACCCCCCGTGCCATTAACCCCCTGGACAATAACCCCCGGGACAGTAACCCCCGGGGCATTAACCCCCCGTCAATAACCCCCGGGACTTTAACCCCCCGTACCAATAACCCCCCGACCATTAACCCCCTGGCAATTGATTAATATTTTAAATGTTTATTTTTATTTAAAATTAGAACATTTGAAATTCGAACAAAATTGAACAAATGTAATCGTACATATATAATTATCTAACGTGTGTTAGTGATATGGGTAACATTGTGACGACATTTTTCCTAAGGTTCTCGTGATTGGCTAACTGGGGACTATTCAGGTCTCTTGAATGACAAGTATTTTGCAGATTTGTTCTCTAAGAATCTACAAATATAATTACTTATAGAAATGTGTAGGATTTCGTAGGCATAAACAAAAACTCTAGATACTTATATATCCTTTGACTGATATGAACAATATTTTGCAGTTTTAGTCTCTAACAATCTACCAATATAATTCCATACAGAAATGTCTAGGGTTTCGTAGGAATATCTTAGGTAAGGTTAGGTTAGTAAGGGTTTGGTTAGAAGCCGAGCGAAGAGAGCTACCCATCTTCTAGTTTAATGTCAAAACACTATCTTAGGTTAGGTTAGGTTAGTAAGAGTTTGGTTAGAAGAAGCCGAGCGAAGCGAGCTACTCATCTTCTAGTTTAATGTCAAAACACTATCTTAGGTTAGGTTAGGTTAGTAAGGGTTTGGTTAGAAGAAGCCGAGCGAAGCGAGCTACCTATCTCAAATTTTCAAATTTTAAATAAAAATAAACATTTAAAAATCAATTGCCATTGAATTTTTTATGACCTAGAAACTTGAAAATGGCAACTAAAAAATTACAAACAATTTTCAAATACCACGTATGGCCCAAAATAAAGCACATTTTTCAATAAAAAAAAGTCCTACTGTGAACCCCCCCCATTTTTTTTGGAAATAATTGGGCACATATTATTACTTCAGTTAACCCACATTCACACAAAAAAAAATTAACAAAAACGCTACAGGCATTTTTGAGAAAATTTTATTTTTCTAGTTTGGTCTTCATATGACCTCTATATGTACATCAACTTTAAGGCCTAGAATAATTAAAAAAATACATCTAGATATTCACAAAAAAACTTTAAATGACAGATCAATCAAATCCGTCGAGTAGTTTAGGCCCTAGACTTGGCGAAACAATTACACTTCAAACCGACAGACATTTTTCCAAAAACATGTTTTTCGGGTTCCCAGGTATGTGAAACGTGGAGAAACATCAAAATCCCGGGGGGGGGGGTCAAAATCTGACTCATCACTGTACCCTACTCTATATACATACGAGGAGTAAAAATTATTCTAATATATAAATTATATTAATAATTTCAAATGTTCAAATTTAAAAAAAAAATAAACATTAAAAATATTAATCAATTGCCAGGGGGTTAATGGTCGGGGGGTTATTGGTACGGGGGGTTAATGTTCCGGGGGTTATTGACGGGGGGTTAATGTCCCGGGGGTTACTGGCCTGGGGGTTATTGTCCGGGGGGTTAATGGCACGGGGGGTTATTGACATGGGGGGTTAATGTCCCGGGGGTTATTGACGGGGGGTTAATGTCCCGGGGGTAAGTGTCCTAGAATCAACTGGCCCTGCATTAGAGAACTAAAGAATTTTATTGAAAATGTTTTCTCTGCAGTCCTTACAAATTAAATTTTTAATTTTATTAATAAATAATCGGTAAAAATATATAACTTTGATAATTAGTCTCGTTTAATAAATAATTTTTTTCCAATATCCGTTCATAAGTCATTATGAAACTGAATCGAGTGTTATAATGAGTTTCATTATGACACTAAACATTTTATTTCATAAAATTGATAAAATTAGTTCAACAACCAGCAAATTTTACAAAACATTAATAACTAAAGGCTATTACAAACGTTTAAGCGGAACTAAATGGAATTTTCATTTTCCTAAGTTGTCATGAGCTCTCTTTTTGAAGTATGAAGACATACAAAATGATCAAAATGATCAAAAGCCTCACTTAATCGGTAAAAATTACTAAAATTCAAAATTGGTTCCGCTTAAACCAAAGAAATAGGCTATACCTTGAAAAATATAAAATTGTCAAATCAGTCCGGCCAATCGCAACCATACCATTCACATACCAAATTCCCAAATCGTGGATGTTGTTTGATTATATAATGCAAATTTATTATTTTAAAAGGCATGAAAAAGGAAATAGAAAAAATAGTACCTACAAAAAACGTTACATAAGGCTTTTTGTCGCACTTGTCGATTAGAAAACTCGTCGCTTCGCGATACGTTTTTAAATTGGACGCGTGCGGAAATATCACGCCTTATAAAACTCCGAGATTTTCATTTTTATCCCATTCGGAATAATTAACCTAGATTCCTCGATCTGTGGTTTAGAACAGGGGTTCTTAAACTTATGTAGTCCGAGGACTCCCTCTTGAACAACTTTTATTTTTGGCGGACACCATCTCAACAGGCATTTTACGTCGTTCTTGAGACTTAAATTCTGGCTCAATAATCTCATAGGCAATACGTTATAATAAATAATGGTAAAAATGTATCGTTGGTATTTATAGAAAAACATTTTTATTAGCATATAGAATAAAAAACATAAAATTAATAAAAATTGTAGTAAAAAGAAATAAATAAAGTTACAAATTATAATACGTTTAACTCAAAATAGATCTTATTATAATAAGTTTTCTGTAAATAATTTGTAGTTGAATAAAAATAATTAAATTTTTACTAATTATTGTTTAGTTATGTCAGTAACTAGTTAGATAACAACAAATACAAAAAGTCTTGACCATGTAGGTGTTTTATTAAATGAGTTATTTGAATAAAAGTGAAAAGTTGGGGGATGTAAAGTTAATGTCAAAATTGTTTCGCGGACCCCCGGTAATGGCTACGCGGACCCCTAGGGGTCCGCGGGCCACAGTTTAAGAACCGCTGGCTTAGAATAACGGACAAAATTGTTTTTCAAAAAACTTGATTTTGATGCAATTATAGTACAAAATATTGTTCGGAACATCCAGCGATCTATGATATGATGCAGAACAGTACAAATGTATTGTTATTTAGCTATTATTTTTCCCAATGTTATTAAACACAAACCGCAAAATTTTACTCGCTAATAGATAATAATTTCATTGAGCATTATCCAGCTCGGTTATTATAGTTTTAAAATGTATTAACAAATAACATCTGGAGTGTATAATACAAATATTACCATCGAATATTAATTTATGTATTGATCCGGCGTATATCAATGGCCGTAAAATCATGTATAGACGTTGATATGATCGCTTCCGACAGCCATGCAATCTATAGAAAATTTTAAAAATACATTACCATATGAATAGACGGTCGGTGTAATGTAAATTGTAATATTTTAAATAGAAATTTTCAACCCCAAATGGACATAAAGGCATTTTGATACGGAGCAACACTTACTAACACATACACAGAAACACATATGTATACACGTTTGTTCATGGGCGTGCGCCAGTTAAATTATGGAGAGACCGAATTTTATCTCAGGTGTATATCGTTAGTTTTGCGAAGGTATTAAGTTGGTTTTACACAGTTCAATTAATTGATTTAATACATTGATCAAGTTTTTTGTCAATTAATTGAAAAATTTATTGGTAACCTTGGAAAAAATCACTTTACACAACAATTTATTTATCAATTTTTTTGAAAACTTTTACATTACCAACTGTAAAACATGTTGCCATATTTATCAGAATGAAAATATTGAAAGAATCTTCACGAAATTACGAGCTGTGAACAAAAACAAAAGAAATAACCTAGATTATGGTTAGTTAGAACGTTCGAGGTTCTGTCACATTTGAAAACGAATCACAAACTATATATTTGGAGGTTCAGCTACAACTAAACAGTTGGCAATATCTTAACACATAAAAATATATCTAGAATTTCTAAAAAAAATGATGAAAAACTTGTTCTATTTTCAAAATAAATTGATCAATTAATTGACGAAATTTTTACGCTTTACACACATCATGAATTGAACTTTTGCAATTAATTGATTCGTGTAAAACCCATTTTACCGAAGAACATATATACTGGCACTATAGGCGCGCACACAAGGGGGACCCTTGGGTCTGGATCCCCAGGAACGAAAAAATCATATAGGTACTTATTTAACAAAAAAGAAATTGAAAATAATATCACCTTTATTCGTTTCAGAAGCAGAAACATTTCAACTGCAATAGTACATCATGTAACTCACTCCTCATGAATTACGCGAATTGCTCTTATCTTGTGAACTCTAGTGTGTTCTAGTACATCTACAGTAGATTAGTACTCGGAATTCATCTCTATTCTGTTTGGCACTGTGACCTCTCAATCGAGAGTTAGTATTTTTGGTAAAGATGTTAGGAAGCGCTTCGCAGTTATATTGTCCACATAATATTTTGTAGGTCTCAATCAAATATCCTCTGATTCTACTTTCTGATAAGCAACGCCAATTTAGAAATCGCAATTGTTCATAATCGCATTGTCTTATTTTTGCAAGATCTACAAGCCAAAGAGACCAAAAGGCGAATAAAGCTGATAGGGTTGCCAATATAGTCATTTTGACTCGGAGACTGCGGGATTAAAGACCAATCTTCGGGCTCCGGGTCTCAATAAAATTCTTCGGGCTAACTCATGTACAGTACAAAGTCTACTCCAAAACCTACATACAAAAATATTATGGGTTTGAAAATGGTTGTTTCAAATATTTAGCTGCATTGAACATAAGAAAATGTGATCCAAGTTACGAAGGAATTTTGAAAATTGCATCTTAATGAAGATCGATTATATGACGAAATAAATCTAATTAGACATGTTGCCGAAAAATTGTTGTATTGAATTGAGGGTTGCAATTTTTAAAACGATCGATAATGTATACTAATTAAAAAAAGTGTTTCTTAAACCATGTCTAGTCTAGTTAGTAACGCGTTTGAGGAACGAATATTTTCTGTTATGGAATCTGATGCGTTAAATATAATGCGTTTGAATCTAGTAAAAGCTCGCCATTAGAGTTATTTTCGACATGGATTATGAAAATTTTTCTTCTTATATAAAAGCTCCAGAACTGAAGTCGTTGGTATTAAGTGCACAAAGTGACAAAAAATATAATTTATATTAAATATAATAATATTTAATTTTACACTACTGAAACTTTTTGGATTTAAACTAAAACTAACTTAAGGGATTCTAAAAGTTTTGGAGCCTAGATGCGCTAATAATTTTGAAACCTAGAGAGAGACAAAAATTTTGGGGGGCCTAAGTGTCCTTTTTCGCAGGGAGCATGTGGCGTACTGCTCATGAAATACGTTTTGATAATACTGTCAAGCATCATATTAATGTCAACTAACATCTCACGTTAGTTTTACATTTTCCAAGGTGAGGAAAAAGTAATGCAACATGGCTATATATATATTTTTTATTATTGTACTAAAAAGAAAAAAAATTAAAAAAATAGAGAAAAGTTATTTGGTAGAAGGTGCTTCATATTTTTTTCTAGTAGCAACATGTGTCATTTTTCAATTATTGTCAGTTTCAATTTTTGGAATCAGCAAGACTTTACTTCGGGTAGTATAAACCAATTGGCAGGTTACATAATACATTTTTCGAGAAAAATGTATATAGGTAAATTTTGGTATTTAAATAAAACTTACTAATCAGTTTTATGTAAATAAAAGCGTTTATTAGATTTAAAAGCCAGAATTAGAGCAGAGGTAGGAAGAATTACATCGAAAGTGTACCAAGCAACTTTTGTCCAAAATATTATTTTCTATATACAATAATAAAAAAAAAGTTATGTCTCAACACAAACTCGATCATGGACAATTGTTTAAATAACAATAACATATAGTGTGAGATAGAATGCTACAAAATATCACATGTGTATACAGACAACCTAAGGTAACCGAGGACTGCGTAGTCAGAACACAATCACATGTTTTGCCGAAAGTAACCGAAGATTTATTATGTTCACGTGGACATTGCGGATAAGCCGATATGAAATTTTATCCGGATCCGATCCGCATCCGCATGGTTTAAATGATAATTTATCCGCACCCGCAGAAAAGTTGCGGATATCCGCGGATTTTCAGGGCTCTAAACATATAGGGGAAGTATTTTAAGATCGCAGCGCTATTTCGGCATACTTGGAACCTTCAAAATAGACATTCGTCACATATAAACAACGTGAATTTTAATGTTTACTGGTGGTTTTTGTAATTTTGCTACAATATTAATACTTGTTTTTATGCAATTATATTTTTACGCAAACATTTTTTATAAAAAAAGCGCGATAGAATGTCTATTTCTTTAATTGCTAAAATCCCACCAGATGTCATATCGCTTAGCAATTTTTCTCTATACTCGTGTCGCCACCATGTGACTGTACTATCCAATGTCATTTGCAAAGAAACCTTTACTTAAATTATTTGTGTAAGAAGCAGATATTAATTCTTTGGTACATTAAAACAAATAAATATAGTTGTTCCTAAAACAATTCGCATTTATGATGAAATTATTGGCAAATTAGCATACGCAGCTATTATCATATAAAATAACAAGAAAAATGGTCAAACTAATTACAATTGAATTAGTTTAAAAATAACTTTATAGGTAATTAAATTATAAGTTACATATTTAGTCAAAATCGTTAGACTAATTAACTGGTCACTGCTCTAACCCCACATTCTCCGTCAATGGCCGTGTTGCTCCAGATAGACAGGGTGTTCAGATGTGTTGCATTATTCATGGGTATGCCCGGGTGATCGACAAGTGACGCGACAATCCAGCTGCTGTGTTTCATGAGACCTGTCACATCAGTTTAGTTTCACCTCACCTCAAAACTACCGACTCACACATCCACTCGCTACTCGGCAACTCGGTCATATCACAATCACATTTATACAAGGGGATCGCAATAAGCTTACAGCCTATTTAAATAGCTTTATTACTCCCTCAATTGATTGTTTCAATTGAGTTATTAGATTTGAATATTTAAATAAAGCCAAAATACTTTACTCAAGGTAAAATATTTTAATAGTCCTTAATAAAGCGAGATCAACAACGTCGACCTCATAGTTTTCGAAAAATAATATTACGCCGAAACTTTGTTCCCATTCAAATGAATGGTAATCGGAGAATTCTTAATAACATAAATATTTAAGAACTGTCACACAAAAACTGCCAGGTAGAAGACTACAGTGGATTCATCCTCACCACGTTTCCTTGGTGAAGATGAAGTCGGACAGAATGATAGAGATTATATGGGAAAGAAAATTGCAAAAGATATATGGGAAGGAAAATACCCTTCTACCAATAGGAATATACATATTCGTACCTTGGTAAGACACGAAGACTCGCAAGAGATGGAGAGATCAGCTAATCGAAGATCTAACAAGTATTGTATGCAGGACATATGGAAAGACCTAGCAATTAACAGATCAAGGTGAAGGACTTATGTGAGTGAAGCCAAAAGTCAACCTGACTGATAGACCCCAAAGAAAAAAGTATTTTAGAATCATATTATTAAATCTTTTTAGAGTTCGTAGGCAACCCTCGAAAAACTCACTCGTACGCTTGTATTTTGCAATTGGAAAAATATCATTTTGCGAATAAGTAAAAATATTAATTTATAATTATGTAGTGTCGGTTTTATTTATTTTTTATTATACATACATATATTCATTGTTAACTTTTGTCGTCTTTGTCAGTTTTTTGTTTACCGTAACCTATTATAAATTCGATGTTAAGAGTATAGTTCCTTCGCTACCACCATTACGTTTTCGCTAGCGAATTGTCACAACAAATTTCGAGTTACTAATGCCTACAATTTTCAAGGGCTGCTCGTAGCTATTGAGGCATAACTAAGAAATTCATTACGTCACTTATATGTTTGTCTGTACGGTAGAAATTTCGACTAAACGGCTGGACCTAAATAGTTAAAATTATGAATACATATACAGTTTTTGAACCACCTATAGGAACAAACTATTTAATATAAACAAATATGTATTACACAAAAAATAAAATATTTTGAAAATCTTTGAGTGGAGTATCAGATAGCTGAATAGATAAATAAATTTGAAAAATAAAATTTATTTAAAATTCGAAAAATCAGCTGAAACTATATAATATAAATTTAAAAAAAACGATAAATATAAATAAATGTATTTATTGAAAAATAAACATTTTTTTTTTTTTAATTTAGTTTCGTATGTATATCAAATAAAACCTGTTTTATATATATTTTATAAAAAATATATTTTCTCACTATTTTGATACAAAAAATGTGTCAAAAAGCTTTGGCCCTCCACCCTATTTTCCAAAGGAGCAGGTTTAAAAATCTGAAAAGATTCAGATTAATGCACGTTGGTTTTGATCAGAATATTTTTTCAATTAAATCGATTTTTTTGGTTCGTTGAAAAGTTAACTTATTTTTAAAAAAATTACTGAGGTATCAAATGAAAACACTAAAAATGTAGATTGAGGAACAGAATTTAAGTTAATAAAATATCTTTATTTTAATTTTATTTAATATTTTTATCACACGCCTTACCCAAATCTAGAAGGAATAATAAAGAATAAAGATTTTAAAACAATGCATACAAATTATCGAAATTTATTCCTTACATTGTTCATCAATCAAATCTAGGATCTTAAATTGAATGTCTAAACGTTTTTGGTTGACCAAAAGTCAACCCTACTGACCGAAGAAGACAACCCTAAAGAAGAAGTAGAAGATCGAAATTTATGTATTAAAAATTAATATATCTATACTTTTTTTAAATTTCATGTATGGTATCAAATGAAGACCCTTAGTTTATAAATTAACAGACGACAAATTATTTTCAATATATTGTTCATTTTGACGAGATTGCCGCAAAAAATGTTGTCTCGCACAACCAGCATGTGGGCCTACTGGTCGTCTTCAGTTACTACATTCCTGCGAAACCCTGAAATATGTGAAAAGTGGCACTCCACATCAATTATTTACAAGGACCAGGACAAGGATTGTAAGGACTATAAGCGGATATGAAATTAAACCTTGGGAGGGGATAAAGATGCATACAAATATCTATTCGTGTGCCGGCTTTTAAAATTGTAGTAATTTCATTACGAACGCCAACATAAATAAAGACATAGCATGTATCAAAACCTCATGTTAGGTATTAATTTGTCATTTATCTACACTGAAAGCAGTGTCTTAATATCATCGTGTCCGTATAATATTGACCACCCTGTGTACACGCAACGTTAATGAAGATAAAACATGCATTAGGAATTTAAAATAGAGTGTTCCATCTACATAATTAAATACGATCGGTTAAATTTCGCGTTAATAATTCTGTAAACCGTGTCGCTATATCAAATAGAATATTATTTACATTTGTAATTAAGATGACTTATAAAAAATTCAAATATACAACATTGGCGTTTTAAAAATACCGCTTTAATAAAACATGTGGTGTGTGTTTCCATCTATTGTTCATTTTTAAAAGCTTTTGACATTCGATACGTTAATAATCTGGAATATTTATAGGATTATTTTAACAAAAAAATAATGATGAATTATCAATTAAGACTACATTTTAGAGGGATAATTCTGGTTTAACAAAGGTATCTTGGATCTTAAGTAAACAAAAAGTGAAACTTATGATTACAAATTTTGATTGTGTACCTACTTTGAGTGATGCTGTGATAAAATATCATTAATATTTGAGTACTAAATATGTTTTTCATTTACTGACATATAATTGATACTTGGGTCGATGGAAACACGGATTTCGTCGAGGAACTTTGGGATTTACAGGACACAGTTTATGAGATTTTTTCAGGAAAAAAACTGCGGTAAAAGTTTCAAGCGGTATTTAAATATTAAATCAGAGATGTAAGTTTGCTGAAGTACAAGGAGTCTTATCACACCTAGTACATTGTAGTTAGGTCGGATAGAGCCGCAGTAAGGAAAACTTGCGCTAGGGGCAGAGCCGTGTTTTGGCGCCCTTGGTAAATAAAAACAAGGTTCTTACCTCTCAAAATTTAAGTGATGAGCAAAAAAAAAAAGATCCTCACCTCTCAAAATCCAAGTGACGAGCAAAAAAAAAAGGTCCTCATCTTCGCAATGGTGCCCCTTAGCAAGCCCGTCAGCGCCCTTTTCCTTAGTGCGCTAGGGGCCGTCGCCCCCTCCGCCCACCCCTTACTGTGGCTCTGAGGCCGGAAACATTTGGCGCCTACCTTGTATATAAGTTTCACTAGCAGTAAACCTACTGCTTCGCTATCGAAAAAAAATCAATCATAGTCAGCTTAGACCGGGCGCATATTGGAATGGGATCTGGTTTGATGCGAATCGATTTAGGAAGATACTACTCCTGATCTATAAATCGTGATTATTTAGCTCAAAGGACCATTTTTTGTTAATCAATTCTTGTTAGTAAATTGCTAGTATCAGTTATCGAATTCTTTGAACCAGCTGTTAAATGAAAAGAATATAAGATATAACATCTGAATGTGAGAAGTTTAGAAACAGCAAGTTCCTTTTATAGACAGAATGAAATTTGATCGTAGAATTATAACAGTGTTCAGCGTCGAGTATTCAACAAGGTGTAATAATTGTCTTTATATAAATGTATGTATGTAATTCAATGCCGCATATCCTGTTAGTTCAATACCAAATATGTAGGTGTCACTTGTCAAAGGCTGGTGCTAGAGAACTCCATATCGGAGCGGTAGATCTGCCGTACTCTGACAGTTGTACCTGCACTTCCATTTCCGACAACTATTTTATTTATTTGTCACATTTACACTAAGTCTTTAAGTGGGAAAAATAACGTCACAGTTAACATTTTCCTCACTACTATTTAATGGTAACTATTCATAATAATTTCTTTCCGCGAGAATGAAAATTGTTGGAATAAGCTTAAAAGGTGATGAATGTCTTTTTCAGGCAGTTATTCGTGAATAACTTGCCCATTAGTTTCGTACTTTTCTTTAAAATTAACTTGTAAAGGCTCAATTAGACATTCAAATTAAACTCTCAAATATTTTTAAAAACACACAACAGCATTCAGATATGTCGGATTTACCAGCTAATGTAAATCAAACAAAAATTAAGATGCATAACCTAACTTTCTGCACGAGATTAGTCCAATCGTGGTTTTGGAAAATAGTTTACTCTTCATCGTCCTTGTCTAGGTTTATCTTTAAAATTATAACTAGAGTTGTACAGGCAACAATTACGCGCATACATCTCTGCATAATCACAATATATTCAAAACACCACTGTCAAAACTAACGTTTTCTGATTTGTCCATTATAGAGTTTTTAGCTAAAATAACTATATGCGATATACATTTTCGTGAAAATTGAAAATATTAAAACCGAATACATTAATACCCCACACTAATTTCTTACACAGAACGCTTCCATGGTTTTCCAATGTACATATAAGTTAAATGATTTAAAACCAGAAAAAATAAAACCGATCATAGCTTAATCTTGTGCCTAGATGGACCTTAAAGTTAAAACTAAGTGAAATACCTATTTAAAATTTTAACCTCCATCATGATCAGCAATTCTGATTCCATAACTTTTTCCGCATGGCACGACATGGTGTGCCCCGCGCGTGGACGACGCATGAAGCATTTGGAGTTGATTCTAGCAGAATTCTTTCTAATAGAGGTCGGTCTTATGAAAATTTACTCATAGGCGACTTAACTTACGTGGTTGAATCTTGGCCCTTTCAAGGATTTTTTTCCAGTTCGTCTTGTTCTTAGTAACCGTTTTCCATTTTTTAACTTAGGTCTTCAGTCGCTTATTTTTCCAAGATTCGTTTTCCTGAATGGCTGCTGTTTGTAGATTATTCTCATTGGATCACATTCGTGCATTCGTCACAGGTGTTCCACCCATCCTAACCTATTGATTTTTATCACTCGTATATATCCGGATCTTTATAACTTTAAAATCACTCAAAATTATACGTGGGCTCCATTCAATACTGATATACTATGTTCCTCAGAATCTTTCTTTCATAACACCCAAGCGTATTTTCGTCTTGTCTGTAAGGGTTCATATTGCAGAACCATATGCAAGCTCCGGTCTTATAAGTAACTGATAAATTAAGCACTTTGTCTCGAAAACATGCGCAATTTTAAGAGAAGTACAATCTGTTTAGGCGTTGTTGGCTAGGTTTTTTTTTTTTACAACTGATGCCGTAAATACAGTTGACTTATCCAACATTTTTGATAAACGTCTCGTCTTCTTTCGAGTCGTTCGATTTGAAATGGGTACAAATTGGGATTTTTCGTACCAAATGTTTTTCGTAATTCGAAAATTTGTATCCCGGGGAAAAATGTTTCTACTAGACCGTAAAAATGAGTGACCACTGAGGAAAATTACCCCGGATGGCCGACTAAGTGGCATCCACACTACGCCGACTGGCATATTAGACTAGGTATGAACGTAACAGTCAGTTTGTACCAACCCGGCATGTTGAATTGGAAATGACGAGTGTCAGTCCACACCAAAGATGTCGAATCGAACCGCATAGCCTACTGACATAGCCTACGACGTGCCTATCGCTTTATGTAACGTGACGATCGGCTTCAGTTCAGGAATCACTGTTTGCACTATGGAGTAGTCGCAGAAAGAAGTTCTGAATAAATAAATAAATATAGATTTATATCACAGCCGTCCTGTTTTATGAGACTGACACTCACGCAATACAAAGATGCTAATAAAAAACATGATGTAACTATGGAACTTGTGGTCTCTTTCGATATTGACAAAGAAGAAATTGAAAGAAATATAAAATAATTGCTTAGCCATTTTGCTAGCGAAATGGAACACACCCGTAAGAAGTTTCTGAATCCTCCCATATATCCGAGATTTAATTGGTCTACATTGATCAATACCAGATTCTTCATCAAATCACCTCTTCCATACCTGTTTCGATTCTAGAAACTTGAACGTACCCAAAATCTACATTTTTGGGAATTACGACGTTTGTCACTTTAAATTGTTAACAAAACTGCCGAGGCTAAAATATCTTCCTCGTCAAACATTTTCACGACTCATTGC
Organism: Liopterus haemorrhoidalis; assembly: GCA_963971575.1. NCBI lineage: Eukaryota > Metazoa > Arthropoda > Insecta > Coleoptera > Dytiscidae > Liopterus > Liopterus haemorrhoidalis. The sequence continues at coordinate 174,599,828 of OZ020611.1, read as the reverse complement.
TGAACCATGCGTGGATGTACCAAGGGTTTTCAGCAAAGGTGATTGGGTTTGCCGATCTGGCTTGTCTATCTTTGGTTATTTGGTCTTGTATAGACGTGGCTTAGAGGGTGGATGCAAAGCATGTTTTTTTTCTCGACCGAAGAAAGATCGATATAAAAATCAAAAATTCTGACCGTAGAGGAAGTTTAAAATGGGAAAGTCTCCTTGGATTTTTTTTTTTTTTCAATCAATAGTATTACCTATGCAATAAGAACATTCATTTTGGGAATAAAAAAGTCGTCCGTTCATTCCGATAAAGTCTTTGTTTTCATCAACAGAAAATGGACAAGCAATAGAGTGGATTTTTAATTAAAACTGAAATCTCTTTGGAAGTATTTATCTAAAACAGTGTGAATCTCCGATCAGAGAGCATTAAATTATGTTTTGTATTTATTCCCAACAGTTCTGACAAGAAGTATCGCGGCTTGTAATTAATTCTTATCTCGCATCACAAGAGGCTGACAAAGGGAACGCTACAGTAGCTCCCGACAAAGTTCTAGACACAAAATGACAAAACACTCAACAAAAACACTCGGCTAATGTAATACAGCGTTGCCATTGGTCGACCCAATAGCGCGTTCAATTGTTCATCCAATGAGAGAAACAGGTGCCCAGACAATAGGACGCCGACGGCGATACAGTGGCGGAACGACGCTTTTTTCATAAGAATACAATAAAGAACAAATGTATGGAGAACAAATTATTCTAATGGAACTATGCTTTGTTGTACAGTTTTATCTCAATGTGCTTAGTAATATGCAGAGATAGTTTTCTTCCTGCTGAGAATTCCGAAAAGATTAAATCTAGAGTCGATTTCTGTGATGATAATCAGTGGTGCTTTATTCTTGAATATCCGGTTTTTGTAAGTGTGTAACTAAAAATAATAGGGTCCCAGCTATTTACTGGAACTAAGTGAATTTAATTCAGATATTTGATTGCAACATGGTAAGACAGACTTGGAAACTTTGCTGTAAGACTTTTGGGTATCATCTCTGGTTGTTTCCTTCAATGATTTTGGTTTCACTGGAATGATTGAAGCCTGTGCTTGACCACCTTATGCCTATCTTGTTTAACTTCATTAATAATAAGTTTTCTCCGAAATATTTCAATTTTTCTCACAAAATTAATTAAAAAATGTATCAAACCTTTGCTTCCAACTAATTATTATAAATGGTTGAATGGTTTGCAGTACTTTTTAGAGAGAAGATTGTTTGCCTGAAGACATTGGGACCAATTTGCTCAATTTGTCAGTTTTTGAAGATATATCGAATTTTTTGTATATTCCAAAATAATATTTTAAATGTAATGTAGATATTAAATGGCACCTTTTAACACTCAGCTTAAGAACAAAAAAGATTTTCAAATGTTTCTCAATTTTTAATATAATTTTGAACGAAAAATATATCCTATACTAAATACCGTACGTACAAATATACAAATATACGTACAAAATCCAGAATTTGTATGAAAATTCACACTTCACAGGATTTTTTTAAAGTGTGTATCTATGTATATTTTCAATCTATTTGTACCTATATGTATATGTATTGGTGGGTTTAGGGTTAAACCATTTAGACTTAGTCTTAGTGTTAGTTTTAATTAAATTAGTCTTAGTTTTTGTCTTGAGCGTAATGAATGAGTATGAGTTTATATAATGATTTAATTTTAATAAATAACCAATGAAACGCCGAGTTTTATGCACGTGTATAGTGTCCTCGTTCAGTGTTGACGAACAAAGCTTGTTATATTTGAAACGTCAAAAGTCAAAAATTTTGGTTATAGATAAGGATTAAAGAAATAAACATTGTGAATAAAGTGGTTCCGGAATAAAAAGAAGAATAAAATTGTTAATAGTTCGTAATATATAACCTGACATTTTATGTCAGTGTTAGCGCATGCGCATTTGTGCGGTTTTAATCTTAGTGCTAAGAAAATTTGAATGTTAATTATCTTTCAAGGTCGGTTTTAAGAACGTTAAGAGTAAAACTAAATCAATGTGTTGCATGAACTTGCTAGCGATATGATGGTTTATTTTTTTAAGTTAAAATTAAAACATAAGATTAAGGCCCGGTCTTTCCACCTTCAGTTAAAGTTCCAGGTAACTATCTGACAGATAAGGTTATTTGTAACTTCATCTGCTGAATACATGTCAATACCAGTCAGTGAATCCAATACGTCAGTCTCATTATCCGTTAGATAACTATCCGATAGATACATTTGTATAGAAAGAAGGGATGACATTTACTCAGCAGATGAAGTTACAAATAACCTTATCTGTCAGATAGTTACCTGGAACTTTATCTGAAGGTGGAAAAACCGGGCCTAAAACTAAGACTAAAACTAAATGTTGACTAAACCCACCATAAGTCGACGTCGTTCTCGTCGTCGTAATTGCCTGCATAGCCTTCTTCCGCTTTAGCAGCCCAATTTTGTTTTTATTCTTTTATTTCTTTTATTTATTGGGTTATTGTTTTTAGCATTTATTACTAAAAACACATTCGATTTACAATTCTCCTTAATTTCTTTTGTATTCTTTAATATTGGCTAGATTATTAAAGACTTTTAGACCAGTATTTCTCAACCGCAATTATGTGTAAATATGTAGCCGTTTTTGCGTGAATCTCGATAGTCAGACAGACATAAATGGATTTTTTTGCATATTATTTCTTATAATCGTCTGAAACGTGTTGAAATCAGATATGAGGCCGAAAAAAAAAACGTATATATATAGTCTCCAATTTTATTAATATAGATATGTTCAAAGTAGTTCTTTTCGACAATGATATGCTTGGCCATTATTTATACAACTCTCTTGGCGTGTAAGTACGTCAAAAAAGGAAAAAAGCAAAAAAGGAAAAAAGGAACATTTTGATTTTTTTTTTCAAATGTTGCGTTTATAACTCATCGATTTACATTTTTAGGGGCCCTATTAGTAAACCTAAATAGCACACAGGTTGGTAAGCGGTTGTACGGTTTAAGAATAACGAGAATTAAAATTTTTTGATATCTGGTATCCGATACCATGACCTGGTTATTACCCGCTACTCGTTAGTTCAATATGAAAGAGGGCCAAAGGGTTACCTGCGGCCGGCTTCCATCTTTTCATTTTTTCCAAACCCAGGAAAGTACGGGAATTTAAAAAAAAATATTCATAGATAAACAGAAATATTCAAAATACCTCACCCTTACCCAATAATATACAATAGATGATAGATAAGAAGTAAGTATTAGTTTATAAAGATAGTTTAAAAAACGGGGCAGGCTAACATTTCATCGACTCTTTGTGGACTGTCGTTTTTTTTACGTTTTCCGCAAATATCAAAATTTTAGACCGTGACTGAAAAGTGACCATATATTTGTGATCTTCTTTATATATAAAAATGGATATTTGTGGCTATGTCCGGAAATTCTAACCCACTTCCAGATACTCTACCGAGTTGAAATTTTGCATACAGGTAGCAAATGGCTTCATCATAACTAGAAAAATCGAAAATCTCAAAAAAGTCCCATCAGAAACGAGAAATTAATAATTTTGTTTTTAATTATATTGGACCATCGAAGTATGTATGATGCGTTCAGCGAGATCGCGGGAATTTCGTTTCAATGGTTGTTTGGACAACTATAGTAAGTTCGTGAAACATCGTTCAATGTCGTTCGGCGCGATTCATCTTTACTCTGCTCTAGCTGATAAGATTTATATATTGTTATTTAGTAAAATTTTTGATTAGTTTATGCAGAGCGAGACTAAAGTGGAGCACCTGTTTTCTGGTTTTTAATTTTAGGGCATTTTTATGAACTTTGTTATTTTTATTTATTTTTTTTTTCTATTCTTTTATTTAAATGTTTAAATATAATAGTAAAATCTTTTATATATATAAAACAGAAAATCTGTGTGTACCGAGTTGGAATTTGGTATATAGATAGGAAATGCAGTCAATATAAGGAGGCAAATTGAAAATCAGAAGAAAAAAAATGGTATCACTTAAGACGTAGACTTAACAGAAAAATTGCTTATACAGTGAAACCTCTATCTATCGTTTTTGAAGGGACCTATTGAAATAAACTATGGATGCGGAAAAACAATGAAAAACACATTAATACATATTTAAATGTTTAATATGTACGTACATATATATTCTAAAAATGATACATGTTTCAGGTATAAATCAATTTTTTTTAAATAAAAAATATCGTAGCGAAATAAAAAAGGAAGCTGCATGCCGACAAAAAAATTATACTTTGTATTGTATATAATCTTTCATCGTCATTTACTTTTTGGCTTTTTATATTGCCGTAAGAAATCAATATTCTTTCGGTGTTACAAATTAAATTTTTTTCGGCATCAGTTATCGAATGCGCATAAAAAAAGTTTTCAATTTGAAAAAACACGAAATTTGCTGCGTAATTTAAACGATGAATGCGGTAAAATGATACAGAGAGAAATGATCGATGCGATCTATTTTTGCGTGTTTTGTATGAAATTAATTCGGAACCGCAAGAAATAACGATATATACGGGAAAATTATTATTCGAGGAACGATAGATAGAGGTTTCACTGTAATAAGAAAGCAAATATTTTTTTTTAATGATTTTTTTTTTATTGGATTGATTTACGGGAGTAACGAAGGGACAACCTAAAACTAAACTTTTGAAATATCTCATTTACTATTGACTTAACAGCAAAAACGCACATGAGAAAAGCTGTTTAAAATAAAAATACAAATACATGTTATCCTATAAATTTTTCAATTGGTTAAGAAGCAGGGGAAGGGAGATGGGGGAGGTGCTAAAACTAAAATACTGGAAATATCTCGCTTATTATTTACTTTACATCAACAATTTATAAAGATAATTTATAAAGACTTTGATTGAAGAACGATTATTTTCTGTTTAGTGTAGCTTCTGAATATTTAGGGGGACAGAAGGAGCGCTACTTATAAACTTGAAATATCTCTTAATATTGACTTAACATTAAACATGTGTATAACAGAAGTTGTTACAATATCAATAATATAAATAAATAAATAAACAAATCTTTTCTGTTTAATCTTCTTCTGTATATAGGTATATCATTTATAAAATTTTCTTATCTATATATATAAAATCGTAACTAAGCTACCTACTCATAATCAACGCCCAGCCCAAACCACTGGACCTATAATCATGAAATTCGGCGAGTATATTCCCTCCATGACGTAAGCATCCACTAAGAACGGATTTTTCGAAACTCATCCTCTAAGTGGGTGAAAAGGGGATTAAAAGGGGTAAAATGTGGCTTCACGGTTTCCTTAATATCTCTTAGGTCCAATAATATATCGACTTAGTTTTTGCTTACAAAGACTACGCATGCAAATATAAAAAAACTTATTTCAGGATTTTGTCCTAATCAACCCTTAAAGGGGTGAATCTACAATCAGGGTGAATTATAGAACCCTTCGCATCTTCTGTGTTTATTGTGTTATAACACTTCTTTTTGACATATAGATGTCTTTTTAAAATATCTAGAAAGTGTTTTGACCGTTTTTTTAAATTTCACCCCTAAAGGGGTAAATTGGCATTTTTTATTCGATAGGATTTCGTCTAGACAAAGAAACATAAAATTCAGGGAGTATATCCCTTTTATGATTTAAGAAACCCCTTAGAAATTATTTTTGGAAATTCAACCCCTAAGGGGTGAAATGGGGTAAAATGTGTTTTCACGGATTCCTCAATATCTCACAGGTCCAATAATATATCGCCTTCATTTTTGTTTATAAATATTATCCATATAAATGTTGAAAAACTGATTTCACGATTTTGTCCTATTTATCCCCTAAAAGGGTGAATCTACAATCAGGGAGAATTATAGAACCCAACGTATTTCCTGTGTTTATTGAGTTATTAAATTCTTATTTTTCATATAGATGTCTTTTTAAAATATCTCGAAATGGTTTTGACAGTTTTTCAAAATTTCACCCCTAAAGGGGTAAAAGGATATTTTTGATTTGATAGAACATCCCTTGGATATAGATACATGATATTAGCAAAGTATATTCCCTCCATGAGGTAGGCATACACTAAGACGGGATTTTTCGAAATTCAACCCCTAAGGGGTGAAATGTAATTTCAAGGATTCCTAAATATCTCTACGGACCAATAAGATATCGTCTTGGTTTTTACTTCCAAAGATTACCCTGTGTTGAAAAACGTATTTCAGTATTTGTTCTAATCAACCCCAAAAGTGGTGAATTTCCGAACAGGGTTAATTATACAACCCATCATATTCCCTGTGTTTGTTGAGTTATAAAATTCCTTTTGGCATATAGGTGTCTTCTAAATATCTCGAAATGATATTGACAGTTTTTAAAATTCCACCCTTAAGGGGTAAATGGGAATTTTGTATTTGATTGAACATCCCTTGGACATAGATAAATAAAATTCGTGAAGTATATTCCCTCCATGACTTAAGCACCCAATAAGACGAGATTTTTCGAAATTCCACCCCTAAGAAGTGAAAAGGGGTGAAATGTGATTTCAAGGATTCCTCAATACCTCTTAGGACCAATAAGATATCGTCTTGGATTTTGCTTACAAAGATTACCCATACAAATGCCGAAAAACTTATTTCAGGATTTTGTCCGAATCAACCCCTATAGGGGTCTACAAGCGGGGTGAATTATACATACAACCCTTCGTATTTCCTGTGTTTATTGAGTTATAACATTCCTTTTTGGCATATCGGTATCTTTTTAAAATATCTCGAAATGGTTTTGACAGTTTTTTTAAATTTCACCCCTAAAGGGGTAAATGGGTATTTTTTACTCGATAGAACATCCTCTGGAAAAGATACATGAAATTCGTAAAGTATATTCCCTGTATGACGTAAGTACCCAATAAGACGGAATTTTACGAAATCCAACCCCTAATGGCTGAAATGTGATATCAAGGATTCCTTAATACCTCTTAGTACAAATAAGATATTGACTTGGCTTTTGCTTATAAAGATTAACCATACAAATGCCGAAAATTTTATTTCTGATTCGGATTCTTTCCTAATCAACCCCTAAAAGGGTAAATCTATAATCGGGGTGAATTATACAACCCGTCGTATTTCCTGTGTTTATTAAATTATAACATTCATTTTTGGCACACCGGTGTCTTTTTCAAATATCTCGAGATAGTTTTGACAGTCTTTTAAAATTTCACCTCTAAATGTAAATGGGGGGAGGGTTAAATGGCTATTTATATTCTATAGAACTTCCCTTGGATATAAAGACATGAAATTCGGGAAGTATATCTCTCCCGTGATGTATGCACCGACTAAGAAGAGATTTTTCGAAATTCGAGCTCTAAGGGGTGAAATGTGATTTGAAGGATTCCTCAATATACCTTAGGACCAATGTGATATTGACTTGGTTTTTGATTACAAAGGTTACCCATACAAATTTTTGAAACAGTTATTCAGGATTTTCCCCTAATCAACCCTTAAAGTGGTTAATCTACATTTGGGGAGAATTATAGAAACCTTTGTATTTCCTGAGTTATAACATTCCATTTTGGTACATAATTTTCTATTTAAAATATTTAGAAATCGTTTTGAAAGTTTTTTAAATTTCATCCCTAAAGGGGTAATTGGTATAAAAAAATTTTATTCGAAAGAACGTCCCTTGACATAGATATATGAAATTCAGGAAATATATTCCCTCCATGTCGCAAGCACCCGCTTATATGGAAATTTTCGAAATTCGACCCCTAGGGGATGAAAAGAGATAAAATGTTTTTCCTCGGATTCTTCATTATCTTTTAGGTCCAATGGTATATTGATTTAGATTTTGCTTACAATGTTATCCGTATATGTGTTCAAAAATTAAATTCAGTATTTTGCTCTAATCATCAATCCCTAAAGGGGCGATTCTAGATTCGGGGTGAATTATAGAACCCTTTGTAGCTTCTGTCTTTGTTGTATTATAACTATGTTGTACTTTTTCGCATTTAGGTGTCATTTTAATATCATTAATTTCAAGATCATTTCATTTTGATCGTTTTTTTCATATTTAACCCCTAAATTGCATTTTTATATTTCCCAAAATTTCATTGGTACATTGGTATTTTTTAGTAGACAATTGAAATTCGGGGACTATATTTCTTCCATGACGTAAGCAACCACTAAGAAGAGATTTCACGAAATTCGAGCCCTAGAGGGTGAAAACGGATTTCTTAATATCTCTTGATGAAATAACGACTTGCTTTTTACTTACTTTGGTCACCCGTACGCATTGTTAAAAATGTAATTTAGGATTTTGCTTCAATCAACACTTAACAGGGCGAATCTTCATTAAATTAGGGCGACTTATATAATGTTTTGTAACTTATTTGTTTGTTGAGTTATAACATTCTTTTTGGTATATAATATATTTATTTTTTTCTAATCTTTAGGCTTTTAAAAGTTTTTTTTTTTTATCTATAAAGGGGTAAATAGGTATATTTTTGATTAGATACATGGTATTCCGGGAACATATTCCTTCTATAACGTAAGCATCGAACTCTTTATATCTCCTGTGCTTCTTGTGTTATAACATTCCTTCCTGGCATATAGGTGACTTTTTAAAATCTTTCGATAGTGTTCTGACAGTCTTTTCATCATTCCTAAAGAATATTTTATTAGAAATAAGAAATTCCAAGAGAACCCACTAAGAAAGGATTTTTAAACCCCTATGGGGTGAAAAGGAGTAAAATATTTTTTCACGGATTCCTCAATATCTCTTAGGACAGATGAGATATCGACTAGGTTTTTGCTTATAAAAGTTACCCGTGCACATGTTTAGAAACAAACTACGAATTTTACACTAATGAGCCTCTAACGGGGTGAATCTACACCTGAGGAGAGAGTCAGCAATGTGATCTATAAAGAACCTTGACTTATAATAATTACACGATAATGGCAAACCGTCAATATACCGTAGCGAAGCACGGGTACTCAGCTAGTATGTATATAAATACATGACCTGACTGACTCATCAACGTTCAGCCCAAATCACTAGACCTAGAAACATGAAATTCGAGAAGTATATTTCCTCCATGTCGTAAGCGATCACTAAGAAGTGAATTTTCGAAATACGACCCCTAAGGGGCTGTTAAGTGATTTCAGGGATTCCTCAATATCTCTTAGGCCCAATGAGATATTGACTTAGTTTTTGCTTACAAAGGTTACACATACAAATGTTAAGAACTAAATTCAGGATTTTGTTCTAATCAACCCTTAAAGGGATAAATTTATTATGTATTCGGAGTGAATTATAGAACCCTTCGTATTTCCTATGTATGTTGAGTTATAACATTGTGTTTTGGCATATAGATGTCTTTTTAAAATCTTAGAAACTTTTTGACAGTTTTCTTTTAAATTTTCACGCCTAAAAGGGTAAATTGGTATTTTTTATTCAATAGAACGCCCCCTGGACATAGAAACATGAAATTCGTGGAGGAAGGAATGTTCCTTCCATGATGTGAGCACCTATTAAGAAAGATTTTTTTAAAATTCGACCCCTAATGTGGTGAAATGTTTCTTTCACGGATTCCTCAATATCTCAGACCTATAATGAGATATCGACTTGGTTTTTGGTTACAAAGATTACCCATACACATGTACAAAAACGAGGTTCAGTATTTTGCTCTGATCAACCCATACAAGGCAAATCTAGATTCAAGGATATTCATAAAACCCTTCAAGTGACCTGTTTCATTTCTTTTTGGCACATAGGCGTCTGTTTAAAATCGGTATATGTATTAAAACTCAAAAACGGATAAACCGATTTTAGTGCTATTTGCAACAGCGTATTCCAAATTTGTCTGGAAAGATTTTAAGCTATATATCATCGCGGTAAGACACCAGGTTTCCGATCAATTAAGAAATATTTAAACTATAAAAGATACACATATTCAAAATATACCTATATTAACGAATTTTGGGTTTAATATTGCAACAAAAATGTTCCCGAGGATATATATCACAATTTTCTTTATTTTCATTTTAGACGACAATTGTAACGTTAAATTCGCTATTGAACATTATTGTAACCCCCTAAAGCAATACGAAGAAAACTTACTTCGGTGGCAAGAATATTTACTAACGAAAAAAAGTGCTCTGATCTATATACATAGGTACGATTTATAAATCAGGAATAATCACGAAGTAATTATAATAAATATCATAAAAATTATAATAAATAATTTCGTAAGTTGCAACATAAAATGCTTTACGTGACTGGCGCTGCCTTTGGCAATGATTCTCACATGGGCATTTTCCTAGGTTAGCACATCGGGATACTTATACGTGTTGATATTAAATGTCTGTACTACCAATGTTTACAAAGAAATTCGTACTTAAATTATTTGTATAAGAAGCACATATTAATACAATTGTAGATTAAAACAAATAAATATATTTGAATATAAAACGATTCGTAGCAACCAGTCTTGAACCGATTTCGAAATGGGCCAGATCTAAGCGGGCTACGACTACTTTATTTCGGTAGCGAAGCAGCGGGTACACTGCTAGTCTAAGGATAAAAATGTGCAAGTATACCAATTTTCTAACAAAATTTAAAAAATCTTTTTCACTAAAATTTTTAAATTTTGATACCAAATTGAAAAAATGATTTTAGCGAAAATGTAGCTTTAAGCTAATTTTTGGATTATGAAAAAAAAATATGTCAAGAATTCATGCTTCCCTAGTTTTTGAGTTAAAGCCGATTTGGGTTAGTTACTTGCATACAATTCCAAAGCTTTTGCCCAAACTTCAAAATGAACCAAACTTTGTTGATCTATGACCAAAAATACATATTTGTACCAATTTTCAGTAATATGGGAGACAAAATTCACGATTTTTCGCCATTTTCAAGAGTTTGGAATACTGCCCATACAAAATTTAATAACTGGTTTATTAAAGCCCAATTTTTTTTATAAACTAAACAATTCAGGAGAAATTAAAAAATTCTAACCGTAGATTTCTTTCCCTAACCATTTTTTAGTTCGTAATTTTTTTTTAGATAGTAATTTTCAAAAATTAAAAAAAAAGAAAAAATTTGTTTTCTTGTTTCAAAATATGGTCACAAGTCAATAAGGACTTTGAAAAAATTTAACCGCAGGTCTTTATCGCATTTAGTTTTGAGGAAACGTCCATGCGAAGATGAAAATTTCTATAAATCACGCCATATTAAAATTTGTTATAATTTTAAAATACGTAAAACGAATAAGGCCCAAAATTTTTTTTTTTAGACTAAATAAACTACGAGAAATTATTTATTTATTATATTCCGATACATACATTTCATTAGTTCTAAAAACAAAGAAAAAATATATAAATTCCGCTTTTACAAACAACGTTTTTCATCTTCACATCGATTCTTATACGGGGTATTTCCTCTCCTGGTCTTACTGAGGGCCATATCTCACCCGGGAAGCGTTGTATCCAAATTTCGGATGATTTCTTGTGTAGCAGCTAGCAGCATTCCATTCTTCTTTATAGCAATGCAAAGAAAGCTCTTGTATTGTAGTTAAAGGATCACGACTTCGATTTCTGATGCACCTTTTAGTATTTCCTATTAGTGCAATATACAAAGGTTTTCAAATTTAATTTTCAGAAAAATCAAATATTCAGTTTTTTGTGTTTGATATTTAACTATAAGTAGGTATAAATAGAAATATGTAATTTTAGAATATTTTAAAATATAAAATTATTAGCTATATATTTGTGAAAGTTTTCTCAGAACGATTAGATTTTATCCCGGACGGGGTTGAGAAACTCTGTCTACAGTATTCCTCCCGTGTTCCTCCGAGTGTCCCCGTGTTTTGAGTCAATCCATAAGTTCGGGCTTATTTTTTAGCAAAAGTTTTAAATACTTAGATAAAACATATAATTTTTTAATCATGAATATATTTTCCTTCATTATTAAGAAGTTGTTGCCATCTTAACTGTAATTTTTTAATTCCATCTGCATAAAAACCTTGTGGTGGATTCAGAAAGAGATTCATCTTCTACGTTGCTGAATCCTGTATCTACTTCCGAATTTTTGAAACCATTTCTGTGCAGTCCTTACACTTATTGTTTTCTTACCATGACGACAATTTAATATTTCTGCAACAGTCTTAGCACTCAAAATCAAATTTTCAAAACATTGCATTCGTCACATATCGGTTTTTATTTTTAAGGACTCTATTAGTAAACCTATTTAGCACAACAGTTGGTCAATTAATGACAAATCACCGTATTAAGCGAAAAAGATTGATACTTTTTGTCAAATATGCCCGACAAAACTAAAAAGAAAAACAATATACTTGAAAAATTCGCAGAAACTTGTGGACTGACTTGATAGATTGATATTTATGCTCGGATTCATAAACGTTCTCATCAAAATTTCCTCTTAGTTGAAGAAATTTTGATTTCAATAGTTTGCACCTTTGAAATTGTATGTCATGTTGTTATTACAAAAATAATTAAATAGGTTACATTATTTAAAATATATCATCATTTGGCATATGTAATGTTTGTTTTGTAATATGTAAGAGGAACCACTTAGTGGTTTCACCGCGTTCAGTGAAAAATAATATCTTTATTATAAAGATCATAACCAAAAATCTGAAAACAGTTTTACAATGTCAGGATTTTTTTTAATGATTTTTAAAGTCAGTAATACACTATAAAAGTAACCAAAATAACCAGATCTAGTTTGTCCTTACAAAATTGAACAGCATGTAGGCGCAAATAGCCATTATAGCTTTGCGCCAAAACTAACTAACTAACTTCTGGTGCAGCCGACCAGCGTAGTGTAGTGGTAACACATGTGCTCTGCGTTGCTAAGGTCTCGGGTTCGAATCCCGTAAAGGCATGGAATTTTTCTAAAATAATAACTGTCCTGGCTAACTGCCGAAGCAGCAAAGGCCATTAAAATAAAAATAAAAAATAAAAAAATAACAAAAAAATAAAAACTTCTGGTGCAATACTGTGGCAAATCTATAAAGCTACAGACGATCGTATCTAAGCAGTTGTTATACTTGTTGTTATGGACAGTTTCTTATAGATTTTGTCTGTAAGCTTTCAGATTTGCCACAGAATTGCACCATTTGTTATATAAAATTTATAGAAACGAACCGTTTCTATGGAAATTTTCTATAGAAAATTACGATTTTAACTGTCGAAGCATCATACAGTAATGAACTTTGTAAATACGGGCATAAGACAATAAAACACGAGTTTTGCAAGCAAAATACTGTAATAAGTAATTTAACAACAGTTATTTAAAAACTTCCGTAGATTTAATTAGGTGTTTGAGGTGAGTATTCAGCTGTACCTCGATGTAAAAAGTTTATAAATTCGTCGCGCCACTGTAACTGAATCGAACAATGGAACGAACGTCGTTCAAACGTTCAATATAAATAAATGAATGGCAGAGATAGTTCGTTCGATTGTACTCTTTGAAAGATAAAGGAACGTAGTCATTTTGTAATGGAGTTCTTTCATTTAAATACGTTTTTATTCAATGTTTTTTGTGTTGTTGGAAAAGTAATATACGGGGTAGTATGAATAGAAACGAAACAACTCGTGCAGAAATAGTTGATATTAATATTGAAATAGCTACACCTTAAACAATATTAAAATGTGAAAATACAGAAAGAGGAAGATGTTCAATAATATGAAACTGCACTTTTACAAGCCACGTGTCAAATCGTTTTATACAGTTTGATTGTGAAGCGGAAACATGGAACGTTTTATTCATATGAAGATCTTTGAAGATGCTGCAAGGAAAGAACATCGCATACAATTCTTAACGTTTGCGACAACGAGTAACAATAGATGCGAGATATAAGAATATGCAGTTGTTGATCTCTTTGTTGGAAATATCATGCGCATTTGAATACCGAGGAAATTTAAGGGGGTGGCGGACAAAAGGCAACTATTAGCTAGCAGCGTAATTAAATTCGTTCATATATGAATCTTATTTGAAAACCAACATTTATTAATACACCTAAATTCTAATTTGCGTCAGGGATGCGTAATAAATCATTGAAATATAGAGGTGAGGTGAGTGTTACTTAAAGTTTTAATAATGAAAGTACAAACATAACTGAAGTACTTATGCCTAGTTGCACCAGCTTTCCTTAAAGTTTAAGCACTCCTTAAAGCGCAAAAATAACTAGCAACACGATGCATTGCTACGTATAGGCTATTTCAAACGTTTAATCGGAACTAACTGGAATTTTAATTTATTAAGTTGCCATGAGCTCTCCTTTTAAGGTTTGAACAGGGCTTTTAAAATATGACCAAAGAAACAGGATATTTTTGCGATTTATAGTAAGTTTAAAATTTAAGGAAAGCTGGTCGAACTGAGATTTAAAATTGATTTGGAATGAAAAATATGAAATATATATATATATATATATATATATATATATATATATATATATATATATATATATATGTTTAGTGGAAGTTACGAGTGACTTGTTGAAATTTAAAATATAGAATATATTGGGATATGCACTTTTGGACTGAGTTAAATAAAGTTTAACACAACATTTATTCCAAGTATCCGACATTTCGGCTTTATTTTAAGCATTCATTCAGGGCTTATAATATACAAAATTCTTGACAAAATGCACAACTTTTTACCGACCGATAAGGAAGGTGTTGTGATCATACCGATTTTGACATTTTGAGATTTTGATGGATCTCCACGAATTGAGGTCCCTATATAACGTTTTGGCTATTTTTAGCATGATGTCCGTCCGTCCGTCTGTCTGTCTGTCTGTGCACGTGCAGAGCAAATTCGGCTAAAAACTTTATAAACTTCATATTTAAGCTTTAGACATAAATGGCACGAATTGATCAACTTTAGTAAAAATCGGTTGACTAGAAATGGGAGTTTACTCGTGTCAATTTTAAGATTTTTGCTAATATTTAACAGAAAAATATTTCGAAAAAATTTATTTAACAAAAGTTGCTATAAAAGCAATAACTAACAACTTTTATTTGAGATTTTTTTTTGATAAAACGAAAAAATTGTGAAATATTTTTTGTAACTTTTTTTAAATATCTATTTTTTCATACTTATGTTTAACGTTTCCATGGTTATGATAAATAATATCTTTGTTAGAAAATGTTAGGCCAAGTTATTTCTACTCTGCTGCTAGAATGTATTTTATACAAGTACTTTGTAATGGTAGTCGGTCCTGTGGTGGCCACAGCTGATTTTTTTATTATTGAAAATAGGTTTTAATATATAATTTGAAAGTTGCTTGATACTACATGCTCTATAATAGTCTTTAGTAAAATAAATAATTTCTTGTCAAATACGGGAGATATTCGTTTATTTATGAAAAAATTAAATGAAACACCCTCATATATTTTTACTAGTTCTGTCAGAAATCGACCATGCCGGAACCGGAATGGGTTCCAAAAAATTATTATGTACGGTATTGATAATTTTAGGCAAAAAAAAAAAAAAAAATGCATATGAACGTGTGTTCAATTCCGAACGATTTTCGAGATAGAGCTACGAATGTCGTGCGAGGTCCATTAACTGGCCACCAATATTTCCAGGCCTAACCTCATTGGATTTTTATTTACGGAATCGGATGAAGAAAAGTGGATACACAAGACAAATTGCTCTCTCGCATATTGGATGCTGTTGGCCATATAAAGGAAAATCAAAATACAATCAGAAGAACAACACGCGATGTTGTCAAAAAAAAATCTATTGTAAACTTTAAAAAAATGTGTCATTTCAATAATTCGATATTATTCACACAGCTCTGTCTGAGAAACCGTTCCAGAAAAGATACAAGTTCTCATGAAAATTAATTCTTAAAATGACCGATACCAGCGCTTCCCAGAATGTTGACCTTTCCTCCTGGGACACTGTATACATAAAATCGGTTATAATATAAATCTGTTTTTTTTTAAAATTTTTTCGTCTTTATTTTCGTTTCTACACATTTCAGATGATTGTGTATCTATTCCTGCAATAAATAATACTCCTATTACAACTTGTTTGGATTATAATAGAAAAACAGTGTACATTACAAATGATTTTTTAAATTGGTACACTTCCACATATATCATATTAAATGAAAATAAATGTCTTATTCAAAATGTCTACCCTTCACCTTCACACAGGCTATAAACATGACAGCCCATCATCAATGGCAGTACGCACGATATCCATTGGAAAATTGGCCACTGCTTTCTTCAACGATTGCTTTTGACTCTCCAAATTTGGATGTCGTCTGCTACAGGCTATGTCCTCCAACACTGACCTTAATTTGCATTACAGCGGTTTTAAATCTGGACCAATCTTCAGTTCTAATGAACTCCAGCGTGTGAGTTTCCAGCCATTGTCGTGTGGACTATACCTTGTGATCTGGAGCAGAATTGTACTTGCTGAAAGATCAAATGACCAGAATTACCTATACATGGTTTCATTAAGAGGCTTAACGACCTTGTCCCAAAATGACACCTTGGTATGATTTCGTACTTGTCTTCACACCCTGAGCACAAAAATGTAACTCAGTAACACTGAACTCTGTGAATGACTTGAGCCGCATCTCGAGAGCTACGTGCATATACCCGGTCATTTTGTTTATTAAAATTTTAATCGATGTTGAAAATTTTTTCATCGAAAATATAATTTTGCGATGCATGTTGTCTGCGTACCAGTGAATCAGTTGTTTAGCTCTGGTCTTCTTGATGTCCCTTAGAGATAGAGCAAGCAAATTTCCAGTGCTTCTTTGGTAAGCCCCCACTTTTAGGTCTGATTTGATGACGCGTGGCATACTCCGTATTTAATTACCCATCTTCCTAGATTTTTTGGTTACGAAGTGAATTTCTCCGAGTTCAGTTCGCAGGCGACCACTGCTTTGCTGATTTTCAATACCTTGAATATCATTGAACCGATTAATAGTGCGATTCACAAATAGACGATAAATACCCAAAGATTTTAAAATATTAAAAACGTCTCCCTGCGTCTTCCCAACTTTATGTGCATTTTATAAATGAAAATGTCATTCATATGTACCAGTCATTGTTATAATTTGGCTTCAATATCAATCGAAGTCGTTATCTCTTCTAGTTTTCGAGATCCCAAATAGCTTTCCAATTATAGGACACCAGGTACATCTGCAAAGTTACAAATTATGGATGCACAATATTACACTTCTGAGTGTTGATGTCTGAATTAGTATTATTTTAAAATTGATAGTAATGAAGTAAGTCAAACAATAATAAATATTTTTTATAATCTATATTCTATTATTAACCTTAAATAATAACATATATATATATATATATATATATATATATATATATATATATATATATATATATATATATATATATATATATATATATATATATATATATATATATATATACTTATTAAGAAAACTATAATGTTTAACATGACGATCTTAATTGGTCTCATACTGCATTTTATACCATCATATTTTCAAAAAATGTAACTCTTATATTTCGAAATGGAAATATGTGTATTAAATATTGGTTTTTGCAAGTAATGGTAAGTAGTAATGTAATAAAACGGTTTATTTGTGGGAGTAACATCTGCTATTTAAGTCCAACAGGCTGAACATCAACAATTTAAGCATACTTAATTCGCTAAGGAGCTGTAAAATTCGACATGTGGTAACTTAAACCGTTTAACATTTTCGCATCTTATTAATAACACATTAAAAATACTTTAATTAAATTTATTAAAAAATTACTTGAAATATTTTACCGTTAATTCACACATTATGTAATGAGAGATTAAAATATTAAAAAGCATTTAAAAAATATGAAATGTGGCCTAAGGGGTGCGGTGTTTTTAGAAATTTTAAGTCGGTTTGATTTGGACATTTTCAATTTTCAGATCTCGTCTGGCTACACGGAGAAAAATGACATTGTTCCATCAAGTAAAATATTTTACTTGGCCAAGTTTTTGCTAGAGTAACAGAAAAAAATTGTCCCTGATAATATTTTTTCAATTACGTTGGTTGATCTTACTAAGACCTTAAAGTCATTCTAACAAAGAGAAATTAGTTTCATACCTATTTGTTAAGGTTACAAATTAAATTTGTTGCTACGACAAATGTGTTAGTCCATGTGAAACAAATGTATAATGATACTTAATAATTTTGTGCATCTAACAAATTATGTTAGTCATCCAGGTATGTGACGTATATGCCTTGCACATGCGTTTTGAGTTCGGAACAATATGGCGTAGGCTTTGTTAGTGGTTGACGTTTTAATACTTGTTGATAGTTTCTGCGCTGTGTTTAATAAGCAAATACGTGCAACAATGCAGTGTATCCGAACATTAGTATCTTCGGGACTTCACAAATATTTTCAACCTATTACAACTTGAGGAGACAGTTTAAAAAAGTTGGGCTACTCGATAAAAGAGTAAACTAGCCCAATAAATAAAACAGGTAATGATTTTAATAATGCAAATAGTGTATTAATGCTAATACTTTGGTGTGGAATTTTTGTAATCATATAGAAATATGCTAAAAACTATACCCTGTTTAGAACTCCATTTAAAAATTTCTCATCGTTTTACAGATGTTCATTTTTTGTTGTGAACATGGTTTTATCAGTAAAAGTGAAAATTATTATTAGGTCCATTTACGTTAAGCTAAGCAGTGTATAAACCGGGTATAAGTTAATAGACGTGAATTTTTGCCTGGCATATATAAATTGGAAATGAATATTTGTAATAATTTTGAATATTTAATTGTTTTATGTTCATACTAAAAATCTTGGAATATCTCAAACTTAAAATTATGTAATGTCCTATTACATATTAAATTTTATAACTGTAAATTTTGTTAATAATAAATTATAACAACAATAAATTATAAAATTTGTTTTATTTTTCTTAATACATATATACATTTTACAGGTAGAGATGTTTTTAAATTTCTTTGCGAAAACAAAATCTGTTAGATGTCATAACATTTCCAGTTCAATTTTGTGACTTCTAATAGCGTTTTTTTCATCACTAAATATAAAAATATCTCTGATTTTAGATTACAACAAATGAAATTAGTAATATACTTCTAACTAATTTCATTAGTCACCCCAACAAAGGTGGTTACCCGGGCAAAAGATGATCAGTTCGTGAGACAAATAATTTTTTGTTACCATAAAAATTTGCTAATTCTAACTAATGAAAATTAGTTCCTAGAACAAAAACTTCAGCAAAAACATTTTGTTCCCAATGCAAATTTATGTGATAAGAAAAATTTGATGTCAAGACAAAAAAGTTTGTTGTCTAAAATACCACTAAAAAAATTTGCTGGAGTAACTAAAATTTTAGTAATTCCAACAAAACCTTTTTTACCGTGTAGAAATATCTCGCCTTTCAACCAAATCAATGAAAACAATCGATATCATTAAGGTGGCATAATTTGTGGGCAGAATTTTCTGCCTTTTTGGCTTCCTTATAAAGTAATTATGGTTGATATAAAATATCCAATGGGCTTCTAAACGACATGCCCCCGCGATGGCTAGTTTCACAAATTTCACTGTCCATGAACATCAACTTTACCAGATTAAATCCTGTGATTTATTGCTAAAAAGATGGTACCGGAACGCTAGTCAAGTGACTACAAATAGATATAATTTCTTTCTTTGGTTTAAGCAGGACTAGAATCTAGAAACTTTCAAAGATTGAATGAGACTTTTGATCATTTTGTTTAGCAAAATCCCACTTCAAGTTCCGGAACGCTATCCATCTTTACAAATAGGCACCGGACCGTTGTTCCAGTGCATTCCGGCCCGAGAACACCACTGATTATAATGCTGAAATATTTTATTCCGTAGTAAAAAATTATAAAATTCAAATGCAGTTTTCTTACATAAAATTTAAATAATCCCTTATATTTTTCAGAATCTTTTTATTTTTCTGTCAATATCGTGGACTCCATTTGCATTAGACTGTAAACCATTTCGCAGTCGTCTTTGGAGACAAAGGCTCGATGTCTCTTTAGCAGCGTATTGTTCCCTTACATTGTTCAGAGAATAGATACTTCAAGTTACATCATTGCTAACAAAGAGACGCGCTCTGGCGTCTTTGTTCGTCGTCTGTTCGCGAGAGTGCGAGGTGCGGGGTTCGTTTTCCTCCAAATGAAGATTGGAACTCGTAACAAAATGGAGAAAAAGACTTTTATTGACGGTATTAATGAATTGTTTTGATTTTTGTTTGATAATTTTTTGTAATGTTGACACTTAATTTCAAGATTTTTCTATTCCGGTCGGAAAGTATTGTTTGATTTCTTTGAATTAGCGGATTCAATTTCAGATCACCGTATAAAAATTGGTTTATTAACACAATAATGGTTTTATTAAAATTGAAAATGAAATATTTATATACGTTTCTTTCTCTGTTTTCTTTCGAGCTTTGCGTCTATGACTATATTTAAAGTTCTGGCCACTTTCTCACTCTGCCTTTAATAGATATAAGTGGAAAAACTGAAAAGACTTATCATAAATGACGATGCAAAGCAAACAAGGTGATGCAAAGTAAATCACGGCGATCCAAAGCAAGGCGATGCAAATCAAAGCAAGTCGATGGAAAGCAAAGTAGGCAGATGCAATGGTGAACCATCACACAACAACATAAGTTGTGTTTGGTAACTCACTCTGTTTACGCTTTATACACCTTTTGAGTTCGTTTACTAAACATTTCCAGGAAACGGAGTGAATGATTGAGCGTTTTTTAACTTCAACTTGGAGCGTTAGGAGCTAACTCCAAAAGCACCAAGTAGAAAGAAGAAGCAGTTGGAGTACGTAATAATTTTGGCTCTGAAAACATTAAAATGGAAAATTTAATTTATATATGTCAAATTTGCCAGTTTACTATTCCAGAACCACATGAATCTTCAGAAGGGTTAATTTATTCAGCGGTACCACAAGGATTCGTCTCAGGACCCTTATTATACACTACTTAATATACATAAACACCAGTTTAATAATAATTAATAGTAAGTTTATTGGCAATTTCTAATTTTATTTTCCTATTTTATCACAGTGACTGTTAATGTCTTCTCCATATTTTCACAATGATATAATATATTTTTTAAATTCCTAATTCAATCGATCTTCTGAATTTTTTTTGTAATTATTGTTCTTCCGTTTACTCCATGTTTACTCTCTATTTACGCTGTATAAAGATTGCTCCGTCTATCCGTTCGCCACAGACCAGTTACCGAAAGCAGTAATATTATTCCTTGCAAAGCAACACCTGAAACTGTTCCAAATCAGGTTCTGCCATCGATTTTATTTCATCCACCTATTTTATCCTTTGCCTAACATGACTTTTCACTCTACAGGTGTCTAATAATTAACTTCACTACTTTCATTTTAAATATTTCCTATAATAAATACTAAACAATAAATATTTTTATATAAAAGCGTTATTTTAGCAATTATATCTGAATTATAATGTCGACCAAATTCCTGCTTCTTGCTAGACAAATGCGAGCTCTTTCATTAGCTTTCTTAGAACATTTACACAAATATTGGAAGGTATTTCAACTATTACTGCTTGAATAATATCCATTTGCTGTTCAATAGACGTTGGTTTGATGACATAGACACATCCTATAAGATAATCCTGCAGAAAAATATCTAGAGTGGTTTAATCGGTAGATCTTGGCAGCCCATGTCACCAGTTCTGTAGTTTAATTGGTCTGGACTCTTCAAAATTTTGATTGTGGCTCCTGCTGTAATGATATGTAGTACCATCTATATGTAAATTTTAATTTGTTTTACTGAATTAAATAACAAACAAAATTATAATTGTCTAAATTATGTTCATATTGCAAGGAAAAGTGTTTTTGCAATACATATTTTTTTTTAAACTCACTATTATTTTATAGTAAATATTAGTAAAACTAAAATCAGTTTTACGCATCTCAGTTCTGACTAATATTGTTCAATATTATTTAAACCTAAATAAATTTGTCAATTGTCCTTTAAATTTTGTTCTTTATCCTTTTTTTTTATCATTTTTGTTTTATTTTTTGTTTGTAATATGAAATATTCAATAACAAAATTGATATTATTTGTTATTGTATTGCTGTTATTAGTTAGAGTTAAGATAGCATTATAATTAATATAATAAAATGTACAATTCAACTTATATATACATATGTATAAACGCACATTTTGAACTTCGGTCTGTTGTGCTGTTATTTCTAATAAAATTAAAAGTAAAAATTAAAATTAAAATTTGTTGATGAAATTTGAATACTTTAAGCTCAACAATAAATTGAAGGTCAACTTTTTCAATTTATTGATCAATAAATTGAGCCGTGTAACACCTACTTTAATCTATCTTATTATTTCCCTGACGTCTGCCACTTTTTTCCTGCTTTCCTCGGTCGGCTTAGCGGCAGTTTTCTGATAGATTGCGATTTTTGTCATTATCTCGGTTATTTAGGGGATGAAACGAAGACAATTTAGTTTTAAAGGTCGGTGAGACAACTGTATTTGTACCAATTTTTCGTCACCACTTAGTCGCATTTACTATTTTTTCATGTTTTGAAATTTCTCTATCATTGTATCAGTCACATTTGTGAATAAAAATTTGTATAATAGATTTTTTTCACGGAGTTATCGTTGTCGAGTTGACCGTCGTCTAGTTGATCGCCGTCGAGTTTACCGTCGACCAGTTGACCGTCGTCCAGTTGACCGTCGTCAAATTGACCGTCGTCAAGTTGACCGTCTTTGAGTTGACCGTCGTCGAGTGACCGTCGTCGAGTTGACTATCGCCGAGTAAACCGTTGCTGAGTTAACTGTCACTGAGTTGGCTTCGCCGTTTTGACCTATTCCAGTCAATCTTTATATTTTGCAAACAAAATATTTTCAAATCAATATATTCAAGTGTCAAACATGTTACCCGTTTCTTTCAAACTGTCACGAAAACTTGAGTAGAAAAAACACTTAATTACAGAAAAAATATGTAAATGTTTTGTTTCGCTATCCATTTCCTTGACACGAGTATACACGATTCATTAAGTAATACGTCGACTTGATTACAAATAATGTGTTGAATTAAACATATTCTAAATGGAGTCAACGTGGACGTTAGTAGTTCGCGTGTGAGCCACCAGAGGGAAAATGAAACTTTGCATGTGTACAGTCTTATCTGATTTTCATTGCTTTACGAATGGTTTAGAGGTTTAGCTTTGCTTTTTATAAAGCGCTATTACAAGGTTTGGTTTCAGTGGTATAATAGAATTGATGAAGTTTTTAAATGGAAGAAAAATATTAGATTGGCTTAAGTTATTTATCGCAGTTATGATAATTTAGATCAAATCATGAATTGACCAAGTTAGTTTTTAGGTTAAAATGAATAAATTTCATTTAATTTTGTATTAACGAGATTTTGTGCCCATCATTGTAACATGGCTAATGTTTGCAATGTCAGTTTTTTTGACGTAATGGTTATTTGACCAATGCTTTACGTGTTCTGTAGGTATATTTTGTACGACCAGGGCAAGCACGAGGATCTTTCACGCTTTGTAAATCATAATTTGCGAATCATAATTTGGGGCCTCTAAAAAAAGATATATTTTGAAACCTCCTACATTATTCAGCGCCCTCTAAATATAATTAAATGGAGGTATAAGAAAAATATTAAAATAGAAATTTTTCATGCTATAGTATTTCCAAAATAGTATAACAATTATACCTGCTGCGTTTATGGTTCTGTTAAAAATAGTTGCCAGGACCGTAATAATTATTTAAAATAAACGTGTTTTCTTATATGCTGTTAAGAATTAACTGTATACACTCACATGACATTCCTTCACATTTTTATCAGGCTTTGGACTGGTTATCTTTTTGTCATATAGTCTATATTAAATACTTCAAATTTGCACAAACAAAAATCATCCTTTTTTTAAACTTGTCAATTTATGGTAATTTAAAATTATAAAATACTAATTATTATCATTGTTTATATCACTATCAGAGTTTGTGTCACTACCACTGTCATTTAAATTAATAATTATAGAAGATTTATTTGGTGGATTTATAAAAAAAAATTGTTTCAATTGTCTTCTATGTTCTATACTTTTTCCACAAATCTCTACTTATTGCACTAGTTTCGTCTTTAATTAATTGTACTACAGTGTCACTTTCTATCGGTGTTGCATTTTTCCGGAGCACATTACCTTTTAATTGGCTCCATATTAGTTCTATAGGGTTTAAAACACAATAATATGGCGGTAGCCTTAAAATAGTAGCCACGTCCACATTTTACATTCCACTTCAACGTCCACATTTTCGCACTCCAAATCACCTTGCACAGATTAACTATTTTCACTACAGAAATTAGGAATTTCTGCAAAATCAAATGGTCGCCAAAGAGCCATGTTGGTAATGTATGCACTCTATGAACGTTGAAAATTAACTAACAAACAAGTATAACATCCCCTAAAATTTAGAAACAATAGAATTAAAAATTTGGATAATATCCTTAATGGTTTTTAAGAAACTTCAATTGAACTAGTGCTACATCTATTCTATTTAAATTTAAAATTACCTTAATACCCCTTATATTCTTTTTACAGCAACGAGTCTTAAGATTACTGCCATAAACCCATTACCGAATTGTTAAGCTTCTTAACAAGAGTGGCCATTTCATTTTTGAAATACTATACAAATAACTACATAAGATTCATAATTTTATGGTTCTTCAGCGCATCCATCAGGTGGCGCCCCCTGGTGGTTGCTTAGAGTCACCGAATGGTAAAGCCAGCCCTGATTATGGGTCAATGTATTTTTCTCTAATCGCAATAGAATCAAGAAACTTATAAAAATAATTTTTCGTCCGTGAATCCTTATTTTGAGAGCTCACATTATATTTTTTAGTACAATACATTCGTGTCTTTTGAAAAACTTTTCGCATCAAAATTGCGACTATTTTTGGCATCTATCAAAATAAAAAGTTTTTTAAAACAATTTTTTGTTTCATTATCTAAATTTCAAGAGCTTTTATTTAGAAATCCACGTTAAATAAGTAAATTTTTCAGTACCACAACAATAAGATAACTTTTAAAAAATGATCTGATCAAAAATTCCGAGCTTACTATTCCGGTTTACTTTAATGTTTTTTACTCTGAATTTTTAAATATTTTTTACCAATCCCTTGGAGGTTGGTAATTACCATTCGTAATTTACTATAATCTTAAATAGTGAATATGTTTATCATTAATAATCAATTGATAAGCAATTGTGATTACTAAATCCTAGATAATCAAGATGTCTTCAGTTCAGTAATTTACATCATAATGGCCCCTTTCTCTCCTTCACAACACTTCAATTCTAATCAGATTCACACTTGCCAACATCTTCAACTAATCTTATTTGAATTCCAGTAGACGCCAACTGATTAACATTGTACTTAGAAAAGTAAATTTACCAACATGCTTCTTCAATATGCGTAATAGTCATCAAAATGAAAGTCGACCTTTAGTTTGCATGTTTATCCACACTGTAATATTTTTCACATTGTGCATAGTTCGATCTTCATTTTCCAGTTTTTGACCTATAATATTATAAAATTATGCCACTGTCAGGTGGGCAAGTCACTCCTGGAGAAAAATATAAATAAATAGGGGTAGTCGGGGCATAACGGGTTGTTGGGGTATAACGGGCTCTTCTCTTTTTGGCTGTTAAAGCATGCCCCCATGTTTGGGTGCATTCCAATCACGTTCAGTACTTCGCTAGTGTCTTCCGAGAGTGGTTGTATGACTAAAAACTGGCGTTTACATTTTGTAAATTGGTAAAACGTGTTTTTTGCTGTGTTGATATATTTTTCACACATATCCAGACGTTGATTGCTCCAGTGCAGAGCATGTGGCAAGTGGGCACATTGTTCTTGCGCTGAAGAAGATGATAACGATGAGGATTGGCACTCAAATGTGTTCATTCTGCGCCAGATTTTAGCTGATTGCCCATTATACCCCGCCCGTGTTCATTCTGCCCTGACACCGGGGCAAAATGAGCACAAGGAAGCTTTTTTTATATCGTTACTTATCGTTAACTTTTATTTTTGTATTTTTCTGTCTGTTTTTTTACTGTCTGTAATAATTAAACAATAAATCATCTTACGAATAAAAGTATTTCGAAACTTTTTACGATATTCCTTAAGATTTTATTAAAGATAATCCTTAAGGTGCCCGTTATACCCCGGCTTCCCCTAATATTCTTATAAGAAAGATAAAAGAAAACCAAAATACTGACTTCTACAATTATTCGTAATGAAAATTAAAATTAGATTTATAAATTAATGGCAGTTCGTCCATCTATCATAACCCATACAGCAACAAAAAATAAAAATCAGTCAGTGAAACTGAAATTTTTGATGATTGTGAAATGATGTAGCATACTTGACTATATTCGCTTAAAGATATAAGGGTAGAATTGAACATTTCGCATGGATAAAATGTCGAAAGAATGCCCACTTGTAGAATTCCCAGGCATGTGTTACTGTATAAGCCAAGAGAAGTGCAAGGCTGAGGAAGAGCAAGGAGAGATGAGCTGCGAAAAAAAACCCCGACGCCAACTCTGTAGGTTTTTTGACTGCATAATTCGCTGTCATTCGGACCGGGCTGTCATGAATGTTGCCCAATCGGCCACTTCTAGAACTTCAAGATATTTTTTGCTAAGACTTGCGAGGCTGTCCGCGGGGTTATCCCAACTCAGGGGCGACTCAAGACGGTATGCAGGTGATGCGTCGCATCGGGGCGTCACGATCAAGGGGCGCCGAGTCGAAGAAAAAAATGTATAGACTATTACAATATCAAAATAGCTTTCATTAAAATAATATTCATTTTTGTAATCAGTACTGTGACCTAATTAAAGGTCTAGCAAAAACTACTTTTATTTACTGGGCGGCATGCAAAGAAATTTACCGAAAAAATAAAAATCTAAAATGCTTCTAAAATGAGATATTAGTAAACAAATGGAAAATTAAACTTACTACGATATTAGAAATCAAACTAAAAGTCTTTGTTTTAGCTACAAAAATATAGTAAAAAAAAGTTTCATTCTGTCTTCGTAACGCTATGAGATATTCCCGTAATATTTCAGGTTTGCGCATATGCACGTTGCTGGTTTAAAAGAGGAGAATTAAAAGATGGTCACAACTTTTTTAAGCCGTTAAATCACATTTGAAAAGAAATGCCATTTTTATGTGTTGATTTTTAAATAAAATTCATTGCCCTTAAGACTTTTAGTCAATAATTTTGGTCATACATTTCTTATATGAGAAACTCACGAAAAAAATACTGCGGTGGATCTTGCGTTCAATATTCACAGGACATTTGTATTGTCTACAGTCTTTGTCCAAGTTGTCACCGAAAAAAAAACTGCACATTGTAAACGATGGGCATGGAGATTCGTTTAAACTGATATATTCGTTTAATTTCATTTGAATTTATTTAAATCATAAATTTGGCGACATCCTTACTACTGAGTCGTGAAACACCAAGGCGTCGCGATATACCGGTTGGAAAACAATGTACTATACAAATATTATTCTCATTGCGAAGTAAGGAGCGATATTAATTAGTGGAGATGTATAGTTTTTATATATCTACAGTTTCTAAAATTCATGTCATCCTTAACTGTAGAACCACTGATGTAATTAAATGTTAAATACTAAATTCAACGCTAGATGGCACATATAACTAGATAACTAACCCTCATCAGTACTTCTTAATATTTACTATCCTAATAATTTCCATAATAACCCCTCGTTCTCCTTAAACTACTTGAAATCTAATCATATTCGTACTTGAACATCTCTAACTAATCTTATCTGTAGGTGCGGAGTGGAAGTTATTGACGGAGGACGAGAAGCGGCCGTTCATAGACGAGGCGAAGAGGCTACGGGCGATGCACATGAAGGAGCACCCAGACTACAAGTACCGGCCTCGGCGTAAACCTAAGACTCTTCGCAAGGAGGGTTACCCCTACTCCATACCTTACCCAAGCGTGCCTATGGATGCGCTCAGAGCTGGTGAGTTTTTAATAAGATTGTTTAATTAGTATTGCGAAGAAAACTTTTACACCTAAAATTTTAGGTTTTACAAAGATTGTATAAAGTTTTTTTCCCCAAATTATATTTTTTATCGGACCTTGCTACTATGGCATTGGTCTGGAGTTATTTATTCTTCTTAATTTTCTATATTAATGAGTGCGGGATGATAAACAGGAACACATAAGTCCATGCACTGACCGGGATTCAAACTCGGGACTTCTGTAACGAGAAGCAGTGTCGATATCTCTATGCTACAGCACAGAAAAAAATGGTTAATCATCACCTAAAAATGGCGAAAATGTGTGATTGAATTTAAGCCTACGATTTTATTAATATGAATCAGGGTTCCACGATAAAATTCAGTGGTTCCGCGGGACATGGTTCTTTTTATATCACTCTTGTTTCATAAAAATGGATATTAAAAAAAAAGGCATTTAAGATTTAGTTAAAAATTTATTCAAGAAAAATAATTGTAATACAGATACACAGAAAAAACATCTTTCTGGTCTGACGAATATCCTCATTTATCAAAAAAGGGCTATTTGGTTTTTGTTACCGTTTTCAACTACGTACATGTGTGAATCTGGATTTTGTAAAATACGCTGATACAAAATCGAAATATCGCATTAAACCAGCGGTTCTCAAACTATGGTACGCGTACCACTAGTGGTACGCGAAGCATCTAGTGGTGGTACGCAAGCAGACACGACCATAATATTATTGAAAATATTCCACCAACCATCAGTAATAACGATAAAGAGTCGTTGATAGAACTATCTTGCGATGGAGGTTTGAAAATTGAGTTAAGTGAATCAAAACTTGATGAGTTTTGGCTTAAGGCTAAAACTAAATATTCTGAATTGACCAGAAAATGTCAATGTCAATGGTACGCTACTGTTCCGTTATTCACATAAGTGGTACGCGAATAAAAAAAGTTTGATAACCTCTGCAATAAATTAAATGCTGCACCAGATAGGCGAATTTGATTATCCAATATTTTACCAAATTTGGAAAGGATATTAGAATTCAAAAAGCAAAAGAATGAATTCTTTTTATATGAAAAATATGAATTCATGTTTTTTTTTAAAATTTTATTATTCTAATTTTTAGGAAGACAATGAAAATGACTACTAATTTATAAACTCTTACTTTTCTATCGTATTAATAAAAGGAAAAAGTTTGCAGTAATGTAATGTATTTAAAGTTCAATAAAAAATTTAAAGTTAAAAAATTCCAATAAAAGGATTCTGTAATTTTTTAAACAGCGCATTAGGGTTCCGCGACAAAATAAGTTTGGGAACCACTGATCTAAATTAAACAATATATATATGCTACCGTCGCAGTCTCTCATTTTCCAATTAATTAGATGAATTAAATACATTTCCGCATATGGTTCAACAAAACCACGAAAACATAAAGCGAAACTTATAAAATAGTAGACAAATCATCTAAAATGTTCAATGAATTACACAATATTTTTGTTAAAGAGATATACAATTTTTGTTTAGGTAAATTATCAAAATATTGAATATAAGGTATACATATTTGATTCAATGAAAAATATAAAATAAATCAATGAAGATATTTAACTACACAGTTCTGGTTCCGTATACCCGGTTCTAGCTTCGGGTATTCGAAACCGGGTATACCCAGAACCGGTTTTATTTTGTAATCGGTTCTGGTTCCGGCTTGTCGAAAACACATTTCCTATTCTTTTCTAGCACATGTGCATTTTATTTATCAATTAATTCCAATAATTTATCTTTATTCCATTCCATTTTCTAGATGACTGTTCTTGCTAGCAAGTTTACGGAAATTTTAAATACGTATCCATACCGAATCCGAGCATACCCGAATTACCTTTGATCTACCGACATCGGTCGGAACCTCAACGATGGCAAAAGAATTATTTCGGTATTTTTCGTTTATCGTTGATGCACACCGAATTCATTACTCTTTAACGTTCTTTCGCTACATGCAAGTCCAAGATTACATTATATTACAAATTAAATTTATAAAACACAGTAGCAAAAATTCGTATTACTGACGTATCGTAAATTTAAACATAAATTCAAAGTAAAATGCGAAAGTTTTATTGACTTTAAAAGTTGACAGATTAAAAATAAATTCAATTTTATTGTTTATTTATTCATTCAGTAATGCTACTGCTCATACGTGAGAAAATTCTTCATAAAATTTACTAAATCTTATAAACGTTGAGTCCATCAAAGTGAGCTTAAAAGAAGTATGCAGGAGGTAAAATGATGTAGATTGACATAAGTATAACACGGTGTAAAACATAATGTAGACATTATGTGTTCATTTTCATTCTCACATTTACTACTACACACATGATGTTATTGACCAAGATAGCACCTGGTGGGTGGAAACGACAAGCCTACAACCGAACTACTGGTTACTCATTTGGTTTTATTACACTACTGAATAAAACACGTCACAATACTTTGTTTATACTAACTTTAATGATTTGAGATCGGAAGTTCTAAAATTTGGAAAACGTTTAATTCTTCTAAGGGTGTCTCGTTAAAACTGCGCCGACCTTAGGCGCCAAAAACATAAGCGCGTAAGAATACATAAATATCTTTGAAAATTTTATAGCTCAAATAAATAAAATACACATAACTAATAATAATAATCAACTCGCTTCTATAAAGTATAACACACTGCTTACAGTAAAATCATATAAATGAATAGCTTATTGCAAGTTTATGATACGCGCTTGTAGATGCGTTTTTGTCGTAGAGGTTTTTATTACGCGTAGAAGTAGACGCTGTAATATCGCTACGATAAGGGCTGAATTTTGTCCTGCGCGCTTTTGTTACGGCTTTAAAATAATCATGCCGGTTTTATAACAGTCTTCGATTCCCACCGACCTCCAATCGCCTCTTTTGTCTTAGTCTACTACATTCCATGTTTTCTTTCAATAACCTCTTTTCCATCTCTTCATAGGCAACCATTGTGGTACTTGTTCTGACATTGCACAATTTTGAAGAAGTCTGTTCAATGACAAATAAACGAATCAACGAACAACTTATTTATATATTTCTGTCTCGCACAGGCCTTGCAAGCATGAGAGAAAAATAAGTATATAAATAAGTTGATTGCTGATTCGCTCATTTTTACTGTACAGACTTCTTTAAAAAAATTAATTTTAAGTTGGTTTTCTTAGATCTGATCTATGGTGTCAGTTACTACATTCAACTTTTCCCGAAACCTTTCATTTCTAACTTTATCATGTCGTAACACTGGGTCATTCTTTTATTTTTAATTTTACTTTTTACGTCCAATAATATTTTTACTAAACAAATGTTTATATTACAAAATATCACATTGAAGGAAATTACCTATTTAATAATATATATGAACTGAACAACTCTAATAACCTGAAATACTAATTAAAAAATTATATTTAATGAATATTGATTAAATTGAAATTTATTTTAAATAAAAAATAAGAATTTTGGCTCTTTGTCTATCCATACACAATAACTATGAAATTACGTCATACTTGATTAATTTAACTGCCAATGTTAAAATGTAATGGAACTAAAATGCAAGCCTTACTCAGTTGTTATACGTGGCTCCCAAAAGTTGGCAGCCCTTTGCAACGTTGTATCATGTTATAGTCATCAATTAGTATATTAGCAAATTATAATGTTGAAATTTTTTTATTCGAATAATAAAATATTTGTCTCGTTATTTCTAACTCTATTTCATGACTCACATTTGCCGCTTTACTTCATAGGAAAGATAGGTTTTGAATCCCTTTTTAGATGTGGTTGAGTATAACCTAACTTTTTTGACATTTGTAAACAAATTACTGGCAACACGGCGAATTTGTCAACTACTCATATATTGGTTACGTCATTTCATAGTTATCGGAAAATAATTTTAATTCACTGGCTGGTAAAATCATTATTATGTCACTTTTTGAAGAAGCTCTAGTATCTGGTCTTGTTAAAAACTAGATTTTCCGGGATTATCTTGCTGTTACCCACGTGGGTCGAAATTAAAACATAAATACAACATTAGAGTACGTTCCACTTAACTTCATCACAAGCGGATATTATCAGTTCTCTTGCGCAGAAACCAAATTTCGTCCATTACGTTACCAATAGTTAGCTTAACACATTTCAGTGGCGTCACTTACTTTGATTTGTGTTTGACTACGCGTATTGTGCGATGTTGTTTGTTTATTTTCGTTATTATTATTTATTTCTCGTACGTTTCAAGCTATACCATGTACTAAAATGAGTAAAAATGTATTTGAAATATATGATTTTGTGTGTTTGGTTTCCACAACAATTGTTTATAATATAATATACTTTATTAAGTTTGACAAATACATAAAATGTACATAAAACCATGTCAACAGAAATATAAAAAATAAGCTGCACAAATTTACACCAAAATTGCAGCTATTTATATCATCATTTATAAATTCGTTTACATTGTAGTACATTTTCTCCATTAAAAATTTAAAAACAGATTTTTAAAATTTTTGGAGATTAAGTTCTCTGATATGTTGAGGTAATTTGTTAAATAGTGAAACACCTATAAAAGAAGGAAGTGACTTCGAAACAGTTAATCTAATTTTCGGTAGACGCAAATCTGTTTTGGGTCTGGTATTATAGTTGTGGAGGTTATTTCCGCTATTTAACAAATATCCATTTTCTTTTATAAATAACAAGAGTTGTAGAATATATATACACGGAAAACTTAATATACCTAGCTCTTTAAAAAGTGGTCTACAATGCGATCTTCTTGCAACCCCACTGAGTATTCTTATTGCATTTTTCTGCGTTCTGAAAATTCTAATAGCATCTGTAGAATTGCCCCACAGAATAACGCCGTATTGAATAACTGACTGCATGTATGCAAAATACACTATTTTTGTTATATGTAGAGATACATATCTCTTGATTTTATAGAGCATAAAGTTATAGGTATTAATTCTGTTCGCTACATATCCTAAAAATTTAGCATGTTGAACATGGTACAGATCATCATTGTCTAATGTTCTGTTAAGACTGAAAACTAAATGAAAAGTTTTATCTTCGTTAAGTTTTAGCTTATTTTCATTAAACCATACAACTGCTTCATCCATAGTAGCTGTTATATTATCCTTAACTTTATTATAATCAACACCGCTATTAATAAAATTAGTATCATCTACGTACATAACGGTACTAGCATTTACGTTTTCTGGAATAAAACCCTAATGTACGTTAATGTGATCAGCTGTTTTCTCGCGCAGAATTGATGACGTATTTTATGATACCCTGTGATGAAGTTAATATGAACGAGCTCTAACCTCCAATTTTATTTTTAAGTTCTTTAATTGCATCCTAATATCTGCGAAAACTACGTGCTATGTCACCTACATAGTAATAAAAAAAAGTAGGAATACGTCCAATTTTTACACACCCGTTCGAACTGCTCACTAATAATTTACTTCTGGTACACTGTTTTCACACCACCACCACAGATTTTAAACTGAACACGTTTGACATTATTAAAGAGGATAGGTGGACTATTTTTGGTGTTTCCAATATAAAAATCTGGTGTCAATTTGAGATGCGGTTAGAAACGAATATTTAAAATGATTTAGTAACTTCCGCGGTTTAACAACTTTTTTTGGCATTTATTAACCATGCTATTATTGGAGTAATCTAAACATGATATATTCAGCTTTAAATCCTACACAAAAGACAAGATAATGATTTTTTGCTGTTATATTTAGCGGTGATATCCCTGACAACGGGATATTTTGCATGTTAATTGTTTGTGCGGTTTGTTTGTGGAGATCGTATGCTAATTTGTAACACACACTGCACGGTTTGCTCTGAAATCACTTTTGCTTGCATTTATTACAAGTTCATTCGCTCAAAAGACCATTGTACCACATGTAAATAAATCTGATATAATTTTTTCAATTTTCAATGACTGGTTTTTCTCAGGGTCAATATAGCTATTTAATTTTGTATAAAAACAAGATGTTTTTATTATGAAACTTTTTTTTTACCAAAAAAGTATATGTTTACAATATTTCTTTGCAAATTTAAAGATCTCTTCTGTTTAAAGATACAAATAAAACCATCCTTTATATGTAAAAATCGCAAAAAATCAAAGAATTTTACATATTTTTTTAATTAAAAATGCCAGTTTTGCCGCTAGTATTAGGTTTGATCAGAAAATACTCGAACAACGCGCGTTTTTATTATCTTGTAAGTAAAGAAGGAGAACATTAACTTGATATGATGCAGTTGTTATTTGTGCGTTGACGTTTGTTTAGCTAAACTATTTCGTTGGAATTTAGAAGCGTTTTTAAATTCGATTTTCTTTACCTCTGCAATTAATAAAATGGATTTTATCGAAGAGCAGTATGTTAATGTAAAATTTTGCATCAAAATTGAAAATACGACGACAGAAAACCTTGAAGTTTTGAAAACAGGTTTTGGAGAAGATCCTTTGAGTCTAGCTGTGTGTTTTAAGTGATTCGGACATTTTATAGATGGTAGAAATTCAATCAAAAATTATCCAGTTTCGCGAATTAATCCATACAAATCAACGACTGACTATTCCCAAAAATGTCTACGATCAAATGTCAAGGAAAATATAGGGTAGGGCAAAACTTCACTATGAACAATTTGAAAGAGAAGAAAATTTCAAATATTTATAGGTCACCATAACTGATAATAATAATATATCACAAAAAGTAAAACGCCGGATACACAGTGTCGATAGATGTTGTTTTGCGTTAGATAGGGCTTTTAAATCCAAGAACTTATCTCGAATAACCAAGATAAGTATCTACAAATCCATTATTAGGCCAATAGTCATGTATGAAAGCGAAGACGATGACGAAAGGAAAGGAGAGGAAATTACGATACTTTTATAGAAGAGTCCTACGCAAAATTTTGGAATCAATAAAAGATCCCATAAGCCAGTGTTATCGTCCCAGATCTAACAAAGAAATTGAAGAACTGTTCAAAACACAGATACTCCAATGAGCTGGTCATTTCGGAAGGGTGCCAGATGACCACTTCATCAAATTAGTCAAGGCAAGGGTTTTGTAGGCCGTCCATGCCTGCGGTGGAGAGACAAGATCCACGCAGGTGTAAGAACCTTTAATATTGAAAACAGCCTCGAGAAGATAGCTTACCGGACTGAGTGGAAAGAGATAATGAAGTCAGCTAGAATCCACCCAGGGTTGTAACGTTACGGAGTAAGTAAGCAAATAAGATGTCTTGTCAAGACAATTTGACCAATGTCGACAAACACAACAATGCTCCAACTCACACTTTCCTTATGGTTTAGAAGTTTTTGCCTGAAAAAAGTCACTCTTGTCCCCATCCACCATACTCACCTGACAGCTTCATTTAGAAGACGTTTAAAAAAAAAACGTAAACTGATCTAAAATTCTAAAAAGTATTTACTAAATATCTTTCCAGAAGTGTAAAATTTAAATGTAAAATAATTTCTTACCATCCTCAAACCTCGAAAAAATTAGATAATTTTTGAAAAAATTATCAGATCAAAAATTCCAGTTGTAGTATTCCGTATTGACCCCTTCTGGGCTATAAGGTGTGGTCATACAATAGTTTTTTTTTTGCACATGTTTGGCAAAAATCGTGTTAAAATAAAGAAATTTAAAAAAGAACTACTTTTCGTTCCGTGATCTTCGTCTTGATAGCATTCTTTTAATACAGTAAATTTTAACAAAACAATATTTTTAAGACACAAAAAATATATATCGTCGGCTTACTTGTAAAATCTAAGTCCGATGTTCGACTGTTTTGATTTTTTTTAAATTTTATTATTTCCGTAATATAATACAAAAATGATAATATAATCGTAAAATATTTTATCCATTGTAACTGAAATTGTATTACTGATACTTCATGAAAATTTCATAAAACAGAGTTCTAAAATAATGATTGTAGCAAGTTTTTTGCCATTCCTGAAAAGATATGCTTCTCGGAATTCGGACTTATCGAAGTATAACTAACTTCGATAAACTAATCTGATCAAAAAAGTTCTGTTGCTCTATTACGGTTTCCATCCATGTACATTTTAGAGATTTTTTTTCAGATTTTTAGCCCAACTTTCATCCAGTTTCATTTGATACATTTCTCAAAATTTTATCGAAATATTTTTTTTCGTTGAATATATATTTGTTTATATTTTTCCTGCGATGTCTTCTTTTTTGAACTCTCAATAGATTTCCTGTAAGTGGGTCAAAGAGTTGTGCAACGTAGCTGTTTGGCTACGATTTCTACCATACAGGCAGACATACACATGAGTGACGTTATACGTTTTTTTTTTGTCATACCTACAAAACCTTAAAAATTAAATACATATTGTGAATTGTTTCTTAAATTGTTTTGAGAGCCGAATAGAATTCTCAAATGGGTTGAATTATGGTAGGTATTAACCGGAGTTTGTAGAAATGGTTAGATCAAGCGAAAAAAAAAATACTATTAATTTATTTAACCACAACCTAATCACCGTTTCATCCCTATAAACGTTACTTCCTATACCCATCAAACACACAAAAATTCATTAACTCTTTTGAAAACTCTCAGTTTCCGCAAATCTTCACGGAGACTTGAACAGTCGATCAAGCGACAAACCCAATGTTCCCATAAGATGAATCTTTTTCAGGTAGTCCAAACAGTGATGGATCTTCGTCACACGCTTTATATGAAACAGACATGTTACAATAGAACATTGATTGTATTGAATTCTGGGTTTTATTTGTACTATTTGCGAATCAACTGTCAATAGGTACATCTGTCTTTTGTAATTATTGGACTGAGATGGGAAAAAAAGTTAATCCCGGTAACGGAAATGAATTTTAAGTTTGTAAAAACAGATTATAAGAAAAAATGTTTGAATAAAGCAAAAAATATCAATACTAGAAACAGGGGAAGCCTTAAAAGATAATGTAAGAGCTATTTAAATTCCTCAAGTTTACAAATATGCCTTTACAACCTTTTTTATTTTTACATATTTATTGAAAAGGTGCTTAACGAGACAAGCCCAAAATAAAGCACCACAAAATATAAAAAAACATTGTACAGTACATTAGTGTTTCTCAACCGGTATAATCAAGGTTCGATAAAATCGGTCGCCCGGTCGCCAGTGGGGACTAGACTTTTTCACCTGGCGACTAAAGAAGGCAAAAACAAAACATCTTTAAAAGTTCGAAATTTTAAAGATGAAAGCGGGGGCAAATGACCCTTTGGTCCGTTTTCACCTTTGAAAGATAGTGGATTTTCGTGTTGAGTGATGTGAAAACATTCAAATCGAACAAACAAAAATTTTTTTTTTTAGTTTTTCCTGGGTTTAATCCCACGAACCCCTGCCTCTGGGTGCGTGCCTGCAACTAACCGCAACTCTCAACTAGTGGACTAGTGGACAGATGAAAGATGGAAAATTCACCGTCTAGTGAATAGTATATCCTTCCTTTATTGATTATTATACAATATTTATCTACAATTACAAATAAAAATATTCAGTTATTGAATTTGATTATACTCCTTTACAGTGGCGCACCCAGGAATTTGTTATGGGGGGCCCGGAAGATAAAAAAAAAATTCTCGCTTTTGAAATACAAGTGAAGACATAAAAAAAAGGTCCTCACGTGTAAAATACAAGTGGTGACCAAACAAAAAATTGATGTAAAGTGTGAATATTCACACATTTCAGGGTTTCGCAGGTATATAATTAGTGAAGGCGGTATGCTGAGTGTGTAGGACAAATTTTACTTTATAGTAATCACGGCAAAATGAACGATATTTTTTAAATAATTTATCGTCTGTTAATCATATAATAAGACTGGTTATTAAATTTACGCCCTTAAAAATAAAATACAACATTTGTCAAAATATAACTAGAATTTTGACAAAATAATTTCAACATAATAAAAATGCAAAAAAAAAACAGAAAAAATAAAACTCACTCTGTCCGTACTCGAACTCGAAACCCTTCGTTTTCCAGAGAATTTTATCTTCCGACACCAGCGCTCTAACCCGTTGCGCCATCGGACGCTTTTCATATGAGTGTCTTACATTGGTATAACTTTTGTACTTTGTGAACCAAAAACCACAAAAAATGCGTTATTTTCCGAAAACATAATCTGATCAAAAATTCCTGTTGTACTATTTCGGTTCACACCAATATACATTACTTGGAATTTTTTTAGATTTTTAGTTTAAACCATCTGGGCTACAGGGTTTGGGACAAAAAATTTTTTGCACAATTTTGGCATAAATCGCATCAAAATAATTTATTTTGCAAAAATAAAAATTTGATCGTTAATCCACGTACTAAGGGCTTTCATTTGATACCCTACTCAGAATTAAAAAAAAATATTTT
Organism: Liopterus haemorrhoidalis; assembly: GCA_963971575.1. Classification (NCBI taxonomy): domain Eukaryota; kingdom Metazoa; phylum Arthropoda; class Insecta; order Coleoptera; family Dytiscidae; genus Liopterus; species Liopterus haemorrhoidalis. Next base: position 174,561,300 of record OZ020611.1, on the reverse strand, counting down.
TGTTTTCGATGAGCACATATTTGTTTATATTTTTAGGGGGGTATGTTTTTTAGATGTTTTAGTATTTTTCCTATGTGCGGGTCAAAGAGTTGTATAAGCATGCCAAATTTCAACTCTCTAGGTTTAGCCGTTTGGCTACAATTTTAACCGAACAGACAGACAGACAGACAGACAGACAGACAGACAGACAGACAGACAGACGACAAAATGACGGTATAAGGGTTTTTTGGTCATACCTACAAAACCCTAAAAAGGTCCTTATCTCTTTTTAAATTAATATATTTACCTAAGAAATAAAAAAAAAAGTTATTTCCCTCGTTTTGCAGGGGGCCCAGGCCCCCGAGACACCCCCCTGGTGCGCCACTGCTCCTTTATCATTATTTATTGATATGGTTTTTTGAAATAGGCAGTTAAAACTTTTTATATTCCGTATATTTTGGGGTCTGGAACGTATTAATTTACATTATTTGTTATATATAAATTTAACTCGAAAGTCGCACAATTTGAGTCGAATCCTGGAATGGATTGTGTTCAAAATTCACAGGTCCACTCTATATAATATCATATGTACTGCAAATTTATTTTACTTATTCACAAATTTCACAATATAAAATTTAATAAAATAATAATTTCATGAATACATACATATATGCGAGGTACCCAGCGGTGTTGTCCACATCTCAGTATCCAAATGTAGTGAACACCTGGTGTAAGCGGTGACCGCAGTTCACTATTGTCCGTCGGACCTTGCTGACCACGGTATGGATGCCGCACGGTGGACGGTGTCTTTAACACGGCATCACACTCCATCGTGAGTCCTCAATGCCTCGGAACACCGTCCGCCTCGACATCGGCTTGTTTTTTATACACGTGTTTAAAATTCCACACTTTTTAAACGTCATTCTCACTTGACTCAACTGCTGTGATGTACATATGCTGGAATATGTTGGGAGGAATATTTTATTAATGATCGCTGTGGTTGAAAAAATGTTTAGTTTTGAGGTTTCATATCTGCCAACGAATTTATTTTTAGTGTTTGTTTTATTTACAATATATGTAATTAGATTTGACAGTCTAGCTTTTTAAAACATATGCATATTTGCCGTGACTTAACTGAGATTTAAGCCTGGTTTATAATAAGCCCATAGCATAACTGCATATGCATTAAACAATAGATTTGACCCTTCAAAACATCTGTTTGTAATAAACAGAACAAAGAAAATAGTGTAATTTTTATGCTTATGTTCCATAACATATCTATTATAAACCAAGCTTTAGGGTAACTACGGCAAGAATGAAAAACGCGTCTTTGAATAAATTTGAAAGATTAGAACTATTCACACAACCTTTGACACTACAGAGCAGAGCCGGACAAAGGTATTTCTGTGCCCGGCGCAAAGTACCAGTCTTGCGCCCCCATCCTTGATCATAATAAAATAAAAAATCAGCTGTGGCCACCACAGGACCGACCGCCATTACAAAGTACTTGTATAAAATACATTCTAGCAGCAGAGTAGTTATTATTGTAAAACGATACGTATTATATTACGTTGACAATTTCCTAGTGTGTATTTATAATTTACGATAACCATGGAAACGTACCTGCATACATACCAAAAAAAAGCCTCAAATAAAACTTGTTAGTTATTGCTTTTATAGCAACTTTTGTTACACACATTTTTTTGAAATATTTCTCTGTTGTGAAGAAATATTGGCAAAAATCTTAAAACCGAGACGAGTAAACTCCCATTTCTAGTTAACCGATTTTTACAATTATTGATCAAGTTGATCAACTCGTGCCATAGGTGTCAAAAGCTTAAATATGAAGTTTCATCCTTTTAGCCGAATTTTCTCTGCACGTGTACACAGACCGACGGACAGACAGACATACAGACAGACAAACAGACAGACAGACCGACAGACATCATGCTAAAAATAGTCAAAACGATATGTAGGGACCTCAATTCGTGGGGATCAATCGAAATCTCCAAATGTCGAAATTATGACCAAAAAATGGGTGCCGGAATGATTTTTGCGCCCTTACCAACTTTTGTGGCACCCGAAGCGAGTGCGTCCGTCGTCACACCCTAGGTTCGGTCCTGCTACAGAGCTATTGAGCAAATTTAAACTTTGCTTTAAAAAGTTTTTCTGAAAAATAAATCTTTTTTAATTTATTTATTAATTTTTTTTATAAAATAACAGGTAAAAATGAACATATATGTTTTATTAATTTTTGTAAGGACAAACCAAATCTAGATATTTTGGTTACTTTTATAGTGTGTTACTGACTTAAAATGTCATTTTAAAATATTCCTTGCGTTGTAAAACATACTTCAGATTTGTTGGTTATGATCATTATAATTAAGATATCATTTTCATTATGACATATGTCAAATGGAATGACAAGTTAAGAAAAAAACATTTTTTATAATTTTTTAAAACTAACATATAATTTCAAAAGTGCAAACCATTTAAATCAAAATTCCTCTTTATTTTACAAATGTTAACAGCATATACACTTAAATAAACAACCTCAAATAAATAATATAATTAACTTAACAAGATGGGATATGTGATCACCATCATCAATACAGATTATTCTGTTAATTAAACAATTTCTGTTAGAAAACATATTCTTCTATTAATTGATCTAAATAATTAAACACAAATTCTGTCAACTTTCAGCTAAATTGTCAAAAATTACTAATAAACAATTTATGGTTTTGCTTGGTTATCTCCAACATGCCTCATATTGCTGTCTTTCTCTTTCATGGCTTACTCTGATAAATCTTTTATTGAATCACACGATATACAATAAAATGTACTAAGTAATTATAAAAAGTAATACTTTGTTACAGTAAAATATAATTATTCATTCTTTTTTTTAATTTTTAAAAACATTGTTTAAAACAAACGTCACATAATAAAAGAACTGGTGCAAATATAGAAATTGAATCAACTGAAATTTTATTGCCTTTAAATTTGCAAAATCATCAATAACATTAAAAAATTCTGTTTCTATAATATAAACGGATCATTTTCGATCGATAGTAAACATAAATTATTTAACGTTACTTGACACATTGTAGATCGCGGGTAAAATATTTTATAGGGGTAATATAAGAACAATAACTCTTTTAGTGTTTTGGTGCATTTGTTATTCAAGAATTACAATCTCTATAGTTCTGTCAATTGTTTAAATTTTTTTAAATAATATACGGAGTGATTATTTAATGGCGAGACGATGTCACTGGAAGTTTTAATAATTTGCCGTTCCATACACATCGTAGCAGGCGATTATGCGCGCATGCGCATAATCTTTTTTTCTTCATAATCAAATTTTCTTCAAGGTTATTATAGTCATAGTATTCTGCTAGGAGGCACGTAAAATTCGGTGACGTCGTCTCGCCATTAAATAATCACTCTGTATAACCTAAGGCGAACATCCGTAATATGGCAACTTTTGCACTCAACAGATTGTGTGTAGCAAAAACACATGTAATTTTGCGCAATCGGAGTTTAAAGTGTTTCATTGTGCAGTCGTCTGTAGGTGACCACGGGCATTTCGATAAAATTTGCACGTATTGTATTTTCTAATCGATTTATGTATGATCCACCTTGAAGCGGTATTGGGCACTAGAGGGTTAAAAAATGCAAAATTTTACATTTTGAAACTACGCTTATGAAGACATATTAAATTTAGTTCAGGGCCTAAGGATGTCCTTACACTATAAATAACAATTACTTCAACCCTATATTAAAGGATTTAGTTATTATAAAACTAAAATAATAATCATTAAGTAATCTAATTTTTTATGGATAACTATAGAACAAAATTCTTGTGTAAATTCCGAAAGCTAACAACCTTTTAACGATGTAAATAAATAATGTTGACCAAAAGTGTAGCAGAGTCCATTAAATAGAAACATATTTGACGTAATCCGTAAAATTGTGGGCAGTAACAATAAAGCCGAGGCCGTGATATCATCTGGGTCCGTTCTGCGACCACTAACACGTACAAAACAAACAATGTAAAGCACCTGTACAACAGCAATTTGCAAAGAAATTTATTAAAACAGGAGCTAAAATTCACAATTTACACAGACGTTAACTGGCTTAAGAAAATAAAAACACAGGACCGGATTTAAGCGAGAATTTAATGAATTTAACAACAAAAGTAGTTAAAAAACCTTGTCATAAAGTTAGTTTGGGATATAACAAGTATGTAAATCACAACACTGAATTACTGAATAGTGAATTAGAATAAATAAAAATTTTAGGTTCATTTTAAAATTTAATAATTTAATATATTTTCTCCACGACCACTATAGAATATACCAATTCTAAAACCAATTTTGACTACAGAAAGTTAATATTCTAACACAAGAGTTGGAATGTTATTCTAAAGCACTTATCTTCTTATGCATTTCGCGTGTATTTCATTCCATCACTTGTTATGGAATAACTATTCCAAACTTGTTGTCTTTTGTTTTTGTAGGGTTACATTAAGATATATGCAACGTTTACATTAAATAAATGCAACATAACTTCCTAACCTAAAATAGTGGCCGATGTGCGGTAAATTAAATTAAAATTAAACAAATAAAGAATAAAAAAATAGTTTAATTAATTGATTAATTTGTTATTTAATATAAATTATTTGTTAAGATTAAATTTTTATTAAAATAATTATTTGTTGTTTTTTTTCTTTCTGGTGGTCGTGGAGAAAGTAGGGTCTGTGACTCGGTTGGAAGAGAAAATTCGATGCTCGTGGTTCCTCACACTCGCCTGCGGCTCGCGCTCGCAATGTTCCACTCGCATCGAATTTTCTCATTCCAACCTTGTTACAGAATATACTAATATAATATCATGTATTTATTAAATATTTGAAGTAAATACTTTAAAAAGATGCTGTTGGTATTTGAAAATGCAAATATTTTGCCGTGATAATTGTATTTGATACTAGCAGTATACCCGCTGCTTCGTTACCGAAAAAATAGTCGTAGCCGGCTTAGACCAGACCCATGGCAGAATCGATTTAAGACTGGCTTGATGCGAATTGTTTTTGAAAGATTCAAATATATAGGTATTTATTTGTTTTAATCTACTATTGTATTGATATGTGCTTCTTACACAAATAATGTAAGTAAAGGCTTCTTTTTAAACATTGATAGTACAGTCACTTGGTAACAATACGTTTAAGTGTCCCGTTGTGCTAACCTAGGAAAATGCCACAAACAGTTGCCCATATGAGAATCACTCATCGCCCAGACCGGCGCTAGTCACGTGAAGCATTTTATCTTGTACCTTATGAAGTTATTTGTTATGATCTTTATTATAATTATTCCGTGATTACTTCTGATCTATAAATCGTACCTATATAGGTCAGTGAACTTTTTTACCGTTAATAAATGCTCTTGCCACCGAAGAAAGTTTTATTCGTATAGTTTTAGGGGCTACGAAAATGTTCAATAGCAAATTTAATGTTATAATTGTCATCGAAAAATGAAAATAAAAAATCTGGGATATATATCCTCGGGAACATTTTTGTAGCAATATTAAACCCTAAAAGTCCTTCATATATATATATTGAATATGTATATCTTTTATAGTTCACCGCCATAGCATTTTAATGTGGTTAATGTAAAATTTTAAATTACATTTTTGTACATGTGTATAGGTAACCTTTATCAGCAAATACCAAGTCTATATCCCTCATTGGGCCTAAGAGATATTGAGGAATCAGTGAAAAAGCATTTTGCCTCCTTAGGGGTGAAATTATTTAAAAAAAAAACCTCAATAAGTTTCTAAAGATTTTAAAAAGACACTTATATGCCAAAACGGAATGTTATCTCAATATACATAGGAAATGCGAAGCGTTGTACAATTAACCCCGAATGTAGATTTAAGGGTTGTTTAGGGCAAAATCCTGAATTTCGTTCATAAATATTTGTAGCCTTTATAAGCAAAATCTAAGTCAATATCTTATTGGTTCCAAGATATATTGAGGAATCCTTGAAGTCATATTTCACCCCTTTTCACCCACTTAGGGATCGAATTTAAAAAATCTCTTATTTGGGTACTTACATCATGGAGAGAACATGCTTTCCGAATTTCATGACTACGTCTAAGGGATGTTTTATAGAATAATAAATAACAATTCACTTCTTTCGGGGTGCAATTAAAAAAATATGTTAAAAAGATATTTTAAGTTTTTAAGTTAACAATTTTAATCCCGAAACACTCCCTTAGAATGAGAATTTTGAGATGCTATATGGCCTCTGTTCGAATCCTGGTTGTACTCTATTATCATACTAAATTTGGTTAAAATATGTCAAACTGTTTTTAAAAGATTCGCCAAAAGCAAAAATAAATAAACCAAAATAATAAAGTTCATAAATATCGGCAAAAATAAAAAAAATATAATATAGATGTTTTCTCGTTCTACGTAGACTAATCATAGTTATGCTAAATAACTTTGCTATAATAATCAAGATCAGTGCTGATTACCGACAATATTTAAGCCGAACATTTCCGATGCTACCCGAAGAGCCACTATCTGAATATAGTCAACCAATCAACTATTGAACGAAAATTCATATCTCCTCACTGCATATTTAATAGATATTCCAATGGTTCAATATAATTAAAAACAAAATTATTAATTTCTCGGTACTGGTGGGACTTTTTTGAGATTTTCGATTTATCTAGTTATGATGAAGGTCTTTCCTACCTGTATGCAAAATTTCAACTCGGTAGCATATCTGGAAGTGTTAGAATTTCCGGACAGAGCCACAAATATTCATTTTTAGGGTTTTGTAGGTATGACCAAAAAACCCTTATACCGTTATTTTGTCGTCTGTCTGTCTGTCTGTCTGTCTGTCTGTCTGTCTGTCTGTCTGTCTGTCTGTCTGTCTGTCTGTCTGTCTGTCTGTCTGTCTGTCTGTCTGTCTGTCTGTCTGTCTGTCTGTCTGTTCGGTAAAAATTGTAGCCAAACGGCTAAACCTAGAGAGTTGAAATTTGGCATGCTTATACAACTCTTTGACCCGCACATAGGAAAAATACTAAAACATCTAAAAAACATATCCCTCTAAAAATATAAACAAATATGTGCTCATCGAAAAAAAAAATATTTTTTTTTAATTCTGAGTAGGGTATCAAATGAAAGCCCTTGGTACGTGGATTAACGATCAAATTTTTATTTTTGCAAAATAAATTATTTTGAAGCGATTTTTGCCAATATTGTGCAAAAAAATTTTTGTCCCACACCCTGTAGCCCAGATGGTTTAAACTAAAAATCTGAAAAAATTCTAACTAATGTATATTGGTGTGAACCGGAATAGTTCAACAGGAATTTTTGATCAGATTATGTTTTTGGAAAAAAAAAGCATTTTTTGTGTTTTTTTTTGCTAATAATGTTGACAACTTATAGTTATATAATACGCTAAACAGTAACGTGTTTATTGGTGCAGTGGCTAAGATACTAGCGTTCTGTCCAAGAATTCATATTCGAACTCATGTTCGAGTCCTACGTGAGGAGACAATATTATTTTTTATTATTTTTTTGCATTTTTATATTGTATAAATTATTTTTTAAAAATTTTAATTATATTTTGGCAATTGTTGCATTTAATTTTTAATAGCCAGTGGAAATTGTTGAAATTATAATTTAATTATATATTTGAATGTACACGAAATCAAAGGGGAGGAGCTATGACTAAAAACAACCAATGGAAGCCATAGGCGCAATTTTCAAAATCTTAATGAACGTTGATATATAAAAAAAAAAATACTGCACATCTTTAAAAAGTTAAATAATGGTAGTAGGCATTCGATTTAAAATTCATAAAAAAATATTTTGACATAAAATTTGTTTTGGCATCCCAAATAATCATCATTCACTTACTAAATACCTGCAAAACCCTGAAATGTGTGAAAATTCACACTTCACATCAATTTTTATACTATAGATTTGTTGTCTGAAAATGTCAGTAATTGAAATACTTTTGAAGTGTAACAAATATTTTCTAGTATTTCAAATACTCTCCTATATTTGAAATAATTTTGTAAAAAAATAATGAAAGTAATTTAGGAACTTAAATTTCACATTATCATTACTAAAATAAAATAATATTTCAATGCCTGTCACTATAAAGGAATAGAAATTGGTGGACACAATAGAATATTGTGCAACTAGCGTGGAATGCAATATATTCTGCACGAGAATGAAGTTTGCAAACGAGCCGCAGGTGAGTGAAGCAAATCATTCAAGTGCGGAATATGCATTCTGCGCGTGTTGCTCACCATTATTTTCCTCCGATTACTATTTTTCAAATTTATTTCACCCACCTGAAAACTTGGAAGTAGTTATTTAATACTATGCATAATTTATCAGAACTGTAGAACTTTTTCTTTGTTCTGAGGTAGAAATATTTATATTTTTCTTATTTTATTTATTTTTAAAACCAAATTACAGTTATTGTAATCCGTAATGTATTTATTTTGGTTCTAGGTAATGTATGTTAAAATATTTCTTTCTTTTTTTATATTTTGGTTATTTCAAATACTTTTCGTACTTTAAGTACTTTCCATATTTCAAATACTTCAGCAATTCAAGCATTTTTCAGTATTTGAAATACTTCTAATCGTTAATATTTCAAATACTTTGATCGGTATATGATATTTGGTATTTGAAATACTTTTACTGAGTTTTTGGCACAGCTCTAATAATAATTATATTAAATAGATTCCCAACGCCTAAGCAGAAGATAGGACAGAGAAGGTTCTCTGTTTATATATCTTCGGTAGGTACTATATGAAAGCCATGTTAAAGTGTAGCAGTGGTGGCTCGTGCTGTGGAAATGTAGTATTGCAACTTTTATAGCCTCAAGTTATTATAGTTTATATAAGTTAAAAGTTACTAACTATACATCTAGATAAATATTTATTTTGTACAAGAGTACTTATATTGAGAATGAACTACCTTTCAGACTCACCAACATTCTGCCTTATATAATAAATTGCATTTTTTACATCACAACCACAAATCTACGTAGGTATGTTTATTATAAATGTCCGGATAAATGTTCTATTAAAGGTTGGTTTTTTACTGGAGATGAATTACTTTATTTTTAAATTTGGAACAAGGTTTTCAAGTCTTTTTATTTCAGTGTTATCTGTGGAAGATCGACTAAAAAATTGCTCCTTGCCAATTGATATTCAGTCTTCTTTTCTAGATTATCTTTAACAATATAACTTCTTCGATTCTTATTGCGTGTTCTATCCACTGCCTCTAATTTACTAACCTTCTGCTTCTCATTTCCTATGTGATATTCGTCTTAGAGCAGTAACTATGATAACCTCATTTTTGCGTCTTTTCAATTTACCTGGGGATAGAATTAATGATAGACTAAATGTTTAGTTAAAATTTGGAGTACTATTTTATTATCAATGACTGCGAGATGTTTAGATATTCTTTTGTGTGGTATAGAATAATATTGTTATTTTAAAAGTTTTGAAAAGGGAGCAGAGTGCAAAGTAAGATCTAATTAGCAGCTTTGAATCTTTTATATCGATGCACAAATAAGTTCCGTTTTCATATATACCATAATTTTATTATTCAAGTAAAAAATTACAGTGATATCTTACTATATTATACATTCACCACAGTTTGCAGTGACCTCTTGCCATTTATCCAAGTGCTTTTCGATTCTTTTATATAGAAATGCACGGGTTTAGACTTAAAAAAAGTTATCGACAAACTCTGGTCTTCATTAAAGATTTTTTTCAGTAAAATGTTTTTTGTTATCTAAAACCAGTGATTGGTTGGATCTGGCTCGACAGGATAGCATGAGTCGGTTGATATAGTTCATGAATTTTGCCAGTAGATTGTTGGAGGAGGCTTGCAGACGCTCGCGTGAGCCCGTTATTAAATAAATTTTGCAAGCCAATTGACAAACTCTTTATTAAAAACTAAATTACATAAAATTACAATTAAGTATTAATATCAAACATATCACCTATAAATACTTTAAGGAAATAATTACGTAATATTTTACATTGAAAAATTATGGTTTTCACATACACTGGTAAAATTAGCTCTAACCATTGAAATCTTTCACATACCCTGTCATCATCCGTATTCCATTTATTGTTTTTGCTATTACCATAGCGATTTTGATTCGATATATTGTCGTTGGTTTTATAAAATTTTCTATGTGCTGTTTTTATTGAGTTCATGGTTTTGGTATATAAAAACCTGTATTTTAAATTTCCTATGTGAAACACATATTTTAGCAATAATATAGTATCATCTATGTATAGAAACACACATAGAAGTTGTTTCGCAACATCAGGAGGCATTTTATATTTCCTTATTATTTAGTTTCTTGTGCTGCCTCTAAAGTGTTTTTTTATCTTTTACATTGGAGATATTGTAGAACCGACGACGATATGCCGAGTAATGTGCTGAGTAGAAAAAAAAAATAATAATAAATAATAATAGTAACATGGGCCAAACCAAACTACCAAGGTTCAATTTTTTTTTTCTGTGTTAGTCTTTTTGCATGAGATCAACATTTTTTAACAAGTACGGAGTCCTTTTCGAACAAACGGCGAGAATTTAGATGATCGACGATTGTTAAAGAAGCATATGTCCAACTGGGAAGATTGTCAAAATGAAATATCATACATTTGGAGGTTGAGAAAAAAAATATCAATCTATTTCAATCTCTCTTCCCACTCTAGTTAGAGTGGCAGTGGCGCACCCAGGATTTTTCGTTGGGGGGGGGAAGACAAAATTATTTAAATTATGCATAAGAAGGTTCACACTTCTAAATTTCAAGTGATGACCTAAAAAAAATCTCACTTCTAAAGGTCCTCACTTCTAAAATACAAGTAAGAACCTAAAAAAAGGTCTTTATCTCTATTTTTTAAATTTTCTCGCGTGTTTGTGTGTTTTTATTTTTATTTCCTTCCTTCTTAGGGGGGGCTCGGGCCCCTGGGCCCCTCCCTTGGTGCGCCGCTGGAGAGTGGTGAGTATAGAAAAACACGTACGTTTATATGAATATATTTAGATATAACAAACGAAGATGTAAACTACGGACATATGTTGATACGAGTACAAATACATTATTGGTAGTTTTTATATAATTGTGTGAAATAGCGATATAGTCGGTTCTTAGTCGATCGATCGGTAGACTGAATTTTAATCGAATATAGAGATTACTTCATTTGATTGCTATTTCGCGAGTACTGGCGTAATGCATTCTACCAATTATTTTAAAACTTCCTCATAATTCAATTCGTTTGGTCTCAACTGATCCTCCAAGAACGTATCTCTAGAACGAAATTACGCATAATAATTTAGAACTGCCCGGTCAGTTATGATGTCGTCTCCGTCGTCGTAAATAACTAATGACAATTAAATATCATTCTTGCTATTGCATTTCTTATAAAACAATCTTCTTGTAATAATTATTATCATATTTTACTCATTATATTCCATTATTTTATTTTGTTATTTTATAAAAAGTAAGAGTCCATCTCTGTTAATTTAACCATATGTTATCGAACATAAAATGTCCGGAATACATTCTTATAAACATCTAAAACTACAAACGAATCGATCCAACATTCTGGTTCGCGACGTTTTATTGAGTTTATCTGGTAATTTAGTAGTGGCGTGGCGTGTCCCGTCCATACTTGTCAGCCCGCCTTATTAAACTTGTTATTTAACGGAGAATCAACGAATATATTATCCACCTTCTTTACATTCGCACTGCCACTCCAACATGTTCAGAAACTATTCGTGACTTAAAGTGTTCGTGATTAAACAAAATGGATGGTTTGTTTTCAAAGAAAATCGGAATTAATGTTTTGGTTTATGTTTTGAGGATTAGAAACGGGATCTTCGAAATTTACAAGGTTTTTGAATTATGGTGAAAGATGGAGATAAACATAAATAAGTGTCAAAAATGGCATAGTATCAGTGGCGCACTCAGAGAGGATCCCGGGGGAGCTTGAAACACTCGTAAAAAAGAGGGAGCAAAACTGCAAAATTTTCCAAAATGATTTTCTAATTTATACCTCCGTCAGGAACAATTAATCTGTGAGATACACTGCATCGAACTTTTTAAGTAGCTTTTTAGCTGATTCATGTAATAATTGGTGTGTCCTTATAATCTCCCCATTTATCCTAATTGACTTCTGTAGATATACAGACCAGTTCTGTAACTCAGTTACTATGAACATAGTAACTAAATCTGTCCCTATGAGCAAGGTCAGTTACTATCATGAATGAAAGTCATTATACTTTTTATAATATTTTATCTTGTAGTAACGTTACTACAGTGTAACTTTTTACAGAATTGATCTGATAGGCTGATCAAAGTTTCAGTTGCAAAACACACTGTCAAAATGTACTTGTAGGACAAATAGGACTTTGAAATGAATATTTTTGATTGGAACATGCATTTATAGGTATAGCCTGTAAAAAATAGATGGTTAGGTAGCTGATGAGGATAAATCTGCATTTTTTTTTTTTTTTTTTAATCAAAACACGTTCGTTTTTAGTGTTTTGTAGGTATGACCAAAAAACCATTATACCGTCATTTTGTTATCTGTCTGTCTGTCTGTCTGTCTGTCTGGTCGGTAAAAATTGTAGCCAAACGGCTAAACCTAGAGAGTTGAAATTTGGCATGCTTATACAACTCTTTAACCCGCACATAGGAAAAATACTAAAACATCTAAAAAACATACCCCTCTAAAAATATAAACAAATATGTGCTCATCGAAAACAAAAATATTTTTTTTAAATTTTGAGTAGGGTATCAAATGAAAGCCCTTAGTACGTGGATTAACGATCAAATTTTTATTTTGTACACCCTGTAGCCCAGATGGTTTAAACTAAAAATCTAAAAAAATTCTAAGTAATGTATATTGGTGTGAACCGAAATAGTACAACAGGAATTTTTGATCAGAATATGTTTTCGGAAAATAACGCATTTTTTGTGGTTTTTGGTTCACAAAGTACAAAAGTTATACCAATGTAAGACACTCACATGCAAGGCGTGCGATAGCGCAATGGGTTAGAGCACTGGTGTCGTAAGCTAAAATGCGCTGGAAACGAAGGGTTTCGAGTTCGAGTACGGAGTGAATTTTATTTTTTCTGTTTTTTTTTTTTTTTTGCATTTTTATTATGTTGAAATTATTTTGTCAAAATTCTAGTTATATTTTGACAAATGTTATATTTTATTTTTAAGAGCGTAAATTTAATAACCAGTCTTATTATATGATTAACAGACGATAAATTATTTTAAAAATATCGTTCATTTTGCCGTGATTACTACAAAGTAAAATTTGTCCTACACACTCAGCATACCGCCTTCACTTATTATATACCTGCGAAACCCTGAAATGTGTGAATATTCACACTTCACATCAATTTTTTTATATCATTCCAAAAACATCCAAAAAGGGTTTCATTTACATTTTCTGAGTACTTAATTTTATTTTTTAAATGTATAATTTAAGGAAGATTATAATTTGAGCCCTGCACATTCGCGGAAAGCGGCTTACTTTCTGCGGATGCGGATTATTTATTATTTAGACTGTATAGATACGGATTTTGGTTGTGCAGTTGCGAATCGGATGCGGACATAGAACATTTAACCTTTTGTACTTTACTCTTTATATAGTTCAAATCACTGTGAAATAATGACCAACAACCAGTGATAACAGTTTTCAAAAATGCTTGCGCAGTAATAAGTATTAAGAGGTGCAGTGCAATTCCTTGAAAGAGTGACGTTACTTGTTGAGCTGATTGAAGCTGATTTACAGAATCTGAAATGTTTTGAGCACTGTGTTCAGGACGTTTGTGTGACAGGTAGTTTTTATGTTAGGTTATAATACGTTAACCATTTTTTATTTTTTTTTTTAACAGTTATCCGCCCTGATTAAGGTATACGTTATCTTACCATAAATACTGTTATAAACTTTTCATTGAGATTCCACAAGATGCTAAAAGATATATGCATCATAAACAAGAAACGCCAATCAGTTTTGAAAATGATGATTTCTGGTCGTTACTCAGCGCTTATGTCCCTGCGGCCACTCGTCAATAGAATTGCGAAGGGTTTCTACAGAACCTCCGATGCCTTCATCAGGGAGCGCTTCAGACTAGCTATTTAGGGTGTCTCTTCTTGTAGGCTATATCCTAAAGCACGCAGTCCAAAATTTGTAGCCCGGGGGAGTTGAGGTTAGAGTTGCTAGGTGACCGCTATATTGCACTCAAGCCACTGCTACGCAATCTTCGCATTATGGACTGGCGCGAAATTTTGCTGGAAGCTCCAGGGTGACAAGTAAAGGGGGAGCTGCTCAGTTCGTTAACTATCAACTTCAACACGGTTAACTAGTAGACTTTGACTGACGTAAAGGCCCTACTGGATTGTCGTCCATTTCTCACAAGCATCTCGTGAACTTGTAGCATATACCATATCGTTCTGGCGGTTTAAAACCTACTCAATATTAAAAATCTTTTCAAGAAGCTCTTCGTAATTTTATTAACTTGTAACTGCAGATGCTTGAGCTGCGTAACGGTTAGAGGTCTTAATTTTGAAAACTGATTGGTGTTTCATGTTTAAGAGGCATTTGTGTATTATGTACTAAAAAATAATAATAATAAAATATCTTAAAGCATCTGGTGGAATTTCACTGAAAACTTAGTGACAGTATTTATGGTGAGACTAGGTAGATATGTTTATGTATACTTATTTTTAAATTACGTTGGGCAATGAAAATAAATGTGCGGATGTGGATCGGATGCAGCTTTCATGTATGCGAATCGGATACGGATAACGGATATGCGGATGCGGTTTGGATGCGAATATCGATAAACTTATCCACGTAGGTCTAAGTAATACGATTTTGTGAAATTTGACTTTTTATGTATCTTACACATTATTCCACAATCTCTTCACGATTGAAGCAATTCAAAGGTTTGTAAAAATAAAAGAAAATAAATATTTGTTTGTAAGCTCGGCTTTTTTTGATCATGAACTTTGGCCACAACTATTATAGATCAATACCATTTTTATAAAAATGCATATAATTAATAAGTTCTAAAAATATCACCATCTTACTGATATATAAGTTTAATCCACAAAATAATTCAGTAGAACATTATAATCAATTGTTTCAACACCACCATTTTCATAAAACAGTAAATTTCAATAAAAGGCACGAAGGCCATTAAAATGATCAAGATAACAGTGGCCACTCCTTTGCACGCTTCAGAGCCGAGCACCCGGTATAACATTCCAGTGAGTCGGGGGTCGGCCTCCTGCCGAGTCACCAGGGGGGCAACACATGCTTTGACACCTCGCCAAAAAAATACGCCAATTAATGAAACTAAAATATTTTTTGCATAAATCTAAGGATGTGATAGGAATTATAATTTTAAGGTTGTATTGTACTCGTTTAGTAGCGATGCAGCTCTTTTAATATATGGGGTTTTAATAAAGGATGAGACTATTTAGCTATAGCATCCATATCACCAGGGGTGATTGGTTCAGTACAGTTGTAGGGCTGCAGCTCCTTCGTACTATATGAATGTAGATATTGAAAACATTCATTAATGTTTTTGTTTTATTTTCTCTACTCTACTTTTTTCAACTTATAGTCATTATTGTTGTCGCGTGTAAAACCAAGCCCAGGACTAATGCCGGGTTTACATTGGTAGAGTAAAAGAGCTAGTAACTAGCGCAAGTAACAAGGAACTAGTTACTATCCCTGTGTAAACAGTTGACAATGTGACTAGTAGAGTACTAGCTTCTAGTAATTGGGCTAGGATAGCAGCTAGCTCGTCGACGTATTTACTACCTACTGTCTTTTCGCCCACTACGCAAAATTGATTCATTTCAAATTGGCGGCAAGCGGTAACCTGTCATAACAAATAGAAAAAAATCATATCAGGTAAGTTACAATTTATTTACATAAATTGCGTAACATTGATTTATTAATTGATGATTTTTGAAATCATCTGTGAAATAACTGCCTTTGATACACGAAAAAGATGTTGTAGACTACAATAACTATTTCCTGTGGCTAGGAAATAAAGCGTTAATTCCAATGTTATTTTTGCTGGAATCGCATCCCTTATTAGTGTATCAGTTCGTTGTATTAATGGACTAATTAAATTTAATAGCCTATTAAAATTATCTGGTATCATTCTTAAACACAGTCTGTACTCTTTTTGATCTTCCACGGCTAATTCACGAAATAGAAGGACTGATGCGCCATGGGCAGTTCTTCTATCAATCCATTTCTAACCCATTTTCGTTTAGGCTTATATTCTGTACCGATTACTTGAATAAGACAATCAATTATTTCCTCCACAAGAAATGATGTTATTCAAAATACCATTTTTTTAATGGCATCACGCCGGCGACGATGTATATCCACATTCATAAACAATTTTTTGCAAAAAGATAATTTCACTACAAAATCACAGTGAAGATGTCAAATGTGTTTTGATACTTACTATCCAGAAAATAAGATATGTATGTCAATTGCGTATGAATACCTCCTTTCCTGAAAATAAGATAGTAGAGTAAATCGCGTAGTACTTGCGCTAGTTACTAGCTCTGTTACTCTACCAATGTAAACCCGGCATAAGAGTTGCAATGTACAATGAACTCTTCGTGCTGCACTCATTCCAGCCCAAATCTGCTAGCGTAGAATATATTAGCGATTGGCGGTATCACTTGACTGAGAGTAAGCGCGTTATTCAGTAATCGTTCAGTTACATCACAAGAGACCAGCTCCTAGATTGCAGTCATATTCGCCCATTTGGAATAATTTTAAAAATAATTAAAAATATTTCATTATTAAAGAATAAGGGTCGGAAAGTGTGAAAAAATCAAAATAGAAAGCACTTTCAACACTTGTAAATAACAATGTGTTAACTTTTTGTTTGTGCAGGACTTCCTTTGCCTTCTCTTAAAAACCTTCACTGATTTTAATAACGTGTGGGATTATTTCTATCTGTGTCAGATCAAAGAATCGGGAATACATTGGAATTAAAAACGCTGAAATTGTTCCGCAAGGTAAATTACCGAAGAGTGATGATTGATTTACAGCAGACGTGCCCCATATGTTTTTTTAGGAGGCATCAGAAGACAAAAAACAAAAATCTTAGGGCCCTTAGAAGCCAAATTTTTTTCTTGGGGTGGGCTCATGTTCAATTTACGACAAATATTTCCCTTAAAATCGTGTTTTTTAATGCTTGGGGGGAGGCCCAATCCCGTGAGTTCTTTCCCGTGGCTGTTCGTCTGTTTTAAAGATGTGTTTTAAAAAATATATATTTGCGAAAAGTGTTCGTGTATAAAGGCTTATATATATTAATTTATTTATTTAAAAATAATAGACACTACAGACAAATACCCTTTTGGTGTCCATATATTGTATATGGTACTAGATATTAGCTGTGCTAATTTAATTGATCAATAAAATTATTAAATTACTATCGCTACATTATATAATTACTATTATATAATGTACTGTAAAACCTAGGACTGCGAGTATTTTGGAAAACAAGCAAACATTTTTAATAAATTTTAGTTTGATAAATGAAGCAATACGAGTAGTACGTATTCGCTTTGTCTGCCGAGCGTCGCGTGATCACAATTGAGCCACCCTTCTTTTCAAAGGTAAAGTGCCGGTTAATTTGTTTTATGTATTTTTACTCTATATTTTGTATTAATCACGGTTACATGAATATTTTTGGGTTGTGGAACGAATCATCTACGTTTCCATGATTTTTTATAGGGAAATTCGCTTTGATATACGAGTGATTTGGATTACAAGCACGTTTCTGGGACGATTATCCTCGTAATCCAAGGTTTTACCTGGGGCATACCTCAGGGAACAGTTTTGGGGCCACTCTTTTTAGGGTTTTGTAGGTATGACCAAAAAACCCTTATACCGTCATTTTGTCGTCTGTCTGTCTGTCTGTCTGTCTGTCTGTCTGTCTGTCTGTCTGTCTGTCTGTCTGTTCGGTAAAAATTGTAGCCAAACGGCTAAACCTAGAAAGTTGAAATTTGGCATGCTTATACAACTCTTTGACCCACACATAGGAAAAATACTAAATCATCTAAAAAACATATCCCCCTAAAAATATAAACTAAAATGTGCTCATCAAAAAAAAATATATTTTTTTTAATTTCTGAGTAGGGTATCAAATGAAAGCCCTTAGTACGTGGATTAACGATCAAAATTTTATTTTTGCAAAAAAAATTATTTTGATGCGATTTTTGCCAAAATTGTGCAAAAAATTTTTTGTCCCACACCCTGTAGCCTAGATGGTTTAAACTAAAAATCTGAAAAAATTCTAAGTAATGTACATTGGTGTGAACCGGAATAGTACAACAGGAATTTTTGATCAGATTATGTTTTTAGAAAATAACGCATTTTTTGTGTTTTTAACTAAAATATGTTAAATATATAATACGCTATGTAACACTTCAGATAAGAAACTCTGGTAGCTCAGATGGTTTCGTAACGCACTTAGTAAATTGCAGTGCGAACGTTGCAGAGTTCGAATCCTGTTAATTTTATTGTTTTTTTTTTTTTTGCATTTCTATTTTGTTTAAATTATTTTGTCAAAATTCGTTATATTTTGGTAAATGTTGCATTTATTTTTTAAAAGCGTAAATTTAATAACCAGTGGGAAGTGTTGAAATTATAATTTAATTCTGTGACGAAATCAGAGGGAGGGACTTATGATATAAGCAACCAATGGAAGCCATAGGCGCAATTTTAAAAATCTTACTGAACCTTGCTGTATAAATAAAATACTGTACATATTTAGAAACTTAAATAATGGTATTAGGCATTCGAATTAAAATTCATAAAAAAATATTTTGACATAAAATTTGTTTTGGCATCCCAAATAATCATCAGTCAGTTACTAAATACCTGCAAAACCCAGAAATGTGTGAAGATTCACACTTCACATAAATTTTTTATTATATATTTAAGTGATCTATTGACATTAAATATTAACGGCATGCTATTGTCATATGCGGATGATACCGTGTTTTATGTGGCGGGTGATAACTGGTCGGATATTTTCCGTGAAGTTTCACTTAATTTTAACATTATTAAATCTTGGTTAGATGCCAATTTACTTTCTTTGAATCTAAGCAAAACTTATTTCGTTCCATTTAGCTGTCGAAAAAATAAATTACCTCCTGATAAATCAATTATTTTACATACTGAATTTTGCGATCTTAATGCTTGTAAATGTAATAATACAATAATAATTAAAAATACTGTTAAATATTTAGGAATCGTATTAGATTCAAATTTGAATTTCAAATTTCACATTGAATATTTAAATAACAAATTACGGAAGTTAATTTATTTATTTAAAAATCTTAAATATATTTTAGACATTAACTCTTTAAAAATAATATATTACGGTTTATCACAAGCTCACCTTAAATACGGTATCATAGCATGGGGTAGTGCAGCTAAATCAGTTATTAACAAGGTTAAGGTCATACAAAAAATTATTTTAAAGATAATATTTAAGAAACCATTTAGATTCTCTTCTGAACAATTATTTTCAGAAACAATAATTTTTGATGTTGCGAAACTTAATTTATTATCAGTTGCTCAATTTATGAGCCAGGGTACAAATAAAACAGATCTACAATTTTCAGATCATCATTACGGTACGCGAAGTAAAACACAAAAAAATGCAATTCAATTAGAATAAAAAAAAGTACTTCGGCGAGATGCTACTACGTAATAATTCCAAAATTATTTAACTTGTTTCCAACTTCACTTAAATCTTCTTTCTTACAGTCATCCAAATTAATATTTTTAAAAAACTTTAAATTCTGGTTGCTTAATATTTCTTCTACTAATTTAAGCAGTTTATTTAACTCTGTTTAACCCTTCTTAGGTATATATATGAATATGGTTGTATATAGTATTTACATGTACTCACTTTTCATTTTCATTTTTATTTAAATAGTAGTACATATTAATATTTAATTGTATATTTATCTGAAAATTTGTCACCACAAGATACTTCCGTATCTTCTGTGACTTATACCCAACTTTATTATTTTTTGTGTAATATGTAATTAAACTGTAAAATATAAGTATGTCAATACCGTATTAGCATTATTTAAATTAGCATTTTATCAAATAGTACATTTAAGTTTTAGTATGTTTTATTAAAAAAATGTTAAAATAATTAGATGGACTGATGTAGATTGACTGAATATCTGATCCTTGCTATTTTAGATATCAACTTAAAGCCCTGCATATTAACTTTTTTATTTAAATTACTATTTTATGACTTTGAAATTGTATGGTTTTGGATGCACTCCCGTATGGGACTTTGTCTTATCATAAAGAGGGAGTACAACTGAAAAACGTTAAGAACCAGTACCTGAAAGAATAGGTGGATAGTACAGTCTGCAATCTTCTCACAAGATATTTGCTCTCTAGATTATTTTGACAGGTTATATACATATTATAACACTATAGTAGCTCTAATCCTAATATACATTTCCTCACATTATCCTGACATTTTAAAGTCTTTAAACCTGCACAACATATGAACTAAAATATAACTAGAATATATTTCGAGAATATACATAAGTTATAATCCATTCTATAAGTGTATATCGGATCTGCGGCAGATAACAAATAATGTATAAATACTCAAGTACCTAACGCATATTAGTTATAGACGTTATAGGCGGACTGGTTATAACATGTAGGCGTTATTTAACATCTCTCTACATTCATATTGTGGGCCTATTCCGGATAAATTAGAATGATAGTTATCTCATATGGAAAGCAGTTCGATTTAATGTTAACAAAATGAAATAGATAATTTCATTTAACAAAACACTTCATATTGGTTCGGGAAGTTATACTATTCGTTTTACTATTGAATATTCGTTGGATGTTCAGTACGAGGCTTGTCTGCAAAGTACCTAGTACACAAAGTACTGTAGATTAAATCCATTTTCTCAAGTTAAGGCCCATTAAGACATCTAAATTAAGTTTTAATCTGCTTTTTAGATATTTTTAAAATGTTTAATATTTATAAATCACACAACAGCTTTCAAATATTTGATACACCAATTAATTAGTGTAGGGTAAAGGTGGGATAGATGCCCCAGTTATAGAAAAATAATCGTGTTGCATTAATCTTAATTATTAAACTTTATCTGTTACTTTGCTATAATTCTTAGATTATCTTACTACACAATAACATAAGATTAAAACACTTATAATTGTTCTAAATATATAAAATTAATGATTTAAAATAGTACTGTAATTGGCCATATATCCCATATAGATGGGATTTTTGCCCCATATGGTGGTATTTATGCCTCACTAAAATAATACATTTGATTTTGACCAACAATTTTAATATTTTTTTAAAATAACAATTAAAAATTACAATTTAATCAAAATTACAATTTATTATTATGTTTTCCGACTGCCAACATATATACGGAGTGATCATACCGATTTTGACTATTTTTAGCATGATGTCTGTTGGTCTGTGTGTCTGTTGGTTCATGGAGATGTGTAGAGCAATTTTGGCCAAACGGATTTTTATGAAACTTCATATTTAAGTTTTCGACATCAATGGCACCAGTTTTTCAACTTTTGTTACAAATCGGTCAACTATAAATGTAAGTTTACTCGTGTCTTTCTAAAAAATTTCTAAAACGTCTATTCTACAAAAATTACTATACAAGTAATAATTAACAACTTTTATTTGAAACATTTTTTGATAGGAATTAATAAATTTTTAAAACTTTTCATATTTTTGCGATATTTTTTTCAACTATCTATTTTGGCATATATGTTGTTGCGTGTCCTTGGGAAAATGTTAGTATAAGATTATATATATATATTTATATATTTTTTATTATAAGATTATATATACAATGCCCGAGCCATATATCCCACATTTATTGCGCCCATCTGTTTATTTCGAATGTATACCATATTGAGCATTATTTTCTACTCTATAATGTGAGGTTAAGTGTCTTCTGATACCTAGTAATGAAACTAATTTTGTTAAAGTTATAGTTACGTCATAAAACCTTAGGACAAAATGTCGTAATTATTGAAATACAACCACTCGTATGAGCACCTACCTTTACAATTTAATTTTTCATAAAATATTAACATTGATGATAATTTAACACATTTATTTCAGAAGACTGTGTTTCTAGTACAAACTGTCAGTACTGAAATGATACAAATACACACCGTTATGGATATATGCGAAGTGGGGCGTTTATCCCACTGGGGCATCTATACCAACTTTACTATAAATTTAGCAGAACTTTATGTACCAGAATATTCCAGTCGTAGTTTCAAAAAATAATTTGCACTATCCATCGTCATTGTTATTGCTTAGTTGTAGTAGCATTTCTTAAATTTTAAGTATTCCTTAAAATGTCAAAATATCTAGCAACACAATGCGTTTCTACGTATTTTTGCGATTTTTAAGGAATGTTTATTGTCCTGGCTAATTGACGAAACAGATAAGGCCATTAAAATTAAAAAATATAATAACTAAATGTTTAGTAAATTAAAGAAAGCTGGTGCACCTGGGCATAAGTCTTATTTGTAGTTTTTAAAATTATAGTCAAAGTTGTAAAGGCAACAATTACGCTTATATATCTCTCCATAATCGCAAAAATATTCAAAATACAACTGTTAAAATTAACGTTTTTTACCAGGCTTCCAACTGGTGCATTTGAAAGTTCTTAACTGAAACATTGCGATGTACATAAATTTGTGAAACTTAACAATATTTAAAACATGTATATTAAAACTAATTTGTTACACAGAACGTTTCCATTGTTTTCCCAATGCACATATAAGTTTAATGATTAAAACCTAAATTATTTAAACCAATTACAGCTTAATGTGGATTTATAAATGGAACTTTACACTATAACATTCTATGAAAACTTTA